>OV049925.1:12686914-13404414 GCA_920104205.1 Eupeodes latifasciatus
TTTTAAATTAATTTTTTATATATAAAATTTTTAAATTTTGTTCTAAAAATATTTTTGGTATGCAGTTGTTTAGTGATTGTAAATATACGCTCTACATTTGAATTTCGTAAAAAAATGTTGACCCGTTTTTGAGATATAGAATTTTGAAAAAAAAAAATTCAATATTTTTTAAAAAATCCAAAAAATAAAAAATTTCACTTTTGATAATCAAATATTGTTAAGGCAATATAAGAGCTTATTCAGAAAAAAAATTATTGAAATCGGTTGATAAGTTGCTGAGACAATTAAGAAACAAAATAACGGTTCTATGAGCGGTACCTTTCCTGAGCAATACAAAAATATGTTTTTCTTATGAAAAGAAGCCAAGTTTAAAAATAAAATTTTAGAGAAAATTTAAAAAAAATCTATCGGTTTGTTTTTGAAAAAATTCGAATTTTCGTTTTTTGACCAAAAAAATTGTATGGGGGCCACTGTTAGTTTTGGTCTTAAAAAAAAAATGAAAAAAACGCCTAACGCGAATCTGCTGAAAACCTTAACTTCCAAGTTTGAACTCAATCGACCCAATGGTTTAGGCTGTAGGAGCGTGGACAGACAGACAAAACAGACCGGACGGAATCGCGGGACCCACTTTTTTCGACTTCTCTACCATCGTAATATCATGTTTGATTAAAACCTCGAGTTCGAAATTTTGCACGAATGCAAAACTTGCCATATAGTTCCTATATGTCGCAAGTAAAAAGAAGTACTATATGCAGCATGCTGCAGAACACACCAGATATAATCGTACCATGCAACATACAAACATATATGAAGTCGCTGAGATGAAGTCTAAAAAGCACATTGATAAGCTTGATAAATGATAACTAAATAAACGTGGAATGTGGCTTAGGTTTGGACTTTTACAGAGAGTGCAGAGTGAAGACATAAGTATATTGAAAAGCATGGAAATAATTCCACATTTCATGTCACACCACTGCAACACCGACGACAACGTTAGGTAGGTAAGGTAGACAGATAAATGTTTTGTTACTACATAGCGCATAGAACGTAACGTAATAAAGGAGTATTAAATGGACATGTTAGCATTGCAGGTCACTATAAAAGGTTTTGAACAAAAATTCTTGTCTTGTCTTTTGGGAACTCTTTAAGAATTATTGCACAACATTATAAGTATTAATTTATAATGCAATCAATTTATTATCTCGTCATTGTTTTTTGATCTGGCATTTATCTTTTCTGAACTATAATTCTAATAAATTGTAACCCAGAAAAGATCGGTTATTTAAGCAATGATTAGAGTTAAGAAGTTGACAAGCTGATAGGTTTTTTTTATCGACGCTTGGTTGAAAGAAGTGAGAGGTTTTTGGAAAGTGATTTAGTTAGTATGATTCTGTATAAGGGATCTTTTAGTGCTTCAAAGTGTCCAATGCCTGAATTTACAAAATGATCTAATTCCATGATTGGATATCCGAACTATTAGCATAGTTGAATGAAATATTTATTTATTTATTTATTTACATCAATTATAGTTAACAATATACTCAAATAGACTAATGAATAACACAAGTTTTATTTGAAATATTATTTTATATACTAAGTATAGAAAGTTGAAAAAAATAGATGCAATAATGTGAATACCTAGATCAAGATATAGATCCAGATCAAGTTTGAGGGCTACTTTCATTATATTTTCTGGAAACCTGACACTTTCCAAATATTTCTAGAAATGTAATTCGGATCTCAATTTGATCATTTATATTTATTGGAACAGTTTGATGTTGTTTGAAGAAAAGAGTGTTCCAATTGTGTCAAACATAAATCGTATTTTTGCGGAAAATGTAAGGTCGCACTCAGTAAAGAAAATTGAACAAAAAAAAATGATTATTTCATTAATTTCTTAATATTTCGAAATAAAGGGAATTTAACAGATTTTAGATTGACAGGTAGGAAATAAACTATATTTTGCTATACTATGTACAGTTACGGACTTCCAGTAGAAAAATTAAAAATTTTCATAAGTTTTTTAATGCGTCGAGATCTGCTTTGGCATGAAGTTTTATTTCCAAATATCTTGATACTTATAATATAAAATCTCTCATAAAATGCATGCTATTCAGAACACATTCCAATACCAACATTTCCGAAATGAATATTTTTCTGCCGGACAAAAATTTTCGTTAAATTACGAACAAAAAAAAGTTTTTTTAATGAAAGACATTTTCAATGATCGCCATAATCGACCTGTCTAAAAAAAATTCCAATGATTGTTTCCAATTATAGCAACATAAAATCAGACCCTTAAGTCCCAACTTGAAAGGTTATCTAAAAAATAAAACGAAATTTGTTAGACAAATCATTGTTTTTGATGACACTTTTTGTTTAATTTATTCGATATCATATATTTTTTTGTTTAAGCCTAAATAAGTAAAAAAATCAATTTGTCTACAAAAACATAAACGTCAAAGGCATTTTCATGGAAAGTGACATAGCTCGGAAAATGAAATTGGAACAAATGCACTCCAGAACACATTCCAGTGCCAACCTTTCCGAATAAAATAGTTGTCTGCGCTCGGCATGTTCACTAAAAACGATATGGCTTCAGTTTACATTTTGTCAGTCTTTATATTTTCTGACACTTTACGTTTTGACAACGACACGTCATTATGCAAAAGAATTATTTTCAATAACACGGTCTGCTAAGGACATAATATCGATACCATAATGGTTGGTGCAGCTCTAAGATAAAAATAAATCGAGTTATCGATAAATGATTAAACGTCAAATGCATTGTAAAAAAATGAAATCAAACAGACAAAACAAACGTCAAAACAATGTAAGGCACCACTTCTACTTCTTATAAATTATGGGAAAACGAGCAGAGATACTAATTTTTGATTTTTACGTATAAAGTTTTCATGCTAACTTTTTACTGCTAAAAATATACCAACTACTGTGTGGAAATTATTTTATTATTAACAAGTAACGTTTAACCAATTTTCAATTAATACATAATACGTTTTAACTCATTCAGTAATTTAAAACAAAGAAAACAAAAATTATCGACATCATTAATAACGCATTCAGCGCCAAAACGGTAAAACAACGAGGCTTAACTTAATAGTGATTTATGGTTGCTTTTAAATTACTGTCTTGGCTTGAACGATTTAATGCTTAACCACAAGTGCGATCGGTCGCGTCTTCGTTTTTGGTTTTTCGTCTTCAGCCAGGTCAAAACCACTGAATTTCATATTAAATATACAATTAACAACTTTCTTTCTTTCGCATTAACATAAGCGCTTCTGCTTTGGCTTTGGCTACGGAGCCATGGCCACACAGGTGCACGATGGCAAATTTTTCTCATCTTCATTTTTTCGTGAATTTCTTTCACTAAATGGCTATCGATAAAAACATGCTAGAGGACATTATTGACCTCGGATTTTGGAGGTCATCGGCACAGCTGCGCAGCGTTGGTGGCAGCGTGGCGGTGTTTGGACACACGTCAGAAGCAACAGCAGCTATTTGGACGGTTTTGGTTTCAAACTGCTTATTAATATGGTATGTTGTTAAGAATAACTTTAGCCGGCTTTTTGAAATACCAATTCATAAAATTCATCAATCATTTCTTAATTATTCTACTTCGATGATGTGCTTTATTCGAAAAAGAAGAAAGGCATTTTGGATTTCGAAGTTTTAGATGATTTGTTAGTTTGCTGCTGCTGGAAACTAATACTTTAAATTATATAAACCCACGTAAAACCGTAATTCAAAATATTGTTAGTTTTGTAGGCCTTTGAAGTTAATTCCGGTAGTTGTAGGTGGATTGAATTCTTATGTAAATTTTTGTTTGTGGATTAATGAAACTTATAGCATATGCATAGAATGATCATTTAATGGGAAACTAAGTTTCTTTTCCGTCCATTTCTAAAGTGCTTCTAGAAAACTGAGTTTTGATGGATTATTTCAGCAATGAAAATATGAAAGGCATAGTTGATTTTGTGTATGTTTAATTTCAAGGCAGGTGTGTTTAACAGTTGGATTGTAGGCACAAAAAATATGATCGATTGATATTGACTTCTTGAATTTTCATTTTAATGCTTCAAGGTTTTACCTAAAACGCTTCTTCTTTCAAAATTGAATATAAATAACATTAATGAGCTATAGCGCATATGGAGGTACTTCCTTTAAAATTCTCTATATTTAACTCTCCGAAGAAATTCAATATACTTTTTTCTTAGTTTTGACAGTTGTCTGACATTTTTGATTTTAACAACTTGCGCAAAAATACGTCAAAAATGAAATTGCAATTTTCGAAGATGCAAAAGTTTAATTGCACAATTATTTTTTTACAAAATTGTATTTTCCTTTTTACTTGAAGAAAATTATTTTTTATAAACAGCTAATTACATTATGTCAAAAACTTAATCTACCGATTTGAGTTTCAATTTTATACAACTCAAATGACGAATTTAGTTAGGTTTCAAACTGGAAATGTTTTTTCAATCATAGAAATCAATTATCATCATAATCCGATCTGTGAAAAAAAAATCCAAAGATTGATAGCAATGATAGCAATGATAGATGAATAATCAGGCTCTTAAGTCAAAACTGGAAACGAAATATTAGTATTTTTGATAACACTTTTTGCTTAATTCATTCGATAATATAATTTTTGGAAGAAGTCTGAGGTATAAAAATCGATTTGACTTCAAAGGCATAAACACCAAACGCATTTTCAAGGAAATTAAAGCACGGAGACAGTTTTCATAATGAACATCTCTCCTGAAACGATTGTGTACAGCAATACAAAAATATGATCGAAAATGGATGAATTATTTCAATATTTGATTTTCGAAAGCACAAAAGTTTAAGGTAACAATTTGTGACGAAATCCCGAATTAACGATTTGCTTCATGTAATTGAAAAAAAAAAAACGAAAAAGAACTTTAAAATTGGCTCTGCGTTTTAAATTTTTCTGTAATCAATTTTTCAATAAAATTTACAAGCACCATAACCAAGAGTTGTCCATAATAGAGACTACACAATGATTTTAATCTATTTATATTTTATTTTTGACACTTTACATTTTGAAAACTACACGTTATTATGTAAAGCATTGTTGCAAAATTTTAAACAACCTATTTTTAAAGGTTTAACAATTTACTAGTAATCAATTTCTTAAATATTTAGCAATTTACGAAGCGACTCCAAAATTGTAAACCTTTCATTTCGCTTTGCTAAATAACAAATTGCTCATTACCTTTTATTAAAAAACGAGCATCCAAATATGTCTAAAAAGTGACAGTTCGTAAAAATATACAAAGCAAATATGCTTAAACGGACCTATTAATTGGAATGCCCAACTGTTGACCATTTCAACAACTGTTCTTATAATAATTAATTGTACAGATGTCATATGTCATATGGATTTAGCGTTAAAAAAGCCATTCCGTGATTTTAATTTTAGCAAATTGTTAAGAGATAGTAAGATGTTAAAATCGTTCAAAATTAGATAAAACATCTTTTAAGCTCAGTAAATTATTAAAAATGTTTATAACATTTTACTAAATCGTTTCAAATTGTGTGCCATTGTTCTTAATAATATCACAGTTTGTTAAAGTCGATAAATATCGATAAAATTTATGTCTTTGACACAGATTTTTCGATTTGTTTTACAAATCGAAAAATGCATAAACGTCAAATGTCATACAAAAAATTGAAATCAAACAGATTTTGTGCAAACATCAGGATAATTACATGGTATTTGAAGTCAGCTTCAGCTATATTAGCGTCAATAAAACGACGTTCAATTGACAATCAATTTAAAGTTGATTTGATGTTTTCGTCTTGGTCTTGGTCTTTAATTGTTTTGTGACAAATTGGCTCTAAAACAAATATAATTGTTCATACCATTATAAAGGAGTCCTATCGATACAGGAATAACTAAAGTGCTTTTAACACCAAGTTAATAGGTTGGAAAAGTAGCTTTTTCACGCTAGAAGACCGGTAAATTTTACGATTTTGTAAACATAGCTCATCTCAAAGCCATTTCACTTGTTTTAGTTGTAGATGACTTTTAATAACCTTTTGCTAAGAGCATTTTACATTTAAAATATCATTTTTTGCGATGTACCCGGATAATCTGTCAAAATCCCGGATAATCTCTAAAGCCTAAATTGCACACCTCCAAGTACAACATAATGCTGTGTACTGTATAATATGTACTCTTTACATACAAAACAGTGTAAATTATTGCATCATTTGCATATTTAAGTTGTAACATAACTTTTATTCCACTCTTTCCAAACTTTTTAACTGGCCTTTCATCTGAAGTGGTAGAAATGTCCAAACAAATATGATTGCGTTTCCTCATCACTTTCACTTGGACATCCTAATTTGTCTGCTCAATTTCACGATTTGCTTACGTTTGTTTCAAACACTTGTTATAGGATTTTTGTTGTTGTTGGTGTCGTTGGAGTTGGAGTTGTCGTTTTTGTTTTTCTTTGCCTATGTTAAGCAGGTGGAGTATTTTTTTGTTTTGTATGCTGGTCCTGAGAGTCACAGCTAAAATCACCTTTATTTTTATTTCTTAAGATGGTACGTCTGTCTATATGTCTGCTATGGTAAGGTAGGCCGGCTACTTCTGAGGCAAATGCGTGAACATCATCTATCAACGAGAGTACTTTTAAAGTCTTACAACTTTTATGTTAATTAAATTTGATTATATAAAATAAAATGTTTGTAATGGCCAATTTAAGTGACACAAAAATCTGTTTTTGCCAAACGATCGAATTTCACATTCATAGACATAAACTCATAGAGCTGTTTAGGCTGACTGAGATCTGGACCTGGAGGCTTTAAGTTGAGCTTAGGCTAAGGCCTGATCAGCCATCGACGCGCGCTTCGTGTTTAAATAGATATGCAGTTATGTAGTGGAATGTCCAATTTTACGTCCATCGATATACATCATTTTGTATAATATGGAATAAAAGTGCATTTCAGAGGTAAAATGGTAAAATACTAAATTTTATGCTTTTATGAAAGCCAAATGAGATCAATTGGGGCCAAAAGGCTCACGACAGGGTACTCATGATGACGACTCTAATTATATTTTATTTACTGGTTGTCTTTTTCCTTATTTTTTTGTTTGTCTTTATTTCTTATAAATTAAATGCTTGATCTGGAATATGACTGCGTCTTTCTAACAAGACAGCCATTTAGCTTGGGAACATTCATATATTTTTGTAACAAAAACAAAAAAGAAGTTTATTTTTGTGTACATTTAATTTGTTTTAATTAAAGCTTTAGTTTGATGTAATGATATACATAGTTTTTATTTTGTTTATATGAAGCATTAGCTTCAAAAATGCTTGTTTTGATTTATCTAATTTTTGTCCGCAAAATTTTGTAACTATTTCCAGTAATTTTTCGGATTAGTATCTCGTGAGAAGGCAGTTGTCATAAGCATTGCAAGTATTGAGAAGAAATTACTTGTATTACGAATCAAACACACCTTTTGAGAGTTTTATTATTTGAATTAAGGCTGTGTTCACAGCGAATTTTTGAAATCGTCAAATCACATTTTTTTTGACATTTCAAAGACACAAGAGAAAATAACACACCTATTGAAAGTTTTATAATTGAATTAAGGCTGTGTTTACATGGTGAAAGTTCCAAGTTGTCAAATCTCATTTGCAAGGATTTTGAAGTATCCCTCGTAAGCTCTGCCTTGAATCTTTTTTGACATACCAAACAAAGGAGGAAATAAAAATGTCATACCGCTATCGCAAAATTTTTAATAAATCAGTTTATTAATTTGCCAAGTAGCTGCTTCTAAAATTCAAAATGGCCGACAAAATATGAAACAATATCAATTGTTTATTACGTAAGAAAATTTCTGCCATCATCAGATTCAAATTGTTTATGGCTAGGTAACATATAGAACAATATTAATTTAATTACACAATTACAATTAGGTAAATATATACCGTTGTCCCTGTTGCCCCTCAGGCAAGGTTGATTGTTGTTCTATATTTTTTGTTTGCAACCAAATGCTGGTTGCAGCTACAATACAACAGTGCATTGCAGCGCAGCGCAGCGGTACAAGATCTCAAGAATATCTTACTTCAATTCGTTTATAGTTTTATTTTTTATTTTGTGTGCAATTTAAAACACAGTCACTATATTCAAAGAGTTCTATTCCAAGGTCTTCGCCTTCTATAACTCTTGCAACTGCACCACAAAGTTTATACATGGTATATAGGCTATGTCGAATGTTGTGTGGTAAAAACGTAAAAGATATCAAAATGGGCGTTGAATCTGGTGCGATTTGTATCTCCGGTATATGCACAGCATTATTTTATAGTAAGAGTTGGTTTACACGTAGCAATACAAAAATAATTCGTTATGCAAAAACTATCTCAAATGATTATGGTTTGTAGTTTTATTTTGTAGTACCTACTTCTACACCTGTGAGTGTTTTTTTTTACTTTTATTGCGATATTTTATCGCACTTCTAATAGTTTAGGAAATGAAATGTAATAACTCTAGCTGTGAAACGCTTTGAAAGGTTAAATAGTTTTTCAACGGAATGTTCTGAAACAGTTAAGAATCTAGCCTTTAAATTTCGTCGTGGAAAAATAAAGGAAACAAATGTTAGTCTTGATACGGTTTTAAAAAAGACATTTTCCTAAGGGCTTTTGACTCCTGAACAGACAGATCTTAACGATAGTAATGACAACAAACAATGTTTTGATTCGATGTTTTGACATAGAAAGTTTGATCATTGTTTTAAGGTTGCGTTTACAATTGGAAATTTCTTTAAATATCACTTATAAGCCCTGTCTAAAATCTGTTTTGACGCATTAACGACAAAATAGTTGAAGTCTTCATAAACCTCAAAGAAAAATAGTGAAAAAGTAGACAGACTTTGACAGGTGTGTTGGTGGATACACTACCAATTTAAAAAAATATGATTTTTGACAGCTGCCATTTCCAGTGACCTGATTAGGAGATTCCAGATTTCGAAGTGAATCGTTTCTTATTCGATGCCCCCTTTTCAACTCGCTTCGATTTCATGCAAGATTTTCATATAACTAACATCGGATTTTCGGAAATTTCAACACAATTGTGTTGTAATTCATTTTTGAAACTTGAGAATTTCAAGAAAATTGTGTTGAAAATTTCTCTTTTCTTCAACAAAAATTAATTTACGGCTTTCTGTCTTCACCAAAATAGAACACAAATAAAAATTGCTTTAACACTTTCAAAAAATGATCGTTTGTTTCTTAAGTCAAACAAATTAAGAAAGAAAAATCAAACAAACCCAATAAACTTGCTACCGTACGCCAGCTCACCAATCCGCAAATAATAACCTGTTCGTAACCTATCACGGCAAAAAACTTAAATGTTATCTTAAACTTGAATTCGATTACGAAAATATGGTAAATTTAAAGCGAAGAGGCGAAGAAAATAATTCTAATCCTCATTTTCGCCAACTTAATAATAAAAAATACATTTGCTTTGTATTCCCTAATGACACCACAGGTGTCGTTTAGGTCGCACTAAAGATTTTATAATTGAATGATGAATGTTTTATGGAAAATGGAAACATAGTAGAAATGTTATTAACCGATTATTGGAAATAAGTTAACTTAATCGCAAACATTTTTAAAGTATAAATATAAATCAATTTATCATTAAATCAAAAACTCTTCAACGGACTTCCTGTAAAAATTAAAAATAAAACTTGTTATTATTAAAATATTTATATTCAAAACTTATACATTTATCATAATTTCCTTCCTTTTGTCGTTATACTGTCTTTCTATACTTTTCAATAAGACCATTATAATATTATGGCAAAAGAAAGGTAAAAATAATGGACCACTTCTAACCATCAATCATCTCTTCGATACAAAGCATAGCAAGTTTTGATTTTATCTACTTTTTTTATTTTTTCTGCTTCTTTAAAATTTATTATAACATGCCTTGCCTATAATAATATATGTACATTGTGATTGTACATCGATAATCTAAACAACTATACTTTCCATTGTGCGGTTTATATTCACTCTATACTATAAGCTAAAGCAACATTAAAAGTTAAAACCACATTATGAATAATATTATATTATAGATTCATATAGATATTGAAAGACATCCCCCCAAGAGAAATTATTATGGTAACAACACAAGATAGTATTTTTATAAACGCAGTTAAAAATCGCATAATATTATATATACGAGTTATACGGTGACATTTTATGGTTAACTTTTTTTGTTACGTTTTCAATAAAAAAGAATATCAGTTGTGTTTTTTCGACACCTAAAGTTGCATCTCTTTTTGATATTTTAATACAATTATTTATTAATAATAATTTGTATAGGTATTTGCATGCTATAAAATATTTGAATAGTAGGAAGATACATTTATTTTTGAAATCTGAATTGATGATGTTACTTTACTTATTTATTCATGACATTATTTAAATTTTGGCTTCAAAATCAATTTTGAATAATAAAATGTGTGTGTTAACTGTGTGTCTGTTACATTTGATTATATTTATAACAGATTAAATTTATTTTTGGAACAATCAAAAGTTCAAAAGATTTTAATATTCTCCGTTATAGTTTATTCAAGTCTACCCACCTACGCATATTTCAAATATAAATGATTCATGACAGTTCAATGGGAAATATTGTTTGCAAACTCCAAAAATATAGTGTGTCTAATTAAACAGTTACAATACATAATTTATGTTGTTGTAAGCCTATTATAAAATATTAAAGCATTCCAAAAATAGATGGGATAATTTAACACTAACTTGGTCCATTTATATAACGAACTGAATTAAAAGTTCAACAAACGGCTACAAAAACATATTTTATAGAATAAAACCATCTTTGGTATTTGTGTCTGAATTCGACCATTTGAAATGTCAAACGATTTGGTTGAGTTGGATACACATTAACGCAATACTGTAAAATTCAAACACTTAAAAATAATGTATACAAACAGAAGCTCTTGCAAATTTTCTGTCAAACATTGATGGCATATTGCAAAGACTAAACTTTTCAGACAAAATGTCAATGCATATGCATGTTCATTGCAATTTTGGTTTAAGCTTAAAAATAAGTGAAAAAAAAAGATTAAGTCAAACTTTTCTTTCTATCCACAAAGAGTCAAGTCACATAACAATTATGTGCAATGTGAGAAAATATTAAATATTTGAATGATTTGTCCCAAAATTAAACATTTTACCAATAAATCATTTATTAGCTTCATTAAAAAATATATTACAAAAAATTGAAGCTTCTTTAAATGTCATTTTTAATTTATCGATAATTACAGTCAATGCATTTGATAATTGTTTTTTTTTTCTTAAAACATCTTTTGCATATCAATCTGTAATCGCAAATGAAACAAGCTATCTGCCTTGACATTAAATGAGAGCTAAAACTTTAAAAAATAAAACTTGTTAGAAATGTGGCATGCTATGTTGTTATAAATGGTATAGATACAATTATTATGATACTAAAAATATTACAATATTGTTTATCAGCAAGATGTGTAGCAATTAATTAAAGCAATGAATTTATATACAGTTGCTCAAAAAAGAAAGCGGACACCTAATGTTTTCGTCTTTTTTTAAAAATATTTCACTAAAATTATGTTCAAAAGTGGCCATATGGATATTTTTTCAAAGGTTTGTGACCTTGCACTTCAAATGCATGAAAAAAAATGATGATTCCATTCAAAACTAAAATAATAAAAAAATTTTATTCCAAATACCTCGATTTTGATCTCAAAAAAGAAATCGGACACTTGGCAGCACTGCACTTTCTTTTTATTTTAACGGAACTAAATAAACATTTAAGTATGCCGTTACTTTTTTGCTATGTCAGGCGAAACCAAAATATATTCAATTTTAAAACGGAAGTCAAGATGGAAAGACAACGGGGTTACACATCAATAGAAGTGCGAAAACTTGTGATTAAACATTTTGAAGAAGGAAAATCGGTTCGTGGTATAGCAGAAATTGTAAAAAGAAGTCCCTCTACTGTAGGAGACATTATAAAAAGGTATAAAGAAACAAATTCTGTTGAAAATTCCTCAAAATCTGGAAGACCAAAAAAATTAAGTGTTGCCGATGAGCGTTGGATTGTTAAGCAAGTGCAGAAGTTTCCTCTAATAAGTGCTCCAAAGTTAACTGCTGAGGTAAAACAATATTTAAATAAGGATGTCAATCCGGAAACCGTAAGAATAGTCTTACGAAAAAGCAATTTCCATGGTAGAGTTGCCCGGAGGAAGCCGTTTATTAGCCAGCAAAACAGAATAAAAAGAAAGAAGTTTGCCTTACACCATCAAAGTAAAGATTTTTCTTTCTGGAAATGTGTTTTGTTCTCAGACGAGAGTAAATTTAATTTATTCCGATCTGATGGACAAACTTATGTATGGAGAAAACCAAATGAAGAGCTCAGGGAAAGAAATCTGCGACCGACTGTGAAACATGGAGGAGGCGCAGTTATGGTTTGGGGTTGTATGTCCGCTGCTGGTCCAGGAAATCTTGTGTTTATAAACGGAACTATGGACCAATATAAATATATTCAGATTTTGAAAGACAATTTAAACCAGAGTGCACAAAAATTGGGAATCAGAGACGAATATTGTTTTTACCAAGACAACGACCCCAAGCACAAGGCTCAAAACACACGCTTGTGGCTCCTTTATAACTGTCGCAGTGTGCTTGAAACCCCTCCTCAGTCTCCAGACTTAAATGTGATAGAACACCTGTGGAGCTATTTGGAAAACCAGCTGAAAAACTACACCATTTCAAGCAAAACGGACCTAGAACTGGCCTTAAAATGTGAATGGGACAAAATTCCTGCTTCTTTTTGTGAAAAACTTGTCCAATCAATGCCAAAAAGGTTGAATGCAGTAAAAAAGAGCAAAGGTCTGCCTACAAAATATTAGTTTATTGTTATTTTCTTCATTTTTTTGTTTTTTGTTATTTTTGCGAAAGGAATACATGAAGTGTCCGATTTCTTTTTTGATGTAAAAAATGCTGGTGTTTTTTTAAACTTAGATTTTAAGAAACCGTTCTTACGAATACATTTTCATTTGTTATATTTTATGAACCTTAAATAAGAAATATTTAAAATATATAAACCCTATTTCGTTAAGTTTGTTTAAGATTGTTTATTTGCGGTTTTAAGCGGAAAATTAAAGCTGTCCGCTTTCTTTTTTGAACAACTGTATGTATGTATGTATATAAATAAAGTAGAAAGAAATCATTTAAATTAAAAAGAGAAAACTAGACTTGAGTGATTTTGTATTTATGACAGTAACAGCAATAAATAAACATAAATTCAAAGTTGAATGTAAATTTCATTATTTTTCTATTTATTTATCAACTTTAAAAAATTTTTTATCCAACAAAATGTTTTAAGATTCTATTTTGAATTTTAGTGATTGATTGGAATGGAATAGATAAAGTTGTTAAGTGAGTGAATAATTGATACATATCTGGAACTAGACTCTTGAGACTCCAATTTAAAGCCTAAATGTGTTAAGTACAAACTTTCTTTGTTTTATCATCAGAAGCATAAAATAAAAGGTAACGTTGACAAATTTCCCTATTTTTATGAAATCGGCTAATCACTAGGTTAGGTTAGGTTAGGTTAAAGTGGCTGTTGGTTGGGGCATCCAACACACTTAGACCAAAGTATGGTCCATTGTGATACCACATGGATCAGTTAATCAGCTTAACTCGTTGAACCAATTGGAGCTTCGAATGAAGCGTAGGAGACAAGTAATGTCTGAATTTTTTAGATCGCTGGTATCGTTAAAGTAGTAGTCTCCAAGGTGGATTCTACGTCTGTGTGATAAGGCAGGGCATGTGCACAGAAGATGAGAGATTGTCTCCTCTTCTTCTTCGTCCAAGCAACTCCTACAAAAATCATTTGCAGGGGCTCCAAGTCGAATAGCATGCCTTCCTATTAAGCAGTGCCCAGTCAGGACACCTATAACGTAGCTAATGTGCAATCTACTCAGAGAGATTAATTGTTTTGAGCGCCTGGCACTAAGAATAGGCCAAATTAGTTTTGTTGCGACACAGGTGGTGGTGTTATTCCACCTGAGGTTTGTTTTCTCTGTGGTATCTTGCTTTAGCATAAGTTTACATGTAGCTAGAGGGATACCTATGTTAGCATTATGAGCCAGCAGAGGTAAAGTTGTTCCGCTTTTTGCAAGTTCGTCAGCTTTGCAATTTCCTGGAATGTCTCTATGGCCCGGCACCCAGAGAAGGTGAATGTTGAAGTGTGTAGCCATCTCCGTAAGAGATGATCGACAATTTAGGGCTGTTAGTGAGTTTGTGGAGACAGAGTCTAGGGACTTTAACGCGGCTTGGCTATCCGAGAAGATGCGTATATCATTAGATGATATAACGTTTTCTCTAAGCCAGGATAGGACTTCTTTTATAGCCAGGATTTCAGCTTGGAACACGCTACAATGATCGGGTAGACGAAAGGAGAGACTTAAGTTTAGTCTATCTGAGTATACGCCTCCACCAACCCCATCCTCCGTTTTTGATCCGTCTGTATAGAAGTTTATAGGACCATCATTCAAAAATGATGTATTCTCCCAAGAAGACCTGGGAGGTATAGTCACTTTGAAGCTATAGTTATTAAACTGAGGATGGGGTATGGTGTAGTCAATATTACTGTTTATAGTTCTGAACGAGTTCAAAATAGTGGTGTGGCCAATTCCATTATTGATCCACAGAGAGGAGGCTTGAAGCCGTATGGCAGTGTTAGCGGCCGTTTGCTTGCTGAAAATGTCCAGCGGTATTAGATGGAACAGAACATCTAGTGAGGCGGAGGGGGTGGAGCGAAGTGCTCCTCCCATACACAGGCAGGCTGTTCGTTGGACTTTGCTGAGTTTATCGCGATTTGTCGCTGTATCTAGCGCCGTCCACCATACCGCTACTCCATAAGTAAGGATCGGTCTTATGACCGAGATGTATAGCCAGTGTGTAATACGGGGCTGTAGGCCCCATTTATTACCAATGGCCTTTTTACAGGAGAACAGGGCTACTGTGGCCTTGTTTATTCTCTCTTGAATATTAGGTTTCCAACTTAATTTCTTATCTAAAATGAGACCCAAGTATTTTGCTTGATCAGAGAATTTAAGTGGTACACCGTTTATGAGGGGAGGGTCAATGTGTGGGACTTTGTATTTCCTTGTGAAGAGGACAAGGTCGGTTTTTTGTGGGTTAACGCCTAGTCCACACCGATTAGCCCATCTGGTGAGCTTATTTAAAGCGTTTTGTAAGAGGTCCTTTAGTATATTGGGGTGTTTACCCGTTACCGCAATAGCAACATCGTCCGCATAGGCAAACACTCTGTATCCCTCTCTTTCTAGAGTAATTAGTAATTCATTTATTACTAAGTTCCAGAGGAGAGGGGATAGGACACCACCTTGTGGCGTACCTCTACTGACACCCCTTTGTGTAGTAAAATCGCCCAGTTTTGAATTGATAATCCTGCTTATCAGCATTTGATTAATCAATTCGCTGATCGACTTATCTACCTTCAGAGATGTCAATACACGTGCAATTGCAGATGTGTCGACATTGTTAAATGCACCTTCTATATCTAAGAAGGCAACTAAGGTGTACTCTTTATGATGGAGGGAATATTCGATTGTACGTACTATACTGTGCAGAGCCGTTTCAACTGATTTCCCTTTGTTGTAGGCGTGTTGAGCCTTTGAAAGGAGGGACTTATCAATACTTGCCCTTAGGTGGATATCGATCAAACGTTCAAAAGTTTTGAGAAGGAATGATGATAAGCTGATAGGTCTTAGGTCTTTAGGGTTAACGTGGCTGGATTTTCCGGCTTTTGGAATAAAAACAACTTTAACTTGTCTCCAAGACATAGGGATGTATGCCAATTTAAGGCATCCCTTGAATATGTTTTCTAGGATGGGTATTAGAAAACTTGCATTTTCTTGCAGTTCGGCTGGAATTACACCATCCGGACCAGCAGATTTATATGGCTTAAAGCTGTTAATAGCCCATTTGAGTTTTTCCCTAGTGACTAGACCTTGTGGGGGATGTAATATATTGTCACCATTATTAGGTGCAATGTTATTAATAATATTAGAGCTACCAGGAAAGTGAACGTCTAGTAGCAAGTTGAGCGATTCTTCGCTTGAATTGGTCCAGAGGCCAGAGGCGTTTTTCAAGCAGCTTGGCATGATTGGATTTTTGGAGAGGATTTTGCGCAGCCTGGATGCTTCGGAGCAATCTTCCACGTTGCTACAGAAGTTTCTCCAAGACGATCGTTTGGTTTTCCTCAGTTCTTTTTTATAAATCTTCAGTGATTCTTTATATGAATCCCAGTCTGACATGTCTCTAGAAGCTTTCGCTCTGTTAAAGAGTTTTCTGCATTCTTTTCGAAGTGGATCCAGCCCTGAGTTCCACCAGTGTGGCTTCTTTTTACCTCTTACTTGTATTAGAGGGCATGCAGTGTCTAGAGCTTTGTTTAGGGCTAATGTTAGATTATTGACTTTGTCGTCAAGATCTTCAATGTTGGAGGGAGTATTAAAAAGTTCAGGTTTTACTAAACTATTTAACGTTCTCTTGTATTTTGGCCAATTTGTTCTTTTCAGATTTCGAAAGATCGGTTGGCAAGGTGATTCATTTATAAAGTCAAACTGGATGTATCTATGATCAGAAAAGGAGTGATCTTTAGATACCTTCCAGTTCAAAATATTATTATTAATGAAGTCGGAGACAAGAGTTATATCTAAAACTTCTTGTCGATTTTTAGTAATAAAGGTTGGCTCATTACCAACGTTACTTACGAGTAGGTTAGTGTTTAGAATATAGTCGAAAAGAGACTCACCTCTGTCGTTTATATCCGTGCTACCCCATACTGTATGGTGGGCGTTAGCGTCACTACCGATGATGAGGCCGATGTTGAGCCTTTGTGCTTCAGTTATCAATCTCTCCAGAGTGTCACCCGGGAGAGGGCCAAGATGGTCGTGGCCAAGATACGCCGACGCCAGCCAGAACGTTCCTCTGGCTGTTTCCAGACTTGCGGCGGTGATATCTCGATCGCTGAAATTAGGGAGTAAATATACATTTAGGCTGCGTTTTACTAATATGCAAGATCTGGGTTCATCCTCACCTGATGCATACAGCACGCAGTATCTGGGAGTCCTGATTCCTCGAACAATGGATTTAACAATCCAGGGTTCTTGAATCAGGACAATATCTTCATCGCTGCTGGATAGGCGAAGAAGAAGGGAGGCCGAAGCCTTTATGGAGTGTTGGAGGTTAATCTGGAGTAACCGCAGCATTTTTGCTACTGCACTCCCGATCAGCCTCCAACACAGTAATGTCGGAGTCATCCATATCAGAGGACGATTCTAAAAGAATGTCCTCATCTCCGCTGTCGTAGACCTCGGCCTCCATTGCGGAAAAACCTTGTTCGGTGTAAGGAGCTTCCTCTGTTACTGGGGATACCTGAGCTGCATCGTCTTCCAATGAAGGAAGTGTGACCGATGCACCAGGTTCCTCAGCAGCAGTTTCCGCTTGTGTGGGTGGGGGAGGGGGAAGGGTTTGTGCCTCGACCCCATCTTTTTTATAGACCCTCAGCGTAATTTCATCGAACCCAAACCTAATCACACCTTTTGATTGCGCCAGAGGAGAAAGGGACTCTGCATTGATGATTACAATTGCACCCTTGCAGGGTCCCTTTGGATCCTCCAATTTCGCAACCTTCCAGTTGTGAGTAGGAAGGGTTGGATTGGAGAACCGGATTACCTTCAATACGTGGTCTGCTTCCTTGAATATGGCCGGAACCGTGATGCGAGTTCTTGGTCTGCAAGGAATATCCTCCTTTGCTACAACCTCCAGCTTAGCACCAGGCCAGACCTCTCCAAGTCGGCTGACCGCCAGCGTCAGTAGGTCGCACGACCTCTGATCATCACAGACCATCAACTTGATGTGTCCCTGATGCCAGCCGCCATCTTTTGTGATGGGCGGTGGTCCCGGATTGTCAGACATGATCTCGACAAAACTGAAGGCCAGCTGTCCTTTGACCAATGTCCAGTTCTCGGCAGAGATCGTGCCATCTACATCACTTTTGTCGATAATCGCGACTACCATTTTGTCCTTCAGAACGTCACTGAAGGACATTTTTGCCTTGCGAGGGTCAAGAGAAGTGCTGGTGTTTAGCACTTTGGGGCGTTTAGGTAGTGAAACACTACCTTCCATAGACCTTTGTCGCTTCGACGTTGAGTCTTGGCTGGTCTTCAAATTATTTTTGGCCATAAAATTCTTGGCCCATTTTATCTTGGCGTCATGCTGAGAGTTTCCTCCAGCGCCTAGTTGTTCACCAAACGTCTGGAGAATCCTCTTAGCATTACGCATGTCCCTGTAGTAGGCCTTGGAGGGTCTGAGCTTACGCCCATCTCCCCCAGGACCTTCTTTGGGATTATTTGCTTTGGAGGTAGAAGGACCTGGCACCATAGCCCTACTACCTCCGACTCGCGGTGTAGAAGAGTTGAGAGGTTTACTCTCTGTGGTAGTAGAGGAGCCGTTCTTCACAACTGCCTCACTACAGGAAGAAGGTGATGTTACCTGTTTGTCCGATATTCCACTGGCGACAACAGGGCTGTGAGTGTCCACAGCCTTGTCGGCACCAGTGGAAGAGGGATGAACAGCAGACAACTTTGCCGTCGTACTGCTGGCCGGTTCGGTCTTTTGATTTTGTTTTTGTTTTGTTTGTTTTGTTTTAAGAAAGTTCATTTTGAATCCCACGAGTAGCGGATAAGGGGTGGTCCATCTGTACAGAGATCCGTGTATACAGATAAGGCTAGTTAATCCGGAGGTCGCCAGGTATCCGGATACTCCGTTAGCGACTGAGCTAGTTTTTTAATTGGGCCCTCAGCCTGGCCGATCATCGGCACGGGTCGTATAACACCTTAGATCCAGCCCAATTGGGAAGTTTAAGGGAAGGATATGTTTTGGAAAAGGAGAGACGAACAGCAATTAAGCCATAAGCGTCCCAGGAAGGAAACTAGGCATTGACAGACAGTTATATACCATACAGTCAGGGGATAAGGAGACGTCAGCCAGCATAATATCACAGAGCTGACGGAGGTGGGGGTAAAGGATTGGGAAGGGGAGGGGGCGAGCGACCTTTGGTTTCAGGACTCTTCTGGGGAAATAATTCCCGAGAATCATTGCCCTTACTCAGCTTCTACAACTCGACAAGTTCGACGCTCAGGTAGAAGCAGACTAATCACTAATGTAACTTACTTTAATGACAGCATTCAGACAAATGTATCATAAATGAGCGTATTCAAAGTCGTTTTTTATTGCTGTCTGACTGTGTAGCTTCCATAATTATGTAGTTGTCAAATTTTACTATATTAAATTATAATTACATGAAATGTTAACCTGTCAAAGAAATACCTTTTTTGTTGGTTATGTGGATGAGAAAAAACCAATAAAAGACTTCAAACAGAATCTTAACGATTTTGGAATTTCTGTCAAATCGTAGATATGAATGTGTTTCATTTAGCAATTGACATTCAAATTGTCTGAGTGTGTAAGTTTTACATTTGATTTAGTCATAATTCTATCTTGAAGAAACTATCATTTTTAAAGATTCATTAAGTGCCTGGACGATCAATAGAAAACGGAAAGCGTCAATAAAATTGTTTCCCAATACCTTTAAATGGAAGAGTTCAATGACGTAAAATATATTTATGTTCACCTCTCTTTGTTGTAATTTTTGATTATAGGAACATAGCTTGGAGTTCACCAAAAAGTAAAAATGAAATCAAAAGGAAATAAGTTTGCTATTACCCAATTTTCACAACAAACATAAATTTGATGTGATAGTAAAATAAATCTATGTACATTTTAATTCAATTCACACGCGACCTTCAACTCAGCTGACAATGCTTAAACTTATTTGTACCTCCAAAGTTATCTTATGCACCAAAGAATATTATAATTTAACCTTCATTATTACAAAAAAGTATATTCAAATATGTATAGGAATTGTTCATTTAAAAATTCATTACAACAACCAACTCTCGTTGACAATGTTTTTTTTTTGTTCTCAATGACACTTGTTGAAATAGACCACTTAAATTTGTGTCGCTTTTACGACTTTTATTGAATTACCCTTTAAATATTTTTATTTACATTTTTGTTTGTGTATACAAAAGAATTTCAAGATCCAAAGCCCTCTAAAGTTTAATATGTTTTTAATAGCAGGTATAATGTATGTGTTCATTTTACAAATCAACTTATCATGCAGTGACATTTCAAGGTGAAACCAAAACTATATAATAAAATAAAAGGGCTTTTCTCGTATTCAGATGAGCATCATCACATCATGTACACTAAAGCTTATGTAAATTATTATGTCATTTTACACAAATAATAATAATTAACCTATTCATCTTCAAAAAACGGGATCGTTGACATAATGTATCTGTTTATTCTGTAATTATGTTAAGAGATACATACTTCAAAAGAGATTGAACAAAAGATAAATGAAAAACACACACAACTTGTTAATGACATTGTTTGTGTCTGGATGTCAAGTTACTTTATAATTTTATGCTTATCTGTCAATATGAATGGAATAACGTACTATATTTATGTTCACATCAAATAGTATAATTATTAAAAGTATGACTTTCATTCGTTTCTGTGTTTCGTGTGAAAATTAACAGCTTTAAACAGAACATACCTTTGACAGTATAGTTGCAACTGTCATCGTTTCGTTGAACACCATCAACAACAACAACAACAACAACAACAACCGCTATTTGCGCTGGCGCTGCTGTGTTGTTTTGCTTAGTTTTTATCTTCATTAGACACAAGACACAAATTTCGTGAAGGGAAAGTGCATCCCAATTAATTTCTAGCTAGGTAGGTTGATGGTTGTCTCATGTCTCTGTGTCTTTTACCTTATCCACTGACAGCAACTAACTGACAAACACGTTCTCCGTTATATCTACATTTAACCAACATACATACATACTGGATGTTCCTTTTCACTTTTCAATGTTCGTTGGAAATTGGATGTCTTTTATTGTGTGGTGCCCTCAGTTTGAGGCACTGAAGGAAATCCTTCTCCCACAATTTGCTACACAAAGTGTAGAAGTAGATAACATTATTTTTATATACTAAAAGTCAGTTAGAGAAATTTATGCACACAGCTTGCTGCCAGAAAATGTATGCAATTAATTCCCTTGGCCAAAAAGTGAAAATTCACCAAATCATTGTTGCAATCATTTGTGCAGGTGTTTGCAACAAAAATGAAAAAGAAAATTGTCAACAAACACATTTTCACTGGTTTTTTTGAAATTATGAACATGCGCTGGTTGTCAGTGTCATTCAATTTCAACGAAAGTTCAACCATATATGTAAAACTGGTGCTGAAGTGTGCCAGTTAAAGATTAATTTTCTGAACATTTCTTTTTGTGACAGTGACATTTGCTATGTCGTTCGGTTAATTTCTGTCAGTCTCATAAAGTTCAAAGAACTTTCAATTTTTAACCGCTTAAAATGGACAGTTATCAATAAATAATAATTAATTATACATATATCAAAAGAAAAATAACTCACATTCCATTTCACAAACTCAGCCATCTTTCGAAATATGTCATTCGCTCCACCTACATGTCACGCAACTGTCATTTCTGATCAAGATCTCGGCATGGCACACAAATTTCCTTCGGAGGAACATTTATGATGAACCGGTGTGTGTTGCATCGGACCGTATCATATATGCATAAAACACAAAAACAAAAACAAGTTGTTACGTTGACATTTCACCATTTTCACATTAATCAACGCTGCTTGCTCAAGCTCGCGCGGTTAGATTTTCACTCTTGAGAAATTCATGGGGTTCTCTTAATTGTTTTTATCGCCATCGCCATCGCCACCACCATCGTTTTCGTCAGGGTAATGAACTAATGTCACTATTTACTACAAGTGCGAGTGTTAAATTACCAAAACGCGTTGCTAAAAACATTATGTGCGTTGATATATTCAACACGTTTTTACATTTTTTTAGTCATTTATACTTTTTTACTAGTATGTCCCGCTATATGGGCATAACCAAGCCATATATGCAACATAGTTTAAATATACTAATAAGTGATTTGTGTAAATTGAAAAATTAATTAAAATTAATTTTATTAGGAAGTTGAGAGTTGCTGAACTTTACAACGTTTTACTTCTTTTTCTTTTTGTTTATATTTATGAGACATTTTCATTAAAATATGTGATTAGATTTTTGTGTAAATACTCATTAAATATTGGTAATTTTGTATGTGATTTATATTGGGGTAGATACCTTTTTAGATATTTTATTAAATGGGTGGATAAACATTATAATTATGGCCATCAATAGTTCAAGAATTTTAACTGTCATTGGTAATTAAGTTAAATCAATTATGACAAGCAGCTAAAATAATTTCTTCCATTTACCTACCACATTATAAACAGAAACAAAAATGGCAGAGGTTGTGTTTTATTTTGTTGCAAAAGTCATAGGTATTGAATGATTTTAAAAATTAATGATCGACTTAAATAAGGTTGACGTAACTACTGGATCGTAAATAACTTGCTACAGGGTTAGTATATGGTTGGTGGGTTGTAGGTGTTTGGAAAGAGAATTTAAATAAAATATTAAAAGTTTGAATAAGTATTGAAATAATACACAGTCAGTTCCGTTTATTTCAATTTCAATGGTCAATTAAATTTATAGCATTTGAAACCTTGAAATCAATCTAAAACCACTGTAAAACCCGAGTCATTCAAACTTGTCGTTAAAACAAAAATCAACCATAAGGGTTTTTCTTAAACACTCACAATAAAAAAAGTAATACACACTTATAGCTCTGGACGCACTTAACAGAAAAGAAAAACGACTCATTTTGGGAAATGTCAAACGAAACTTAACGAAACTGAGTAAAACAAGTCAATGGCCGCCTAAGGAATAATTGAGTCCTTAACACAAAATTTGTCTTGACTAAAGTGGGGTCGTTTGTAAAAACGGATTTCCTGTAATAAAACGATTTAACAGTAATTCGTGCTGTTTACCATTCAATTGATATTGCTATATCTCTGATCAAATATTGATTCTTATATAACAGGCCCTAAAAGCGTACCTATCAACCTTAAAATAATAACTATACCTAATTGTTCTCCTGTGCTCCTTAGAAGGAGAATTAATTACACTATTGGTTTTGACAGTTAATATAAATACCTAACTGTAAATTTTTTTAGAACGTCAAAATCTTGTTTCGATATATACAAAATCATTATAACTGTTAATTTAACAAAAACAATATAAAAAGAATTTTTTTTATTGCAATAAATAAAATAATTTGATAGGTATTTGCCTGAAGCCAATAAAACGATTAAAGAATAATGTTGTTTTGCAAGGTCATCAGTTAGATATTGTTTTTATATTAAAAACGCCCTCTCTTACCCGTTTATTGCCCATTGTTTCTTTGTTTCACAATAATTAACTTTAAATGTTTATAAATTATAAAATACAAACAAAATCCTATATCTCTTTTGTGAAATATTATAGGAAGATAAAATCAAAGACAAAATTAGTATTAATTCAATTAACCAAAGTCATGGGTAACTGTAAAAGATTTTGACACTTTGGGCTATCTTTCAAAAAAAATAAAAGACCAACTAAACAAATTTATAATAAAAATACATACAAAACTATTTTTATAGATACAATCAAATTATTACTTTTGCCAGTGGGTTATTTCGCAAGTAAAATTTAAGAAAAAAAAGCTGCACGATCACCGATTAAGCAGCCGTTTCGACGCCAAATCAACATTTTTCAACGCAATATAATGACGGAATTCAGTGCTGCCGAAAGTATTTGTTTATGGAAGTGTTTCATTTCTTTCATTTTCGTGATAGAAATATTTTATTTCACCAATTATGCTGTGGATTTAATATGAGTGTTTCATTAACAACAGAAATCCAAAAGAAGAGCCTAGCGTTTGAAGTTTTATTGATATCATATCAAAAACCTACTAGCAACTCCATTTTTCCAAAAGTTTTACAATTATTAAGATTTTTGACGCACGTTCATTAAGTTTTGACTCACTCCAGGATGATGAACTCAACTTCCCTCAAAAAAGAAATGTAATTTAATCTACTACATTATGTGGTTGCACAGTTTCTTGAATTTTGAAAGAAGACGCCAGCACTGATGACAGATTGGACCCTCAAGACACAACGTCACCATCAAGTTAATATTTTTTTCTTTTTTGCTCCATCGAACACTGTTAAAGAAGCTTCTTTCTTTGTTTTGGTTTGAGTTAAGACAACTTTTTAGCGGCGCACGCTTTTGGCTTTGGGTCTGGGTCTGGGAGTCGGGAGCTGGGTATCTGCTGCTGTTGGTCTGGTCTGTGTTTGATGATGTTACAGGCTTACACCAAGTAAAGATTCAGATAGAAAACAACTTCGATGTGTCTAACGAGTTAAGTTCATGAGCACTTCCCAGTATGGCAGGCTTCTAGGTTTAAATGATAAATCAAGTCGGTGTTTTTTTTTTTTTTTGTATATTTTAATTCGTTGCAAAATTATGAGCCTCAACATCAAAACAACCCTGAAGACTTCTTTTAAAGACCATGTACCTATATCTTTATAGAGAGACAGAAAAGTGCATAACGAATTTGCTTTGCGCGTGCGATTTGGTGAGAAGATACATTTTCAAAAGATGCAATGGCTTCGACGACTATGGCATAGTTATATGATGTGATGGTTTTGTTTTGATTCTATGCGGAATGGTTTGAATTATATTTGCATTTTTGATTAGGACATCTTTTATGAAATTTTGTTATTTCTTTTTCTTCTTCAATGAATCGTAGGTATACATAATTTACAAACTGGTTATTTGTTTATTCAATTCAAACTTAAAAATAAAATAAAAACATGAATAAAGACCGAAACCAAAACCAGGACTAGTAGTAAAGTGATTGTGAGTAAATAAATTGTGTCAGGAAGGCAGTCGACCAAAAGATTATAGTTTGATAGTTGTTGTTGTTGTGCGATTGACGTTTACGCACTATAATCATGGACATGGCTTGCACAGCGCAGAACACATTTTATACAAACACTCGTATCTATATACTTCTTTAAACTTTGATTTGTCAATGAATTTTCGATTTTATTAAACCAACAAAATAAAAAAAGTAGTCTCTTCGATGGCGCTGAAACAGATTTCTGGTTATTTTATGATGTTATGATATCGGTTCTGTTGATTTCATTCCCACCAATCTTTAATTTAATTGATAAACTTATTTTATTGTACATATTGGATTAGTTATAATGAAATTGTGGCACCACTGATTGCATTTCCACCTTAAATGACAGTTGGGCTCATACAAGCAGAAATCTGTCATAATGCCTTTTTATTATTTTTACTTCTGAACAAAGCTATGAACTGTCAAACTCAAAAACACTCTATGTGAAGATATAAATCCTTCGTACGTATCACCCTTTAAAACCCATTTGTTTACATTGTTGTATTTGTAATGTGGAAGAATTTAACGAGTAAAATTGACGTGTTTGCACGCATACATAGACACATTTACTGAGTTTTTAGGGGAAATTTCATAAATTAGAGGAAAAAATTACACGCACACATACTTTATGATGCCAGTTTCCGGTTTAGCTTGTAGGCAAACCAATATGGCTACCGAGGATTTATATCTTTACTAGAGTGTTTTTGGTCAAACTCAAAATCGTGTTTATTTGGTTTGTTTAGTGCATTCAGTGCTTTAAAGTTGCGTTGTTCGTTCTGTTCGTAATTTAAGAAGAGGAACACAACTAATGCCAATCGTATGAGTGATATGTTACTTCTTCTTCCTGGGTAGTCTTTTCAAATGAGAGTTAATAAACTTGCCCAACACCTGACTTATTTTCGATTTAGGTGCTGGCAGTGCTAAGTTTGACGGAATTCTGCGAAATATTCTTTTTTTTATAAAGACGTTAAAACAAAATTATTGTTTCATTTGTATTTTGTCTCGTATGAATTCTTCTAATAATGGCTGAAAACATGAACACTTCATTTGACATTACGAGCAATTAACCATAACAATTAAAAAAGATTATATTTCATACAAAGTTGATTATCAAATTGGTTCTAATCTTGTGACGCAAATTGTCAAGTGCCTTTCAATTATAAATCTGAGTGTTTACACGACGCACGTGTTCAGAGCGTGTCCAATATGATCATTATCAGAAGCCTACAAACAGGTCTTCTTGGCATTTGTAAGCAAATTGAAAGTGCCATATCTTAGATGCTTAAAGTGGACAGATCTTTTTTGAAAATTAACAAAAACAAAACGTCCAGCAACAAACTTGTAACGTGCAAATTAACCCAATATTGATAAATGGCAAGAAAAATGTTCGTAGAAATCTTTTTTGTGTACAGTAAGAAGCTTTTAAGCAGTTGATTTAATTGTCCAATCAACAGTTGAGAATTCCAATTAATAGGTCCATTTATTTGCTTTGTTTATTTTCAGGAAACTGTCACTTTTTAGACATGTTTGGATGCTCGTTTTTTAATAAAAGATAATTCGCAATTTACTAGTTAGCAAAACGAAAAAAGGTTTAAAATTTTGGACTTCCTTAAAAAACTGATAAATATTTACCAAATTGCTAACTAGTAAATTATAAAACTGTTAACATTGAGTTTTTTAAAATGCTGCGCCATTGTTTTTACTGAATAATGGTGACACTGACAGATTGTTAAATGATTTAAGGCTGTGTTCACAGTGAAAGTTCAAAGTGTATTATCATTGTGAATGACAATTTGTTTTTACTGACTAATTTTGACACTGACAGATTGTTAAATGCTTTAAAGCTTTGTTCACAGTGAAAGTTCAAAGTTTATTCTTACTTTAAATGACGATTTCAAAAAATATGTTCTTAATTATTTTCCTTAAGGCGCTACAGAAAATTTAAATGATTAAAAACTTGGATGACTCATGCTTTTTGCTGATAAATAGAAATATTATGCATTAATATGAAACAAGTTCTCGGGAAGTTATTTTACATTAATTGTTTAAAATTTAATTAAAAAATATTGGTGATATTTATCTATAGACTGATATTAATGTTTGAAAAAGAAGAAAAGTTCTTAGAATGAAATATTCCTAATTTTTTCCGAATGATTTATTTTGTTTCTAAAAATAAAAACTAACAAACAAAAACAATATAGAAAATTAGATTATTTGACTATCCATAAAAAATTATTATGAAACTAACCTAACACAATGAATAATTGTTATTATAAAAAAATATAATCAAATCAAAAACTAGTTTTTTTTTTTGTTGTTTAATTTTATAAAAGTTGACTTTGAAACAATGGTGATGATCGTTAATTTAAATTGACATTTATCTTGTTTTATAAAGTGTTCAAAATCATTTTTAAAATATGCACGTATTCATAATATTTTTTCAGCAGGAGCTTTGGTTTAGTGGAAGTGGAAGTTAATATAAGGTCTAACAAAATGAATTTATAATAGTGGTTTAAGCTTTAAAGCGTATTAATTTCTCTAGGTTCGTTCCAAAATAATCTTCTTTTTAAAACAATAAGAATTGATTTAAATCCTGAAAAAGCTCATAAGCCCTAATTTTTCAGTGCATGATAAATTATAGTTTCATGGCTATATCCAAATTAAATACTGACAGATTTTTTTCTGTCAGTTTAGAAAATAACCTAAAAAGTCGAAGTTTTGAGTGCTTAATACTTCTATAGGAGTTTTTATTTTTAGAAAAAATCAATGGATGGAAATGAAACTTCCATTAGGAATTCGCACATTTGGGACTTTAGGTCCTCGATAACTTCATGGATTTCATCTTTAAAGTCTTAAATCGATTATGACGCATTGGCATAAAATGTAACACTCACGTTGACCAAAAAAATAAGTTTCAAGGTGTAAGATCAAAAGATCTTGTTGTCCAATTGATATCACATCTTCCAAAATAGTGATTGTTGCGTTTCTTGTGCGTGGCTTTAGAAATGGCGTAGTTTTTCTTGTCAAATGTCAAAAGATTACATTTTCTAAGGTGACAGCTGTCCATATAACGCGCTGTTCAACGTGAAACATTATAGTTCTGTCAATTTATTATTCTGAAAAAAGAAGATATAGAAGAGAAATGTTATGTATGTACAGTAAAATTTCGAAAGAAAAATCTAAGATTACAAGAAGTCGGAAAAACTAAAAATACAAAATGCAAAGGTATACAAATCAAAGGTTAACTCATCAAATTCATTATGCGGCACATTGATGTGCATTCATTTTTGAAAACAAGAAATTTGTTAATTGCTTTTGTACAAAGGGAAATTATCACGTTAGTCGGTATTTTGTTTTCAGAAGTTATGTAAACCAGAACTTGAATAAAACGGCTTGCCTTCATATTTCAAAGCTGAATATACAAGAATGGTTATTAATCTCAGGATTTATGTCAATAAAACACCATAATTGCTGGAAAATTGATATTTACCATGATACACACGACAAAATCCAGTAATTATTGTTGCATAAATTATTATATCTCAACGTGCGCAATGAAACTATTAAATTCACTTAAACAAAAAACCGAAGACGAAAAAATAGTAATAATATACTCTATACTACTTAATGTAGAGGTTAATAGTAATACCTAACAGAAAAATCTTCGCATAATTTTCCGTCACTTAATTTTTATAAGGTGCTCAGATATTTTTTTTATTTTTTCTTCATCATCATCCGTTATGGTTAATATTTTTGTTGATCTGATGCACTGACGCACCAACTTGGTCAACAAAAACGGTGTCAATTAAGCTCAAATAGCTATTCAAAGAAGCACTTGGAGCTTCATAGATCGTTTAACAATCTACACATTGGTAAAATCTTCTTTCTGGTCGAAATGATACTCCATCATCGCAATGCAATGTGCTTGCATATTAGGCCCACATCACATCATCTTCATAATTCAACTAAGGTATATTATATTGGCTAATAACTTCAACCTTACTAAAGTTACATGGTGGTGATCTGTACTACAAACTTGTAAAGCGTGCGCGGATGGCTTCAGATAGAAGAAGAATACCAAAGTCTTTTGCAAGTCCAAAGCAGTTTTGATTTGGTTATGGTTGGCCATTGGTTAAGACAAAAAAAAAGTGATTAATAATTATGTATTGGAGGAATATAATACGGAGGTGCGCCACCAGAGGCGCCTGGTGTCATTTAGTGGTAGACTGAGCGTAGACCGTATATGCTCAGAATATGTAATTATTTTAACGTCTTTAAGTACCATTTCGAGTTGGAAGAAAAAACAAAAACTGCAACGGATTTTTATTTTGGTTTGTTATTTTCCTAAGTAGATATATGTATATAAAAGGTATGCCAGAGTGTACATCAATGTTTTGTTTGGATTTTTATTGCGTAAATCTTGACATTTAACAGTGATGTGGTTGGTATATTCATATGATTGAAAAAGTGGAAAAGTGAGATATTGAGATAACTTATCAATGAAATTTTCTTCATCAAAAAACAAACCAATTAGATACGGGAGATGAATTAATAATTGTATTGGCACACGCGTGCTACGCACGTGGGTCTACTGTTCAATATGATTTGTTGTTTTTTTTAAGTTGAGCTTTCTAATTGGTGAAATTTAAGTTTATTTAAGTTTATTTTAATGATTGTGATAAATATTGTGTTAATTACTTTTTTTGAGATTTATTGATTTTACTAATATTTTGTTATTTTTCTTTTTCTTTGCAGGTAAGGTTTGAAAACAGAAGAAGTATGTATAAAAACTACATAGAGTTGTGATAATTTAGTTTTAATGAAGATTATTTTTTAGAAAGGTAAGTCGTGTTGATGGTTTTAAGATCTAGAAAATTCATTCATTAATGATTAATTTTATGATTTGGCTTAAAAGATTTAACTTTTATATTTTATCTCGTTCTCACATATGTATGCATGTCTCTTTCTTGTCGTGAAGTAAAAGAGAGGTAGGATAACAAACGTCAAAATAACAACCTTCAAATGAGTTAAATTTGAACAACATCGATTTCTTTCCTTCTCAAAATTGTCAATTTCTCACAATTTTAGCTCCCCCATGTCAAATTTCAAATATGGAAAGAACAAATAATTTTCCTAAAAAAGTTCATAATTAATGAAGACATGTTATTGAACATTGAAAAGGTTATATTAATTAATTAATATTAAAACACAATAAGAAGGTATAAAGTGGTCGACCTACAGAATCCGTCGCATGCGTTGTGCCAACGTATTCAACTGACAGCTCGGTTAATTACACACGTTCTTATAGGAAGCGGCTCATAAGCAACGCATTTACCGGACCTAACGCAAAATGTAGCTAAACCAAAAACACTCTAGTAAAGATATAAATCCTCGGTAGCCATATTGGTTTGCCTACAAGCTAAACCGGAAACTGGCCTCATAAAGTATTTCTTAGTGTGCGTGTAATTTCTCCTCTAATTTATGAAATTTCCCCTAAAAACTCAGTAAATGTGTCTATGGATGCGTGAAAACACGTCAATTTTACTCGTTGAATTCTTCCACATTACAAATACAACAATGTAAACAAATGGGCTTTGAAGGGTGATACGTACGAAGGATTTATATCTTCATATAGAGTGTTTTTGAGCTAAACTTTTGACTTTTTTTTTATGGTGGATGTAATGACAACAGTTGTCAATAATATGCATGTTCAATAACATGGTGCATCGCTGTGCTCCAAACTCGTTCTGATGAGGTTTCTTCACTTTAGTTTAGATGTGTTTTATCTAAAAAAAACTTGGTCATTATTTTCTACATTTTTTAAACTATTTTGACAGTTTTATGATGCCAATTCGGACAATTTTTTAATTTTTTAAAGTAAGGTTCTTATCAGATCTATAAAATGCTCTGAAACTCCTCAGCACGATCTTGGTTCGAGAAATTGAACACATCTAGTAGCACGCATTAAGCTGGTAAAACAACGAAACTTTTTCATTAAGTCACCCCAATCCGTTTCATAAAGCTAAAGCGAACAGTTGATTTAGGATTTGGTTCAGTGTGTGCGAAAAACTCCGGTGTTAATTCTATGTGTGCGTGAAAACAAGCCAAAAATAGTTGTTGGAATTCACATCTTACAAATATTTCTATGATTTCTGAATTTTTCAAAGCGATTGATAGAGCAAGAGAATGAAATATAAACAGAAATTCAGTATTAACTTTCAGCTACTTCTTCTTCTTGAATCATACAAATTCAAGTCTCAGATTCCTGCCACCAACATTGAGAATACGGATATCTCTAAGATCCTTGAAATATAAACTGACCTATTTAATTTATTTCACAATCTACGTAGTAAATGCATGCATAAAAATAAATGCGTTCAGGTTATTTTTTTGAAATACAAATGGATGTGTTCTAATAGGAACAATTTTTTTAAATCTTTATAACATTTTAGTAAAAATATTCAAACATCACACAAAAAAGTAAGCAATTTCGGAAAAAATATCGCACGTTTTACGATATATCACGCGAGCGGACAAGTTTTGCAGTGTGTGTTATATTACACGGTTTTGATGGAGGACCTCAGAGCCAAATATTCTACGAGTAATAGAAAATTGGGTTTTACGAACCAACCGACGAAAATTTTCAACTAATGTTAATTCCACACCTTAATGTTTAAGTTGTTGTTCTAAATAATAATGCATGGCTTTATTTTTATTGTAAAAATCGTATAACTTATTTTTATAAAACCTATTTTGTTAGATTGGGGCACTTAAATTCCAAACACCTTTTCTACAAAATTTACTTAAAACCATATCTAGTTTTAATCTAATTTTACATTATACGAGTATACTCGTACCTTTAAGTCTACTTTCAATTTTCAAATATGAATAAATTAATAGAAAAGTACTTAAAAAACTTTCATCAAAATCTATTCATAAATCAATCAATGATGATGGCCTATCAACTTGAATTCACTTGTACAAATATACATACATATGTACATAACATAGTGATCTAATAAACAACACTTAATGAAACTTTCGCAAATCGTTCCTACTGTTGTTGGCTTATACGCAGCATGGTACGGCGGCGGGCGGCGCGCGTACGAATAACATAACTTTACTTTCAACATGCGTTACAAAGCCACCGGAGATATTCTATCATCATCGTAATCCACTTTTGACAGATTCATTAAGTTCGTTCGCAATTTTACTGTTCATTTTTTTTTGGTGTCTGTCATAAAAGATAAACGAACTGCCCCGTCAAAAGATAAACAGCTCTAGCTACCGCAAACAAAAATGACAACAGCTACTAGGTATTTAATAGATTTTCCCACAGTTTCATAGTTATGTGTTAAAGCTTATAGAGGACGAAACTAGTTCAAGAAAAATAAACAACAACCCAAACCAAAAAATAAACCATAAAACATAAGACTCCAAATCCCCAAAGTGAATGTCCAATTATGGAGCATAAAACAACCCCAAATCAGCAATTATCTTTTTTTATTTGTTGCATCAACAACAGGCATAAAATAATAATAATCCACATAACTTAATTCGGATACTGTCAATGTAAATAAAAGTATATCTTGAATCCGTAAATCTGACTGAATCCGATGTTTATTGTTTGTTGTGCAGTTTACAGTGTACAGCAAAAGCATGCAGCAATATAGCCTCGGAGGCATTTTAACTAATTTTGCCAACCTTTCAAACCACTTTTCTCTATCAAGTTTACGAAAATGACTGAGAGAAAAATATAAAAAAAAAAACTTTATTTTTTTTCATACATAGCTTGTTTCTAGTTTGTTAATTATTCGAAGACCAAAGACCGACGTACTTACCGACGCACTTATCGTGTGTAGGTTTGGCAGTGCGAGTACGCATAACGTACGGGCATCGCCAGATCTAATTAAGTTGCAATTCAGTTTGTGCTTCAATTGAAGGTGACCGCCTCGATTAATTTCTTGATCAATCTTTTTTTTTTATCAAAGTTAGTCTAAAGATTGATGAAGTGAATTGTTTAACTAAGGTTCTTCCAAGCTTTCCCAAAAAAGTCATATCAAACAAATAAATATTTATGAATTGTAAAATGGGACTTCATCTTGCTGAAAATATGTCTTTTATGTTTATATTTAAGCATCAACATTCTTTCAATCATTTTTAATAAACCTGGTAACACCCTGCTGCTTCTTGAAGAGAACTACCTTTAGGTGTTGCCTTGTTTTTAACATTACAGCGCCCAAGTGTTGAGCTTAGAGGAGTTAACAATCGCCGCCGCCGCCTTAAACTCTTGTAATGTGCAACCTGATTTGGTTTTGGCTCTTTTTAGGATTAATGGCTGAGCCTTAGGGGCATTTGGGACTGTCAATCATTGCTTAAAGCGAAAAATCTTAAAACTTGCACAAACATCAGAGACTGCACTTAGACAAACTTGCATAGGCAAACTTTTATATATATATATATATATATAAGGCTATACTATATAGCAGCAGAATGCAGCTGGAAGCAAATTTGGTTTTGTGGGTCAAGACGGGCGTTTGCCACTCAAAATCAAGCATATTATTATATATTGTAGCCGTGATGGGTGTTATGGTCTGGTTTTTGTTTTGATTTAAGTTCTATGGCGTGTGATCCAGATGTTGTGTTGTGTGGCAGGCAAACAGGTACTGATTAGTCAAGGTGTTTTAAGTGTTGCCAACGAACCTTACCTCTGTAACACTGTCACTCAGCATCCAGTCAGAAATGATTAATTCTTAAGCAACGGAAGCGCGTGTCTAGAAGGTATTAGTAATCCATATTCAGATGCTGATTGCAATGCAATTATTGTTTGCCATTCACTTCTACTTTCAAAAAACCTCACATTACCAAACCCGGTAAAGAATTCATATGAATTCGAAGAGAAGAGAAGAAAAACCTTCAAGTTTCCTTCCATAAAGCATTTGAAATGCCAATGAAGTTCTGAAGCACCAAAAAGGTGATGAAGATGCGCCAAGTCGAAATATAAAAATCCAACACATACCGACCGTTTGTTGGCTGGCGTTGGTTTAAGGTATCAGTCAAATGATCATGCGCCACACGCTGCGTTACCGACACCAACTTTGGCTATATAACTTCGACTCAACTTCAACTACGACTTAAATGATAAAACTTTTACTATTCTTACATACAACAATTAGAGGTCTTAACATACTGTGATGATGATGATGGTTACTGGCAGAGCAACAACAGAAATTCAGTTAAAGATTTATTATTGCAAAACAAACATTTATTTATTTATACCTGTTAGATTGTAGATGACTGCTATAAAGACAAGAGGATGATGTATTCAAAATAGAAATTAATTCAAAATAATGTGGCCATTAATTTTGAGGTCTCGGTTTTTCTTATAAACGACTACGGATTTAAGTCGTGATAAGTAAACATTGCATGCGTTAAAGTGTTAAGTTGCTTAAATACGAGTAAATGCAAATGCAAACTCATGTGGGTTTGAGTTTTTTAAAAGTTAAAATACTCGGTGATTGCATCTTTGATGTTATTGGTTATGGTTAGACTTTGGAGTCGGAAGTGTTAGTTTTATTTATTATTTTTACAATGTTAAGGAAGTTTTTTTGTGATTTTATGAACATTATGATCATCAGAATTTGTTCATAACAGGCGTTTTTTTTTCAAGTCATAGCACGTCGAGTACGCTCTGAACAGAGTTTGATCAGAAGCCTCCGATTTATTTATGAAACCCACTAGAGTAAAAAATTGTGTGTTTTTTTTATATAAATAACGATTATTGACGGTAAATAGAAAAAATTATCGCTTTAACTTAGGTTACTTCTTATAAAAACATTATTGTTTTTATATGCGGTGATGTCGAATTAAAATCAAACACAATTGAACGAAAAGAAAACGAGCAAACAAAGGCGATAACTTAATTTTTTTTAAACAAAATATGAAAATGGTGTTATTCATTATTTTCTTCATTTTGTTAATTATTTTGACAGTCTTATGCCACCAATTCTGACAGGTTGTTTAAATTCAGCAAACGCAAAAAAAATATAATGTTAGACTTTTATTAATTATCAATATGCATTAGGATCAAGAAATTGAACAGACCTAGTAATTTAAGAAGTTTGTCTTCTATCCGCACTGTCAAAATAACGGAACGTATACATTGGCTGCGTTCAACCTCATCCAGATAGGGTATTTAGATACCTTTTTGTTAGTGTTTTACGTGTATGTGGTAATCTGACAGAACAGCTGATTCAATGGTTGAATTTAAACGAACCAAAAAATGTATACCGATTTTTGATGTTTTTTGTTTAGAATTCGGTGAATTATTAAAATTATTCATTGAAAATTTTATTTTTAATAATAAATAATTGTACATACGTTGAAATCCAAATACTTTTCCCTTTAAGTGTATTCAATTCGTTCAATAAGGTATCTTAAAATCCACATTTCCAAAATAGCTTATCCATTATAAGATTGAACGCACCCATTGGGCCACCCAATCTGTTTCATACGTCAATGTCAAGGGAAATATAAACAAAATTTCTGAGAATAAAATTTTATGATTTGACTTTTAAAGAATCGCACAATGCACAATTGAAAAAAGGAAGAAAAGAAATGCAATGCTATTTTGATTGCTTTGTGATTGCACTGTCAATCTGATTGAGAAAATTCTCAGAAATCTTAGAAACATAAACTGCCCAATTAGCTATTTTATTTTATTCAGATATTTTGGAAACCTGTCCGAGCTAGCTCTGAATGGAAAAAGAAAGACAACCCGAACGCTCTGATATGTCTGAGCTAAAAATGAAACACAGATCTTTTTTGACAGCTCAGTTCTATGCTTTAAGCTTAATAAGAAAAACGCTTATTACCTAATAATGTTCGTCATAAAATTTCTTTATTAACTGTTCACACGAGAGCAACAACAACAATTTATAAACCAACATTCTGTCCAAATTGTAAACAGAAAGGGAGAAATATAGCTAAGGTTAATCGTAAGTAGGTCCCCTCCATCCCTGCAATTACTCGCACACAGGAATGGTTGAGAGTTGTAAGTCACTAGGCCCTGGTTCTCTACGGAATGTTGCGCCACCTAATTTATTTATTTTTTTATTTTTAATCGTAAGTTAATAAAACAAGCTTTTTTATTGCCAAAATAAGAGAAAATTTAAGAAAACAAATTGTTTGTCGTAAATTTTAAACTGATTTTTACGAACTGTCAAACTTAAATTGCGTTCCACATACGATCCAAACTTCAACGAATAAGATGTTTGCTTGCGTCTTAGCCTACTCATTTCATTTTAGTCTTTGTTGCGTATCTGTAATGACGAATATAATCAAGTATGTGAAAGAAATGTCATAATGAACGAACATTCGTTCATTCGTTGGTCATATGCCGCTCTCATGTGAATAGTTCTTCACTGTCACTTTTACCGAACTTTTGGTTTAAATTGTTAGAAATAAACAATTTTTCAGAAGTGAAGGAATGAAGATTTTGACATGTATCCAGAGATAAAATTACGTCACAATAATTCTGTGACTTCCAACTTAACTAAGAAGCTATGTGTTAGTTTAATATTTAAACTGTTATTTGAAATATGAACTCAAATTAACAGGCTTAGTGGTAATTTTGGATGATTCTCCAGATTCTTAAAATACCACTGAGTGGAGTAGATTCACTGCTAAATATGTTAGGGGGTAGCCCTGCAAATTCCCAAGCAAGTCCCATTTCACACAAAAAAAAACTTTTTCATATTTATATACTTACTTTTAAATAAGGCCACACACTACCGAGGAATTCTTCTAGTTGGAGTTATAATTTTTGAGATGTCCAAACAGCACAGCGTTACTTATTTATGATTGAGGTCATTCGAATAAATAGAATTTTAAGCAATTTAAACTCCATTAAGTCCAATGATTTGAAGAGCCATGCGGCCTGTTCAGGACAAACGCAACTAATCATATCCAACTCATCATGTCTCAACTGGACAATTGACACCTCATCCCAATACAGCTCATCACTCATCAAAGCGAAGAACTAATTCATCATAATGTATGATTGTTCATGATGAGTTGTGACATGATGAGTCCTACTGTGATATGTTAGCCATAAAGCCATAGAGTCTGTAGATGAGAAAAGCAAGAATTAAAAGGACACAATCCCGTTCAAATATCTGAATAGAGCAATTACTCCGAAAGTCTTTAAAAGAATTTCTTGACAGTTTTGCTTCTTCGTGTGAACGGTAAAAGAAACTTAAAAAGAAGTCAAACAAAAACAATATGCACTGCCTTATCCCTTTGTTTGAAAGGATACCACATTATCATCATTATATATTCATCAAAACCAAACTAGCCATTAATCATTCTATCATTAAAGGAATTAGTCCGTGAACCCGTAACTCGGTCACTTACAAGATATCAAGCTCTATGAACTGTTAAAATTCAAACTTCAATCGAACCAAATGAAGTTTGAAATTCCCTCATCAACACAATGGAACACATTCACTTACTCGTAGTTAGTATAGGCATTAATCTTAAACGTTACAGAATTGCATGTGCTCTGCACATCAGCTTCAGCACCAAACCACTGATGGCTATTGCAATACCCTGATACCAATCTTCACAACACAGGCTATTCTCTGATGGTAAAGTAACCTGGTCATACATCTCGTCTTATTTTTTTTTTTAAGATTTTAACGTTAAATGTTATTTATTCATGCTATCCAAGCAATTATTCCATTATAATACCTCTCGCATTAATCTCAAGACTTATTCATCACTAACAAGCATCTAACTTCCTTTGCGCATATTTTATATCTACCTATGCAGATATAAGTTTCTGACAGAAGCGCCTGCTAGAGAGCCCAAGCTCGTTATGCTTTACGTAGCATCGCAACTCAGCCGTTCGTATATATTTGCGACGCTAGGTGGTGGTGGTGGCGGCGGCGTTCATCATAGACAACAAGTTATTTCAATGAGCTACATTCTCGTATAAATCATATTTCTATGCTAATTTAGTGATCGTTTTAATGACGAATTGAAGCGTAATGGGAATAACGATTAAAATTATTTTTAATTGATTGATTTATGCAACACGTGAACGATCTGAAGTGAATATTAGTCATTTGAGCACCACACACGAGTGAAAGTGAAAACGTTTTGTCGGAAAAACTTAGTTAAACATTATTCAATACATATGAAGCTGTAATGAATGTATATGGCGCTGAAATGGTGTCACTAAAATGGCAAACTTTTTCATATATCACTCGAATGACATAACATTGTGGTAAACAACAAAAGCAAGCGTGATATTTTAATTTATTTATGTTTGACGCGACCTATTATTGTTATACAACAATACTCGTATTTTTGTCATCACAAATAAATAAATATTTAAACAAAAAAAATACCTGCATTCATAAATAAATAATTATATAGATTTTTGTTTCTATTTGTTTCATTTGATTTTTATCTTTGAAAAGGCGTCGACCCGTCAAAAATGTTAGGTCAATATCAATATACCTAACAATTATTTGTTATAAACATTTTATTTTGTTGGATATGCATTCATGTATCTATATTTATAAGTTAATTATCTGTGTCATCGAATTTAAAAAAAAAAAAAATATCCATATGATTATCTAAAAAGATACATATTTAAATTCCTCCGTTAAAAAATATTGCAATTATGCTAATGATGCATAATTTAAAGATGATTTTATTGAGTTATTATTTTATTTTTTGTTTTAATTCGTCGATGGCATTAATTTGTAAATTCAATTTCCTATAATTAAAAAAAAATAAAAACATGATCTCTTGTCCTAAAAACCAACAAATGTTTTAATTAAGATATAGTATAAGATTAAAACATTATTAATAAACATGAATGTTCGTATAAATAGATAATGTTAGTAAAAAGAAAAAAAAAAAAAGAAAAACTTGATCGATTTAATGATTTTATTAATAATAATTTAATTATGAGGATACATAAATACATGAGTTAGAGTGTGTAAGCCCCCAGGACAATATTGACTAAATTAAGATACATGACGTATACATATATGTATTAATTTTGATCCATGTTTCACAAGACATTGGATCTAGTTAGAGAGAGAGGAGTTGGGTAATGAAATTTTGAAGACTTGTTATGAAGCAGCAAATTGTGCGTATGCACTACTGGAGGGCATCAACTTCCTTTTGTGGTGCAATTGAAAGCTATAATAATTTGTATACTTGGTTTGATTCCATACAATTATGAAAGTGGAAGAACATTGTTTTTAAATGTATACTTTTGACAAAAGTTTTATGCTTTTAATCTTATTACTTTTTATGACGAGCAAGAGTTTTTGTAAGCAAGAGAACTTTCAACTACTTTGAACATTAATGTTTTTAGTGAGATTTAACTCTGTTCAACTTTAATATCTTCCGTTCAAAGTTACACCATTTTTCAGAAAATGGATGGATACTTCATCCTATAATATAATTTTCAATACCTTCCCTTGGCGGGGAGGATTTTTCAATTCCTCGCAAGAGACAGTACCCGTGGAGAGACTTTAGATGGCACCTCTGGCATGACAGTCCTCCATGGGTACTACCAAATCTATTTAAGAAAGTTTAATGGAGGTTAAAATAAAACAAAAACACTTCTTTTACAATACTAACATTTTTAAGTTAAGCAAAGATTGAATATTGTCATTTTGGTTTCGACTCTAAATTTACACATTACACAAAACATTTTGGTCCTTCGAGCCGGATATGAACCATCAGCGACCTATATTTAAAATCATGGTCATGCTCATTTTTAAGGTTACCACCCATTCAAAATATATAAAATTAAAATTCTAAAATTTCTCATAAATGGCTTAAAAATATTAAGAAAACTTTGTGTATCCTGAGTTGTTATTATTTTGAATGTTTGCTTACTAATTTTAATGCAATTCTGTTAGTCAAACATATTATTTAAAAAAAAAGAGGCTGGGTTGCGACCCATACTGATAACTTCCCATCCCGTCTGTCGATTTGTCTTACTTAAAAGTTTGTCTATATGTGTCAATATTTACCAAATTTGCGTACTATTTGTTGTAGATTTTATTTTTTTATGAAAAAACGGATTTTTATAAAAAAAATTACTGAATATCGAAAACAATTTTTGTTTTGTGAAATAAAATAAGTTTGAAGCCAATATTTTAACCTTTTGAAAAGCTATTTAGGTCGAAAGTAAATTTTTACCAAGTTTTGGTATTGTTTTTTTTTTAGGTTTTTATTTTTTGTAAAAAAACTGTCAATTATTTCAAAATTTCTTATAAGATAAAATAAGTTTGAAGCCTAAGTCTCAAGTTTTTGAAAAGATATTTGAGTTGAAATTAAATTTTTCCCAACTTTGAGTAATGTTTTTTTATTTTTTATAAAAAAAACTGTCAATTAGATTTTTCTCAAAATTTTATCAGATGTCAAAAACATTATTCTTCGTTGCACAAAATTGTTTTGGAGATGAAATCATATTTTGGTCGTAAAATTTTCGAGGTGACAAATTTTTTTTTTCAGTTTTTTTTTTATTTATAAAAAAAACCGTTAATTGGATTTTTTTTCAAAAATATACTTGTTTTGTATTACGTTACAATATATAAAATAAAATTTAATTCAAGTCTCTAGCGTCATTGGTTCATGCGATATTTAGGGTTAACCTAAATTTTCACCTTTTTGTTAAACTGCTATGGTAAAAAAAACCACCTACGCAATTTTCTTGAGAGCCCTTTCTGCATCTTTCTGCCTTATTATCTGTACAACAAAATTTATTTGAAGTCGATATCTCTTCTGGTTCTTGAGTTATGGAAGACGAAAAAAACGTCGCGAACGTACAGACGTACGGACGTACGAACTTACGCACACACGCACGCACAGACAGAATCTTTTATTTCGACTCAGGGGCCTTGAAACGTCGAGAAATGTCAAAATTTTCAATTTGACAAATCGGACCCATTACAATAACTTCCTATGGGAAGTTAAAAAGGGTTGCAACTTTTGAGATTTTTATAATTCTGTATTTGTGTCTATGTTTGACTTTAATATTAAGTAACTTTTGCAAAACATTGCAAATTTGAAGTTTGTGATCCTAAAATAATAATGGGTTCAAAAATTGGCTAAGTTTCGATTTTTAGAAAAATTAAGTCTTTAATATTTTGATCCAGGCCTTATTGACACCATATGATTTTTTTTAAGATTAAAATTCCTTAAAATCTTTTCTTGTATGCACAAATATTCATTGAGTCGTAAGATTTAAAAATTAAACAAAATAAAAAAGCTGGCTTAAAAATTTACATCTGATATTTTTTGTAATAACTCAAACTGTCAATTATTGAATTTCACAAAGTATATGTCAAGCAAAATTTAAGTTAAAGTTGTTTTTTTTGTCGAAAAATTCGATACGTTTCCCAAGTTTGTTGTTGCGGGTTTTTATAGTTTTTTGTAAAAAAAAAAAAGGATTTTAAATGTTATTTTGATCAATGTGAAATAAGTTCGAAAACAACATCTTCCTTTGTTCTTATGGTATTTGAGGTAAAACTAATTTTACCAATTTTAATTATTAGATTTTTGTAAACATATCAAAAACAATATCCTTCAAAGTATGAAATTATTTTGAGGTTAATATCATTGTTTGTTTGAGCCGACAGATATTTTTGGCAGTGTTTTTCATTTATAAAACATAACCTTGAAGTCAATATTTCAACTGGTTTTTGAGATATTTTAGAACTACAAACGCAGACATCTCTTTCAAAACCATGGATTTTGATTACAAGGACAGTGAAAAGTATAGGAACTTTAGCATTTAATTTAATTTAATCTATCGAATTACAGTAATAATTACCCAAAGTCAAAAAGTTATAAAATTTGTAAAAAACTTTATTTTCAATTCGATTACATTCTAAAAGTATGACCGACAATGAATTCCTCGGACCTATTTCATAAATATTGCCAATTGTGAAAATTTGTTAATTTACAACTTGTCAGTTCTCAAAATCAGTTCCATAAACAATTTCACAATTTTTTAGAACTGTAGGAAAATAAATACCCGACAATTGTTTTTTTTTCATAAAGATATTGTCATATATTTTTCCATAATTGTCAGGAGTAACGGCCAAGTGTTGAAAGTGATTTTGTGAAAAAATATGTTTATTTTCTAAAAGCAACTTTAGTACACTTTATATTGAGAATGCTAAAATTCTCGATTTTTATTATGATTTTATTATATTTTATGCACTTCACATTTTAATAATAAAACACGATTTTGTAAACTGTGAAATTTTAAAATTGAAAGAGTACCAGCGTTTTGTTACTCGTCATATGTATATTCAAAAAAATTCAAATTAAATTGAAAATTGAAACAACATGCGAAGGTTTCATTCCATATTTCATCATTTTTCTTTCATAACACATTTCAAAATTATACAAAGAAATAATCACGAAAAATTTTCACAATAAGTATAGGTACAAATAACAATGACTAAATTGTCACGACACATTTCTTAGTATATTACAATTGTTATTGTATTTTTCTGACAAATTTGTCACCTGTCAATGTTTTATGAAATACAGATTTGTCCAGATTTGTCGGACTGAACTGTCACTTGTCAATTTGTATGAAATAGGGCCCTGATCAACAAGGTTTTTTATTTATTTTATTTACATCTACAAGCAATTTACAGCTAACAGATTACTACTAAAGAATTCTTACAATAATGACAATAATTGATTTTTTTTTAACGATATCTATATACAGTATTAAAAAATAAATAAAAGCAAAACACTTTCCTTAAAACAATCTCTCGAACTACTAAAGTCAACATAATGGCAAACTTTATTGAAATTAATGATAGCTCTAGAGACCGGTTCATTAAAACCATAGTTTGTTCTGTGAAACTGTTCATAAAGCAAATCTACTAATCTAAAGGATCTTAGCGGCGCGAAGATAGGTATTATCGAAAGAAGGTGAGGGCATCTTATGTGGTAGCATAACACATCCCTCACAAGCATTACATCATGAATTTTTCGTCTTGATTCAAGAGACTTAATACCCAACAAAAGAGATCTTGCTCTGTAATCTGGTGAAAAATTCCAATTCATTTTATAAAATATAAATTTTGTGAAACGCCTTTGGACTTTTTCAATTCGATCAGTATAAGTGCTAAAAGTTGGGTTCCATATAACATCTGCATATTCTAATACAGACCTAACAAGAGATGTATAAAGCGACAATAACGCAAAAGGGTCACTAAAATCAACGCAATTTCGCTTAATAAAGCCAACAAGTGAATTAGCTCTGCTGACAATATAGTCAATATGACTTTTAAAAGAAAAATTTGAACTTAGAATTATACCAAGGTCTTTGGTTTTAACCACTCGAGAAAGTGTATTAGCCTCTATTAAATAATTAAAATGAATAGATGTTTTAGATTTGAAGAATGTGATCACATTACATTTTTTTATGTTTAGATTTAAACTGTTAGTAGTACACCAATTCGCAATTAGGTTAATATCAGATTGTAAGAGGTGGCAATCTTCAACACATTTGATCTTTAAAAATAATTTCAAGTCGTCAGCATATAAAAGGCACTTAGAGAATTTTACAGTTGACGCAATGTCATTAATAAAAATATTAAAGAGCAGAGGACCCAAATGACTACCCTGAGGGACGCCAGAAGTGCATGAAATAGATTTTGAAAGAGAGCTATCAATGATAACTTTTTGCGACCTGCCCGTTAGGTAAGATGAAATCCAACTTAAAAACTTAGAATGGAAACCAAAGGTTTCCAGTTTTTGCACCAGAATGTTATGATTCACAGAATCAAAAGCTTTGCTAAAATCTGTATAAATCGCATCTACCTGGATATTTATCTTCTATGGAAATTATAATATATCTTTAAAATAGTGCCATATTGGTTGTAGTGGATCGCCCAGATATAAAACCGTGTTGGAATTCAGATATAGATTCCTTGGTTAAGAATTCAATTTTGTTTTTTACAATACTTTCAAACAATTTAGGTATTGCTGAGAGCTTAGAGATACCTTTATAATTTTCTATCATATTCTTAGATCCAGATTTATGAATTGGAACTAGGTATGAAGTTTTCCATGTATTGATTGATTGACATGTATTTTCCATGTATTTGCAAATAATTCAAGAATAGAATCAATATTTGACCCTTCGGTATCCTTATAGGACATATTTTTGGGAAATCCATTTGATTTTCTTTTCGTATTGACAAACGACCAGAATGAGTTACAATCGTTTTTAATATTACTCTCTATATTCATGATGTAACTCTTGTGAAGGAACTTATTAAGTGTGAAAAAATCTTTACGTAGTTTACTAAAATAAGCAAAATTTAACTCACTTTTTGATTGCTTGTATTTGTTAAAAGCTTTACGACCTATTATTGTTATACAACAATACTCGTATTTTTGTCATCACAAATAAATAAATATTTAAACAAAAAAAATACCTGCATTCATAAATAAATAACTATATACATTTTTGTTTCTATTTGTTTCATTTGATTTTTATCTTTGAAAAGGCGTCGACCCGTCAAAAATGTCAGGTCAATATCAATATACCTAACAATTATTTGTTATAAACATTTTATTTTGTTGGATATGCATTTATGTATCTATATTTATAAGTTAATTATCAATCAATTCTCAATTTGTATGAAATAGGGCCCTGATCAACAAGGTTTCGGAACTTGCAATCGAATTATACTCCTCCTTAAGTTTTGGATAACTAAAATCAATCCATAACCTCATATTATTGAGATATAATATTTTAAAATTTGATAAATATCTATAACTCCTACCATCAATATTCCGTTCCAATATTTTCAGTATGTTATTTCTTTCTGAAAACATCATTATTATACCTAGTTGTAAGTCTTCACCTGTCTTACAATAACCTTAAAGGAACGAAGAAACATTTTTGCTAGGACGGTTTTCAAGAAAAAATCTCAAAACGGTATAAAATTAAATGTTTGTTCTTGTAACAAATGCGTCATTTATGCAATGTTATCAAGTTTTTGAGATATTTAAAAAACAAAACATATTGAAAACGGGTATTCTTAAGTTTGTCTGTATTTCGTAAATCGGAGTTTGGATTCGGAATCAGCATCAAAAAAAATTAATACTTAAACGTGTGTTCAATGTCTCATTTTAACTGAAACATAGTTAATACGTTAAGACTTTAAATTAAAATCATTTTGTTGTTTGTTTAATTTTTAAAATTTAATTTAACACACTTTCAATTCCACTTAAATCCTGCCAAGATAATTACACAAATAATGATTTTCTTATTACAATACCAATCCAATTAAAATTTTAATCCACACTCACTCTTGTCTGAACAAAAAATAATTATATATACTTATAACAATTAGCAAATTGGCACCTTTATTAGTGGCTATGAGCAGTAGGTATATGTATACGCACTACGAAATACGCATACGCCTAGCTCATCCGCAGGCTACAACATACTTTACGCCACCATATTACCCCGACCGCCACCACCATCTCTCTTCAACGTCGGTCGCTCGTTAACTTTTGCTTAACATGTGGATTTTTAAAGACCGCTACCCATATGACTATAAAAGTAGGTATACGCATTTTCTTGTCCGTTTTGCAGATACATTAAATTTAATTTAATTATATCACCCAGATTTCAACTGCTTTTAAACATATATAATCTTGCCACGCCATTTTCCTTCATTAGCATGCATCGATCTGTCACCGTTTTTGTTTGTTGGTTTTCTTGATCAGTAGCTGCTGCCGCTACTGCTGCCACTGCTGCTGCTGAACTATAGAAATGACTGCTGTATAGGATTTGGTCCGCAAGAGGACGACGACGACAACGGCAATGACTGTGCTGTGACGTCTGGACAAGCCACTGCTGCCTCCTGTTGCTACTATAACGTCCAACGAAGAAAAATTACCTCGAAAAATCTCAATCATACACACCAACAGCTGAAACGGACTCAACTCCGAAGAAAGGTAGTTTACTCGTATAAGGCTCTGCATGAATGTCCTCTCACAATCCTAGCGCTAAAACCGTTCGACGCTGCTGTCTCCATCGTCTATGGTCCATCGTGCAATGCAATGACGACGGACGATAGTTGCGCATGCGCGCATTTATTGTGATCATAAATCTTCTTTCTGCAAAAAGATTTTCCGATTTTCCAGCAATCACACATAATGCGCAACTTCTGCGAAGTCCATATTTGCAATGTGTCTTAAGACCAAGGATAGGCCACAGGATTGACAGACAACACCATCGCATGTCCATCCCGTTTCATTGATTCTCTAGATCATTGGGGTCTGTGCACAGCACAAGCAAGCGCACAACACTTTTTGTGCGTCTGATTTAAATTGGATCTTATACTACTTATGGTTCGTTGTGCGTTTGTCCAAAGGAGCAATCAATGTTACGATAGAGCTATGCAGAGTTAAGGAAGTTGCAATGATGTGGGACTGTTGATGCTGGATGGTGATGACTGTAAAAACGCTTAATAAAACTATTTCTTTTACAATTAGTGGCCTGATCTTATATATGTAGCTGGGGCTACATCGATCGCATAATATCAAATGTTAAGCACTAATGCTTGCGCATTAAGCACTTCATTTGAATGCAAGTGATCTTCTTAGTTGGGGATTAGAGGTTGGCCCCGGCCGGCGCGCGGTGTCCTGGTAATATGTCAGAGCCACAAATTTAAAACTGGACTGGATTACATTAATTTATTCAGATTAAATAAAACATTTTCAAATATAAGACGACCGATGGCAATGGTTATGGTGATGGCAATGGCGATGGCGATTTCGATGGCTATAACTATTTTGTGCGACTGAAAGACTACGCCCGCCACCGCGCGCCCGCCGTCGCTTTGCCACTACGTCGAATAGGACTTCGACTTCAATTCCGACCCAAGACGATAATGACGCGACAGTTATAGAAAGAGATTGTAAATGTGGATTGTGTCTTTCTCCGACCTATTTGAAAGTTGTGGCTGCGGCGGCGCGCGTGGCGGTGGATGGCGGTGGCGGTGACGGTGGTGTTGAGTGTAAGGTGCTTGATGGAGATAGTATCTTTTTATAGCAGACACTTATAAGAGGGTTTAAGTTGGATTTTGTGTTATGTTAGTTTTTTTTTTTAAATTTTGTTTTGTTAAGTTACATTCATTGATGGATCAATGGAAATAGTATCCTAACTATGTGAAGCAATCGATAAACGATATCTTTGATATAAAAATATCGATTTACACTCCATATAATGTTGGAAGTTGAAATAAAATGCACGACTTTGCATTTAGGTCGCATTTTTTTAATAGTTTGACTTTAAGTCGAATAATTGACTTTTTATTGTAGTTTATAGGGGTTAATTTGTGATACAATTTTATGTTAGGTAAGTGGGTAGGGTACATATATTAAATTATGCAGATATGTATGTAGTTTTGTTTTTCTTTTTTCGATATTGAACGCGTGTGTCAATTCTTATGCATATGTCAAATGAAAAGATAGAGTTTTTTAACAGTTGGAAAGTAAAATTTTTAGATAAGAGAAGAAAAAGTTATTTGGAAACTTAAGAATTAATAAAGGAGTATCAATCGATATGAGTTATGGAAAGGCCGGAAACGCACTCAATACTTAATGTAACGTTATATCTCTTAATAAATGTATATAGTTCAGTAACATACACATTTTACTTACAAATGAGAGATATAGAAAGCTGGAAATATGTTATAACTTCCTTTTGGTGTTTTCAACATTTTGTGAAAAGTTTCATACAATTTAACCGCTTTTTGCCTTCTTTTACTGGAATAATAGATTTGTTAACAATTTAGTCTTAAAATATTTGCCTAGATTTTCTTTTTGTCACTCTCCACAGAACATTCCTATTCCAAAAAATGGATTGTATAAGACCCTTCAAAATGTTCCTAGTTAGTATTTGTTTCGTCTTTAAACACTTTGCTCGAAACACTACCAACGAAATTAAAAAAAAAATACGTATACGCCAAAGTGTCCATATTTAATATTTGAGGATTTTTTTACTGGGTATTCAAGAATACCAAACTATTTACATACATACATACACTTTTAGGTTAAACAACAATAAAAAAACCATCAAATGTTTTTGAAACATACATTTTCTGAGAAAAAAAAAAACTACTTTTATATTTTTCTTCAAATGTTTTTGACTTGCGAAATAAAGGAACTATATTTCTTTTGCATTCGTAAAAAATTTCGAACTTGAGATTTTAATCAAACATCACACTACGATGGTAGAGAAGTAAAAAAAAATGGGTCCCCCGATAAGGTACGTCTGTCTGTCCTTGCTCCTACAGCCCGAACCATTGGGTCGATTCAAACTTAGGCATTTTTTTTCACTTTTGTGTAAGATTAAAAATAACAGTCGAATCGAAAATTCAAATTTTCTCAAAAACTAATTTAGATTTTCTTAATCTGGCTTCTTTCAATACGAACAAAATATTTTGTTTGTATTGCTCCAGAAGGGTACCCCCATAGAACCGCTATTTTGTTTTTAAGTTTTTTAAAAAACTAAAAGAACTAACGAACCGATTTCAATAATTTCTGCATAAGCAGCAATAATAATTGATGATCAAAAATCATCACTTTAATTTTTGATTTCTCGAAAATGGGTCGTTAGTTTTTGACGAAATTGGAATTTAAAACGTATATTAATAAATTTCAAAACAAACTTTGTTTGCAGGTACATTTTAAATCTTAAAATACAGGAAATATTTTTAAACAGACTCTTTGAATACATAAGCAAGTTCATACCGTGCAACATTGATTTCAACATATTAAAATTTCAAAAAAAAATTACAACTGTGATTTTTTGGAATTTTATTATTTCCGAAAATTTCAATTTTAAGAGACCTATAGTTTGACATTTTAATAGCTAAATGGACAAAACTCATCAACAAAAAAATGTTACCTTGGAATGGAAAGTAACTTGAATCTTTTCAAAAATAATTCTGTATCAAACTCTAAAATTACTTTCTTGAAAACAGAAGGAAGCGAATCAAAAATAGCACCTACTCGTATATTTAAAGATTTAAAAATATAGGTACCTTCAAAATAATTAATTTTTAAAAATTTAAATGCCATAACATTTATGATAAACACTTTTATTCGAAAATAGTTAGAGCGAGTTTTTTTAATAAATTTTTTGTACATCACATTTTAAATTTTGTTTAGAAATATTTTTGGCATGAAGTTATTTAGTGCTTATAAATATATACTTTTAAATTTTGTTAAAAAATCTTGACTAGTTTTTGAGATATTCAATTTTGAAAAAAAATAGTATTTTTTCAAAGCATTTTCGACCATAAAATATTATTGATAATATATTGATTTATTTAAATCGGTCCTGAGAAAACAAAAAAAAAAAGGTTTGATTCGATTTGACGAAAACATTTTTTTATAGAAATAGTGACAATTTTGATCCTTAACGCGAATCTTTTTAAAATCTTAATTTCCAAGTTTGAACATCAACCCATAAGTTTAGGCTATAGAGACAAGGAGAGAGGCTAACGGATAATCACCGGATCTAGTTCTTCCGACTTATCTATTACCGTAATATCATGTTTGATTAAAATCACGAATTTGAATTTATTTACTAATGCAATATTTCCCTTATAGTTTTTATGCATCGCAAGTAAAAAACCACTAAACGGATTTTGTTTGGAAGCCTTTTCAGCACATTCTAATATTAAAAACTGTAAAAAAAAAGTTTTCTAGAAGTCGATATCTTTCCTGGTTCTTGAAATATGAAGGATGGAAATGGTATTCTGAAAAAAATTATTTACGAACGTACGTACAAAAATCTATCTAAAAACTTCGAATTTATATCCTAGGAATCAAAACGTCTAGAAATGTTACCATTTTCAATTTGACAAGTCGGACCCATTGCATTGCAATAACTTCCTACGGAAAGTTAAAAAACCCTTCAATATCAACCCCAATGGCGCTCTAATCACCAGAGAGAACAAATCAAGTAGGATAGGTTTTCTATATATTCATTTTAACTGAAATGTAATAAATCACAAAAAAATCATGCTTACATTTCAGAAATAAATCGATAGTTTTTTTTTAAGTAGATAATTAATTAACAGAAAAACATCAAAAAAATCTTCAAAGTCCAAAATTTTCTTAAGTCTTAAGGCGATAACGTCATCCTTTCAGGAAATGGGGAACAAATTGAGTTTATGTTCTAGAGTGCATTCAAGTAAGACATTTAGATGGCTCCATTCAGCAGTGAATAGAGCAACCAAAACATCGGAAATTAGATGGAAACTTGTGTATCGCCAAAAGCGATAGGAATGTCTTCTTTCGCCCAGGCTGTCGAAATACCAAAACCTTATGTGAATTTTTCGTCATTTCATTTTCTACCCAAAAATGACAAATAATTGTTAGGTACAAAAAACTTTTTTTAAAAACATCGGTTTTGACAGCATCAATATTTTTGAACCGACGCACTTAGACGTCTCAATATTTTATCTCGCTACGATGATGGTTGAAAAGAGAGAAGGCAGTGAGGCAGACATTTTTATTTTTTTTTTGTTAAATGAGTCGCAGTCAGGTAAAATCGTATGTATAACGTCAAAATTAGTCGCCTCAAAAGTATAAGCTATTGAACTTGAGAAGTTCAAACTCCATTACCTTAAATTAATGAAATTAAATCAAGACTCTTTAAATTTCATGTCAGTAATTTTATTTCCAAAATAAGAAGATCTCATCTTATTTGTCACAATTCCACTTTGAAAATAGTTTGTATGGTAAACTTTTTTATTTTTGGATCAACACGCACCATAAACATCATCATCATCATCATCACATCAGCCCATTGAAATATGTAAATTATGTCTATCCTTCCTCACTACAGTGTATGATTTTCCGCCACTAACCGCCTCGCCACTCCACAAATATTCCAATACTTAATGTGATGTAGATTTTTCCTATGGAAACTTGACTTTTTATCAGATCTTATGGAGCAATTGTGCACAACTTTGGAATCCGAAAGGTCGGCCTTGGATTGCCGGTAACGCGGCCACTGCTGCTGTTGCTGCTTCCACTGCCGCTCCGTGGATCTTGAATTTAATAAGAGTGCTTCGCGCTTGTTGCCTGATGGAATGATGATGGCGATTAAGTTGTTTTATGTAAATTTTGTGTCTGTTAAGTTTTATTTTTGCGCACCACCACTCTAAACAGCATAGAGCAATCAACAACCATCAATTTTGAAAAAAACGAAAAATGGCTTGTAGTAAAAGAGGGTCAGCACCCTTGGTCTTGGCTTGCGGCCGGCAGCTTGGCACTGAAAATATACGATATCTAGATCTTCTATGGGTTTGAATAGAGACGGTTTTATTCCGATATTAACTGATTTTGAAATGGATAAGATTTATCTCTTGTCTATAGGAAATGAGATAATTATCATCGTCATTATCATCACAAGAGCAGTGAAGTTCGAAGATCATTTTCTTCACATTAACTTATTTACCATCTGTACAAACAGCAGACATAATGTTCGCAACTAAATTACTCTTAAGATTTTGTAATATATGTTTCAACTCCTACATAAAACACCCGGTTGTTTAATGTTTAATGGTTTTTGCAACAAATCATTTCAACTTAAAAAATATCTATTTTTTGATTTAAAATCTTGAAAAATTCAAATGATACGAATAAGTTTGAACAAAACTTACCAACAAATGAAAGGAATCGATTTATAATGCTTCAAGCTGTAGGTGGGCCATTAAGACCAACCTTTTTTTCATTTTTTTTATTCAAATGCAAGAAATATATTTATGATTTATGAGAAAACAAATAAACATTAAAACCAATCAAATATTTTTATGATCGTTTTCAGTCTGCATCTGCATATGCAATTAAAACAAACTTTAATATTTAAAAAATTAGGTGAGAGATTTATGGATATGTTTTTGAATAGGATTTTTAATGTTTATTGGGTTTTCTAATAATTTGTGCCTTCAGATTATAATCATCAGTTTAACTAATTTTTAAGAAGTAGTTTTTATTTTTTTTTTTCGAATAATAAAGTAATAACTGATTTTATGTTTGATGTTTTATTGGGTAGTAAAATCATTTTTATTTTTGTCTGAAATGTTTCCAATGAATAGAAATATTTTTTAACGATTTCAAATATTTGTAAATGGGTGGTGAGCGTTGAACTAACAATGCATTCTCAAAGGTTTTCAAGAATTAATCTTGAAAACCTTGTTCAATTAGTGGTTTTAAAAGTATTACAGTATTATTTAAAGTATTAACCTTAACCTACTAATTTAAAAATTAGACATATTGTGACGCAACGTCTTGTTAAATGAAATAAACTATTTAATGTCGTTTTCCATTTGAGAAAGTGAAAAATTTGGTTGACCCTAAATATAAAATATATGTATGTGCATAGTGATGATAAGAACAATTTTAAGCAATGAAGAATAAAGTTTTTGATATTTGGTTCAAATTGTATCAAACCTACAACAAAAACTTCTAACATAAGATTTTCGACTCAAACAAAGAAATATATTGCCTTTAAATTTTGTTTGCCTTACAAAAATATTTTTAATATTTTAAGAAAAATTCAAGTGACAGTTTTTTAACAAAAATTAAAACCTGCATAAATTATACACCTAAAAGTGATAAACGTCATAAATATCTCAGCAGAAAACAGATTTAACAACAATTTTTTACCGCATACTTTTTGAAGTTCTTAAAATGACAATTCGGCTCATTAAAACAAATGTCATTTTCAAATTTTTTAGAATACCAATGAAAAGTTATCAGTGTGAGCCGTATCCTAGCCTCTTTTTTAATGTTGTGTTTACACTCTGATTATTTTTTATGGGCAGTTCATACAATGCCACACCTTTTTCAATTCAAGTTTTGAAACTAAATCATAACTAAAAACCGTTTCACTGCATCTAGTTGACTGGAAGCAGTGTACTCGATTTTGTGGAGGATGGAAAGCTGCATTTTATTCACGATAAGCTCGTAACATAAATGAATTAGTAAATGAGTTTAACTGACCAATCGCCTACATAGTTAACATTCTTTAATGATTAATTTTAATTTAATATAACTGTATAATATTTAAATGGTTTATAGATTTTTCTTAAGCCGACAATACAGGATTTCTTATTTCTCATGACATTGAACTACAAAACATTCGATCAACTATTTACGTATTTGTCCTTAAAATCATTAAAACAAAAACAAAAACATAATGACACTTAAGCACCCACTTTAAGAATTAATATATAAAACAAATTCAATGTCAATTGCGGCAACGAAATGTGAAATAATTTATTTGACATCTACGTCAACTTAAATACACTCAAAATGTACCTATACTCCCGAATGACATCACTATCTACAGAGCATATCCACGGTCTGTATTACCGACTACATTACGTATACGTTACTTACGTTTAAATTGTGAATGAATATCAAGTAGATCTTTGCATTTCATTGATTGTTAATTGGCTAATCAATGTTCATCGAACACACTATATTTGTCTACCTAGATGTGTCTCTGTCTCTGTTTATATTTACATAGCATGAAATTGACTTTAAGTGTTCTTTTGATCATTTAGAATCTAATGTTAAGTATTTATGCATATGATGCGAACATTTTTGAATATGCTGGGTGGACGGGTGGACTGTTGAATATGGTACTGTGATTGACGTATCTGTCATCGTATCGCCGCTAGCGCATTGTACTTCACAGTCACAGTTGATATCTAATTTTGGATTAATCAAATATCTTAATTGGGCTTCCAATTTGTTTTACTTTGATTTACCTATTTATTTTAAAAGTTTGATTTGTTTTTTTTTTTTTTTTTTAATTTTATTTCAATGCCAATTTATTTTAACAGAAATATCAATGAAATCAAAGACAACCTGTTGCTGACAGATATTACTTCTAGTTCTGACAACTGTACGTACATAAAGAAACTAATTGTTTTACTATTATTTTTTTTATTGACTACGTTGTTGTATTTTAATTTATTTTTGATAAACCTATTAATTCGACAAATATTTCTTTACAAGAAAACTATTTTTTATTAAATCTTATGTTTCATAAAAATTCAAATAATGTTTAAGGTAAAGGTTTCTAATACTACTTTTTTACCTCCATCCAAAATTCACATCTTCGAGATTTAAAAATAAATCTACTCTTAAACTCGCGGATTTACCATACTTCTAAAAAGTAGTTTCAAAATAAATCTACATGGCTGAATGGTTTCATTGAATCAAACATGCCTGAATTTGTTCAACACACTCTTTTGAATGTCTTTTTTTTTTGCTGACAATCGAAATATCAAAACAAAGCCTCCGAATACTATTTCATGTTTATAAAAAAGGAGGCTAGTTTCACTTAAATGTTGAAATAAAATCTTAAAATTATTTGTTTTATTCTGCACACGCACAAAGCAAACAATTTACAAACAAATTTTAATAAACCTTGGAATATATTCTTATACTTTACCTATGTCATTCTCCGAACGCAGCCATCTGTCAACACGATAGTTTCATTATCTCTAAAAATAATAGTTTTTGTAATCTATTGTAGTAAAATTTTAGTTTGTGTCATCTGTTAAAATGCTAGCATTTGTTATCTATGAAAGTGATAGTTTTTGTCATCTGTCAAAACGACAGTATTTTTTATTTGTGAAAATTATAGCTTTTGTCATCTATCAAAATACGATAATATGTGTTATCTGTCAAAATGATAATTTTTGTTATTTGTTAAACAGATAAACAAAATCTTTAGCTCAAAAAAACTTTAAGCAGTGAATGTGGCTACTTTTGGGAAAAAATATTTTTTATTTTTAAAATATTTTATTTTTAGAAAAATTCTTTTATTTTTTCCGATATTATTGCATCACTTTCATCATATATGTCACTTCACATAACGACAGGACAAAACTGCAACTATAAAAAAATTACTATGAAAAAATTGATTCTTCCTGTCATTGTATATTGGGTTCTTTTTTGTCCATGAAATTAGTTTATCTGTCAATTCTTTTAAAAATGTTTCCATGTCTGCGGAAGAATTATTTCTTCATATAATCAAAAATTACATTAATGCAAGCAAGTGTTAATCTGTCGAAAACTTATAATCCCCAAATTTTATTTAAAATCAAAAATATATCAATTTCTTTGGCCAATAGGAACCAAAACAGAGAAAGTTCGGTGTTTTGAAAGATTTGAATAGAAAATAAATAACCAATAGAAAATTCCATTTCATTTATATTTTCTGTGAAACGTCAAATTAAATGTACACCAAACAAGAACAAGAACCTTTACATTTTAACCATAAACTATTGCGCTTTGGAAATTTGAAGTTGTCACTCAATACCCATGGAAATAAAATGTCAAAATTTGCAAACAAGTATACGTTTTGTTAAGCAAGCACAAATTAAGATCTCTAAGCATTAAAGTACTCGTATAAAGTTAAATTTAAACTCTGCGCAATAATATCGTATGCATGATGTATATAGTTAACTTTTAATCAAATGAAGTTAGCATAAAAGGGCGTTTCTTTTCAAATGTCAGATATTTGACCTCAATTTTTGTTAAAGGGGTTGAGACAGCTATCTGTTTTGTTTTTCTTTTTGTGTATCATATATGTAAATGTTGGCAATTCTCTTTCGTAGACAAAACAAGATATCTATATACAATAACTAGGGACACGACTTTTTTTCTTTAACATGTGACAGTTTCAATATATATCTAATATGACAACGTAAATTCTGTCATTCAAGTGGTAATAATGAATATGAAGGTCAATTAACTAACCAATCTATCAATTAAAACCTTCTTTTTTAATTTAAATGTAATAAGAACTGTAACAACAGCTGCGTTGAATGTTGTTTTAATATTGATATGAACATGAATACATTTTTGGCTTGAAGATATTGAAAGAATACTTCAATTATTTTTTATTTCAAGAGGTAAAAAATAAGATCTTGGTCTTTGAGGCTGATGGTTGATCGATTTATGACTTATAAAGACCATATAAGGTATGACTTTTATCCAAAAGAATATTCTTTGTCTTAAAACCGAAAAATATGGAACACATAATGGTTCAACAAAATAATGAACGACTAATTAACGATAAATAATTCACCTCAATAATTTTCGATCAGTAAAAGTTATATTCTATCTCATAGCAAGGCGTTAAATAGATGAGAATTTAAAACCTCTTGTAAATATGTCTTTGATCAAGTAAATTCTTAATTCTTTTACTGTTAAGAACCCCTTCAAAAACATCCGCCAATTAATTACGATTAGAGACATTTCTGTTCACATGTCCAGTAGTTTCCAAAAAGAGCCTTGGTAAGGATTACATTCTCAAACGACATTTGTGTTTGAATTCCTGAAAATCTGCAGGAATTTGTACGTATTTAAAAGAATTCTAAGATTTATTTCATTTTTATTGTATCCGTTAGCCATTTGGCCACGCACAACATAAATAAATCCAATTTTTTGAATTAAAATCTTTCTTACTTTTGCCTTAGAATCCAAGAAAAACTCATTGAAACGTGTGTGTGTTTCTTGCTATTTTTTTAAATAGCTTTTGCGCCTTTTGCGTTGTCACAATGTCCGTTGAACATTTTTATTCTATCTCAATTAAGCCACGCACTTATGTATGTATGTACATATCTTATAGATATATTTCAAACCTATAGTTATATTAAAAATTGGAACAGAAATATTTTCGTGTAGTTATTTGAAACTACACGACGCGACGCTCAACAACAACTAGAGCAGTCAATATTTTGTTTTGGTCCATATAACTCTTGTGATGTTGTTTTTGGTTGTTAAGTTGTTGCGCCTTCTGGATGCAAGCACGCGATGTTTGCACCAAAATCAAAATAATAATAATAAAAATTGCAGACAAATCCAAAGCAATTCAGGGCTAAAGTCGGCACTGAAGCGAGTGTTTTATTGCATCTAATGCGTGATTTAGGAGAGGTATAGGTTTTTTTTTTTGCAATCGACTATAAAAGACTTATAAAACTATGGCTTTTAAACTTCCCTACAGATAGATATACCTCGAATATACATACTTTATGATGAGGTTTTGATAAAAAGTGTGTAGGATTATTATGTTCACAACCACGCAACATTTTGTTTATTTGTCTGTATTTTTAAGTGAAAAACTTAAGCGCACACCGCAATAATCTTACAATAGGTCTGTAGTTATATTTTAACAACAACACTACCAACAAATGGTGGTTCGATATAATAAACAATTCTATTTGAACCTATCGCAAAATAATCGGGGCTTGCTTTCTCACGGTGACATTAATGGACGGAACAGTTTGTTGCACTTTAGTGTTATGCCAGTCTGGAGTGTTTACTTTTGTTAAAGTGTTTTGTTTTGTATTTATAATATACTAGGTAGGTAGGTACACGTGATCTTTTGTCGTGATAAAAGTTTAATGGCTTTTGATTTTCTCCTACAGAAAGTTATTTAATGTTACATTGAGAGATTGGAAGATAAGTGTTGTTCATAAGTTAAGGTCTTACACTTCCTATTACAAGTATAATTAAAAGAAATATTTATTGCAGAGATTTTCGTCCATCAAAAAATGACAGAAAAGGCAGTTTTTCTAAATTTCTTAAATAAGGTTCGTGGATCAGCTCTTTTGTTTGCTTAATGTTAAGGAGAGTTTGATGCTTTAAAACTATTCGGCAAAAGACATAATAAAAGAAAAAAAGACTGCTTTTAAAGTTCAAATGCATACATTGAGTTGAATTTGTTTTAGAATCAGGTTCGTAGGTCAGCTCTTTTGTTTGATTCATTTCATTAGAAACTAATTTTCTCAAAAAATTAATATATGATACAATCACAGTGAAATTGTTATTTAAATTGCAAAAAAAAAAGGTTCTAAGCTAAGATATGGCTAGTCACGACTAACACAAACTTCAAGAAATACCGTTTATCCGTTCTTAAAATACATTCGGAATAATTTTATAAATGCATATAACTTTTTCTACCTAAAACAACAAAACATGTTAAATAAACCAATTGGTAACTTACATATATACATTTTTATATTTCTTATATGGAATAAGTTTCTGTATGTTTATATTTATATCTTCGTTCGTTAGGTACATATAATTTCAATCGTCAGCCACAAGTCAAGTTCATTGCGAAATGAATCTGATGTTTGTGGTTTTTAATTACCACTCTTTTACCGAGCTTGAATTAATTTGCATCTTATATTACATTCAACCAGACACTTTTGTAGTTGCATCAAATCATATTTGTATACATATATATAATTTGATGCAGTTGGAGTTTTTAAATGCACTGCAGTTAACTATAAAAGAGACAGCAAAAAAAAAAAAGAGATTTAATGTCAGTAGTGTGTTGTGCTAAATCAATTCATCGTTCATTTCGATTTCAGCATCAAACACACCACAAATAAAATCTTTTTTTCTTTTTTAATTATTATTATTATTTTGGCCACAATGTTTGTTTAAGAAGAGTATACGTACGGTTATTCCATCCACCCTATAAGTTGAAAATATAAATATGTATAGTGAAACTGCGCAACAAAAATGTGCGCATAAAATAGGCTTTACTTGTTTATTCGTATGCTGTTGCAATTTCACATGAAATTCAAAACTCAAATATTATTTGAGCTTTATATTGCACTTAAAATGCTCTTTCTAAATACATTAGAGCTATAGATAGGCATGGTAGACATTTTTCTACACTCATAGCTGTGGCGGCAAATTCACACCAACTTTTAAGGCGGTTAAAATGGAAGGTATATTATGTTAAAGTAAAAATGTTACCTAATTGTGGCAAACTGTGCGTTCGTCGCGTCGTCGTCGTCATCGTCGTCGTCGTCGTTGGTCGGTCGTTGAGAATATACATTTCAGAGTTCAACGAGAAATACAATATATTTAAAGAATGGCCGCCAATTATCGTCGTTAGTTTTTAAAATGAGTACGATTACCATTGCTGTGCAGATCTCTTTTTAAGATCTTTCTAAAAAATTTCTATTCATCTATAGACTAGCAATTGATATATTAATTGGATTGTGTGCTTTTATAGTTACGGACTTATTTTTTTAAGGAGACAAAACACTTTAGGAAGCATTTAAAGATTATGTTAAATAATGCAATGATATGCATAGCATAGAAATTTATGCATACAATCTCTCAACTAACGACGACGACGACGCACGACGCAACGACACACGTCAAAAATATTTTGTTTCCGCTGCCTTGGAGGGAAATACTTGGCTTATTTTTGTAATGAATTTGTTTAATGGACCTTCCTGTCAATCAGGTAGTTGATGGAGTATATACGACACTAACAGCAAGCCTCTTATTTCACTTAGCTCTAACATGTACGAATTAACCTGTATAATTTCTTGGAATTAGGGAAGCAGCAAAACTTTAAGCTCTTAAATCAACATATTCGTAAAAATTGCGTATTGATGTTTTTTTTTTCCAAAAGCCTAGACAAAATAAATGCTGATTGACCACTGATAGCAATGATAGTTCTTTAGCTGTCAAAATTACGAATGACTTTAAGCTGTCAAAATATTTAGTGAGATCTTTAATGTTTGTAAAATATTTTGTTTTCCAATAAGAGAGGTTTCATTTTGAATAGCCCGCCTTTTATGAGACTGTCACTTTTAAAGCTGTCATCTTTTAAATTTTCACAAGTAAAAGCTATAGGCTATTAAGAAAAATACAACGGCATAGGCCTTAGTAAAGCATTGCAATTTTTAAAATTTACTACAAAAATGGTGAACATTTTTCAGTCTCAGATCGCAGTTTTGTAAGAAAAGTGTCCTGTCTTGTAGAAACCACAGTTGTTGCAGTTCAATTGATGATTGAAAAAGTCAGTTAGCAAAAGAGTCCTTATACATCTAGCTTGGTTCCTAGCTAGATTTCTGCAGTTACCTACTCCAAGTTGGGTGAGGTCACTTTCTACGTGTGCACGCCACCTAATCCGCCTTCTTCCTCTACTGTGATGTCCTGTGGGCGTGGATTCAAAGACTTTCCAAGCCGGAACATTGGTGTCCATGCGCTCTATGTTACTCAGCCTTATCAGTCTTTGGACTTTCCTCCGTTTTGGCTAGGTCTACGTCGCTGTACAGACCGTACAACTCTTCGTTCATATTCTCCTCCACTACCTACAAGTGAAGAACTTTTCTCTCGAAACTACCCAAACTTATTGTTGTTTTTTGTGTTCATAGCGGACCCTAAGTAGACAAAGTTCTTAACTACCTCAAAGACGTCGGTATTGTAGGTCCTTTCTTGATGACAGCATGAACTTTCTTTTGGCCTCATTAACCGCTAAACCCATTTTTGCTGCCTCTGCTTCCATTAACATCACGCTAAGTTCTTTCGATCATGTCAATGTCATCAGCGTATGCCAAAAATTGGACGGACTTTTAAAAAATAGTGCCTCTAGGTTTGACGTGGGAGCTCTGCACTATTATTTCAAAGACAATATTAAGGAAATTGCATGACAGTGCATCACCTTGTCTAAAGCCTTTTTTGACATTTAGAGGGTCTCCTTTTTTCAGAATCGGGCAAACAATACTGAGGTTTCATTTGACTAACGTAACGTTCTGACCAGCATCGTTTTAAAAAAGTACGGACTTATTTTCGCACCAACCCATATAAAACAATACAAACAATCAATTTTTATGGATGTTAGGGTGTCTCAATACACTTAAGGATTATCATAACTCCAAATATGGAAGTCGTATTTTTTAACGTACCCATTCAACCAAAAGTGAGCTTCATCGCTAAAACAAAGATGCGCCATTCGTACTACGTCGAACAAAACCATGAATTTGCACAATTTGGAAGCTTTGTTGAGGCAATAGATTACTCATGTTAAAATGCCAAACAAATCTAAAAATAAATCACTTAACAGCTGATAAAATGGCTACTAGTTAAAATATTTTTGAAAACTAAAAGAACTATAACTCTTAAAAAACATTAGTAACAACGCAGTGCGTATGTGAGAATTGAAGTTGAACTTCCAAATATACATAACACAGGTCTTGAGTAAAACATAATACTCTTGAACGGAGCTTGCCTAGGTGCAGCGGTCTTGCCACAATTTAAAAGGACATTATGTGAATGAATCAAACTGTTTGACTTGTAGCATGGCAGCGTCTTTGGACCTTTATTATTTTCGAACAGATAGAGTTTAATGGTTATGGACTTTATTTTACCATAGCAACATAATATCTTAACTCTGGTTTTATCAAATTTGTTGCTATTTTTCGACATATAATCTTTCGAAATTTATTTTCTGAAGACTTTTAATTTACTCTATTAAGGCAAACACTAACCTTTAACACGAGCTTGGGGCCAGTAATCAAGAAACTATTGTTGAAATAATGCCGAACATACATACATATATACATAGGACCAGAAGCAGGTCATTAAAACTTTTTAACTTTAAACCCTTTCTTATCGATCTTAAATATCCCTCCATTTTTTAACAGATTTTCAATTTTCTAAAATGACTCTACGTAGGTATACACTGTAATTCATGGGAAATGTTCATTAACTCTACACTTAAGTAACAAAATGCCTCTAAGAGATTAACATGTGGATTAGGTCATGGGATTGTACTCCTATATAGTTAATTAAAGAATTAACTTCGAGTTTGGGTTAATTTATTTAATTCGTGTGAACCCAAATCTAAACTAAATTATTTTCATTTTAAATATAATTTTCATGCTAAAAGAGTTATTTAAGGAAAATAACAACAACAACAACAAATATAATAGCCAATATATAATTGAACACGATTGAATTGAACCAATTTTGTATATATGTACATATTTCCATCTACATATATCTTTCGGCATAAGCAATTCCATCTCGTTTGGCTTTTGTGTGGTTTTTGTTTATAGAAATTATACCACGTTCTTCCCCAAGGACAAACAGCTGCATTTAATAATTTTTAGTGGCCCCAAAAACAACATCAAACTGCCCAAAACAACAAAGTGTCTCTCTGCATGAAATCTCATGATCTAATACTAAGTGAGTGCGGTTAGAAAAATAAAACTACAAAATTAAAAGTGAGTCTTGTTTAGACGTTGAAGCAGACACCAACGACGACAGCGACTGAATGTCTAGAGTGTTGCAAAGAGATAAAACAGCGTGACCAGATTGCGGTTGAGGTGATCGCTATTATACGACCGACGACGACGCGACGAAGTGACGCGACGTATAGAACTCTCAATGTAACCTAATTTGTTTAATATTTTAAGACAACGCTGCAGGGCAGGCAAGTCAGAGTGTTACGTTGTTGTAGGTATCGTGCGGTATCTGGATATCTATACAAAATGTCGATTTTAAGAAACCATATTCACATCTTTTGGAATGTCGATATATGTATTTATGTTGACGACGGGAAAAATAATAATAAAACAAAAACAATCAATTTTGTTTAGTAGAGTAATGATAGCCATAGGTATATACGAATAGGCGTATAGACTTAACACGTATCGTGTACCTCTAGCTTCTATATACGTAACGTAACAACAGGTGGTGTTAGACCATAAATTTGAATTGTTTTCTTGTAGAGAGAATTTGATTAATTGTTTATAATTTAATTTTGTGATTCGGTTTATTGAATTTACCTAGCAATCGAAATGGCTTTCGGAAACATGTCCAAAATATAATGAACGTGAGTTCAAAATATCGAAGTGCGTGATTGCATGAACTTATTACAAAAATACACAATCAATCGAACATAAAAAGTTTAACTTGACCTTTTTTTAAAAACAAAACACGACAAAAATATATCACAAAAGTTATATATAAAGTTTAAAAAAAAAAAAATTTTATTAAAGAGAAGGAAAAAATCATTAATCCATTTTAAAAACAAAAAATAATAATAATGTTTCAATTTGAGAGCAGGGTTAAAAGTTCATAATTGTAGGTCAAATTATAATAATATTTGAATTTAAAACTTAAAATACCCAAGGTAATATGTTTTTAGGTTTTCGAATTTTCATTTTACAATTGAGTAAAATTTAGTTTTTGTCGTTTTTCGACCTAGGAAATAATTAAAACCATATCGTCCAATGAAATATTGAATTGTAGAAACTCAAACTAGCCCAAATCCATATCGAAATGAACACATCGCTAACTTGAGAATTTAAGCGAAAGATTTTTTGTCTCACATTAACGTCCTATGAGAAAATGAAACAACATATACAAATACTTTAGGAATATACTGTCAAAAAGAGACAACTTCAAAACAGGGAAAACACTTTTAAATTATTCTAATATAAATCCGGATCAAATGGAAATGAACCTCGTTGCTTATGATGATGTTGAATCTTTGTTTCTCTTTTAGTTTTGTTGTTGACACAATTATTTCGATCCATTACTCTTGTCTGTTTGTATTCTGCTACTTTGAAGTTTACAAACTTCAAATTTAACTGACGTACGAGTACGACGCCATTTGCAATAATAATAACAACTGCGATTAATTTTTTGACGTTTAAAGGACCTAACCCATACAATCCGTTGAATGCGTTGCGTCAACGTAAGCAACTGACAGCTCAATTAAATTGACACATTGTTATGTGTAATGACCCATAGACAATGTATGCTTCGGACGCATCGCAAAAAGTAGCAAGTTGACATCAATTATAGACATGCTAGCGGTAGGCATTGGCAGGTTCATTGAAATCAGTTGTCAAAGGTATGACGGCATTGTATTTGGTACATCTCCGTTCTCCGAACTAATTGTGATGAGTTTTATCTACTCTTGTTGACTTGTAATCGTTTAAATGCGTATATTTGTATATTGATCGTAAACAAAAAGGGTTGAAGAAGTGAAGTTATTAACATTCGTGGGGGGCTCTAGCTTATGGAAAATTCGTTGTTGTTTTACACACAAAATTAAAACATATGTATATGTGCACGATAAAACTGACAGTATGTCATTATCTACATAAAATGTAGCCATTTTGCTTATTTTGTGTAAATGGGCATTTATATTGATTTGCAAGTGCAACAAATCTTTAGTTCCTCAAACTACTGATATCTTATTAATACTTTGACAGCCATTTTTAATTTTTGTTTTTCCTTTAGTTTCTTTCTAATTGCTGAAGACTCTTTTAACTTTGTACAACTGGAAAGATTTTATCCAAAAAAAACTTTCATATTACTTTGTTTTTGAACGCATCCATGAAACTATCAAAATGAAGCAATTTGATTGGTCTTAGCACTGGATGCGAGAATGTGTTTGTTTTTTGCAACACTTTGCGCACTCTTTCACAGATTTTGTCTTCAAAACTTGTAGGCAAATGTCAGTCTGAGATTTCCATATTTGTAGTTTTTAGTTTAAGGGAAAGAAAACTAAGATTTAGAGCATGGAATGTGCAATTTTGTAAACGTTTTGTGGCGTCACTGATAAAATGAACTGACATTTCTTAGTCCGCACTAGATTCAAAACATCGAACACACCCAGAAATTTTAAGTTTTTTTTTTTTAAATAGTGACGGCGAATTGAGCTGCCAAAACAACGAAAAGTATACATTAGGATATTCCTATCCTATTCGTTTCAATGAACCCTTTGCAGAAAAGTATGTGACGAACTCTGTGTGGCCTTAAATAAAAAAAAAGCTTAAGGCTAAGTTCACACATCAGTCAGAAAATCTTTAAAAATGCCAAGAACTAAACTGTTCGAATTTCATGACATTCTCTGATTTGTACTTTGGGTATTTTTACGCTTTTCTGGGCGTCATGACATTTTTCGGTTCAGGAGGAAATAATATAATTTTCAAAGCAATGTTAAAACATCCAAAGTATATGTCACAATGTTTGAATAGGAATCAGGAAATATGTTGGAAGATATACGAATAACTGCTTTGTGGGTTTAAAAAGATCACAAAAATCAACAAAACAAATGTCATACCAACCTACATTTGTTGGTACTAGGTTTCAGCACTCAAAACGATGCCACCCAAATTAAAGGCGTAAATATGGACACAAATTTAGTCATATTATGTCCAACAAGTGCATTTTGATGTTTGAATTAAAAATGTCTGTTATTTTATTGGGGATACAGAATTTAAAAAATTTACTAAATTTTAAGCAAATAAATAATTTGGAGCCATAGGAACAAAGTTACAGAAATTTACAAAATTTCAAGCAAATCAATTCACCCATTTTGTATCCAGCTCAAATAAAATTAAAAGCAGGGCCTCAAAGACCAAAGAATGTAGCCATTAGCTGTAACCTATTTGACCATATACAGGGTGTATTAGTGAACGTGTGGCCTTTAAAGTTTAAATTCTAAATAATAATATCATTTTTTTTTTCGTAAAATGGGATTTTCTTACAGGAACCAATATACAAAACATCTAACACTCAATGGTTAATAACATTTTTATAAAGAAGTACTGATATAAGAAATACCTCCGCATGCAAATGTCAAGCTGACATGATGTCTAGAAGTTGACACTTGTTACGAAACACGTTACCCACTATACATATTCGAGTACGGAACGGAGCACCATCATCATCACCACACAACAACTGATTAGATATGTGCCGCACTCTTAAATGTTAATTTGATAAAAGCTGTTTTACCAGCCAGAGTCAGAGCCAGAGCCGCAACAGTATCCAGAATATAATATCCAAAGCTGACATCACAACAACTGGTCAACAGATGCAACTTATACCATACCATTGCGTTTCGTTCCGTCGCGTCACGTACGTACCGTATATCGGTTGCTTCGCCTTAAAGAACTCTCTCGTTTTGTTATGGGCAGTAATAGGTAGGTAAGGTATGTATGGTGGCGTCAAAGAACTGGCTATTCATATGTCAGTGCTCAGTGCAGTTTCTGGGGTATCACGATTCATCGAGCGTCCGAACCGTGAGGACTCTTAGTTCCACCGCGATCTTCAATTAAAGTTAAAGCCATTGCTGATGAGTTAATAGCCGCAATTGACTGCCGCCGCATTTTCCGGTTGAGATTATGTTTTGTGATTTTGCATCTGCATCTCTGCCTTTTGCTTCCCAACAGTGTCCACCATCACGGATCACGGCAGTCTGAGAGTCTTCTATCTGAAGAAAAAACTGGATCACTCTGTTTCTGATGTTCGGTTTATGGGTGTACGGTGTCGGTGCGGCGCGCGGCGGCGGCGCGGCATGCGCAAATGCGGTGCGGTGCGCTCTCTGTGAAGTTACATCTTGTCAGCAGTGATTTGTTTCTGTAATTAATTTTGTTAATTTACTTAAAGGCTGACACATAACGTCTATCGTATCATGGCAATAAAGATTGCTGCACTTCATCTTCGTCTTCGTTTCATTTTTTAGCCGATAGCTGAGAGCCGATAGCCTATAGTCAATATTTGCGCATGCGCGCATTGATTTTGGGATATTTTGATTATTCCTTTTTGTTTGTTTTGGCTTCTTCTAATAAAAATGTAGATCGTAGATGAATACATCAAAATCGCTATTTTGCTATCAATTTTAAACGCTTATGGTGCGCAATATATCGCTGCTCTGCCATCATACCGGAAGACATGATGCATTGACGTCTCAAACGGAGAGCCGTATCTAATTTATTGGACGATTTGCATATCGCATTAGGGTGCTTTTTTAATTAATGAGCTCTACTCAGGCCACCGAACGAACGAACGATCGCGATGGGACGGGTGTCCGAAAATAATCGGCCAAATAGTTAACTGCCGCCGATAAATATTTAAAGAGGGACAACACGTCGTCGTATTCGCGTCGCGTTGTTGTAGTTGGTTGGGACTTGGACTTGGGAGGAGTGAGATTTAGATGGGATTGCGACTGAGCAACACACCGGCCGGCGGCGGAGAGAGGATTGATTAAGATGTGTCATGCCCTGAGGCCACAAACAATTTGACAGAATCTTTAACGTGCGCCCAAGGAGCACAAGGATTGCATGCATGCGCGCTTGCTCTCTATCTCCGCCACCGTCACGTGTCGGTCGGAGCAGGAAATGTGTCTGGAAAATTAGGTGATGGTTTTATTTGTTGATCTAGTTAGCTTCTGGTTAGTTGTTAGTGCTGCTCCTGTTGCTGCTGCTCCTGTTGCTGCGGCTTCTGCTATAACCAATCAAAGCTTTACTATCAGTGCGTGTCGAAAAAGTTGCATGCAGGCGTCAGGAGCTTCACAGACGACGACTTCTCCGCTATATTTGTATAAAAGTACATCTATATTTTAGTACCTAGCAAATAACAAAACAACAACAACAAATTAAGCATTTCGGAACCATGTTAAGTTCATTATTTTTTCGAGTTTATCGTTTTGACGTTTTTATTAATTGACATAACATGTGCGATTCATAGTGTGGTTGGTTGAGTACCACTATATTGATCTCTGATGCGAATGTCGGCGTTCGTTCGTTCGTTCGTTGGTGGCGTGCGTCGATGTGCGTCAGACGCGTCAGTTTTCTTACATATTTTCTTCCTGCAGGCGAGGAGGCGCACAGTGTTGTATAGTATATACTGCAGTACACGAGTATCAATATTAAGTTGTAATGTTTATGACCGCAAATTTGATCAGAGGTTTAATCAGATGTAAATGGAATTAAATGAGGACATTGTTGTGTGTCACGATTGGTGAAAATGTCAATCGAATGGAATGACATTTTCAAATTTAATTGATAGGAAATTTCAGGACGACGACGACTACACAACGCAACTATGCATACTATTTGTCGGTTAGTTGATTGCTTGTTTTGAAGAAATTGAAACTTTACTTTGAGGTGAACATGTTTGTGTGTTTCTAATAGTTTGAGTTGTTTTTTTGAAAATGTTGTGTTGTGTGCGTTTGATAAATTTGACATAAACAAGTTAAGGGTTTATGTTCTACAGAAAATAGGCAGTTAATTATGAAGAATGGGAGAATTTCAAACTTTTTGTAACAGATGGCGCAATAGTCATAAAGGAGTAGAAAAACTCTATCATTTTTGCATATGGCGGCAAATGTCAATTACTCTTTGACGGGAGTGAATTAAAGAGATATACTTTAAACGTCAAAAACACATGAATGACTGACAAGCTTTTGCATAGATAGATAATAACTTTAAGAAGATTATAAAATAGGCTGGGTTAGAATTGTTTTTTGATCAAGAAAGAGTCTTTCCCCATGTGCAAACAAAAGTTGTGCTTGCAGAAATAAAAATAAAATTTAACAACATTTTTGGAGTTCTTCAAAGTTTGATAATCCATTCTCATTTTAGATTATCTTTTTGAATTTAATTTGACTTTTTTTGACAAGCTTGGTGTGATTAGCCAATAGGAAGAAGATACTGGCTAAGGTTAGAACACACGAAAATGTATAAACTTTAATTTTCGGATTTTTATGAATTTATGTATATACAAATATTGAAGAAAGAAAATATAAATTGAAGTGTGAGAAGACATCGAAGGTTTAAAGTGTTCATAAAAATGAAAACGTTGAAGTCATAATTTTCTATATATTTTAGTTAAAGGTCCTTTATGTGTGAAAAGTTGTCAAATATTGTATATTTAATTTTTCGTAAATATAGTTTTTGACTATGATAAATAATAAGAATTCTCCTATATTCAAAACACCCGCCTCGGGAAATTCAATTTGTAACTGGTTCGTTTTTCAATATTTTTGTCTAGTCTTTTTTCTTTCAATTTTTATATGCACCTACATATTGGCATTAACTAACTTCACTGACGGCAAAGTAGTTCAACTTTAATACCACCGCCACCACCACAAACTGACCACCACCACCGATCGAAAAGTTGTCTAACAAAGTCTCTCTCTCACGGGGCGGTACATCGATAGTTTATATTATGTTGATGGCTCAGCTTAAAGATAGAAAATGAAAACTAAAACTAAATAAAAACACTCAATTATATTGATTTGGATTTCTATTGACAGTGTAGCAGCAACATATACTATATACATAGTATATTGATATCGTAGAGGAGACTGTGGATGGTATAATTAATTGAAATTTATGAGATTTTATAATTATCGGTGTGTATATATAAAGTTGTGGAAATTTTGAGATATGTATTTTTAAGTTGGGCCGTAATTTTATAAAGCTGTCATTGGCTATAATCCTCTATGACGATGATATCTTGATTTGATGTTGACAAAATGTTATTAATTGTAAACAAAATTAAAATAAGGTTTTTCGAGGAGTTTTAGTAAGCCATTTGTACGTTATTGAGAGCCTATGTACAAAATTCGGTAACGATTGTTTTTGTAGTTAGCATGAAGAATAATAATGGAAGATTTAAACTTAAGCAATATTCACATGAGCACGACCAACGAATATTCGTCGATTTTGACATTTCTTTCACATTTGAGTTTTTAATTCGTCGCGAATGAAGTTTGACAGCCGAACACCATTCACCACCGAAACCAAAACAAGAATGATTTTTTTAGGTTAAGTACGCGCGATTATTTTATTCGTTGCGAGTGTGGATAATGTGGAACGCGAATAAAGTTTGACAGTTCGTATCAACTACAATTTTTTTCGCGACGAATAAATTTGTTTTCTTAAATTTATTAATATATGATATTGAAAAGTAAAAGTATGCATCATAAATCAAATAGAAACTATATTGCAATCGTTTTGTTAAGAATTTGTGTTTAAATATGTCTTCAAACGTATATAAACTCACATTTTGTAATTCATTCGTCGTTCGTTAGTCGTTAATCCGACGCAAAGTGCACAAATAAAACTGGAAATTAATTTGTTTAAAAAAAAGTTAAAAACTGTAAAAAAAAAGGACGTATACGCCCCAGTGAACGATATTTAAATTAACCTTTTTAGAGAGATTTTTACCAAATATATTATGTCAATCAATCACATTATATTTTAATTATTTCAAAGTTACATTGTTTTCGCCATTTTAAATGAGGCAGTGAGTGAAATAGTGCCCTAAATGCATTTTTCATTATTTTCAGTACAGAGAAGTTAAGAAATAGGTTATTTTTAAGCACTTGTAGTTTTAAAAAAATGTAAGAAAAAACTAACAAAAACTGTTAATACAAGCCAAAAATATTACATAGACTGCAAATATAATTTGAAGTTGACAAGTTTTGAGGTAATTTTCGACGTTTTTTACGATTTTCGGAAAAATACCACAAATATTTTTCTATTATTACGACTTATCCTTTTTTTCACGTGGAAAAAGCGACATATACATATAGTCTAAAAGTTTAAATACAATAAAAATATAAAAATCGGTCAAAATTTCATAAAGTTAATTATTAATATAATATTCACTTTCAGAAGTGTTAAGATCCCTAATTTCACCTAAGAACAAATATTACCACAACGCAAAAGTGGCTTAAATGGTAGGTAGGCCACTCTTGGACTTAAGTTCTTATTTATTTATTATTTGTCTCATTCGAAAAAAAAATTGATCGTGAAAAACATATATGTATTTAGTTCTTAAGCCACCACACATTTAGAAATTGAAACGGAATGAAGAATAAAGGTTAAGATCCAGAAATATCATTTCGGTGGCGATCCTTTGAATTATTGACCTAAGGTGTATTCGTCTGATTTTGGGGTTGGGTTTAGGCTCATGGTTATCGGAAACGTGAAACAAAATTGTTTCACTGTAAATAATAGCTCTAGGTACAGATCGATATTAACCTGCTTTTAGTGGTTTAATATAAAAACATCCTTGTACATCGATGTATGTACGTACAACTTTTTTCAAAAAGAACCTATAGTTCTGTACTTGATCCCCTTTTACCCTCCTTAAAATGTTTTGATTCGGCCCAAAATAGAAGGACTTTTAAGGGACTTATTAATAAAACTCTCGATCAGCTATTTCTGAATATCTTTATTATTTTTCGACAAAAGATTTTTATTTCTTAGTTCACTTTGAGAGAAGTTTTAAGTTATAATACGAGTACTTTCCTATAGCTTTTAGACCATCAGCTTATAAGGTTTGGTTCTTTTTAACATTGTCTCGTACATTTAAGACACTCTCTATTTCAGAGCTGGTATGACTTTGCAATTGCTGATAAAGCGTGTTTTTAACAACTTCTGTCACCATTTGAGTTTGAAGGTTACGATGCAAATCGCCGTTATACATATATACACCAAAGGTCATTTATTATTCCACGGAGGATTTTGTTTTGTAATTTAAAAATTTTACTTTCTTCAGGTTAAGCTCTTCTATTTTCTTTTTGATGTGCTAAAAGCTTTGTATTCAAAGACATTCCAAGGTATTTTGCAGTATCAAAGTAAGGTATTTCTGTACTGTTTAATAGAAATTGAAATATTGTTTGCAAAGTTTATATGCGTCGATTTACTTTTATTTACTTTGATAAACTATTTTTGAGTCCAATCACTAACTGCATAGACTACATTTTGCAATTTTTGTGTAACCTCTGGAACAGATCTGGCAGCAATATTTAGTATCATCAGCAAAGTTGACCATGAAAGCCACCACTGAAATATAACTTGTATGTGTAAAATACAAGGTTGGCCCAAAGATACTTCCTTGTGGTACACCAGCTTCAATTTTCCTTAGTTCGGAGTAATTTTGATCGTTCCGTACTTTAAAGAGTCGGTAAGAAATGTAAAAATTATTTCATGGAACTGCCTGTAAAGGTGCCTATGCAGTTTGTACTAAAGTCCCAAGCACCAAACCTCATCAAAGATTTGAGAAACATCTAAGAACATATTTTTCTCAAGTGTCTTTTCAAACAACATCCGTAACCCAAACTGATGAATTGGAATAAATTTCCTTTCTTCTATTATTTTGCTAAGCCTTTTCAGTAAAAGTTTTCGAAAACTTTTACAATAAGTGCGTTTTTTTTCATATTCCATATATAGTACAGTGAGAAATCGCCAAAAAAACAATCCGCAGTAGTCCGGTTTTTATATTTGAAAGTTGATACAACTGAACATTGGCCAGAATAATTTATCAAAAAATCAAAAAAAAAAAAAAATAGCGAAATTCAGACCAGGGATGAAATCGTGTAGGCTGATTTTTAATAGTTGACTATCAAAATCAAGAAAATACGTCTGTGTAATGTGATAGTCGATTTCAAAGCTTTAACCAAACAATTTGACATAAAATAAAAACTTCAAGAAGGGGGTTTGTTCGCAGACTACTACGTTAACATGTGGTGTTGAAGCGAGCTTGATGCTCGCCTCAATTCTTTATATACCTGAATCGAGTTGAAATGAGCTTGATTCGCCTCGATTCCGGTCGGAGATCGGAGTCGAGTCAAATTTGTGAAGAAAAACCTGTGTGGTGGAGTTGGTTTTACAGATAATGCGTTATGGTCTGTTTATTTGCATGTTTGTGTACAAAAAATATATTTTTGTTTTAATCAAATTAAAAAAAAAAATTGCACATGGAGTAGGTAGCATGTTCTTATATGGTGCTGAACTATTCAGTTTTTCATTGTTTAACACGAATTAAACTATCTCACTTGCACTTCATAAGAAACATCGAAACACCATTTGCATTTTAGAAAGTTCTGTCAAACCTAATCATTTTTAAATCTTCTTGTGCGGTGGAAACACCAAAAAGATTTATGCAATTCTAAACTGAGATAAGCCTTTGGTGGAAACATAGCATAACTTAATTATCTTTTCTATTGTTTTCTCTTGCAAAATAAGCCCAGTTAGTCCATTTTCACTAACAAAACTAAATAATATCAACAGTAATAGATTGATTTTTTTCCCCAATGGAAAACACATGCTTCCAAATGCACAACTACTCAACGAACACAGCCATCGAGATACAAATGCAATATCAATCGTACCAACATTTGAAAACGAAATCACATTAAATCCATTCGAGACTCGTCTAAATGTCAAAAAACCCATCCATAGTAAGATTCTACTCTAACTTTTATCGGTGTTCTTCATACTATGGATATTGTTTTTGTTATTCGTGCAAAATCCTACTATACTATGGATAGATTTTTCAACAAAACACGGATAATGATGGGTTTTAACGATATTGGGCTATAAGGTAATTTTAAAGGCTATTAAAGACATATTTTTCAAAACCTGAGCAGTTAATTTTTTAAGAGATAACTTATGTTGACAAAATCTTCTTACTTCTTTAATTATTGCAAAAGGAATTTCAAATTCGTCGTTCATATCAACAAACTGTAATGGATCTCTAACAGCTGTATTTGCTGGAAAAGAAACTTATAATATCAAAATGGAAACAGCTGCTCTGAAATATAGAATTCTGTCCCCCTGGGGGTTTCTATTTTGGTTAACATACTTCAATTCCTTTAAAATCAGTTTCTCGTTTAATTTTTCTATATATGTACATAAACATTTTAAAACAAATTTTAAGACATATTACTTATAATGTCGCACAACTGCCACCGGGCGCCTCGCCTGTCCCAAAGACACAGTAGTCTATGTAACGTTACGTACGTTTGTTCCTGTCATACTATACCAGATCTAACTTATTCTAGTATAATATGTTTAAATAAATTAAACATTTATATTAATTATTCAAAAGAAAGAAAGGCTGTTGATTTTTGTTGGTACGAGTCGTATATACACAAGATTTACAGCCTGTCAAAGCAAACACAGCACCAATCACTCTAGAAAAATCAAATCAGGACTTTTTTGTGGATGTGGACATTAGACACTGGATACTGGACACTGGACATGGACAACACTAGCCAAACCACAAAAATAATATTATATGGTTTATGTGGCGCAGCACTTAAGTTAGGAGACAACCGGTCAGTTCTCTCAACATCATACATATATGATCTGTCAGCAATGGTTAAATGAAAGAAATTATTGTCATGGCAGCAGGGTCCAGCTTTAACTCCAGCTAAAGCGGCCGTCGGCGGTGGTGGCAGCATATATAACGGTGTATTTGTCGTCGTTATATCTCTCCCTCGTCGTTGTCCAAAATCAGCTTAAGTGGTCCATGTGGGCATCGGATTTATGTTATGATCGTGTTTGGATAAAACGATTGCCATGCTTTTGTGGAAATGTTTTAGCTTCCTTTTGAGCGTCGTCGTTGTCGGTTTGGCCGTCGGTCGGCAGCGGTGGTCATTGGGACGGAGCGGCAGCACATCGGAGCCCGTAATTCGTTCAGTCAAGAACGCGTTTACTCCTTTTGGGCTGTTTGTATCTTTATCTAGATCTGCAATCTGTGTATCTATGCATGAGATATGTATCTCATATCTATCTGTGCTACGTGCCATGGGAATAAAAACAATCTTTAAAAAATCAGACACTGCTTTTTTCAATGAATGAATATGGTCTATGTTTGATGTTTGATGTTATGTAAGTACAAAAGAGTCGGGGCTTCATTTGGCAAGTCGGTAAACCTCGCCATTTTATGAAGTCAATTTCTATCACAATCAGTGAAAACAACAAGTATATTTAATATGTGATTTTTGAATACACAACACTATTTACCCTTTTTAAGAAAATAGGATATTTTTAAAATTCATATCACACACACGTAACGAAACAAAACACTCCTCATTTCCACATAAAATAGGTTAATTCGTCTATGAGTATGTTTCGTAATTTTCATTCCATTTAAGAAAAAAGTGAACGAAAAATTGAAATATGAAAATTACATCACGGTTTTTTCTTTAATGATTGGCTTAGAAGTCACACTGGAGCAATTATATTTATTCACATTTTTATGCTGCTGCTGATGGTAAAGAATTTTTCATTTTTATTGACAATTTGATGACTCGTGACAAAACAGAGTTCTTGTGATGTTTTGTCATCTTTTTTAATTGAGATGTTGCATTATAATTCTGATGATGACTTTGATAGAATCGATGTCGATGTCGATACTGATGGGCTAAACCCACGATTTATTAAAAATTATAATTATTTCATATTGACAAAGGAATTCAGAAGGAGTACAAATCAAAATAAAAGATTTTATCAAACATCATCATCGACACGGCATTGGCATCGGCATCGGCATCATCAGTCGTCAGAGGCGGCTTTGGCGGTTGCGATGTTGGCGAGCCGTCAGATGTTAAAGCTGGGTGGCTTTATTAATCATTGAGTCATTGCATTGCAAGACAGAATGAGCACAAAATATCATAATTTATTATAACATCCTATGAATGTGAATCCTAAGTAGAATTTGTTTGTTCGTGATGCGATGAGCAATGTTTTTGCGGCGGCGTAGCAGTCGTGATTTGTTAGAAACCTTCCTCTTAAATTGACCTTCATCAATAATAATAATGAAAAACAAAAATATTGTTTTGAAACTTAAGATTACAATGGTTTTTTATTTTGTCCAAACCATTCAGAGTTTGGTCGTGTGTTTTGTTGGTTTTTGTTAACAGTGAATTCTTTGCAGAATTGGTAGTTCTACCAATGTTTTGCGTGGGAATCTGGAAAAATTTTTGCTTACATTTCTTAATTTAAATTAAAACCTTCAGAATAAATGTGCCATACTTCTACATCTGTTGTAAAATTAATTGGTCATTAAACTAACAATCGTTTTTGTATGACAAAGGAGGATCTTAGAAAAATTATTTCGTAGTTTTTATTACGAATTCCACTTTCTTCGTGGTCTAACTTATGTTTTGGTGTCAAATCCTATTTCCAAATATATTTTTTTGCATATTTATCAACGCTAATAGGATTACTTCATAGAGTGTCATCCAAGGGCATAGTGACTACTGAAAAATTCCATTTTGACTAATTGGCTCCCGGGCAAAGACGATGTTATGTCAGTAAATTTAGTAAAGTGGATCTTCTAAGGAAGGGCCAGTAATTACATCGATCCGCAGTTAAATAGATTTAAGGGACATAAGAACAATATTCTATTCTCCAACATTTTGAAAAGCAGGAATTAATGAAATAATTAGCCTAATTTTTCATGCATTTTTTTTTTAAGTTAACTTAAAATGTTTGTAGACACGTAAAAGACTTAGTTAAAATTCTTTACGATATTTGAAAATCTTTAAAGGCAAATAAAGGAAATTCGTATCTTGATTTGCAGTTGGTAGCACTGTCATTTGACACCTATCAAACTCAGCTGTCATTAGAAGTGTCATAATATTAGTTGAATTGTTTGCCATTTACGATGATAAATGCTGCAGAATCGCACATTGGAATTATTTAAACTATCTACAAAAGTGTTTAATCAAACGTAGCCACTTTTCAAACACTTTTTGATAATTATCAAGTACAGTTTATATTGTGAAGAAGCTTGAATAAAGAAGTGCATCATTGTAATGAATGCTCTGTAGTAATTATTGCCGCTTGCAAATGCAAGTATTTTGCTCGACGACAACGGTTTAAAATCAAGACCTGCAGTTATAAGATATAGTAGTTATTATATAAGGGGCCGGTTATAGCTATCAGTAAAATTCATCAGTAAAATTTTTGTTTTTAGTTTTTGAACATGTTACAGATTTATTTCTAGCAAAAGATTGATGCAATAAGGTGAATTCTATATTCAAGTATTTTTTTCAAAAAGAAACAATGCATTTAAAGTTTTATTTAATTTATAAATCCATTTTAAATTTTTTAATGATGAAATTTCATTTTACTGAACAGCTGACTGCCAAAAGCCAAAAAAAATCCATTTCGTTTTACTGTTGGTGTTCCAATTTTTTACTGTTCCGATCACATCATTAAAAATTTAACTGATGAAAGCAACAGTCAAAAAATTATCTGAGGCGCGAAGCCTCAAAGTGGCATTGAATTTAATGACGTAAATTTACTGATTGCTATAAACGCTCATCAGTAAAACATTTCAGATTCCTGTTTCAAATTTTACTGATAGCTATAACCGGCCCCTAAAGTGATCCTTTCAAATCGTATATTCGTATGACATATTTATTGATATCCTTTGTAGATACATTTCTGATGCTTCTCTTAACATCGTTCTGAAAAAGACTAAGTAAAAACTAAAATAGTAAAGTATAAAAATAAATTAATAAAAAAGTGTTTAAAACGCAACAGCAGTCAGAATTTAAAAATTAAATATAAAACAATGTGTGTTTAATTGAAGAAGGAAATTGTTGTATTTCGTGATAACTAATTTAAAAACAAATTCACCTAAAATAAAATTGTAATTGCGTATGCATTCAATGAATATTTTTCAAAGATTTCACTAAATCTACAAGCAAGGTCTAGTCACCCATCTTCTGCACTTTATAGTCCATTCAGTAATGAGCCTTCTTAAAGCAAAATTTGTGTGTTTGATCCTGTAACTAGCTTAGAGATTCTTAAGTTAATTGGCACTTTAAAAACGTCAAACTCTTCTGGTTATGATGGTATTTTAAATGTTTGTTTGAAAAATGTAGCATGTTTTAAAGGGTGTCCCAAAATTAACGCAAGATTTGAATTTGCCGCCATTTGTGCAGTGAAGTGTTGGCAACCCTGAAAAAAAGCAATTTGACAGCTAACAGTATAGGGTTATTAAAAATGCCGGCTGCAGTTCGAAAATTTCATACAAAATATGGTCGGAATAGTGTTTTAACTTCGTCAACTGTGAAGAGATTAATTGAAAAATTCATGGAGACTGGATCCGTTGGAGACGCCAAACACACTGGTCGTCCAAAAACAAGCCGTTCAAATGTGAATGTCGAAGGAAGCAGTGCGTGAGAGTGTTGCTGACAATCCAGGAACCTCAATTCGACGTCGTGGACAAGAATTACAAATTTCAAGAACCTCTCTACAGCGTATACTCACCAAAGATCTGTGTCTTCATGCTTACAAAATTCAATTAACACAACAATTGAAGCCTAATGACCATGGACAGAGAAGAGAGTTCGTTGAATGGATTATTGAACATCAACAAATGGACCCTGATTTTTCGAGCAAAATCATCCTAAGCGATGAAGCACATTTTCATCTTGATGGCTTTGTCAATCGCCAAAATTGCCGCATTTGGGGTTCGGAGAACCCACATGTGATTGTCGAAAAACAAATGCATCCACAACGCGTGACTGTATGGAGTGGATTTTGGGCTGGAGGCATAATTGGGCCATATTTTTTTGAAAATGATGCTGGTCAAGCAGTTACTGTTACTGGTGCTCGATATCGCGACATGATTACACAGTTCTTTCTGCCAAAATTGGATGATATTGATGTGTCCAATATGTGGTTTCAACAAGACGGTGCCACATGTCATACAGCCCGTGAAACAATTCAATTACTGCATGAGACATTTCCAGGTCGTGTACTCTCTCGTTTCGGTGATCAAAATTGGCCTCCTAGATCGTGTGATTTAACACCATTATACTTCTTTTTATGGGGTTATTTGAAATCACAAGTCTATGTCAACAAGCCCACAACCACCCGTGCATTGAAGGAGGAGATTCAACGCTGCATCAACGAAATTCAGCCACATTTATGCAGAATGGTCATGGAAAATGTCAACAAAAGAGTGCGCATGTGCATGCAAAGCCGTGGAGGCCATTTGTCCGATGTGTTATTCCATACATAACCCGTTGGGTTAGAAATTACCTTTCGGACCGTTCAATTCAAGTAGTATTGGATGGGTTCAAATCTGATATCCACAAAATAAACGCTGGTGTGCCCCAGGGTTCCGTTTTGTCTCCGACACTTTTCCTTATTTTTATAAATGATCTTTTGTCTGAAACTTTTAACCCACTTAATTGTTTCGCTGATGACAGTACCCTCAGCTTCTCATATTCGTTTTTAGATTCTCATCCTTGTTCTTCGGATGTGGACTACCAATGGCAGCGTATGATAAGGTCATTAAATTCTGATCTTGACAGCATTGTCCAATGGGGAATCAAAAACCGTGTAGAATTTAATGCTCCGAAAACTCAATGCTGTCTACTGTCACAAAAGCGTAACCTTCCCCCAATGCCACTATCCATGAGTGGTACTTGCATCGAGGAGACTGAACAGCTATCAGTCCTAGGTATGTGCATTACAAACCACTTGTTGTGGAGTGATCACATATTTGACATCGCCAAAAATGCTGCTAAGTGTTTAGGTTTTCTCCGAAGATGCAAGAAGTTTTTTACCCCTTCTGATCTGGCTATAATCTATAAAGCCTATATTCGTCCGAAACTCGAGTACAATTCCCATACATGGGCAGGTGCTCCTATAACCTACTTGAGTCTCCTAGACAGAATTCAAAAGAGAACTCTAAAAATGATGGTGATCGTTGTCTAACTGAAATTTTTGTATCTCTCAAGCACCGTCGTAATGTTTCATGCCTGTCATTATTGTATCGCTACTTTCATAAACAATGCTCTAATGAAATAGCCAGTTGCATTCCTCCCCTCAAACAATTCAACCGTAATACCCGTTCTTCTAGGAATGCTCATCAGTTTACCCTTGAGCCCAATTTTGGACGTACTGTAAAGTACAGAGATTCTTTCTTTAGTCGCACTACACGAATGTGGAATGTTTTACCAGACTCAATGTTTCCCACTCATTACAATGTGCAGACATTCAAAACCAATGTGCATCGGTATCTCCTTTCTAATCCTATCCTCCCTTCCTAATTGCTCGCACTGTGATTAATCATCATAAGGGTATTCATATCCCCTTGAGTGCGCGTATAATATAAAAAAAAAAAAATATAAGGACATTTGATTTAGAAGTTCTACAAGGTTCGATTTTAGAACCAATACTTTTTTTGGTATACATTAATTCTTTATTCAGTTTGCTATTTAAGGGTTCTCTGACAGACTTTGCAGAAGATGTTGGTTTTTCTTATGTCTGATATAAATTGGGATCTCAGCTTGTTAAGAATCTGGTTTGCAGAGCACATTGATAAATTAGTTCTAAAACCAAGATAAAGTTTTTCAGTTTGTCTGGCCAAACAATTGTTAATGATGATCTCTTTTTCCATGCTACTGAGTGTCCAGAATTAGAGCTTTTTAACTGCACATGTAAATCCTATGATTACTTACATAACATTTAAGGATTCCATGAGTTGAAGTGATAATTGTTTTAAATTAGAAATAGTTAATGAATCTAAGTATTTTGGATTAAAAATTGATTCTAGAATGAGTTTTTATAACCACACAGAAAATCTTAGACAGTATTTTCGGTGCGCTAATAAAAACTTCTTCTTTTTGTGTAAAGTTTGCTCTTTCAAACTGCTTCTTAAAATGTGTCATGGCAGTTTTCATTTGAAACTTGAATAAAACTAAATAAAATAAACAAAATACAACCTCTATTAGTTTTGCAAAAAAGTGTTCTAAAGAAAATAAGTGGTACCCTAGTTTTCCACTATTTAGAGATTTGAAAATTATTTCAGTGCGACATTATGTATTGTTATAAAAATCTTAGATTTTTTTTAAGAAATCTGGTAATCTTTAGAATAATTGATAATTATTTTTTTACGTGGAAATTTTGTATACGAAGTTTCAAGTTCAAGTTCAAGTTTTATTGAGACAATTAAAAACAGTACAATTTGATAAAAACAAAATTTCAAAAACTTTAGTTGGTCGACTTAGAGATATGTCTGACTGAATCAAAATTCTAAATGTTCAAAAACATAATCTATTCAATTATAAATTTTAAAATATCGGGTGATTTTTTAAGAGCTTGAGAACTTTTTTTTAAAAAAAAACGCATAAAATTTGCAAAATCTCATCGATTCTTTATTTGAAACGTTAGATTGGTCCATGACATTTACTTTTTGAAGATTAATTCATTTAAATGTTGACCGCGGCTGCGTCTTAGGTGGTCCATTCGGAAAGTCCAATTTTGGGTAGCTTTTTCGAGAATTTCTTCGGAAATGTTGTCTTCCAAAGCTGGAATAGTTGCTGGCTTATTTGTGTAGACTTTAGACTTGACGTAGCCCCACAAAAAATAGTCTAAAGGCGTCAAATCGCATGATCTTGGTGGCCAACTTACCGGTCCATTCCTTGAGATGAATTCTTCTCCGAAGTTTTCCCTCAAAATGGCCATAGAATCGCGAGCTGTGTGGCATGTAGCGCCATCTTGTTGAAACCACATGTCAACCAAGTTCAGTTCTTCCATTTTTGGCAACAAAAAGTTTGTTAGCATTGAACGATAGCGATCGCCATTCACCGTAACGTTGCGTCCAACAGTATCTTTGAAAAAATACGGTCCAATGATTCCACCAGCGTACAAACCACACCAAACAGTGCATTTTTCGGGATGCATGGGCAGTTCTTGAACGGTTTCTGGTTGCTCTTCACTCCAAATGCGGCAATTTTGCTTATTTACGTAGCCATTCAACCAGAAATGAGCCTCATCGCTGAACAAAATTTGTCGATAAACACATTTCGAACCGAACATTGATTTTGGTAATAAAATTCAATGATTTTCAAGCGTTGCTCGTTAGTAAGTCTATTCATGATGAAATGTCAAAGCATACTGAGCATCTTTCTCTTTGACACCATGTCTAAAATCCCGCGTGATCTGTCAAATACTAATGCATGAAAATCCTAACCTCAAAAAAATCACCCATTATATAAGTTTTAACTTGTTCGCTTGCTCCCGGCGGCGAACATTATCATTATTGCTCTATTTTGGCAAATATAACTTAAACACTAAAAACTATAAATAACACTAAAACTACACTTAATCTAAAAGAAAATACAATTGATACTAAAGTTAAAAATTCTGTTTACATAACATTTTCATATGTATATATAATTAATGGGAACTTTACCGATATTTGCAAAAGTTTATGTTAACAACAATTTTTTCAATTTTAACAATATAACAATATAACATAAAAAGGGATTTCTTTAACGTTTACATCTGGTCTTAAAACAGCGATAGACCCCTCATTAAGAATATTAAATGGTGACAGATAATATTTGTCAACTACACTATCATTGGCATTAGAATCCATTAGGGATCTTATCAATGGGTTTGCATGCAAATTTATTTTTGAAAGTTTTTTAACTAGAAGATCTATTTGGTATTTCATCAAAGGTGCAGTGTGAGTAGCCTCATAAATAATGTTATTTGAATACCATTTTTTATCAGGCTCTCGGAACAATCCACAACAAAATCTTAATATTTTTCTTTCAAATACTTCCAATTCATTTGCAACTGTCGGTGATATGGTGAACCAAGTACAAAAACTGTAAGTCAAAATCAGCTTAATGAGTGTCTTGTACATTAGAATTTTAGTTTTTGCTAAAAGGAACTTAGAATTAAACAGCGCTTTTAATAATGAAGTAGCCATTTTTGCTTTTTTTAGTACCGTCCTAGCATGTTTATTAAATTGAAATCGGTTCTGTAAGTTTATTCCTAGATAATTCGTTTCTAGACGTAGTGGGATTGCTTCGTTATTTATTTTGAGATCTAGGAACTTGCTCTCTTTAACAGCGAGGTAGTGTCCTTTTCCGCTGGCGTTTCTGAAACAAGTCAATCCACACTTATTTATATTGATTTTTAATCTCCATTTTTTGAAATAGTTTTCGATAAGTGGCAACCTGCGTTTAATTTTATTAAGAGCTAGAATTGGTCGACTGTCACTTGCTAATATGATAGTATCATCAGCGTAATGTATTGAACAAGGTTCATTAGAATAAGACTCTGAAAGAGGGACGTCTTATAGATAAATGTTGAATAAAGATGGACCCAATATCGATCCCTGAGGAACACCTGTATGCACGTGGAGAAAGTCAGTATGCTCAGAATTAATAAAAATTGAGCTTTTTCTGTTTGTTAAAAAACTGAAAATTATTTTGATGAGCCAATTCGGAAAATTGAGCTTTATAAGTTTATATACAAGTCCCCGATGCCAAAGTGAATCGAAGGCTTTTTGAAGGTCAATATCTAGACTCACTGTGCACATTTTATTTCTAAGATTTTGAATGACCTTATCTTGAAATAGAAGCAAAGCATGTTCCTTTGAGTGTCCTTTTTTAAAACCAAATTGATTGCATGGAATGATATTCCTGTCTTCGCAGAAGCTATTCAATGGGTCAGCTAATACCCGCTCAAACAGTTTACCAATGTTAGAAAGAAGGGAGATAGGTCGAAAGTTATTAACTTCTCTTGTAGCTTTGATTTTCGCAATTGGCAAGATCATAGCTCGTTTCCAAATGTTTGGAAAATAACCGTTATTTATACATTGCTTGAAAATCAACGATAATACCACGTCCAAAGAATATGGACATTTTCTTAATATGTAATTAGAAATTTGGTCGATTCCAGATGATTTTTTATTATTAATGGAAGATCTGTAGAGATTTACACTTTTAGGAGAAGTAAAAGGAGACAATGCTGGATCTATGGCGTTACTTATAGAGGAAAATGTTATCATTGTGCTTGACATAAATGTTTCTTTAAAAAGGTTTACTGATGCCATAACTTGCTGCTCAAAGTCGTCATTTGACTTTGAGTTGGAATAATTTGAAGAGAATAAGTCCTGACATGCGGATAACTTGGACTGTGTGTCAATTAGCTCTTGTCCATTATAAAGAAGTTTGTTTTTCGAAATATCGGATCCATAAAATTTTCTACCGGTTATTTTGTCAATTTCCTTGAAAGCTTGAGGGGAAGGTATGATTTTTTTAAGCCTCTCAACGAAGTGATCATTGAGATCTATATTAACATTATCCTTTATAATTTTACTTATACATTGAATTTTCGAATAAAGCTCACGATACTCAGGATGAATTCTATTCAAGTGTCGATGATAAAGTCTTTTAAGTTGTTTTAGCCAAATTCTTCGAAGATCAATTAATTTTTTTGTTAACTCTGAAATAAATTTGTACTTAAAGTTTTTGACATTCCGCAGATTGGAATGGTTTTTTACAGTTGAGAAAATTATTGTATTTACTTCCTTTATAAGGTCATCTATTTCCGTATTTGAAATGTTATTCTCCTTTGGTAAAACGATATTGGATAACGAACGATGCAGAGTTAGTTGAAAAGCTTCCCAGTTTGTGTTTCTGAAATGTCTATATGTGGGTGAAGGTAAGAAAATGGGAGAACAATCTGCGAGGAATACTTCATAAGCGATTCCAAAATGATCAGAAATAGTTGCAAATGTCTTACACATGGAAGATGCAGAGGCAATATTTACACAACTCACAGGATTAAGAGTTGAGGAGATGAAGAAAAAATCTATGTAAGAGTTGGATCTTGGAAAAGTCGGAGCATCTATACCGGTATATCGAACAAACGTATTTTACGAAAGGTTCAGTTGCTCTATCGTCTGAAAGCATGGTATTGGTATTTTTAAGTGAACTAGTTATGGAATTCAAGTTCCAATTTTAAAGCAGATGATTTCAATGTTCGAAATTGTTCACTAAATTCGTCTAAGTTGTTTTATGTACACCTTTTGAAGAGCTACTGAAGTCTTTCAACACTGCGGTTGGCAAATTAAATGCATACTCTGTAACCAACATCATGGTTGATAGTTCTACTTCGACTAATGATTTGGCACAGACTATTCCTACTACTTTCTCTTCTGCAGATGAAGATATTCTCGTGCAATCAGGTTCTGGTGTTAAAAACGCAGAAAGTGTACCTGACAAACAAAAAAAAAAAGACTAAGAAAAGAAGCCGAGAAAACTCTGAACTTGCTAGAAATTCAACCCCTCCATCAAAAAGAACAAATGTCAACATCACCCCAATACCTACAGATCCCACCGGAACCCCCCATATACCTCAAATTGTTGATTCAAATTTAGCTTCCAATAGCGACTCCGTTACAGGAACTATAATAAATAACTCAATCTCTATCAAAGCTGTCTCGAAACCAAAAATTATTTTTATATCTCGTCTGGACCCAGTTACAACGCCAGAAGATATAACTTCCCACTTAGTGTCTACCAAGAGCATACCTTGCAGCTCATCCATAAGGTGTACTAAGATCAGTAAACCAAATAGCTTTGTTTCTTCTTTTAAATTAATAACGAATCCCACGTTCTTCGATTCTATTTGCAACACAAATATATGGCCCGCAGAGACTTTAGTCAAAGAATTTACACAAGGTCAAAAACAAGGTGTTTCTTTGAAAACCAAGTCAAAAAACTTAACAGGTTTGCGCTTTTCTATTAAAACGTAAGGGGACTTCGTAGCAAGACTGCTGACATATTCCTTAACTCCCAATCATTTCCACACGACGTATTCGTTTTGACAGAAACTTGGCTTAATTCAAGCTTTTCCGACACAGAACTTTTCAGTCAAGAGTTCGAAGTTTACAGAAACGATCGTCATGTTGGTAATGCAAAGGATTTAGGTGGAGGTGTTCTCATAGCGGTAAAAAATACATATTTCTCTTCTTCTATATCTTTTCCATTTGAATTATCAATTGAACTGGTATGTGTAAAGATAATGGTACAGACTAAGACTATTTTCATTTTAAACGTCTACATTCCTCCAAAGAGTTTGGAGTCTGTTTATAACGATCTCTCCTTGGCATTAGACTTTCTTATAAATTTGTCCAGCTCTGACAACAATATTTTACTTCTAGGTGATTTTAATTTACCACACATTGACTGGATTCCATCCGAAGACGAATCCTGCCTTGAAGCCTCTCCTTCTTCTTCACAATTGGAACTATCTCTTCTCGATAAAGTCCTTCTTACTGACTTACAGCAAACAAGCTGTATTAAAAACTCAAAAAATCGAATTCTCGATTTAGTCTTTTCTTCTGACGCTATTAGTACTCTTGTTCTAGAATCTAGATCAGGAATTACTAATATTGATAAATATCACCCCCCTTTGGACATTTTTTTTGACTTAAGTAATCACCTTACTGAACACAGTAATTCCTTTGATTGCTTATATAATTTTGACTTCAGAAGAGCTAATTTCCAGCTGTTGTCTGAAGATTTAACCATTTCTGGAATTGCTGATACATTAGCATTTTCTAACATTGACAAAGCAGTTTCAACTTTTTATAAGATCCTTAATTATTGTTTGGAAAAAAATGTACCTTTAAAGAAATCAAAAAATACAAACTTTAGCCACCCTTGGTACACGAAAGAATTGCGTTTACTGCGTAACAAAAGAAATAAGGCATGGAAAATGTATCTCAAAACTCTGTCTCCAACCAACTTCTCTTTCTATGTTGAACTCTTTAACCAATTTAAGTCTCTTTCTAATTTTTTATATGCTAGCTATGTTACTGATATGGGCACCTCTTTGAAAGAGAATCATAAAAAATTTTGGAAACTTGTAAACCTAAAGAAAAAATCAGATGGCTTTCCAGTTAACTTCACTTACAAGAACCTTTCATTAAATAAAACTGTTGATATCTGTAACGCTTTCGCAACAAATTTCCGTGAGTCATTTGTTAATAACCCTGAAGAAGTTGATGAAGTATATTTTCATAATCTTCACTCCTTTTCGCAAACTAGCTGTAGTCACATACCTGTGCTACAGAGTACGGTCCTTGATCTTTTATCCGCGTTAAATGATGACTGTTCAGCTGGTCCCGATGGTATTCCCCCGATAGTTTTAAAAAAGTGTAGTAATGCTTTAGTTGAACCGCTTACGTTCTTATTTAAACTTTCTCTAAAAACAGGCAAATTTCCCAATATATGGAAAGAGTCATTTCTAACACCAATTTTCAAGAAAGGTAACAAGGCGGATATAAGCAACTACAGGCCCATTGCAAAGCTTTCTTGCATTCCTAAAGTGTTTGAACAAGTTGTATGTATGTGAAAGTGTAGCATTTTTTAGTAAGAATCTCATTTGCGAACAGCAACATGGTTTTGTGAAACACATTCACAAACATATGTTCAAACGCTTTAGAACAAGGTTATGAAGTTGACTGTATATACACTGACTTTTCCAAAGCTTTTGACCAACTTAGCCACGGAATTATTTTATTTAAACTTAGAGCTCTTGATTTTCCACCATTTTTCTTAGCTTGGATCAAATCATACCTTGAAAACAGATCCTATGAGGTAAAATTTAGAAATTGTCTTTCTGAACCTTTTGTTGCTCAATCTGGTGTTCCCTAGAGAAGCCATCTTGGCCCTTTTCTGTTTATCCTGTCTATTAACGATGTATCGTCATGTCTACGCTCAAGCGAAGTACTCATTTTTGCTGACGAGATGAAGATTTTTAAAATAATAAAGTCCACCCATGATCGTATTCTTTTACAAGCCGACATTGATAGTTTCACATTTTGGTGTGAGAAAAATAGCATTTCACTCAACCCTTTAAAATGCCAGACGATAACTTTTACTAAAAAACGAATCGTTAGTGTATTTGATTATTGTATATCACAGCAAAAACTCTGTCGCGTCTCCACAATTAAAGATTTAGGTGTTAATTTCTGTTCCAACTTAGAATTTACATATCACATTAATTTGATTGTTAATAAAGCAAGTTCTATGCTTGGTTTTATAAAACGCTGGGCAAAGGAGTTCAATGATCCCTATGTTACTCTTTCTTTGTATAATTGCCATGTTCGTCCTCATCTTGAACATGCTTCGCAGGTGTGGACTCCCTATTACGAAATTCATAAGAAACGTATTGAATCAATTCAACATAATTTCATTCGCTTTGCCCTAAAGGGTCTTCCTTGGGATGATCCTTATGATCTGCCTCCCTATGAACATCGTATTCAGCTTCTTCAAATGCAATCTCTCGATCAAAGGCGTGTTAATAATGACTTAGTATTTTTTCATCAACTCATTAATGGTGAAATTGATGCACCTTATTTACTATCTTGTGTACATTTGAATTACCGAAGCGGAACTCATCACCTGCGTACATTTGATTTTATACATATTGACTTCCATAGAACTAACTATGGGAAGAATAAAGCATTAAGTCGAATGAGCATTTTATATAACTTAAACTGTTCATCGATAGATTTAAATTTAAATAAGGTGGGATTAAAATCATTGTTTAGAACCAGTGCTCCACTATCGTAAACGTCTTTATTTTATTTTTTGTACTGTAATAATTTCTGTTAAATGTTAATAAATTATTATGTTTTGTATTTTGTGCGTGTGTTAGGCTATAATTGTATTATTTTCTTACTAACAACTAACACATGCACTTATGATGAGCCTCTGATCGTAGTTTGACGCTTGCTATAAGCTTACTACTTTCTGAAAATTCTGAAGTGTAAAAAAAAAAAAACCTTAAGAAGCATTTTTAAAAGACTATCATCAGTTAGGAGTTGTCAAACTATTTAGAACACGCCTTGCTGGATAACAGTTATATAAGAAACTGGTTCATATGTACATACATATAAGGTTCAAAAACTGAAATTTAGTAAACCCGCCCCTTAATGTTCATTTTTTGTGTTAAAATAATTTTCTATTCACTTTTTATGAATCTAGACAACTCTTTGAATACAGCTAAAACACTTAATTTCAACCTTTAACAAAGCTTGAAAAGCAAATTTACGAAAAGTGGGCGTGGCTGTGGGAAGGATTTTTTCTTAAAAATTGAATGTTAAGTTCCCCCACAAATTGTATCGAAATTTTCACTTATTATGAAAAATATCATCTAATTATATAAGTTACTAGAATTCAGGTCATCCAATCCTCGAAAACGAGAATGATTGATAGTAATTATGTGTAGATAATTATAAAAGTTGTTGAGCCCCTATTATTTATTTTTATTTAAATCATCACCTTTCAAACAGTTTCATGGAAATATCAAACGATTTAGATTATCTATAGAGCAACATATAATAACGAACTGAAAGGAAAATTACCAAATAATATGTTAAATTTAGAAGTCTAGACAGTCGCCAGAACAGCTTTTACGACTCTCCCGAATAAAAAAAAATACAAAATCTAAAATTCAAAATAATCTGATAAATTAAAATAATAAGTAAAGAAAAATGTCGTCCAAACGATTTACCTGTTAAAACTTTTAAATTATTTAACTTATTTTGATCTGAATTCATTATTTTTATTATTCATGAAAAAAAACTTCTTTTTTCTTTCTAAAAACTTGTTACCATATAAAAAAGCCGTTACATTAATGTTAGAATGGTCAATCGTCAAATCCAGATGAATTGCAATTATTATATTGTTATACCTATACTACTACTGGTTAAACTCAATTTTTTAAACGAGGTCAAATACCCGTTGGTTCTTTGACACAATGACGAAATACTGTCTTATTATTATTCGTCCAACCTGTCAATTTCAATTTATTGAAATAAATTTTCTATATGGATTTTTTTTTTTTTAAATATTCTTTTTAAATGTTTAAATTTCAATTTAAACTCCAAATTGCTCCAATTAGACTGACGGATATTTTTACAACTTATGTTCAATTTATTTGCCAATTTTAATTTTAATTCGTCCGCATAAAACTTGTAATGTCCATAAGGTAAGGTATAAAAATGTTTCAAATTCAAAAAGAAAAAATACATAAAGCATATATACTGTATAATCTAGAAACTGCCATTAAAATAACCAACAAGCAAGTTCTCTGCAAATGGACAAGTTAGTGGCATAGACATACGCTTTGATCGATTTTTAATTGCCTTTCCTGTTGTTATGCGGTGTCTACAGTATAAAAGTGTAGACCAAACCAACTTTTATAAGACAGTTTATCTACTAAGAAAAAATAAAAAATCTTACAACAAATTTGTTCCTTCTTTGCTTAGAACTGAATTGAATATTTTATAATTTGGAAGGCATAGATCTATGTACGAAAAATGTTGTCGAAGTTTTTTGGTCAAAATTATAAAACATATCCTCAGGGCAAATGACTTTTGGAGTTTATACCAAAGCTTTCCATAATGAAGCTTCTCTTTTTGTTTGAATTTATTACATAAAATGAATGTTTCGAAGCTTAGGCAACGAACTGAAACATATCTAAGGGTCAATTGTCTGAACTGGGGGTTAAAATTACATTTTTACTTTAAAACTGTCAATTTGTCAGTAAACTTTAAGTTATGTACTTATAACAAAACAAAAATAAAAACACCATATGTACGTTTGTCTTGCTATAAAATCAAAACAAAAATTTGTTATAACAATTTATTGGCCTTAAGTTGTTTAATAGATTTATGGCTTTTACGCACAACACTCAATGCGCTGCGTCGCGTCGTCGTCGTCGTATCGCACTGCCATGAGCTAATGTCATAGATATACGAATAGGTATATTTTCAAAATGCCCTAAAAATAATGATTTAAAGCTATACATAGCTATGGTACCTATGTAAGAAAATAAAGTTATGTACACGCAGGAGTTGACATTTCGACAGCAACTTCATATTGTTGTCAGTTAATAAAAGCTCCATACTGACAGCTAGTATGAGTTGCTCATAAACTTGCCCTAAGCAATTAATTTTCTTCAAATTCGAACGAAACCGTGAGACAACACAAAAACTATATTCAACTTAAACGCCATATTGTGGTGTCGTTTAGGTATAGCAGTTGTGCGGCAGTGGCCAAGCACATGTGTCGTTATTATAAACTTAGATCATGCTTGGTCTTCAATAGGTAGGTATATTACTTACCTACCTAAGAGATATCAATTGTCCTAAAAAACACTTTTAAGCAACTACCACTTCGTACTTACTGCATTGTTTGTTGTTGTAGAATTTTGCTATAAATTCTAAAATTGACGTTTTTTCGTAATGCTGAATATGTATGGTTTTTGTATGTGTTTCTTATTTGGAGTATTAAACGTCAAAAAAATTGTACTAAATGGCTTTTAATGGGACAAGTCTTTAGACCAATAAAGGTGTGGTTGTCGTGGTTAACGCTTTGCTCTCTATAGATATTAGATACCTACTTATGGCTTCTGGCTGATATAATCTCTCCATGTCATTTTTGTTTTGTTTTTAGTTTTAAAGGAAAATTACAATTCTGATGTTAAGTGTGATTACAGCATTAGCTTTTGTTTAAATAGTCTGGTATTATAGTTTTTTTGTAGTCGTGAAAGGCCCAATGTCACGATGACACCTTTTGGGCACTCCGTTCATTAAGGTTATCGAAGTTATTTAAAATATTCGTTGGCAATTAAAATTTTTCTACACCAAGGAGTTGTGGCAACTACTCGTATATATACAACAAAATAGGAGCAACAAATTTAGGCGGAGTTTATGTTGAATAAATTTGTAAAACTACTGTAGAACGACTTCGAATTGCATGATCTAAGAAATCTGATAATTAACATTAACCATATTGTCGACAAGGTTTTAGTTAGTTTAAGCATATCTTAATAAGTTTATCGTCTATTTTTTTTAGATAAGTTTGATCAAAGCTCAATAATAATTTTTAAAGGCCAAGTTTGTTTGTTATGGGTTGGATGTGTTCAATTCAACATTTCATGTTTTTATTGAAAAACGTTCGTTTTTGTTCGATTGAAAACTGGACTTGAGATCACGAAGTACAAATAGTGTTTTTTTTTTTTTAATTTTAGTTTAATGCTAGTTATGAAAATTGTGCTCATCAGTTAAATGCAGCCATACTTAACACAATGGAAAGATATCTGGAAATTTTGAAATCAATAGTGGAGTTCCACTGGGCTGTATACTATCACCTATATTATTTCTGTGGGATATTGTTGATGTTCTCCATGTCGCATCAGCCAAACAAGCACGAGGAATTTCATAGGCGATGTTTTCAGCTTTTTTCAATATCTTGACTACGTTGAAGCTGATTTTAAACAACATCATGGATATCCTCCAGATTTTGAATAAGCTGGAAAGAGAAGGAAATGAGATCGGTCTGTGGATCAATAAAACAAAGACTCTCAACATTTCTTTAAACTCTGCTCAATTTTGAGGTCGCAGGACAGGAAGTTGAAGAGGTGGAGAACTGTTTTATTAAGGTTTTATTAAGTGCGGTCTCGTGGATGATGAATAAAATTCAGCAGCAAGGGATGTAGCACCATTTAACCTAAGCAATGCAGAACAATAATTCTACCAACTCGAAGATAGCTTTATCCCATTTGAAGTCCAACAAAGCTTCTGGAGCAGATGGCATTGCTGCTGAATTATTCAAAGCAGCAAGCGATGATCTTGGTAAGGGGTGTGCACTAACTCATCTACAAAATATCCTCTAGAAAGAAAACACTCTGAACTGGCCAACTTCAGAGGCATCAGTACCCCTAACATCGCGTCTAAGATCCATTTTGCTGTATAATGTGAACGTCAGAAGCTGATCGTGAACCACCTGATAGGTCCATATCAGTGTGGCTTCGGACTAGGAAAGTCCACTTTCTCATTCACATTGAAATCTTTATCAATTTTAGGGCTGCTTATGACAGCATCTATAAAGAAGAACTTTACAAAGTAATGTATAGTTTTAGCACCACTATCAAACTTGTCCGTTTGTGTAAAAAAACGATGAAGAATGCACGCTGGACGGACACTCAGATACGCCGATGATATCAACATAATAATCAAAGCATGTCAGTGGTACGTTTTTGAGCATTGTGCCGGAAGTGGAGAAGATGGGTTTAATGGTTAATGAGGGCAAGAAAAAAAAACTTGTAGAGTAGCCAAGGTCATTTCCTTTAACAAAACAAGATGGTGTGTAGCAGAAGTTTTTAACCCCACGTGATACTTTTTTTGTTACGCACGCCTTATCGACAAAGTTATAACTTTTGTTGAGTCTGACTTATTACTTAAGCTGCATAAGCCAACAGTACCAGCCGTACCATTTTCCATTTTCGGAATTCTACCATTAGTAACGATAGTTCTTATTTGAAAATTTGATGTCTTCACTTTTTCAGTGACTTATTTGTGAAAGCTTTGTTAAACAGTCAGGTTTATTATTAAAGTTTGCTCGTCAACTTTGGGTGCGGAAATGGCCCCCAATCGAGGACAGGATTTTTCAGCTAAATTTGGCACCTTACTACCAAAATTGTCCTCAATCAAATAACTCAATTCTTTAGTTTCTTGAATCAGCATACTCTTCTATGGAATCCAACCGCAAAATAAACCAGATTGGCTCTCCGTCGATGTATAATTTAATAGATGATCAGTAAAGATTGTCTTCGAAAAAGGCTTCGTTTTCTTTAATACTAGTGATTTTCAAGGCCAATATGTTTCGCTGTTCAACAAAAAAAAATGATCATTAACCCGGAACTAGAATTTTTTGTTTTAATTTCCTCACATTTCAAAACAATGCATAATGAATGTATAATTTGACAGCTGGTTGTCATTGATGGTAAATTTGACAGTTGCTGAAAAGGAAGAAAAAAAATAAAAATACATTGTCAACTCCACTCCTACGTTTCAGCCAAAAAGTAATCGTGCGTCTTATTTCATTTATATGAATGCATCAATAATTTAAATTAAAAATAAAACCCCTTAAGAGACGATTTTTCCATACTGTCCTATAGTGAATGACTTGATAATTGACAGTTTATAGCCCCTGTTTTTTGTTATTCCTGTACTTAAGGCCAATAAAATCATCATTTAATTGATATGTAAAATATATGTAGGTATGTAATGCACAGCACTTTTTAATTTAACAAAAGACGCTAAATTAAATTAATATAATAATCGCAATTTTATCGATGTGGATAACAAATATTTACAAAAATTTAATTTATTCCGCTTCATGGAAGTTCATTAACCTTTGAAGTCGGTTTTATTTTTATTTTTTATTCTCTTGATTTCACTAGGTTAATGATGATTACCAAGGCCACATTCGCCGCGCCATCCATCGACCAACCAACGAACGAACGGGTATTCCTTATTCCATTCAAAATAATAAAGAAAAAATAAGTTTTCAAAAAAATAAAAATAACCTCCCATGGGAAATATTTATTTTAACATCCCATTGATCGTGTACTATTACTTTTGTACCCGGTTTCTAGCAATCAATCTGTTGTCATTAATATTCGCAACAGACATCTCGTGACTACACACTTACGGTACGATTGCGGCGCGGCGGCAGCGGCCAAATGCCGGCTAATCTTCTTCGTGACGGTATGTGGGATATAAACTGCTGCTGTTGCGTTTCGAGATTCCATTAACTCTTGATGGTTGATGGTTTTGATGGAAAGAAGTTGGCACTGACGTACCTATAACATATTTATAGGTATATTTATGCTGATTCAGGTTTTTATTTTGTTTTATTATGTGTATTCTTCAACTCTTAACTTAATATCCAAGTGCATCTCTATCGGATTGGGATATAAAATGCGCGTCTCGTATCTCGTCATGGTCTTCAAATGCATCAAGTTTGAGAATCGCACATTTGTGATGAGTCGATGTGTAATGCATCCGACTGACTGACCAAATGTGTTTAATACCCGATGAACACGATGATCGAATCGAATTTTTGTTGTTTTATTGCGCTGCTAATGTTGGAACGTGCGGTCTTTTATAACACACCACACACAGAGTGAATTATGACGGTGGCGGCGGCGACGGCGGATGCGCGCTTTGGGTACACAAGGAAGTCACTTGGTTGAAAAGAAATAATTTGCAAACGGGAATATGATACTTTGATGAAACTCATCAAGGAAACACTGATGAATTTAGCCAGTCCTTAAAGATTATTTGCACATCCTTGTTGATAAACAAAAAAGCCACAAAACTCTTATTCATGAGGGTATTATGTAACAAGGAAGTCACACATAATTGAGTGTTGTTTTTGTTGTTGTTGGTTGATAGAAAAATGTGAGGAAGTTCCTTTTTTGAATGGTGAATGTGCATTATTAGATGTCTGCGTTTACGTCTGGGCAGCAGCAAAAATAATTGTCCAAGCAAATAATCTTCTTCGAAGAAAGTTGTTTGCCATCATCTCAGTAAGAGGTACAATTGCAAAAATGTTTAACAACTTAATTTTTGTTATTGCAACACAACATTAGTTAAAAAAAAAAAACAAAATAACTTAAAATGGTAAAACATGTCATGGAAAAATATTTTTGTTTAATTTAATGTTGAGCTTTGTATGTAATTAGAAAAATTCATTGGGAGGAATTAAGTTGCATTAAGTTGTGTTATGATGTAATGACTTTTAAAGGTGCATTTTTGATAATTTTTTAACTGCATTTTAAAACGTTTAGTGCGTAATATGCTCGTACACATAATAATTGTTTCCCTTTTAGTAGTTAATTTATAATTGTTTGGTATTTATGTATGTGATTTCGTGGGAACAAAATTTGTATTTCGAATTTTTATCTCATGTTACAATCCAATTACACTGTCATTATTTACTGATGATTTTTAAAATATCTTATGTAATTTTCTGTTGTAAATTTTATTGTTAAATATTGACTACAAAAAATGCTACAACTTTAACTACCGGATAATTTTTATACAACTTTCGAAACAATGTCGGAAGCTTAATAGATAATGTGATTTAACTTTAAGTTCTCATATTTCCCCCCGTTCCCCCTCTTACGTCTATAGTTTAAAAATTGTAAAAATAAGCTTGTTTATGTATTACCAAGTGAAAAAACGATACCTACAAATAAAAAAAAATACAAAAATAAAGAAGCAAAAAATAAGAAAATAAAACAAAAGAGCTGATATTCAAACTCGAAAATAAACTGCTTAGGACAATTTTACTATAATTTCAAGAAAAACACAATTTTTAATATGAGATTTTATAAATGAATGAAAAATTACATCTAATCCAAAATATTGGCTCTGAAGAGAGGGGTAAGGGGGTTAAAAATTGCAGTTTTTGATATTTACTTAATTTTACGTGTACAAGGTTTATGATAGTATTTTTTTATTTCCTCAAGCTAAAAATATACATATTTGCCTACCCTCTCCCCTACTACCTCGTCTTCTTTTTGCTACACAGATTTTATTATTTTTTCAATACTCAAAAAGCCTTGTTACTCGTACTTTTGCACACTTTATCGGAGGCGTTCTTTTTATATGTGCTTTATTTTCGACAGAAATCTAATTTATTACAATTTTTGCCCAACAAGAAATATAATCTTAAAATAAATCAATTTTTTAATTTTATCTTATTCTCACACCTCAAAATACGAGTACGCATATAAAAAGGAATACTATCCTCTAACGCCAAAGCCTCTTTGCTGGTTTTCGTCGGAATACTTCAATCGAAAATATGCATAGGTTTAAAGTATTTCTCTCTGATGTTTGTAATAATGCGGCAGTATTTTTTAGCCATTGATTAATATTTGTTTCAGTTGCATTGACTTATGGCTTGGGGCAGACGACATGACCATTGATTGATGTTCTTGCGTGTGTATACACCGCCTGCTATATATAAGTGTCACATACTCTCCATATTTTTCTATTTTCTTTTTGTTTAGTTTATATGGATTAAGAGCATACAAATAAAACTTCCTTATGGCTTTATGGTCATTAAAAATATATGTCAAGATGACAGTTTTTAATGACCACCGCATATTCATATATGTTACAATAATCCTTTTTTGCTGTGTATCCTTATAAAATACGAGCTTACTCTACATTTGATTAATGTAGTTCAAAAGGAAGGCAGATCGGTTTTATGTGATTTGCACTTGCACACACGCTGTACGTCGCGTCTCGGTGCGGTGTGTTCAAAGACGAAAATCGTATATGATTTAGATCAGATGATTGCGGTGAGCTACAAAAAACAAGTGACAAAAGGTGGTTAAACTTTTCTAAATGGTGTCGAAAATTTGTATATGAGGCGTAATTATTTTGAAAAAATATTCAGTTTTTATTGCTTTCAAAAGTTGAAAGGATTTGAAATAAGCGATTGACACTGATGCCTTTTAAACTGATTATTTTTAATGAATTTCTAAAACTCTTATATGTCACAAATAATTACTGTTTAAACTATTTTCTCTCGAAATGTTAGAGACGTCAACACAATTTAATAGTATCTTTGGTAGGATTTTAATTTGATTAAAACAAAAAATGTTTAATGTTAACAACAAAATTTTGCAAATTCTTAAAAGGCAAGAACCCAGCAAAATACCATCAAAATCTCAAGAAAGAAAAATTTATCATAAACATTTACATCGAATGTTCTTCTTTAATATCCACAACTGACCCAATTTTTCGAATTTATTTAACAAACTCGTCAGAAGCTTTCGTAACGTTTCAGCGACATACTCTCCACATTTATAGTGCGTTGTTATTATTGTTACACGTTGTTCAACTCTGAACCTCTCCATGACGACTGATGTCAAAATCTCCGGCGTTTCACAAATGTCATTATTTTAAACTATTGCTAGCTTGTGTATGTAAAATTGTTTGAAAAAAAAACTCACAAAACTGAGATCAATCCCATTTTAGAGATTTATATCATCTGTGAGATCTCCGTATGCCGGAAAACTTTAACTCATTTAAATAAGGTGAAGCTCGAGAAATGGTGAAACTGAAAATTAGTTATCTCAGGAATCACACTGGCTGAATTTTCAAATATTTTTTCTCCCGTTGAGACATGAAGAAATTATGAAATCCTTGAACAAAATTGAACAAATTATTTTTTTTAGTGATGTTTTTGGGGTGGTCATTTGACTTATAAGACTAGAATAAAAGTTCGTCTACGATTTTGGTAATATTGGTTTTCAAAGCAAAAATGCTGAAGATTTCGGAATTAATAAAAGTTTGCTTTTCAAGATCATAATCAAGTTGCTGAAAAAATTGTTATCAAGACAGAGGATTAAATTATATTCCAAAATAAGGTAGAGGAAAAACACGCCAAAAATGATTTGGATACAAAAGTTGGCAAAATTGAAATTGTCTTACACAATTATCGCCAAAATTTTGTCGTACTAGCAAAAACTAAGTTTTTTAATATATTGTTTGATTTTTGGAAAAAATTGTTTAAGATTTTTGAATTCTGAATGATTCTTAGTACTATCTATACTAATATTATAAATATTAAAGTGAGTTTGTTTGTTCGACCTTTACATCACAACGAAGCAAAATTATGACATGATTTTTTGTGTGGAGTTAGTTACGAGGGTGGAGAATGTTTTAAGCTACTTTTTACAGCGTTACAATATCTCATTCACAGCTCATTCAAGGAGGTCCACCGGTAAAACTTATAAATAGATCGTATCCAATATATATTTATGTTTCAAGATCAATAATTAGTAGCATATCATTTGCGTTTCTAATAATGACATTAATGCATAAATGTTGAAACGCTATTATAGATAGAAGATGGGCAGTTAAAAACCGATGCTGAGGTTTGTGTGACATTAACGGAAGATTTTTGTAATTTAGTACAGAGTAATTATGAACTTATTGTAAGATAAAAACGATATTGTTTTAGTAATTAATTCAAACAGAGTATTTGTCAGTAGAGCACTTTATACCCAGTAGAGTTTCTTAACTCACTTGAGTTGTATGGTGTGCCCTAATATAAGCTGCAATTGAAATTAGTCGTGCCAATAATGCTTATGCGAAGTTCATTTTATTGTATGGTCGTCACAAACACTGTTTTTACTTCAAAAAGACATTTTGAAATTGAATGCTTTTAAAAGGCCGCATTAAATCATATGAGACAAACCTATTTCATACCAAATTGAGATTTGTCTCATTGTTAACTTTCAATACTACTATTTTGAACTCATTCTCAAAATTTTTTTTGCTATTGTTCCTATGAAAAAAGGTGCGAAAGTATGGTATTATATTGTATAAACTTTTAAATATTGACAAATGTCAAAAATTTTTAATTTTACAAATAAAACCGATTACAATGATTCCCGATTTGAGGTTAATAATATACATAGTTTACGATATTTATCAAAAAAAAAACCTTTGGTATTGAAAACCTCTTATTTTGTAAGAACTTTAAAGATTATCAGACTTCAAACGTATTTCATAAAATGTATTGTTTTCCAGTAAGGGGTTTAATTTTGAGTAGCCCACTATTTTAGCAACTGTCGCTTTTGAAGCTTACTTCTTTGACATTTAAATATAACAAAATACATTATTACTAAAAATGGAACGACACATGCTTCAACAACCCATTAAAAACCAAAAGGTAAAAACTTTGAAGTCACAGTTTGCAGTTTTGCAAGAAAAATGTCCTGACTGTGTTATTTGTCTAAAATTTGAAAATTAACTTTCCACCGAAATTACAAAACATTTGTTATTTGGACCAATGAAATAAAAAGGTCCATGCCAACGCTCTGAAACACAATTCAAGATCTTAAATATGAAATTTTTTGAATTATGGAAGACATTAAGACGCAAATGTGCGAATTCTTCTAGGAAAATTTCATAAATGATGGATGGTGCTGCCATCGTTGAATTGGGAATCATTTAACTTATGTCATTTTTTATTTGTAAATGGCATACATTTTTCTTTAGAAATGAAAAAAACATCCACTGATTTTTCTTTAAAAATGCTCATTTTGTTTTCCAATCAAAATGAAACCTCTTATTAGAAAATTGAAGTTAATTTTAATTGAAACTAAAACACTTTGAAAATCGTTTTGTCGGTGATCTTTCTCTGTTTAATAAGTCCAATAAAATCACCCTGGTACAAGCTAAATTAACCCAGATTCAATCAATTATTGTAAAACATCCAATAACGAACTTAAAGTGTCACTACTATTATAAAAATCATATCAAATAAGTCATGTGCCCAATCTATACAATTATTATGTTTTATAGTAAACTCGCTTGCAGGTGGTTGTTATTTAATTACTCGTTATTGTTCTAAATAGCTTAATAATGCATAAATGCCTCAATGCGGCCTCTAACTATTGTGTCTAGAACAGAATAAAACAGAATTTATAATTTATACAAGGTCGTTTTGCATAAATATATACCCACTTATTTCACTATAAACAATTTTATAGGATATAAAAAGAATAAAACTCAAAGCATACATTTTTGGAAAGTTGTACCCGCTTGCACAATAATAATTAATTCTAGTTCCTTTTCAAAGATTGTATCTTAAAACTCGCTTATTTGCATTTTAAATGATTTATTTTTAGTATTTATCCATTCACTGAATTTATTTTCAAAGAGAGAATTAAAAAACGTATTGTACAACTGTTGTATGCGATTCTTTTTATCACTTAACAATAACTCAGAGCCATCTCTCTGTGAATTGTTTGTTTTGTTAAATGGTTTTTCTTCCAATTTGGCTCCTATTACAGAGATTCCTCGAGATCACAAGTGCGTAAATAATCCCAAGGGGTATTCCTTTTGTTGACGTTGTTGGTTTCTTGTTTTGTTCTTTTCGACAACGCCAAAGTGCTTGTAAAATAATCTTAACAATTTTCTGTGTGACCAATTCAAGGTCTTGTTATAATGCGCAATGTTATTTATCCAATATTTATGTAAGACTTGCTATTTTTAAAAGAGACGCAGAGTCATGTGTCGTGTTTGGAGTATGTATCGCCTTTTGGTCAGCAATGTGGAGACAAGGAACCTTGACTTGAACAAAGTTTAAATTTTCCGATTTCAATGATTTGCATTTTGTGTGATTTTTTTTTACTCTATCCTCACAAAAAAAGATATTGATTTATTTAAAATGGCACCTAATGTAAATTGGATCGTAAATTTTCTTACGCACACCGCGTCGTCGATCGTGCGAGAAGGTGTTTGATGAGGTGATTGCGGTAACGCCGGCCGCCAGCGGGAGAGTAAATAATTGTAAATTGTGGACTATCAGTAAATGGAATCAATATATGCTTATTTGCATATTTCACACTTTGAATTTAACCAAAACAAAAATTTATTATAAATGATTAAGTTTTATGGAATTGATCGTTTATAAAAATATTTAACATTTTTTTTTTTCTCTCTCTCTCTCTTTAATTTTAATAGGATGTTTCAAAAAGTTGGTATATTTGTATGTTATATGTGAAACAGCGAGATGCATTTGAATATTATTTAATTTTGTGAACTAGTAAAACTTGTTTTTAATTTAAAAGAAATATATACATACACTTTGATGTTTTTATACAAAAAATCCTATAAAATTTAATTTATATTGTTCAATTCGCACCGAAAATTGATTCCTAGAATTACCAATATATATTCTTTTATAAGCTATTCAAAATTAATGAAACCAATTATTTGATGATTTGTTGTTTTTTTTTTTAAGTTTAAGTTTATTCTTATCTCATAAAAGGTCAAATCTGATCCAAGGACGGAATGACAAAAATTTAAAATAAAATAAAGGAATGACGTTCTGTTCTGTAGGAATTTTTTATTTAGCTTTATAGTATTTTGTTTAAGACACTATCCTATCTTAATTAACCAATTTAAATACTTTTTGTATTTTACACTATTTTAAACCAATTAATTTCTTTTCCTTTTAGGCTTACTGATGTACCAATACAGTAAGTATATGATTTTATTTTGGTTGATTTCTTTTTGTAAAGCACCAATTACATTTAATTGCTTGTACTACTAATAAAAACAAATTATTCTCATTAAATCATTATTTTTAACATCAATAATAATAAAGGGTGTTTTTTAAGAGCTTGACAAATTTAAATAATGATACAACACATTGTATTTCCATACAATTTATTTTCTAAATATGCACCCTTATTGCAAAGATCAAAAATCAACCGATTGATGGTTGATAGAATTGATAAAATTGAATGCCATTGTGAATGCCTCCAATTTTTTGTATATTGTGAATGTGCGTCTCAGAGATGTTTGTTTTGCTATCCTTGAGGAAGAGGAACGTGCAAAGAAAATTATTTGGAAGATGAACAATATTAAAAACAAGTTGTGTTCAACTGAACCCATTTTTTGACGAATGTATAAGAAGTTAAAAGATCCTGTTTTAATAAAAATGACTAAGTTGCTATAATCGCAATACCATTTTATATTATTTCTATTTTGTTTTCTTCATTTTAATTTTACATTTTAGAACGGTCCATTCTCTCTAACACTTTTCTGAATTTTGTTTTGGAGGACCTAACAATTGAGCAATATTCTCCCACTTTTTATTACTTACAGCCATTGAACAATATCCTTTGGCAAGTTTAACATTCTCCTTCATTAACTAGACTAATCTGCAACATTGTTTTTTATTCCTGCTTACTTCTTTTTAAACAAAACATTTTACAATTGTATGCCTTTATTAACTCATTGACAATTTATCTACTGCAAATTCACGATTGATAGAATGATTGACAGCTACGAGAAAATGAATACGGATTTTTTCATTGGCCGCCTTCATTTTCAGACAAGTAGGTTATCTGGAATCCAAAGGTATCCAAGAATTTGTGGTATATATAGTATAGATATCTGACAGAACAGCTGGTTTAATTTGTAGGAACCCAATAATCAATTTCAAATTTCTATGTTTTTTTTGGTATAAGACGGAGAATTATTAAATGTATCCATTGAAAATTTTGTTTTACAATGATTTTGGACCTCGAAATCAAAATTTTGTGTCTCCTTTTTTTGAGAAGCTAAAAAATGTTTCTAATTTTTTTTCAGCTATCTCAATCAAGGTATCCAACTCGCTCAAAAAGATACCTAAAAATCTACGTATGCAGAATAGCCTATCAAACTTGATATTGAACGCAGTCATTCAAAATTAATAATTAAAAACATTTACAATAGGTCATAACTTCATAAGTAATTCAGTCACAATGCCATTTAATAACTTTATAGAAAAATATCAATTATTCATTGATATACAAGTTGATCTTAACAAAAAGGGTGATGTTTTTTGACATACATATGTCCCGTGTAGGTACAATTTATATAGTTCATTCGATCAGCCCAATTGTTATGCTTATTTTTCTTTTTTAACTATTGTTAAATATTGGAACAAAATTTTAAATGATTTAGTAAAATCTTTAGCAATTTACTAAGCTTAAAAGATGATTTACCTAATGTCAAACGATTTTAACATCTTACTATCTCTTAACAACTTACTAAGGTAAAAATCACGGAATGTCTACTTTAACTTTCACGTATTTTTTAAATCCATATGACATTTGTACAGTTATTCTTATAAGAGTAGTAAATGGAAAAGTCCAGTAAACAGTTGGGAATTCCAATTAATAGGTCCGTTTGAGCGTATCTGCTTTATTTATTTTTACGAACTGTCACTTTTTAGACTTGCTTGGATGCTCGTTTTTTAATAAAAGACATCTTTAATAAACGTTAAGATTGTTACGATTTCAAACAATCTAGCATCTTACTTATTGTTGAAATGTCAAAAAGTTATGATTTGTAACAACTTACAACTCAGCTCCGGAGATGATTTGAAAATTTTGAACTGTCAAAGTAAAAGATTTAGGTATTTACAAACAAGCAGAGAGAGAGAGAAACTTTATTCCTCACCATCCAGATCTTCCTCTATGCTGTCATGTATGCAATCGAAGAGAACGTGAAGACGTGTTCCATTTTTTGGGCGTTTGTTTGTTTTGTCAGTTTAGAGGAAACCATCAAATTGATAAAACGAGTGCGAGAAGTCTTATACCAATATTGTTTGAGTGCTTTACGATACAGAACATGTATAACGTTTTTAATGCATACAAAATTATATGCAAAATTGTGCAATTTCATTTTTGAAAACGTTATGTTAGATTTTTCTTTAATATTATTATTATAAAAATTAAAATGTAAATGTCAGTCTGGTAGACGGCTATCGTCCAAACCATTTAAAGACTTAAGATAAACTTACAAAGAAAATTCCGAACAGTATTAAACTTTTGAAGTCAATAAAACTTAACTAACTAAAACTTAACTTACTATACACGCAATAATTGTTTCTTTTTTAATTTAAAAACAAAAAATAATAAATTTCATTATGGAATAAATCAATGTTATTCGTTGATTCCTCTCTTTGCTTTTTATCCTTATGTTCAAAGAAAGCTAAATATTTGATTTAGAATATGTTTTAAAACCAAAATTATTTTGGTCAATTTTTAATAAACTAAATAAAATTAAGACCACCTTTAATTTTTCTTTCGCTATTCATTTTGCGATTTAAAGTTGTAAAAATATTTCTTTCCATGTTTGAGATTGGCAGTTTGACAGATGAACAATTTCTATCAATAGTCGTTCCTACATTATTCTTATATTTTTCAACAATTTGTAGAAATGACACTTGAAAATTTTTGACAACTTGAATATTGGCTTAATGATTCTAGAATTACTGTTTTGTCGGCATAATCAAGCATTGCTCGAAACCGCTCGTCATTCATCGTAACGAAGTTCCTTCCTCATTTCGATAGAAATAAGGACCGATGATGTCAACAGGTTATAAGGACTATATTCGCTGTAAATACGGCAATTTAGCCTTTTCACTAAGCCATTTAACCAGGAATAACCTTCATCACTAAATACCGTAAAATGGACGAATTGCCCTATGAACTTCACGAGCATATTTACATATAACATTTAAAAATTAAATTTCCATTCCAGTGTCATGATAAATTACCAAACCTGACGAAACATAAATGTCAAATCATTTTGACATTCTTAACTGTCAAACCAACTGCCAACAATCGAAACTTCTCATGCAGCTAAAAAAACACCCTCTATATTTTTGTAATTTATCCAATTATAGATTTATTTTGTTTCCCACAAACATTTTTATGTTTTAATTAACACTTCTTATAATTCATAAATTCATAAAATAATATAAAACCAAAAAAGAATAACACAAATCATAATCCAACACTCGCTTTGTTAATTTATTGCAACTTGTTTTAATTGCAACATGGCGGCGGCGGCCGGCGGCGGCGGAGTGGTACTGCAGTGGCGAATGCGTTACTTTATCGACACATCACAGTCGTTTCGTTCAAAATTTCATACTATGGCCATTATTATTGTGACACCTTTTTTTTCTAAATAAATTACATAGCTTCAAACATATGTATGTATGTATGTATTCTGCTTGCCCATACCTTCCTTCCTCTTCTGAAGTCTAATTAATACGATCCACTTATTAAATCGATTTGAATTAAGACAACGCTAAAAGTTGAGGAATAAAAAATAATATAAATTGCATCGGACTGAACCTTTAATGACTGGTAATATTTTGAAACGTTGTCGATTACGCGTTAATGGGAGTTTTGATTGCCAATAATAATTCATACAAACCAAACGCATCAATATCATTTGGAAATTGCCAGCAGAGTTTTTGTCTCATGGTTTTTATTTTAACTTGAATCTGTTTTTAATTGGCGGAATGTGATTTTAGAAATAGGATAGAAATTACTCTCATTTTTTAAACTTCATTGCATTCATTACCTTTTATTTGAATACTTCTTTATCATTTTCATTACCACAGGGAACAACAACTTCTTAATATTTTCGAAGTTATAATCTCAACACTCGAGGGTAAACTCAAGCGAATTGATAACCTTGACAAAGCAGTGGAACATCTTATGCGACGCGTTGAAGCACTCGACAATCGTGTAGGTGACAATATAATTAAAACCGATTCAGTCATCACGAAATTACGTAACATCGACACAAAGATCTCCTATGATTTCCAAATTACCACACTCCCAACAGCATCATCACCCGACTCAGATTCAGATCAAGATTCCGATTCCGATTCCGTTGGAGCAACAATTAGAGCGCGAAATCCTCGAACTTCAACAAATCTTGACAGTCGACTGGTGCAGCTTGACCAAAAGGTAAGCGATATCGATTCGAAGCTGGAGGGTCTGAAGAATCAAATCGACAATAACTTCCTCCAAGTGGACGATATCAATGCCGAGGCAAGTGAGAAGAAACCAATCAGTATGAATGTAATTGAGATAACTAAAGCAATGAATGCCGAAGTAATGAACCATGTGACATTGGAGTTGGGACAATTGCGCGGCACAACTGACAACATCGATAAGAAACTACAATTCCACATAAATATCGTGTCGGAGAATGTCGGCCGGATGTTGCGCATGGTTAGTGATATTCATGAAGCAGTTGTCGATCATAATGAACAGTTAAATGCGTTGAATGCAACTACAACTGCCTTGCCATTGATCAAGTCGAGCAAGATCGATGCTCTGGTGAAGCAGATCCGACCGATGGTGTCGGTGTCGGAGAAAATGGACGAGGTGTGGGATGTTGTTGTTGGGACGAAGAGCTCCGTTGATCATTTGTTGCCGAAATCAGACGAATTATTGACACAGACGCAGCGTCAGGAAAGGGCGATCAGTGATATTCATAATGATCTTAAGACTAAGACCAATTTGATCATCAACAATTTGGATATGGTCGAGAAGAGATTGAAGAAGCAGGAGGATGATGTGTCGTTGCTGGCGCAAAGGCCAGTTCCACCGGAATTGCTCATGGATCCAACTATCGATAGACTTGTGGAATATGATCCAAATAGGTTGGGTGAAACGAATATTTTTAAATTAAATTTGATTTATTTTTTTTTATTTTATGTTTAGGTATTCGGTAATTGAGGAATTCACTGAACCCATTCCAACTACACCGATTGTGGCATCATCAACTAGCACTACTCCTGTTACGACGACAACAACAACAATCTCGAATCCTAGTACAACAACAGTTGCCTTCCAAAATCAGACGTCATCGAAGCCACTTTCTCGAAAGGGAGGCATTATATTCCCGAGTGTGAAGAACAAACCGTCGGTGGTAAATTCAACATTCTCAACGGATATTCTCACTCTGAAGGATGTCAAAGTGAGTTTTTAGTTCAGTTTAATTAAATTTTCATTTTCAGAAAAGTCCAGGTTAAAAGCAAAATAAATTATTTAAATAAAGTTAAAGTTTTCTCAAAATGTGTTCAACATTTGAATTTGCTTACAACTTTTTAAGTAGTGTTTGTAACCAAAACAAAATTGACAGCTGTCAGTTCAAAATTAGTACAGAACATCCATCAAACGTGTTTTGAATTATGAAACATGTTTTAAGGTTGAATAAGGCCTTGAACTTTTGAGTTACTCAATATTCCCAACATACTTTTGATTTTTGAACTATAGTTTAGAGTTTAGAGTACAAGACTTTCATTTTTACTAAAATAGTTTAAAATCATCAAAAACTCTTGTTTTCTGTTATAATGATTAACGTTGTTCTTTGGCAATCTGAAAGCCTTCTCTTTGTTGTTATTAGAAGAAGAAAGATTTGCATCAGAGCGTACAGACATTCTTTTATACTTAAATGTCAAATTTGACAGTTTATGTCAATTTTTGTATCATATGACCGGCCAATCACCATACACAGAAACTGCGCTGATTGACGTTTTAAAAATCATGATAAATATATAATTTCATTATTATTCAACAATAATGTATTTCTTTTGGAATTGAAACAAATTATAAACACATTCATTATGATTCCGTATTTCTATAAATTTCAAGATTTAAAACATACTTTGAATTCTCGAACTTTCTCCACAAATGTTCATTGTTGTTTATGTAATTTTAAATGTTTTTTTTTAATATTTATAAATTCTAAACTGTCATCTGTCACAACACTTTATTACGAACAAATAGAGCCCAATTAAAATCTGACGTTAACATTGGGATATCGTTTTTTTTTTTTTTTTGGAAAAATATAAATGCAATAATTTATTCAATGAAAACTTACTACTATTACAAGTTTGATCCAAGATCAGAGCATTAATATTTGTATAATGGATCAATTTTTGTATAATACATCAATTTATCTTGATTTATTCTTCATCGTTCAGATTAATTTATATTTATTTCGAGCACCATTCATCGAACTGACAGATGCGAATGAATCAAATACATAATTCAGAGCGGTAAATTCGAATTAAAAACAAATATAAATCAATCCTCAGTCAGATTGACAGACCTGGGGATACATACATATACATACATACATATAAAAATAATTCACTATTCATTCTCGCCTAAAAGTCAAGTTAGCTTCGTAGTTCATTTGTTCCAGACAGAGAATATCTTATTGAAAAATCGAATCCAAAAAATGGTATTTTCAGTAGTTTGACAGTGAAATCGAAAAAGGAGACTTTTTTTATATTTCTAAGAAAGTAAACAATCTCCAAGATTTTAGAAATATAAACCGGACAAAAATGTTAACAAGTGTAAAACGGCTTTTTGACAGACTTAAATCAGCATCAATTGAATTAAATTACCAATGGAACACCCCATTGCTTTTCCTTGCACCTCTCAGTCAAATTTATGTATGTCGTTTGTTAATTGTTGAAATAAAAGGTTTTGACATCATTTTGTAAAAAAAATCATTTTCTTCTTCTGAAATAGACAAGCGTTAACAATTTTGAAGACAAAACAAATTGTTTTCCATTCATCGCAAAAAATCAATTTTTAATAAAATCTAATTTTAAATTTAATCAAATTTAAGGCTATTACAATTTTGTGATTTTTGATTTGTTCAAATTTCGAAATTTCGCTTTGATTGTTTTCATTTTTGTTCGAAAAAGAAGGTCTAATTTTTCAAGAAATGCTCTTAATATTTCGATTAAACTTCATATTCCTCACTGATTTTAATGAAAACATGTTTAAGATTCTTAAAAGAAGAAATAGCAACTCAAGTTGCTTTAATTGGGAGGTAGGTAATTTTTGGCAGCTGGCCAAACAGGTACTAGAAACTTGCTTTACCTTTAAGTTTCAAATAAATTGACAGCCGACACTTCAGGTTTTATAAAAACGGAAGATTAAATGTATCTATGTACGTATATTTTACTCAATACTTCAAAAATACATGTATGTACATATGTAGGTTCTTTTAATTTTTGAACCAACCCTTAACTGTTATCAGTTACAACACAAATCGATCAAAATTAAGATTTGGTAAACTCCAAATAATATCATGAAAGAAGGTTTTCATTTGTAAGTTAATTGATAAATTAATGAAATAGATCTGTCAAAAAACTGAATTCAATTTGAAATTGAATTTGGGGAGATTCCTTTTGTTGAACTAAGCCATTCAATTTGAAATTTTAAGTACATACGGATTTTATTAAATTTTGCGTTCCATTGGGCACAATTAATTGATTTGTGTTTGAATAAAAACCAATTCTCCACGTTTAAATTTTCCACCACTTTGGAAAAAATGTATCACATATTTTTTTTTTCATTTTTGCCTCCCCGTCAATTTACAAATATGTATGTAAGGGTGATTTTTTTGAGGTTAGGATTTTCATGCATTAGTATTTGACAGATCACGCGGGATTGCAGACATGGTGTCAAAGAGAAAGATGCTCAGTATGCTTTGACATTTCATCATGAATAGACTTACTAACGAGCAACGCTTGCAAATCATTGAATTTTATTACCAAAATCAGTGTTCGGTTCGAAATGTGTGTTGGCAGAAAATCCGCTTTTTTATCGACAAATTTTGTTCAGCGATGAGGCTCATTTCTGGTTGAATGGCTACGTAAATAAGCAAAATTGCCGCATTTGGAGTGAAGAGCAACCAGAAGCCGTTCAAGAACTGCCCATGCATCCCGAAAAATGCACTGTTTGGTGTGGTTTGTACGCTGGTGGAATCATTGGACCGTATTTTTTCAAAGATGCTGTTGGACGCAACGTTACGGTGAATGGCGATCGCTATCGTTCAATGCTAACAAACTTTTTGTTGCCAAAAATGGAAGAACTGAACTTGGTTGACATGTGGTTTCAACAAGATGGCGCTACATGCCACACAGCTCGCGATTCTATGGCCATTTTGAGGGAAAACTTCGGAGAACAATTCATCTCAAGGAATGGACCGGTAAGTTGGCCACTATTAGACTATTTTTTGTGGGGCTACGTCAAGTCTAAAGTCTACACAAATAAGCCAGCAACTATTCCAGCTTTGGAAGACAACATTTCCGAAGAAATTCGGGCTATTCCGGCCGAAATGCTCGAAAAAGTTACCCAAAATTGGACTTTCCGAATGGACCACCTAAGACGCAGCCGCGGTCAACATTTAAATGAAATTATCTTCAAAAAGTAAATGTCATGGACCAATCTAACGTTTCAAATAAAGAATCGATGAGATTTTGCAAATTTTATGCGTTTTTTTTTTAAAAAAAGTTCTCAAGCTCTTAAAAAATCACCCGATACATATAATCTCGATTTGAAAAGTGCCGAGATTTCTACCCTTTTTTCAACATCTTGATTTGGAATTGCACAAATCATTATTGGGCCTTGAGTCAAACCAAAGGGATCTACGATATCGTTAACGGTTGGCCAATGAACAAATACCGTCCCCCATTTTGTAATTATGAACATCAAATCTCCCCAAAAAATGCTCATACGATTTTTATTGAATCACGTATTCTTATTAACCTTATTAACGAATTAACTACGACAATTTGGTCTTAAATAAAGAAAATCGAATACCTAACGAGATTTAGTGATTTTAAGCTAGACAATTTCGATATATTTGGTTTATTTCATTAATTAATTGATGAAACGAATAATTTCGTCCAAATTTTACTTCGGATTCCAAGAAAGCTAACAAAAAATTTTAGAAAAACAACGTTTTTACTTTAAAAAACAAATCTGACAAGTGTTTGTACATTGACTGCTCAATCCTCTCCTACTTTTATAGCTATCTATTACAAACCAGAGCTTGGAAATAATGAATTATTTTCGTAAATAATTAATTTACATGTAATTAGTAATAATTAACATTCTTTAAATTACAATTACACGTTATTCTAACAACAAAAAAATCACATGCTAATTACATGTAATTGAAAAATGGTATTATTCAAGTTTGTGTTTGGGATTAACCCAATGCAACACATAAAAGAACTAAGCACTTCAGAAAAATATTTTTTAAATAACAAAAATAATATTTAATTACATTGTCTAATGATTAACGAAATTAAAAATTTGAATTGTTGAATTTTGTATTTAATTAATTTTAAAAATGTGTTTAATTTTATTTAATTCTTAAGTTATTAAAACGACGTTCTTTAATGTTGAACTTTATACAAAATTGGTTCAAAAATTTCATGTATTTTGAGATATGACGGTATTCTTTTTATTGAACGATACATGTGAATTGATGCTTTTTGAATTACATGTTATTTGTAATTCTAACTCTTCAATTACATCTTAAAGTAATTGAAGAGTATATGCAGATTTCAATTACAAGTAATTGTAGTTGATTTATGTTGTAATCATGTTTTTCAAATGTATTAAAAACATTTAGTCTGAAAAAAAAAACATTTTAAAGTAATTTAAAAAAAAAAAAGAGGCTGGGATGCGACCCACACTGATAACTTCCCATCCCGTCTATCGATTTGTCTTGCTTAAAAGTTTGTCTAAATGTATCAATTCTTACCAAATTTGCGTTCTATTTTTTGTAGATTTTATTTTTTTATGAAAGAACGGACTGTTGGATTTTTATAAAAAAATTACTGAATATCGAAAACAATATTTTCTGTGAAAAAAAAATAAGTTTGAAGCCAATATTTTTAATTTTTGAAAAGCTATTTGAGCCGGAAATCAATTTTTACCAACTTTTATTAATTTTTTTGTTTAGGTTTTTATTTTTTGTAAAAAAACTGTCAATTCGATTTTTCTCAAAATTTTTCCTAATGTTGAAAACAATATTTCTTATAAGTTAAAATTAGTTAGAAGCCATAATCTCAAATTTTTGAAAAGATATTTAAGTCGAAAATCAATTTTTACCAACTTTTGTTAAATTTTTTTTCGGTTTTTAATTTTTTGTAAAAAAAAACTGTCAATTCTATTTTTTCAAAATTTTACTGAATGTTGAAAACAATATTTTTTGAAAGATAAAAGTAGTTTAAAGCCAATATCTCAAAGTCTTGAAAAGATATTTGATTCAAAACTCAATTTTTACCAACTTTTTTTTATTTTTTTTTTAGGTTATTATTTTTTGTAAAAAACTGTCAATTCGATTTTTCTCAAAATTCTATCAGATGTCAAAAACATTATTCTTCGTTGCACAAAATTGTTTTGGAGATGAAATCATATTTTAGTCGTAAAATTTTCGAAGTGACAAATTTTTTTTTTCAGTTTTTTTAATTTATAAAAAAAACGTTAATTGTATTTTTTTCCAAAAATATAATTGTTTTGTATCACGTTACAATATATAACATAAAATTTAATTCAAGTCTCTAGCGTCATTGGTTCATGAGATATTTAGGGTTAACCAAAATTTTCACCTTTTTTTTAAACTGCTATGGTAAAAAAAACCACCCACGCAATTTTCTTGAGAGCCATTTCTGCATCTTTCTGCCTTATTATCTGTATAACAAAATTTATTTGAAGTCGATACCTCTTCTGGTTCTTGAGCTATGGACAACGAAAAAAACGTCGCGAACGTACGGACGTACGGACGTACGTACACACGCACGCACAGACATCTTTCTAAAAATCTTTTATTTTGACTCTAGGGACCTTGAAACGTCGAGAAATGTCAAAATTTTCAATTTGACTAATCGGACCCATTACAATAACTTCCTATGGGAAGTTAAAAAAACTTTAGTCTTTGGAAGGAATTTTGCCAGGTGTCATGAAGTAAATCGGACTGTAGAGTTGCAGAGAGACTCCATTAAGTAGGGTCTTGTCTTCCTAATTGTATCGATACCTGAACTATTTTTGATACATTTTGTGGTTTTAAGATAAGATAATTCCAGACGTATTTCAAACTTATAACAATCATTAAAACGCAGTACTTAAATTTCACTCACTACATTTATTGAGTATTTTCTTTTTATTATTTCATTGTGTGATCCATGGCGTGTAAAATGCATGCTTATATATGTTTTGTTCATAATATATAGAAATACACTTCGTTCTCCATTAGAAAAATGGAGATTTTTTTTGATTGATTAAAGTAAAATACAATACAAAAACATTTCTCCAAAAGGGAGACAAAAAATATTATTTTTTGAAAAGGAACAAAATTCCATTTCGGTGCTCGGTATAAATAAATTGTGTGTATATAAAATACGTGTTTTGTTTTTGTTTTTTTGTTGTTGCAATACATACATATATAAATATATAAAGTTAAAAGTTATATAAAAAGAAACAAGAGTATCCTCTTTTATACAAAACAAAAATAAACTCAGACGGATATTTTCTTGTTCTGGTTCTGTTTGATCATGATCAGAAATTGATATCACGCATTTTCTTTTTTCTTTTGATACATATTTTGTATTTTGATTTCGGAGAGATCTCTAGAGAAGATTTTTCATTCACTTCTAGTTGCGGTGATTCTCTTAAAGTTCATCCTTAAGAGGAACCTTACAAGTGCATTTACTTGTTTGTTCGAGTTTTTCCATACCTGGCAGGACTACAATTGGTGACAATAATCTAGTGCTCCATTCCTTAAAACAAAAATTTTGTATTTATTTAAATAAAGTGGTCATCAAGCGAAAGTCTCCAAAAAATTACCTTAAAAAGTGATAGATGATAGCAATAGATATTTTGAGGCATTAGATGTTCTAAGGCAAATGCACGACCTGCCGCTGCTATTTCCTTGGCGCGTTCATCATTTTCCTTGGCCCATTTTATCTTTTCCAAGAGATCACTGAGGTCTCTCTTGAATGGCACGTAATGTTTGTAGGCAACGAGTTTGCTATAAAAATGCTCGTAAAATGGCGAGACTTGCTTGAAAACAAGCGCATCTCCACCTAAAAGGTAAGGGAACCTATAACTGGCCACAGTTCCGTCAATATTCAACTGATACTTGTACTGCAAAGAAAAAGAAAAGTTAATTTGACTTGAAAAAAAGAATCCCCATTGATGCTCAACTCACTTTAAAGAAATCCATAAATGAGATATGGGCAACGGTTGGTCCATATTTCTCCTCCTCATCACGGAAAAAGAAGAAGTTCGTTATGGATGCGTTAATGAGGTCCGGATGTTTTCTAGCCAAGTCCAATAGATCCAACCGTTCGCGGCGAGAGTCTCTGCCACGCCAGAAAGCCTTCTCCTCCTTGCCTTCCCACGGATAGCTACCCCGTTGGACTGAGAGCATGTCAAGACTCACTCTGCCCATACTTTCCAAAGTGGATTCGGTCAGATCGTAAGTGGGCAGGACAATATCATGCGAATCATCGCTGCCACACCAAGAGAATATCGGATAAGGCCCAGAGGTTCTCTGCTGCCCTCCCTTCTTGGACAATGGCCAATCACCCAAATTCAAATAGAACTCCATGTCAGGCAGGACGGCTATTCGGGCCAGCGAGAGCAATGTAGCATCCATGAACATCTTGAAACCAGTGTATTTCCCATAGCACTGGCGATAGATTTGTTGCCTCTTCACAACATAGTGGCACAACGAAACACTACTTGGCATATTGTATCGCTTCAGAAGATTGTCTCGAATGGCAGAGAAGTTCACTCGTTTGAAGGAGTGCAAATCCCATTCAATCTGCTTATCACCCCTCGGGCAATCGTTGTTCATCAGCCAAAGATTTAGATCTTGAGGACAGTTGCATTTCTCTGAATATGTCGTCTCCCTGGTGTAGTATGGCGATTCGGCAACTTGAGAGCCATTGTACTTTATTTCGATTTCCATGTTATCACACCAATCGGCTATGGCATACCGGACAATTGATGAACCATCTCCGCGGTCGATTATGTTGACATGGCTGCGACATCTTCCGTGCGGCGAGCTTCCCTTAATGTTTACCAAGAATTGTTGCTGTGGTGAATGGTCAAAGCTAAAGAGACGATTCATTGTTATTTAAACTTTGTAATTTTTCTCAATTTTCTTACTTTTTTCCATTCTTGTCGACAGCTTGAATGAAAAAATAACGCACTGGCAGAACAATTTGATCTGGCTTCAAGCCGGGACCCCAAACAAGTGTCTTTTCTGGATCGACAATGGGCGTTTCAGAGTTAACACAATTAACAAACAACAAAAGCAAAATGTAGTTAATCATGTTTTTGAGAATTTTTGTATTAAATTAGAATTGTTTTGGGGATAAAATTCGAAAAAAGAAAGGAAAAGAAACAAACTACAACCAAAACCGGGCTTGAATGCAAGTTTTTGATCTCTCGAGTCCTTTTCATTTGTCAGATTGACATTGACATTTGGCGGTGGTGGTGTAAACAAAAATGCGGCTGTCAAAGTTTTGAGTGTGAATGAAAATATAAAGGTGCGTTGTGAGATGTTTGAGTGGTTTTAATTTATTTTCATATGACAGCGAAATATTTGTCTTAACATTTAATTGTATGGAACTGACTCGTATAAGAATATTAGATTTTCTTAAATAGTTTTTTTTTTCAGCTGGCAGTTCTTTAAATAGTTGAATATTTTAAAGTCTGGCCAGCCAAATTTTGACAGTTAACAAATTACAAAATCTTAGATCTGTTCCTTTTCTCTGAGTTTCTGGGTTTTCTTTGTTATTGGGTGCAATGACGTCTTAGGGGTTAAGCAATATTCACATGAGCACGACCAACGAATGAACGAATATTCGTCGATTTTGACATTTCTTTCACATTAGAGTTTTTAATTCGTCGCGAATAAAGTTTGACATTCACCACCGAAACCAAAACAAGAACGTTTTTTTTAGGTTAAGTACGCGCGATTTTTTTATTCGTTGCGAGTGTGGTTAATGTGGAACGCGAATAAAGTTTGACAGTTCGTATCAACTATAATTTTTTTCGCGACGAATAAATTTGTTTTCTTAAATTTATTAATATATGATATTGAAAAGTAAAAGTATGCATCATAAATCAAATAGAAACTATATTGCTATCGTTTTGTTAAGAATTTGGGTGGAAATAATACTTCAAACGTATATAAACTCACATTTTGTAATTTATTTGCGTTCGTTGGTTGCGCTCATGTGAATGATGCTTGCTAACTTAAGCAACGAATAAAATATAGAATCACTCTTGTAAAACTGGATTTTATAAAATTACGTTATTTGAAAATCATTTATTCACTTAAAATTCAATAAAATTTGACTATATTTTTAGGGTTTTTCATGTGTGGATCTCTTAAACGTAGGTATGCGTCAATCAGGAGTATTCTATTTACAAATTCGTGGGACAACATATTGGTTTTTGAAAGTATTTTGCGAGCAAGAAATAGCTGATGGTGGCTGGACGGTAAATATTAAGAAAATAAAAGAATATACTGAAAAGAATCGATATCAGCATCATATAAAATATATTTCATTTTATATCATTTTCATTTTTATTTTGTTTTTCTGTTCAAAAAATTTCTCTCACTATTGCCGTATATACCTCTGATCAAATTTATATTAAGGTTATTCAACGTCGTGATGACTTTGGTGAACCACGAGAAAACTTCAATCGTGATTGGGCTGATTACAAGAATGGTTTCGGTGATCCAGCTAAGGAATTTTGGTTAGGAAACGAAAACATCTACATGTTGACCAATAACGAAGATTATGCTTTACGTGTTGAACTTGAAGATTTTGAAGGAAATAAAAGGTAAGAATTATTATATGAAGAACGAAGTCAACAACTGAATTTATATTGAAATGATTTCAGATACGCTCAATATTCCCACTTCAAAATACATTCTGAAGCTGATTACTACAAGCTTGAGATTGACGGTTATGAAGGAAATGCTGGCGACTCCTTAAACGATCCCTGGTATGGCTCAAACAACAGTCCATTCTCCACTTACAACAGAGACAACGATCGAAGCTCTCTCAACTGTGCCAGTATGCTAAAGGTACGCGTTTTACTTATTTTTGACAGATTGACAGTCTTATTTCTAACTGTACATATTTTACTTAACAGGGTGGCTGGTGGTGGAAGTCATGCGGTCGTGGTCTTAACGGTCTCTATTTGCATGACCCTCAAGATCTAACTGCACGACAAGGTATTGTATGGTTCCGTTGGCGTGGATGGGACTACACCCTAAAGAAGGCAACCATGATGATCAGGCCTCGTGCTCCGCAGCCTATGAGTACGGTGACGACGTCATAAGCTTTCAATTGTTCATTTATTTATTTGTAAAGGAAAATTTACAAAATTCAAAAATCTAGAAGTATTTCTTCGAATATCGAAGCAATTCACTTAGGGAAAAAATCATCAGATCGATTATGACATTTAAGAACAAAATATTATCGAAATTTCATTGAGTATGAAAATATTATGAATGGCGAATCTAGACCTGTTTGACATTTTTGTTTTCATTTTGGAATAGTAGATGAAATTTTTATTTTAGCCAATCACAGTTAATCCGAAATAGTATCTTTTCTTATTAACTTATTTCTTAAAAAAAAAAACAAAAATGCACATTAACTTTTAAGTTTTAGAAAATTATATTTATAGGAAAAAATTTTAAACAATTTTTTGTATATTTTGCACATTGGCCGGATCTGTGACAATATTAAGAACTTTATTATGTTCACCCTGAGACATATTTAACACATCCATCATCAAGCAAATGTAGGATATTACTTTGAATTTTTTCGTTTTTTTGTAATTATTGAACACACAGTGTAAATCTGCTTTGAGGCTCCTGTTGTAACTATTCCTATGAAATACGTAAACCTTATTTAATAATTTAATTGAAATCTTTTTTTTATAAAACACACATTTATATTATTGCTCTCTCTCTCTCTCTCTCTCTTGGAATGTAGACAAACGAAATCTTATAATTTGCTAAATTCGAATTATGCACCGCGAAATTTGATTTTTTTTTTGTAATATTTAGATATTTTTTATTTCTCATTCATTATAAATTATTTTCATCATAAATTCACTGCATAAATATCACACAATATTCATTCAATGAAAATTTTAAAGAAAATGTAAGCAACTGTCAAAAAAGTGACATTTTTCATGAGTTAAGTTCACACACTCCAAACCACACACAAACACATACACACACACATGCGCGCACGCACACACACATGAAACGTCATGTTCAAACTTTGTAAATATTCGTTTTTGTTGTAAAGAATTTATTTTATTATTTTTTTGTTTTTTTCTTTTTTAATATAAAAGGATGGAAAATGAGAAAATTGTACAGTGTTCTGTTTTGTATTATTTTAAATATTTCATTTAAGAATAAAATAAATACATATAAGTTTATACAAAAAATGATGTGTTGCTTTATTTGTTTTTAAAGTTTCTGGAGCAGTATTCTAGAAGTTGGGTTTTAAGAGCCTGAGAACTGTAAACAAATGTATTTATGAACATATGGCCAAATGAACTATAAAATGGACGCAGTGCTCTATTTTTCAAAGTAAATTTCCACAATTTGATTGCGCTTATCTAGCGTTATGATGAATTTCCAAACCTTAATGAACAGAAATGTCAATAAAGTCTGGCATTTTCAACTGTCATACCATAGGCAACAACCATCGTAACTTCTCATGCAGCTAAACACACACTACTTATATTATCCATGTTCAAAATTGTTGGTGGGCTAAATGAGGTTTAACCGTGATTCAAAGCTTTTATCTGTGGAAACGTTAAGTTATATGTTAACTCCTTAGTTGAGGCTCAGCCAAACTAGTAAGTTGAAGTAGATAATGCTACTATCTGACCATGAGTATAAATCCACTTTTTAAATTGTATTCTAATAACATTATGAAAATCCAGTATCCAGCCTCTTGGACACTGAGCGAATAACCACGAAGATCAATTAAACAACAGGAAACTGGACTATGATTTAAATGGAAAACTAAATCAGTGTTCGTTTTCGATCTGAACACAAGCTTTCTTATTTTACCTTGAATGCACTCATCCAAAACTGAGTTTCCAACTATAACCAACTTCACTTGACTCATACTTGGCACATGTTAAACAAACGTCAAGTATTATTTCATTCAAAATTTTGTTTTCAATAAATTCATATTTCTCGCTCCAGTTTTTTGCAATAAAAATAAACTAAAAATGTCCGATAATGATTCTGGTGATGATATGGATGATTTGCAAGCCATTCTCAATGATTGTGCTGCAAAAGAAAATCCAAAAAACAAAGAAAAACCCGTGAAAAATGAAGCAAAACCAGACGAACCATTGGAATGGATTCGATCCGAGGAAGAAATTCGCCTTGATAAACTTATTTTTGGCGACAAGGAAGGATTTGTGGAAAAAATTAAACAATCTTCAAGTCAACCTAAGGACGACACAACAGAATCCTCCTCGACCACCAAGAAAAGAAAACCCGCATGGCAAGATGAAGACGACGAATTTAAGACCGAAGGTGGACGCAAACGTCGAGGAAAACCTTTGAACGAGCGCTTGAAGACCCAGTTCGAACGTATTGTCAGCAATCCTAAGTGGGCGGATCTGGACCGAAAAGAAGAAAACGAAGATTCCGATGAGGAAATCCTCCAAACAGTGGGATTTATATCGAACGCCAAGTCTACTGCCCTGCCACCTCGCGAAATCAACTTTAAGAAGATGAAAAACCTAAACGACAAGAAGGAGGGTCCCATAAGCAGCATCCAATTCCATCCCACCAGCACAGTGGCTATGGTAAGCGGTCTGAATGGGATTGCTACCCTTTACTCCATCGACGGCCAGAGGAACGAAAAACTCCATAGCATTGGTTTTAAGAAATTCACCATTTACTGTGCCAAGATCCTCCCATGTGGCACTCAAGCCATGTTCGCTGGCAACACTAACTTCTTCTACTCCTATGACCTGATGCAAGCTGCGGAAACGCGTCATCTATTGCCCAGGAAATTGTTTAATTTGAACAATTTTGAAATTTCCCCGGATGGCAAATATTTCGCGGCCAATGGACGCGGCGGGGAACTGCATCTGTTCGACCTGAAGAGCAAGGAACTAATCCATACATTCAAACAGGAGGAATTCACTCGGGCTATTAAGTTCTCCTTAGACTCCAGCAAAATCATTTCCTCATCCGCCCGATCCACAATTAGCATTTTCGACATCAGGCAAGAGCGTGTTATGCACACTTTCCTCGACGATGGTTGCATCAAGGGCCGTTCGATGGCTCTGAGTCCCGATGGGAGGATGCTGGCCACTGGCAGTGCCGAAGGAGCAGTAAACATTTACGAATACCAAAAAGTTTTGGCTTCCCAGGCGCCTCTACCCGAGAAGACATTCTTGAATCTGACCACGTCTATAACTAGACTCAATTTCAACCACACGTCGGAGATTTTGGGCATCAGTTCGAATGTAGTTCGTGCAGCTGTGAGATTGGCCCACTTCCCCACTGGAACAGTGTTTGCCAACTTCCCACCATTCAACAATAATTTGCGTTCTGTTCAACAAATTGAGTTTTCACCATCGAGTGGTTATATGGCGCTCGGGACAGCAGAGAAGGAGGCTATGCTCTATCGGCTGAAGCATTACAATAATTATTAGTAGGTTTTTATTAGGTTTACATTTAAAATGGCTTTGTTTTTTTTTTTTTAACCACGTACATATTTTGAAAGGTAATGCCGCAAGTACCTGGCTCCTTGCTTTACGAGAATTTCTTTTGTATTGCTGCGTGTTAGGCAAATTAACTGAAAAAGTTTTTAACCATAGATTATTATTGATTTCAATAATGAGAAATATACAAACATTTATATAATTCTACTGTTTTCTTTTTGTTGAGAAGGGACTTTTTTTTAGCAAAAGGATCGATCAAGTATTGTTTACTTATGGGATCCATATCCCATTCCCCGGAGGTAATAATTTAGGTCTATACGGAAAATAGATTGTGGTGAATGTAAGGAGATTTCTTGGAGATAAATGTGAACTTCTTTGTGAAAGAGACAAAAGAGCTCTGAAAAAACCAATTACAGATTTTGCCATCAAAAATAGGCCTATATGTAGAAAAGTAGACTCCATTAGTTTTACAACGTTGAATTCTTGCAACAAAAGCGTATTTTTTTCGTATCGACGAATCTATTCTTCTTTAGATTAGAAATTACCATTCTCACCGTTGAACAAACTGGGTATTGGAGAATTTCAACAAAATAAATGCTGGAGTACCACAGGTCTATGTTTTTTCTCCGACACTTTTACTTAGGCTAGGCGCGCACATGCAACTTTTAGTTTCGAAACTGTTTGGTTTCTAAACTGAGCACTATAGACTTATAAGAGTCCGCGCACATGCAGAAACCATTCTGTCGCCCATTCGAGCAACTAGACGATCACCTCGAATTAATTCTCTAGTTTGTGTCACAATCACAAGGAATTATAGGTAACTGCGCGGACATTCAACTAAATCGTCAAATAATTTTCTGTAAGTGCAAGAGAGAAAAAAATTTAGTCAAGGTGAATAAATGTTTCCTGTGTATTGGTTTATTTCGTTGATTACTTTCGGAGTTGCTTATGTGCGCGATGTTTGGGCAACTAACGATCGAACTATTTGGTTTCGAAAAAGTTGCATGTGCGCGCCTAGCCTAAGATTCATAAACGGTATCAGTGTTACCGCTGGGATTTTTGAAAAGGTCGCAAAAAAAAGGGTCAAATGAAAAAAAAAGTCGCATTTAGATTTTTTTTTAATACATACCTAAATTAAACAAAATCTTTATAAATTGCAAAAAAAAAGAGTTGTTTTTTAGTTTTTTATTAGGTATACCTTCTAAGAAAAATACATTTTTATACTAATTATTCAATACATTCGATTTATATCACACACGTTCCTTTTTTTAATAAATACGTTAAAATGTATATGTATGTACATATATAAAATCAAATAACAATAACAGTCAATTCAGTCGATTTAAGTTATATTAACTCAAGTTTTAAAGTTAAACTAAAAAATAAATAAATTCATATTCTATTCAGTTCTTTTGAAATACAAAAATTAAGGTACATTTTAGGAATTTACGGTAGCTTTTTATAAGCTCCTCTGAAGGTTTCCATTCATCAAGAGTTTGCTTTTCTAAAATATTTGCTGCAGAGAGCATTGCATTACATGTTTCCACACACAGGCGGTTCGTTAATCTATTTTTTAGAATTGTTAACCTTTCGGCACACGCACTGCTGTGTGGAAGTGTGAAAATATTTTTTACAAAGGAGTATAAGTTGAATAAACATATTCTCCGAGAGGGTTTTTAATTGCCCCGATCTTATGCCAAAACTACTCCAAATTTGACAGTTCCAAGAAACTTTCATAATTCTTTTCATGAATTTTGAATTCTAAAAGCTTGTATTCTTCAATTACTTTTTCAGGCTGAATTGTAAGGTGTTGATAATCTGATACTAGATCATTATAATTAAACTCTTCGCATAGTTTGATTACTTGAGCATCCAAGTGCCTCAAAACTGAAAACTTCCTATCATTAATATCAAACCTTGAAATAATTTGCCTGCAAATTATTTGGTAATAAATAAGAATTTTACTTTTTATATTTTAAATATCCGAACTGGAAATACTTTCTTGTTTTATATATGTTTCGCTTCATTCCCTATCTAAATATCACTTACAATTTTTATATTTTTTAGGTCTATAAAATTAATCTCTTCAATTTTAGTGCGTAGTATATATTCTTTTGTTAAAAAATGTTTGTACATCATAATCAAAATGTCTTTAAATGAAATGGTTAAGTGAATTATTTGAGAGGATTCACTCTGAAACTGTTTATTTAAATTATTCATTATTGATAAAACATACTTTAAAAACTTCAAATAAATTAAGTTTGTGTTATTAAGATTTTCTAAGATGTCCGAAATTTTTGAAAAAGGGTTTGGTGACTTTTCTTCAAACTTTGCCTCACAAAGTCATGCTGCAGAACTACCCACTGCTCAACCATTCGGAAAGCAACAGCCTCAAATGAAAGCCACCTTGTAGAGCTGAGTTTAAGAAGCTTGTGTTCTGGTACATCAAAAATAGCTTGAAGACCCTAAAATCACCTAACCGCTTAGCTTAGAAACTTTGTTAAAGAGGAACGGAGTGGTGAAATAACCAAAATTACTCATACAAACTTAAAATTGTTAACTATTAACTACATTTATATGCAGAGTCGAAAGGTTAAAATGAATTTTTATGATAGAATAGCAAGATTTCGATTCTGAGCGAAAGTGATCGAGTCGACCCCCAAACAATTTCAACTTGATTCCATTTTATAGATTGAAATTATCTGTGACAGTTTTAGTTATGTTCTTATTTCAATGAAAGTTTGGAAATTGTGTATGAATTAAGAAAATAACTTATCTTTTCAATGTATTTTTCTAGAGATGGGGTCAAAAAAGTCGCATAATTTTTTAAAAAGGGTCAAAATAGACAATTTTTTAAAATGTCGTATCATGGTCGCATGAGGCACAAAAAAGGGTCAAAATGCGACTAAAGTCGCATAGCGGTAACACTGAACGGTTCTGAACTGTTCCACTGATAACTCATTGACCGTAGCGAACCCACCATAAATGGTGTTAAGTGCTTAGGATTCTTCCAATAATGCAAGACCCTTTCTGATCTGGATGTAATTTAGAAAAGCCTTTATTTGTTCAAAACTTAAGTAAAACTTTCACATTTATGTAAATGCCGCTATATAAGGCAAAGCCTATTGGGCAGAATAAAAAAGGCTTTGGAATTGATGTAAACAAAGTGATATCAAAATATCCAGTTTCATTCCACCCCGCAAACCAGTGTCCCGTAATACTTAAGCTTCTAGAAATGCCAATTAGTTTACCTATGAATTCAATTCCGGATGAAGTAAGGAGATTCTTTTTTCAGCTGCACATAAAGAATGTAGATTGTGTTACCCAATTTTGTCTTCCCTCCTGCTGTTAGAGAACCAAAACATATGGACTTACAACTCAACAATTTCTGAGTGCAAGTAATGTCAGGAATAGAAGGGACCTAGAGTTATTATCCGATAATGGAGATTTTGTCCTCGTAATTATCCACTCAAACAAAACTTTAAGGTTACACAGTCACAGATTGACCCCAATTCCTCTGGGATGACAGACCTACGCAATAACCATCACGACACGGGTGATAAATTTAATCAGCCAATTTTAGTTCTTTAAGGACCAGATGCATAGTCGTAGTTCAATATCTGATCCGTTTTTTAAACAATATTAACTCGGCCATTTTGGCGAGTTAACTAAGATTTAAAATAGTTAAACCTTTCTTAATTACCTTAATCGATGAGTTAATTAAACTCTGATTTAGTATAGGGCCATTTATTTCTTTTGCTCAAGGTAGTAGCGCTGGCGTTTGAAACCTGTCACCCGTCATCTGTCATAACATTAGTTTAATGTTTGCCAATGAATAACTTAAACAATTGAACAACAAGTTAATATTAATTAAAACTTACCAAAAACAGTGGTAGTTCAAATGTACAGCTGCGAGCAACTAATTAGAAACGATAGGACTGATTCTATTTATTTTGGTTTCGTCGGACCAGAGGATGAATTTCCATTGTTCTTTTGGATACGATAAGTGATGTCGAGCAAACTCAAGCCGCTTTTGCCTTGCCTTTTGGTAACCATTGGTTTCTTGCGTGCAACTCGACCATGCAAGCCAGCTTCGACCAATCGCCTTCTTATGGTCCAGACTGAAACTGGTGAATCTATTTCATCACAAACTTCGCGCTGGATAACTCTTGCACTTTTTTTGGGGTCAGCTTTTGAAAGTCTTATGATTTTTCTATCATCACGAACTGAAGTTTTTCGTGGTCTTGTCTTTCGTGGCACATTTTCGCAGGTGTTATGCATTTCAAAATGTTTCAAGGCATTAAAAACTTTCTTTTTGGAACAGTTCAATCAGAAATTTGTTTGTATGACAAATTTAACTTTCTTAGCTCCAAAATAGCTTCTCGAGTGGCTGGAGTACATGTCGCTGTTTTTCCCATTTCTAACGGTGAATTTAAAGTTCTATTTTCGATTACATATTATTTATTAATTGGTACCTACCAAAATTTGATGTTTATATATTAAAACAAATACCAATTTCTGTGAATAAAGCTTTGCTGCAAGATGTTTCTAATTACCTACTCTCTGCAATTTAGGAAAAAAATTACAATTTTGTTGTTTTCTTTCGTATAAGCACCAATATCACACAACCTACCACTCTAGAAGTCAACAGCTAAGTATACAAGAAACTAACATTGAAATAATTTAAAGAAAAAACAAAACAGTTAGATTTTACAGGTGCATTTTCATTCATTGGGATTTCGTTTCTAATTAGTTGCTCGTAGCTGTAGATACTGTTAGCGCATCACGTGATGATAATAATCGTCATTACATTACTATTGACGGACTACGCAAGCAGGTAGTAATGTGGTGATAATAATGACGTTAAGCCTGCAAATCATGTTGATGGAAAATATCGCTGATGCAAGTGGAAATTATTCTTATAATTAAAGTTTGTCGATTTCCTGGATTTGAATTCACAGTATTTTAACGTGTCTTGGATGATATGTGGTTCCAACAAAACGGTTATCCAATTTACAAAACACCACTAAATTTGGCATAATTAGGTAAGAAGTTTCCTGGTCGCATTTTTGACAGCGTAAGTTGGCTGATATAATCATGTGACCTAGACACCATTAGATTTTACTCTGTGGTGCTACGTAAAATATCTTGTTTATTGGAATAAAAACCGACCTCTAGACCCATCAAAATCCAACACTACTGCAGCTATATCATAAATACCGCCCAAAATGTGTGAAATAGTGTTTAACAATTATCTGAAAAGAACCGCATGTTGCGTATCTTCCCGAAGCGGTCATTTGGATGATATGGTTTTTTGACACTTAGCAGCCATTTATAGCTGTCATTGGGTTCGATCATTGAAACCAATCACCAATCATTGACAATTTCTAACATTGAAGAAAAACGTAATAGAGTAAAAATGAATTAAAACAAGAGTTCTTGGTTAAAAATAAGGTATTTTTTAAACTCTTTAGCTTCTGTATCAATAACAAAACATAGAAAATCGATTTTAAATCTCGAAACAAAATGTTAAATGGTGAGAACCAATGATAGCTATAGCTGGCTCCTTACTGGCAAAGTCCAAACTTAATATTAAAATAAAATTTGTATCAAAAATGGATCGTTTTTTGTTTTATTTACCTCTACTTTCGAAACCGTTAAATGAATGACCCTGTATAACACCAAGCATGACATTGGGTTAAAGTGTGGATAAAATGAATAATTTCAGTTAATAAAGTGAAATTCACGTTACCAAACGCATCCATTGACTCACATGCATCGAACTTCATTTCTACGTCAATTTGGCACCATTGATTTCTGACAGCCGCTTGCATGCAAAAGAAAACAACAAAACTCAATTTTGTTTATTTCTCATCTTTCTTGTGATTCCTAATTCCTAAATACAAGCATTTTCTTTTGTTTACAAAATAAAATTACAATGGAAGAACAATTAATTGAATTTGTTAAAAAACACAGTTGTTTATTTGACAAATCAAATCCACAGTACAAAATAATTCCCCTAAGAGACAAAAAGTTCGAAGAACTTTCAAAGAAACTAAACATTCCAGGTAGGTCAGTGGGTAGATGGATGGATATTCTTTAAGAAAATCTGAAGAAGATTAAAAGCGAATAATAGGACATCCACACGTTGATCCTGAGTTCTCTTTTCGTGGCATAAATAAATAAGATTCGTGCAAGATCTCAATCTCCTGTTCAAACTACCTATTCTCATTTCTAATCCCCTGACATCTCTTTTCAAGAAGAGTGATGCCTTAAGATCAAATTCTTGAATCAGTTAAATTAACGGTTATCATTTTTTTTTTGGTTTTCTTAGCCTCGAAACTCAAAGCCCGATGGAGAACTCTTCGAGATACATTTCATAAAGAAATTAAGGCAGAAAGTTTCGATTGTACCTCAAGTACCAAAAAACAATGGAAATGGATGGAACATCTTAGGTTCCTACAAAACGTTATTCGTCATACCAATTCAAGGTTTGAAAATCATATATCCACTTAAACAAAAGAATGCCTTCAATAACATTCATAACTCTTACCCCACCATAGTACCCCGATTCCAGCAAGATTTTCTGGTCGAAAAAGAAGATTTGCTAACATCACAAGAGAAGTAGACACATCAAGAGATGAATTAACTTTAATGGGAGATACTTTAGAGACTAATTTTACTGATGAACGAACATCGACAATGTCAATTGTTGAAAGCGACTTAAAACCAACATTTGAACAAACGAAAAATGAGTCAAGGATTCCAATGACGACTATGACAAATGGAAATGGTACTTCTATTGTACAATGTGATGCCTCAACAAACACAAGGTCTGCAATTCAACTATTTTTTGAGAGTCTAGCAAAACAAACAGAAGATGCTAATATTAGTGCGAGAAAATTCGCTCAACTGCAATTAAAACTTTTACAAGTTTTCAATAAAGAAATTTATGATATATGAAATTAAGAAATAAAATAAATTATTTAAAATTCGGCTTTTGAATTAAAACAATTTTAAAATGTATCAATTTTGGAAGGACTTGTAATCAGAAACACTGCATGATTAAAAGTTCTAGTTTTTGTCGAAATTCATCAATTCAAGATAAGACTAAAAAATAGCCAAGTTTGACAAGGTTTTTCTCCTTTCAATCAAATTCCACTTTTTCCATGATGTAGGTAAGTAAGTATTTTCTTGAGATACATCAAGAAATTGAAGTGTTTTGTGTGTGCTTACTGTTTTTTGGTTGCCTTTCAAAAAGTTCGAAGTGGGATATTTTTAAAAAATTATGTGCGATAAGGCGAATTCAAGACAACTGAATTCAAATCTTAAAAAGTATTGTTTTCTTTGTTGGAGAGAAAAAAAAACTTAATTTTGCCAATCAATGGATTCCAAAGTTGGTCTCAAACGAATGATTCTATTATTTCGGATTTTGTAGTCAAGGGTTCTAGGCAATGATGGACAGATGAGGATTTGTGTGTTGATATCATATATGTACTTTGTTTCCTTGTCCTCTTTCACTTTATGACCAGAGTTTCACCTGTTCATCTAAGCTGTGAATGATTCTAATATAGCACAGGTTTTGTCCACCATTGGAAAGACTTGTTTTGAAGATAATGCCTTCCAGGTTAAAATCACTCTTCTTATTTACTCCAGAACTAGATTGAAGAAATCATATGGTAGCTTTCCTCCTTTTCTGAGCCTTGTACATTTTTACAGGCCTCGAATAATTTTGATATTACGACATAACCAATAAAAGCTCTTGATGACTTATGTGATATCGTAATGAGGATTTGAATGTGATGAAAAGATGCTGGGTCTAAACTTGAAATTCGTTGGTCTTTTTCAGGATTTGTCTGAATGTGAATATTTGGTCTATCGTTGATCTGCACTGGCCTAAAACTTTACTGGTACGTGTCGATCATAGTGCTGCAGAAAGGTTTCAGACGCTCATATAGCACGTGTATGCCGAACAAGCAGGGTTCCGCGCTGGATCCTCCTGTATTGATCATATCAACACCCTGCGGATCATTATTGAACAGTGCATTGAATATCGATCACCACTATACCTGCTGTTAATCGACTTCGAGAAGGCCTTTGATAGCGTTAACAGGGAGTATATCTGGTTAGCTTTGCGGAGGAGAGGCATCCCAGAAAAACTAATTGCTATTATTAAAGCAGCATATGATGTATCCAAGTGTCACGTTCTGCACGATATGGTAGGTTGTCAGATGATTTTGAAATCCGAAGGGAGTCAGACAGGGCTGTATTCTGTCGCCAATATTGTTTTTGTTGGTGATAAGCGATGTACTCAGCGCTCAGCTCTGTCAGGTAGCTGAGGGATCCAATGGACTTTGACATCCTATTTAAAGCACTTGGATTACGCGGACGATGTTTGCTTACTCTCTCATAGGATCATGGATCTCCATCAAATGACAAGTGTGGAGAGAGAAGCAGAAGTTGTGGGGTTGAAAATTAATTCCGGCAAAACAAAAATGATCAGCCTCGGAACCCGACCATCTCAAAAAGTGGAGAGCTTTCACTACCTTGGAAGTATCGTTTCCATCGAAGGCGGAACCGAACAAGACGTCATCTGCCGCATCGGGAAAGCAAAAGCGGCGTTCGGTATGCTGTCAAAAATTTGGAGGAATAACTCTATCAGCTTAAGAACAAAGCTACGACTGACTGCAATGAAGTGGAATCCGCTCACACATGAAGGAAGAAGATCTGGACGACCGAGAAGCACGTGGCGCAGGACAGTCGAGGCGGAATCAGCTTCACTAGGCACGAGTTGGAGGGAGCTGAAACACATCTCCGGAAACCGTACAAGATGGCGCGTAAACGTAGTAGAGGCCCTATGCCCCTTAAGGGGTTCCCAACGGACTTAACAGATCTGAGGATCTAAGTAAGTAAGTAACATAACACGTTTTATAGGATCTTGTAGGCAAGTTTAAGCAGGTAAATGCCTCTGTAGTTTTGCAGGACATATAATCACCTTTTTTACTTTTTAAAACAGTCTTCGTGCGTACTTTCTATCTCCCAAATTACGTTGAAGGGCTGATGCATGCGCCTTAACAAAACCTTTTATCCATACTTGAAGAGTTCCGCACTTATGACATTCTTAACCCCTTCAGTGCTGGGCTCTGGGACTTGGTTTATGCTTCTTTGTTCTAATTGTAATTGTCGCTTAGTCTACATAATGTCCAGCTGTTTAAAATGATGCTTAAAAACGTCTACAATTCCCTGATCTTTAGTGAATAGATTCCCTATAACCAAAAGCCAGTTTGTTGGCTGTTTTGTTGAACCAGCCGGCGGGAGTTGGTGACGATGCTAGATTTCTAGAGGTACTTAGCTGAGAGGTTATGACTGGTCTTTTCTTCCTGCGATGGGCTTTTTCTCTTTCCTGCTCTTTTCATACTCTCGTCATCCTACAACGGATTCTTCTTCCTAGGTCGTTGATAGCCTATGGTAGTCTTAGCTAATTCCTTAAGAATATCGCTATACTTATTCCATTGGTTGTTGATGCTTGTGGCTGTACATACGACAGAGAGTAACCTCTAGCATTCTTAGGCCAGGTGTGCTAAGGTATGCAATGTTAAGTTTATTACTTTGGGAGGTCTTCGATAGCTTTTCGTTAGATGGAAAGAACTTTATCAGAACTAAAAAGTACTCAGAGTCCCCGTTTGCATCTCGAAACGTTCGCACGCCCAGGATGTTTAATGCGTGCCTTGAGCCTGGGTTGGAGGTTTCACCACTTTAAGAACGCTTGGTTGATGTGTGTATTCTTCGCCTGGGAAACTTAGTACTACTTATCACCGTATTACGAGCTGCAGCAAAGCCGTTTAGTCGGAAGAAGTTATTTGTTATCATTTCATGGAGGTTGTGCTTTCCAATTAATAGACCGAAGATGTTTTAAAGATTTGACATCGTACTCCATCGTACAAGCTCCGTCCAAGAATTTTTAAAACTTGTTAAACTCCTCAGCTTTATCGGTCGGAAGGGCCTTGTGCACTTTAATCCCTTTCCATTAGTTCACTCATGGAATTTAAAAGAAATCAAATTACAAAAAAAAAATTGAGAAGAAATTAAAAGGCACCAAGGAATTTTACAAAATTACGTTTCAGGTCTCCTTGAAGGTAACAAAATGTAAATCATCATTTCGAAAGCTTATAAAATGAACTTACCGTTATATGTATGTATGTATGTATGTACGTATCTAGGATTTCTCGAGATCATTTTTCAATCCACAACAGTACACATCTTCCCTCCCTGTGTCATCAAAAAAATAGTGCTAAGTAAAACTTATGAAAACTGTTATTTGCTGTTTGTTGATGTATAAATTTGTCTTTAATTTAATCTATATTTTGTTTTTGTTTTTAGAACATGAACGTATTTTTCTGTCAATTTATGTATATTTCTTAATATTTCTGTTTTGTTTTCGTGTTATTTTGTTTGTTTTTGTTTTTAAAGTTAAATCTACAAATGAAACAAATCACTTTGGCTAAAAACCTCGTGGGTTTTTGTTGTCCTATTTTTATCATCTAAGTGCAATAAATTGGACACGATCTACCATTATGATTATGGATGTGCGTTGTCCTTGGCGACGAAATATTCCACTCGTACCAGACTTTTTGTTTTGAAACACATCGCCAGAAGTTAATTTCCACAACTTCACCAGCTTTGAGATCTATTGGTTCCTAGAAATACAAAAATACAAACATCAATTTTCCTTTTCATCTTTGCTTTGAAGGTTTTTTTTAAGAACTTACTGAAAAAGGGAAATACATGGGAAACCATGAGAGCATTCCAGGTGTATGAGTCGGAGGGTTTATACTCAAAAGTATATCTTTATATAAAACAGTATCGAAATATCCAGCGATACCATTTAGAACACAATCCTGAGTGACATTGAACGACAGTGACTTATAACGTGTATTATCAATTATTTCATCACGATTCGGATGATGGAATTCGAAGAGTGCCTGTGGCAAGCCTATGTGATAGACATTCTTGAGCAGCACAACGAATCCACTCTCCGCATGATTATTGTAAGTGGCTACCATATCTCGTGCAAATGTCTTGTGGTTATTTATGGAACGCACTGAGTTGTAGAGCTTCGAGGACATCAGAGGATTTATGTAGGATGTTGATTTACATGGTATACTAATGCCATCGTCTTTGAGTAGGGTTTGGGCACAATCTAGACATTCGGGAGAGAGTTCATTGTCACCGAAGGAGCCAAGCAACTCGGAGACAAGAATATCGCCTTTCTCCGGAGGACTGAATTCACGCATGTCCTTGGAAAATATTTGAATATCTAACGAGAAGGTGAATAAAAATAGATTTTTTTTTTTTTTTTTTTTTGAGATGATATTAGGACAAACCTTTGCCACTCCATAGTTTTCTTGTAATGGCCGTTAAAGTTCTCACAGCATTTGGATTCTTTTCAATTATGTAAATGCGAATTTTTCGTTTTGTATTCTCTGCGGCATTCAAAGCTGAACGAACTAAAGGACCTCTTCCTGCTCCTAAAACCATTACAGTTGTCTACAAGAGATTTATAAGAAAATAGTGGAAAATAAATTTCAATTTTGTCTCACTATTGTTTTGTCTATTTTGTCTTCTGGAACTCTATCCGTAAGAGCTGCTTCTATAGCGTCTTGGTAAAGTTTGTACTTCACAGGATCTTTTTCGAAAGTTTCATAGGTATAGCAATCCAAATTATCATACAAGGGTTGAAGGGGAATCTCGAGGACATCTTCGAAACTAAACGAAACAGAAATATTAAAATGTTTATTATGTGTGTTTGTTTATTTTATCATCAATAATAAATAAATAATTTAAAACACAAACAAATAGAAATAAAATTTATAACTATTTAATATACCAAAGACGCACTCTGAGTATTCTGGAAAAATGAAGGGGTTTAAAAGGGAGGTGTCGGTGTAAATTAGTTTTAAATTATTGGACATTGTAATGACAGGGAAAGATAGAGCTTGATGAGACATTCTACATTCGCTTGGTACGATTAAAGAACAAATCTCTCTACATCATAGCAAGGCCTAAGTAGGGATCAAGGGTAAACTGATGGAAATTCCTTTAAGCACGAGAAGTATGGTTAAAATGTTGATGGGGAGGAAAGAATATCAGCTGGCCATTAAACTAGGTGAAAAAATGGTGAGGTAAGAAACTTTACTACGATGTCTATGGTTTTATTCTCACCAGAATTTAAAAAATTCTTCGTTGTGTACTGCCTAAGAGGCTTTATTAAGATCCTAGAGCACCAGCCTAGAGATAAGAGGTATACCTACTCAAGATTTGGGCATGCATATGTTTGAAAAGCCAGATCAGAAAGAGAAAGACATATTTCATGTATTTTCTCGGAAAACCCAAACATCTTGCAGCATTTTTGCGACATCTCCTACGTGATCATTCCACAAGAGGTCGTTGGTTGGTGTTGCACTTCCCAAACATATAGAGATGTTCAGTTTCATTGATGCAAGTTCTACTCATAGGTATTTGCAAGGGGGGTATATCACGATACAAGACAGCATTGGATTTCGAAGCATTCAATTGCACGCAGGTTGGAATTTAATGGGTTTATTATATTTTGTGGTTGCAATTTCACATCCGAAAGGAATGATGTGAGTCTGGAAACCAATATGAAAAGTTCTATAGTCAGCCAAAATTTTAAATGGATTAAACTTGCATACACTTACTTAGTTTCTCAGACATGTTAAGTCCGTTGGGAACTTCTTAAGGGGCATAGGGCCTCTACTACGCCTACGCGCCATCGTGTACGGTTTCCGGAGATGTGTTTCAGCTCCCTCCAACTCGTGCCTAGTGACGCTGATTCCGCCTCGACTGTTCTGCGCCACGTGCTTCTCGGTCGTCCAGATCTTCTTCCTTCTTGTGTGAGCGGATTCCACAGCATTGCTTGGCCTGCAATGCAGTCGAAGCGTATGTCCAATCCATTGCCACTTACGCCTTCGTATTATAGAGTCTATAGGTTTCTGACCTGTCCGTCTATGAAGGACCTCATTTGATATACGGTATGGCCAGAAAATCCTTAGGATGTTCAAGAAAGTTTGCAGCTTTCTTGTAATGGCAAAAGGAACCTTCCAGGTGCTGCACCCATAAAGAAGCACAGATTCGACATTCGTGCGAAACAGTCGTAGCTTTGTTCTTAAGCTGATAGAGTTATTCCTCCAAATTTTTGACAGCATACCGAACGCCGCTTTTGCTATCCCGATGCGGCAGATGACGTCTTGTTCGGTTCCGCCTTCGATGGAAACGATACTTCCAAGGTATTGAAAGCTCTCCACTTTTTCCATCGGTTGCGAGAAAATATTTATTTGAGATGGTCGGGTTCCGAGGCTGATCATTTTTGTTTTGCCGGAATTAATTTTCAACCCCACAACTTCTGCTTCTCTCTCCACACTTGTTGTCATTTGATGGAGATCCATGATCCTATGAGAGAGTAAGCAAACATGTCAAAGTCCATTGGAGCCCTCAGCTACCTGACAGAGCTGAGGGCAGTACATCGCTTATCACCAACAAAAACAATATTGGCGACAGAATACAGCCCTGTATGACTCCCTTCGGATTTCAAAATCATCTGACAACCTACCATATCGTGCAGAACGTGACACTTGGATCCATCATATGCTGCTTTAATAATAGCAATTAGTTTTTCTGGGATGCCTCTCCTCCGCAAAGCTAACCAGATATACTCCCTGTTAACGCTATCAAAGGCCTTCTCGAAGTCGATGAACAGCAGGTGTAGTGGTGATCGATATTCAACGCACTGTTCAATAATGATCCGCAGGGTGTTGATATGATCAATACAGGAGGATCCAGCGCGGAATCCTGCATGTTCGGCATCGATTGTGGCCTCAATGTGTTCTCTGATGCGTTCCAGTATGACTTTTGCTACTATTTTGGCAACGGCAGGTAAAACGCAAATTCCTCTCCAGTTTTCGCACCTTGTAAGATCTCCTTTTTTGGGAGCTTGACGATAATTCCCTTCTTCCACTCATCGGGGAAGCTTTCGGTGGTCCAGGCTTCTTTTATGAGCGGATGAAGCAATTCGCTTGATGACGTTGGCGCTGCTTGTAAAAGCTCTCTGGGAATTCCATCAAGTCCTACCGCTTTGTTGTTCTTAAGTGCTTTAATTGTGGCAACGATCTCATCTTTACTGGGAGGTGCAGTTCGGATTCGGGGATTAGTTTCTTCAGGCGCTTCTGAAGGTATCGGTTTAAAACTGAGGAAAAGTGTTCTTTCCACCTTCTGACTTGCTCATCCACCGAACTTATCACAGTACCGTCTACTTCTTTCACCAGGTGTTGTTTTGAGCCGTGTGCACCGGTAAGCTCTTTGGTTATTCTGTAAACGGTCCTGCTGACGCACCTGTTTGCAGCATCTTCTGCTTCTTGCGCCAATGCGTTGATGTAGTTACGCTTGTCGCGGCGCACACTGCGGTGAACCTCTCTCTTTTTCATGCGATACGAGGACTCCAGCTCGTTTCTCTCTTCCCCTTGTGCAGCAGTTATTCGAGCCCTTAACTGTTTGCGTTCGTTGATCCTTACCCAAGATACTTCTGAAAGCCAAGTGTTGTTGCTTCCTTCTTTCCGACCGACTATTCTGTCAGCATCTGAAATGAAAACATTTTTCACAGCATTCCAATGGTGTTCGATGTCGTCATGTACTGTGCTGCTGATTGTTCTCATTTCGTGTGGCAGGTGGTCCCTAAATTGTTGACGGGTCGTGGGATCCTTTAGTCTGGCGATGTTGAATTTGGGGGCTGCTCGTGTTATTCCGTTGAATCTTCGAACTGTAGCTGTACGCAATCTTAGGGTAGGTATCATTAAGTGGTGGTCACGGGCAAGTCCCATATCGGCGCCTCTTCTGTTTCGTACATCCAAGAGACTGCTTCTAAAGCGTCGACTAATAGCGAAGTGGTCAATTTGGTTGGAAGACGTTTGCCTGTCCGTCGACACCCAGCTAATTTTATGACAGAGTTTGTGTTCAAACATAGTGCCACTAATCACAAGGCTATTGGCGTTGCAGAAGTCAATGAACCTCTCACCATTATCATTGCAATTGCCGACTCCGTGAACACCCATCACATGCCTTAGCCCGTTGTTGTTACTGCCAACCTTAGCACTGAGGTCTCCCTTAAACAAAATAATATCTCCGCAGGGAGTGTTGTTGTAGGCGGATCCTAGTTGACTATAAAAGCATTCTTTCTCTTCATCAGATGCGAGCTTGCATACAGGAGATCATTATTTATAAAAATGAGAAAGAGTTTCGGATACAAAACAGAGCCCTGTGGTACACCAGCATTTATATTGTGGGTTTCAGAATTGAATTTGTCCAAAACAAGCTGCATTGAACAATTCCAAAAGAACATTTCTAATCCTATGAGGAAGTCGTTCGTCGATACCAAAAGCTAGAGTGTTCGATAAGAGAGCAAGATTTCAGACTTTATAAAATGGCTCTAAAATATCAAGTGCAATAATCTTACATTCTTCGAAAACGATGCAAAGATTTGTTCCAGTGTTCGGTAAGATCACCAGTGAACCTATTGCTATGAAACTCATACCGCCGGTCATTAAGAAGATTTCGTTCTTCAAGGTATTTCTTATGCTGAGAATTGATCAGCGTTTCCATGACCTTGGAAAGAAGGGATGTTAGTGCAATTGGATGATAGTAAGATTGGAGGAGGGTTTAACCTTTTTTTAGGGAAAGGCTGGACAAATTTTGCTACCCATCTACTAGGAAAGAGGCCTGTTTATTTGCCAGCGTTGAAGAACCCCGTCTTCAGAACAATAGCGGGGATACTATCTGGGTCATCGCATTCGTGAATGTCGAGGTCTTTATGTACTCTAGCAACTATACGAGTGCGAAATAAGAATCTTTTACGCTTTCAAGTACAGGAAGACTCATATAGCTCTATAATAGCATCGAACTAACAGCAAACTGTGCTGCAAGCAAAGCCAACCGAGCTTACAAAAGGAGTGTCATTGGAAACCAGCGTCAGAACCGACAATTACTTAGTGTTACGCACATATTTTACAAATGACAAGACATTTTTACTACCTTTAGGACATTGTAGCACCTTTTTCCGTAATTTCTGGTCATGCAAAAATTTAATGCGTGGAATATGTCCGTTATAGGTTATAGCTTTGAACTTATTCCGGTTTTCCTCAGAGGGATTGACTTTAAAAATCAGGAAACTTACAACTTTGATCCTTTGGGTTTGATAGATTTTACCCTTTTTGGGATAACATTTCCCATTCCACAAAGAATTTAGTTTGTAACCATATCTGGAATCTACGTCACTGTCGAGGAAGCATAGTGATCAGTTAAAGTTCCTAAAGAATTGGTTGAGACCGTCCCAGTTGGCGTTTTCATATAGTCAAATGGTACTCGTAGGGGTTTTCACTTTAACTAGGGTTTTGGTATGAGAAATTTGCAGATCAAGTCAAGTCAAGTGTTGGCGGATTGACCACCTGCAACGTCAGGAATCCGAGTTGGCTTGTCAACTAACTGAGTCAGGTGGTTTAATTCAGGTAAATAGTACAGTACTCCTGTTAGACTTGTGTTAAGATTATCTCGGATAATTTGGAAAGATTTTGCTCTTCATAGCGCTAAGACGAATATTAACCCTTTTCGCAAGTCAGCTTTGAAGGTCCGTTCCTTGCCGAGCCAACTTAATTTCCGTCAATGTCATTATGACCTGGAACCCAATAGCAGAGTGGGTAGTTCATCTCGACATTGTTGGACCACTATATATTGGAATTTATAGTCGAATTGATAGACTAGCAGCCGCCTGGATGTAACTGAAGATAGCCAAGTTTCTTCTCTAATTGATAATAATTCATCTAGATGGAAAATCCAATAGCCGAAGAGGTTAAGAGACATTAAGGACCCGCAACTCAATATTCCATCTTTGACCCGTGATAGACTTCTAACGATTTCTATAGTCCAACTTTAGAAGTCACTCAACGCTAACACAAAAGTAGCTTTGTGTTTTCCGCTGTAGTCTTCATGTTTTGAATAGGTTTAGTAATACTCCTGTTATAAACTTCTTTGGACAGCGGGTCGAAAAATCGACTTATTAAAGACTCAACTAGATGACCATATCTTATCGAGAAAACTTAAATACTAAGGTTGATTCCTTAGGGGCATGCAAAACTATTAGAAAGTTGACAACAACTTAAATATCCAAGTCGACTTAGCGAGGCTTTATCTTTAATTTTCTACTTACCTTTGTAATTCATATTTGTCAATGTGGGATTCCCTCAGGTTGTTCAGATACTCAGCATACTGCTTGAGACTATTGTCGTTCTGGTCGGCGCTCACAATAAAATTCACATAGCCTTTCAAAAACAACGCAATTAACTCTTGCCAAGCTTTCGGCAGAACCGGGTAATTATGTCGATTCCGTATGAACAACGAAGATGGAATGATTAGGGCTTCAAGTGGTTCACCCAACCACCGTCGAACAACTTCCTTTGATGGTCTATCTTCACCCAATTCGAGAACTACCCGAATTTTAGGATTAAAGTCAGCAGCCCAACGAAACTTATTCCACCACTTCCAGGTATCATCGTTTTGATAGTTGGCAATGACATCGTCTGAAATGTCAGACCTCCACACAGCTGAGGCTATTTTCGTGGCAACCAATGGAATTTGAACAAGAATAAGACCTGCAAACAACACACAAACCATAAGTACCACCATTTCTCAAGTGCTCTGGGAGACCAAGAAGAAGACACTTACCTTTGATTTGTCTGCTTACAATTCTCGCTAAATTAGTGTTATTGTCCGACTTCAAACGCAACATCGTATAACCACCATAATGCAGATGTTCCGTCCATGACAGGTCTTTCTTTAGAATCTCTTCACTATTCTGACGAACTTTGGGATTCTTTGAATCACAGTCAATTGTGTCCGAGAGCAAAGTGATAACCTTCCCGTTCCATGCATCCGCACTGAGCACCAAATCTGAGTATGAGCAATCGATGTGCTTGGACTTGAGAGGTTCGCGTTGAAATTCAAGCGGAACTTCGGTGCAATTGATTGGCGCTGCAATTGCTGTGAAACTATTGGCTTGAGCTTTCTCTAAGAACTTGGGCAGATTATCGAAATTATTGTGCATTAAACAAAGGTACGGCATTTTGATTTATTTTTGTGCCACAATTTATCTATTTTAATTAATGGAAATTGGTGGGAAATGTGAAAAAATGTTTATAAAGTTGGCAATTCACTCGCGAGGCGCCAGAACCTGATCCACTCCTTTGGTGTAAGTCTAACCCAAAAAAAAATAATAAAAATGCTTAGTGGTTTTTGTTGATATGACGGATTTTTCAGTGATGCCGGCATTTTGGCATTTGTCATGTGGCCGTGTTATCGATATCGATAACTTAAGTCTATTCACAACGAACTCGTTCAGTGAAAGATGAAAATTAAAATTGTTGTAAATTTAGTGTTTTTTTTAAGAGATTGATAACTTTAAATAAAATTACAAAACAGAAATATTGTTGCTATCCATGTTTTATTATCTTAATTCGGTTGAAAATATTGTGGCATTTATTTTTTGTAGGTATAAATCCTGGCATACGTCCGCTACTAGTTAAATAGTCTATTCTATGTCTTTTGTAATTTTTTTTTCAATGCCAATGGTGCGTTGATTATTGGCTTCTAGTACTTCAAGGGTTGCTGGTTTGTAGGAATAAACAAATTACTTGACATAAACCCATAGAAAGTAGTCGAGAAGTGTTAATTCATACGAACGAGGGAGGCAGTTATAAGGAAATAAAGTTGTCACCAAATTGACTGTCACTTTTGACATTTGAAAAGTAAGAACTACGCAATTACTAAAAATATAAGAATGTGCACTTCAAAATCGCATTAAAATTATTTAAAAATAACTACAAAAATGGTTAAAATTTTGCAATTACTATTTATCGAAGAGGTGAACACAATTCGGTAACAAGACCGTGTGATATATCACCTTTATGTTTTTTTCACGTGAAACATAGATTATTTCCCAAAGTTTCACAGAAAATTCAAGACCTTAAAGAAGTTATTGAGGAAATACAATAATTATTATTCATGGAAAATTTCATGAAAAGGATTTCTCTTTGTAAGAAAACATCCAAATGAAACTTTTGACAGACTGACAGCTTTCAACTGAAAAATTGTGACACTTAACGAATCAATACTAAAATTTCAATGAATTCTCAGTTTTTTTTTTAAAAGATTAAGTGTAATTCAATGACATCTAGTTTTACTTGAAGTGATTTCAAAAGACTTCATCTCAAATCTGTTATTTTGTTGGCTTTTGTTTAAAAATTTTAAATTTGAATTTTGAGCTGAAAACACATGTGTGTTGTCGATATCTTTTCGATTTATACTAAAACTAAGTTCTTGGCATCACTTTTTAATGATAAACTTCAAATATAGTTTGACACAACTACAAGCTTGTGGCTAAGAAACTAACATCAAAATTCATCGCGGTCGAACAGTCCAAGTCCAAACATCTTAAAATTTGCATTTCTTTTAAATTGTTGTAAAGTTTTAATTAATTAATTTAGTAAAATGAATTTCGGTTCACAACCAACTCAAGCAACAACCACCCCAAGCTTGTCATTCAATCTTCCAACACAGCCGGCTCAGCCTTCGCTAACATTCGGTGGATCAGGTGGTGGCGATGCTGGAGGTATTAAACCAACTCTTGGTGGTCTGCCGGCCACCACCATTGGAGGGAGTTTCTTTAGCACACCGGCTACAAATGCACCCACAACTAGTGCACCCGCCCCAACACTCAACTTCGGTTCTGCAGCCCCAACTGTAGCAGCAACGTCTGCCCTTACAACATCGGCAGCCCCAGCTCTGATGTCTCTGCCCAAGACAACAACCACCGGTCTGACAAACTTGACCACCGCCACAAAGACCACAGACTCAAGTGCAGTCCAACAATCGTCAACGCAAATGACCTACAATCAACTGGAAGAGCACATCAACAAATGGACTCTTGAGCTGGAGGAACAAGAGAAAATATTCACCGATCAAGCGACGCAAATCAATGCCTGGGACAAGATTCTGATCAGTAACAATCAGAAGATCCTCGAGCTGAACGACGCCGTGCAGAAGGTAAAAACTGATCAACAAACGCTGGAGCAGGAACTCGAATTTATTGCCACTCAACACACCGAACTGGAAGAGAGCATTGTGCCGCTGCAAAAGGAATTCATGAAGATCCCACAAGTCGATATGGAACGTTCGCAGACATATTTGTTGGTCGAGAATTTGGATACACAGCTGAAACAGATGTCGGAGGACCTCAAGGAGATCATAGATAATCTGAATGAATCGAATAAGGGTCAGGATAGTACAGATCCTATAATTCAGATTGGAAAGATTCTGAATGCCCACATGAGTTCGTTGCAGTGGATTGAGACATCATCGGGAGTTATATCGAATAAATTGGATGATATAACTAAGATGCACGAGTCATTCAAGAGGGATTCGGAGAGATCCTTTAGATCGGCGTATTACAATTGATTTGTTTGATGTTTTATTTTTTAATTAGAATGTTATCAATTCGTTCAATATTATAGTCTTAAAAATAAAATGAATAATTTTCTGGAAAACTGTTGTTTTTGGTTTTAGTTTGAGAGGCTTCCATTAGGGCCTCACTCCACTTAAGTCACTTCCTTACTTGCTTTAAAAGAACCGGGACGAAAAGGGTCTTACTAGATGACTGCTACTCAATTGTCAGGTCAATTGCTTTCTTATCCAAAAGAAGCAGCTAGTGTGGAAAGGAGCAAATCTTCGTTTGATCTCAGCGCTGTGCGCTAGTGTTATTTTCGACGTTCACTCAATGGCACAAGCTTCACTATTTCTTCGAATATCAAATAAAACCAATTTTAATCCAAGTAAGATCAGCTTTTGATATTTCTATGAAAAAGTTTTTGATTTCTTTTCAAATCATTGTATTGATTATTAGAGAGACGAGAAATTAGTATCCAGCCTTGCCTTATCACGAATTGCATCATACTTAGGCCACCTTCCCCCTCACCCCTCAAAGAAAAACCCAAGATACCTCGTAATGAAAAATCTCCCTAAATTGTGCATTAACAAAGATTGCAATGAAATTTGCAATGGAAAATAAAGTGCCCAAGCTAGCTTCGAATTTTAAAGTTTTCCATCTTTTGGTAATTTATCATTTAGCATTTCGTAAAGTCGAAATATGTAACTTTGTTCAATTTCTTATTAATTTTGTTGCAAAAGTAATCTTTATTTTTCTATGTGATCCCCATTTTTGCTCGTTATAATTTTTGTTTGTCCAGGATGATAGAATCGATAAGCACTTTGTGTTATGAATCGTCGGAACTTCTGAAATCACTCATCAAACGCACATTCAACCCCATCAACGCCCCCTTATTTAAGAATTTCTTTCCATTGTTTCCACATTTTTTTATTTTAAGTTTTGGAATAAGAAAATAATACGAAGGGGTTAAATATGTGGATTAGGGTGTACGAGGAAGCCATTCAAAACTGATTTCATGGATTTAGCCCTCACAATAGAATAAATGTGAATTAGTACGCTATCTGGATGAAAGGATTAAAATTGTTGTATACTTTTTTATTGAACCCCTGCAACAAGTTCGCATTTAATAATCGTCTTTTATTATTATTCTTTTTATAAGATATTCGATGTCCGACGCCGCACAGTGTGGTATTTTGACCTAAAACGTGGCCATAAATCCATTTTGTCAACTTTCAATCTCAGGATTAAGCATGTGTCCCATAACAGCCTGGTTATACCAGGCTACTGTTTAGTGAAGTCGATCTATAAATTCGTCACCCCCGTTCGTGACACCATCATTTGCAACTTGTAGTTTGTTTGCGATTTTTTTTTTTAAAAAAAGTGTATTTTCTGTGATTTTTTTTAATGTTAAAAGAGATTTTTTGTGAAAAAATTTGATATGAATATCGTAAATCAAGGTATGTACAATATTTTAAGCAAAGAAATTTTTATATATTCAACTTAAGCTCTTCATACCGATGAGTTAAAGAATATACTTACAAAATTTGCACTTTTTCCGTTGTTTTTACCAAACATTAGTGTTTTTGAATATTGGCAACACTCCGCAACAAAGTTTGTCATATATATTATTTAACTTCTGGATATGTAGAACAATCCTGCATTTCAGTACCATTCACAAGTTTTCACCTAAGAAAAAACAAAGCATTTGAAAAAAACTCCTTTCAAGCGACCATAACTAAACATTTTTTATATTATTCCAGATGACTCCAATTCCACCTTGTCTCTGACCGGAAACAGCTCCATGAGTTGGTAAGAGAAAGCTCACAAAGACTCCTTGACGTTAAACTTAAAGATTTGGATAAAAATGTATGGATATCCCCCAGAGAAAATAGATGAACTTACAAAAATTATCTAGGCGTTCAAAGCGAACTATAAACGGAGATGGCAACTCTGCAACTGCACAGAAAAGCGTTTCTTGGATAAGAATGAAGAGTAGCTTAGCGAAGAAGTAACACTACACTACACACTAATCCCGGAAGGTCTAAAGGTCGCTCAAGCAAAGTATTCGGGGAATTAAGTGACCGAACAAAACGTCGAAAAACAGAGAAACTTCGAAAGAGTGTGTCCTTTGATGAACTGACATTCAAAATTATATTAAAAGTGATATCCTCTGGTTATGAGATAGATCTTCAAAAATTCGCAAAATTTACGATGGATACTGCTAAATATTACGTAAACTTGTATCCATGGCAGCCTATATCTCCAACAGTGCATAAGATTTTAATCCACTCTACCAGTGTCATATCCCATGCATTGTTGCAAATCGGACAGTTGTCCGAAGAAGCTGCTGAAGCTAGAAATAAGCATTTCCGCCAATACAGGGAATACTTTTCAAGAAAATTCTCCAGGACTGCATGCAACGAGGATGTACTTAACCGGCTTCTATTGACGTCAGACCTTTATCTCAGTAGTTTAAGGACAAGCATGACAAAAAAAACAAACGTTTTCAAAGGAGGCTCTCGAATTTTTGATTACAAATACCAATGATGAAGATGTTAATGATGATGTTTCTGATGAAAGATGAAGAATAAATAATAAAATAAAAACTATAAAATTAAATTAATCCTGGTCATTTTTTATTACTTGCTATAAAACAAAAGTTTCGGAAGGAAGAACAAAAAAGGATTAATGTGCTTATTCAATATTTGACCTGTACTCATAAAATATACAACTAATCCACATCTCGAATTCTTCGTATTTTGGATTAAGAGGGTCGCAGGTATTTTAGGCTTGATTACCTGCATACTGGGACATACAATTTTGGAATGAAATTTTAACACCCGGAATGAGAAAATTACCCTCTAAAAAAAGGAAAAAAAGGATTTTCTAGGAAAAAGTATCTTTCAGTTTTTTTTCTAATTTCTTATAAACTGACATTTATCGGAATGAGGTTTTTAGTATTTGACTAAAAATATATCAGGTCATTGAATATTGACAAAAAAAATGTCCTTGATAAACACATTTAAAAAAAAATAAATTACAAACCGAACAAAATTTTTTTTTTCTAAATTTCAACTTTAAAACTTTATTTCTCAAAAACCATTTAATTAAACAACTTGAATCAAAAAACTAACAAAGAAGAAAATATTAGCTTGAAAAAAAATTATAGCGCAGTGTTGTACGTGCTATTTTTGATTTTAAATAATTTGTTTTTCTTTCGGATAATCGAGATGGGCATTTAAGTGGGTTTTACTGTACCTAAAAAATGAAAATTTATTCTTCCAAATAACTTTTTAGTCATTTTATACCTGTTTGATATGAAAAATGTGCCCAAATATTTTTGGCCAGGTTTTCGACCAAAATACCGCACTGTGCGCCGTTTCAAAAAAAAAGAAAAATTGAAGTCTGATTATTCTGTCCTCTGTTTTTTTTCTGTTCGAAAAAACCAAATGCTACCAAAGCTGTTTACCAGATTGTAAATCAAGCCGATCGAAACCCACCTTGCGCGAGGTATAGGTATTCTTAGCTTTACTTAAAATAATTTACTGGGTTTTTTCAGCGATTATCACACCATTTATAGGGCAGACATTTGGCAGCAATATTGTTAAAATCTGCCATATCCAGTGTATCTATGTTGGAAATTATGGAGCAGGCTTTCAAAAAATGTACTTCTACTTTGGTGCAAAAAAAAAAATCATTGTAGAATATGGAATGAAACTTCGGTTCATCCAAATCCAGAGGAAACCATAAAATTCAAAATAAAAAGGAAGTTTTTTAACTGGGCAGTATAGCCCCCTTCAGTCAAACATGTTTAAATACCAGACCTCTTTTAGAGGCTCCCATAGTATTATTCTCAATTTGGCAGTTAGCATTTTGACACAGTTGTATAGTATTATCCTTTCGATAACAGATACCTATCTCGAATGCAACTTGAACATCCAACGAAGTATGTGTTGCCGACAGTTTTCGCTCCGAAAAACTTATTAAGGGTCAAATCAAACCATCGATGATGAAATATCTGTGCATTAGGTCTGAAAAATGCTAATTTTTCCTGAATGCAGTCAAAAGACGAAATGTTTCTTTTCAAGGAACTTCTTAGATCTCTTAGATCACATACTGCGTAGTTAACCATTTCACGAATTTTGAAAAAATCTACGTATTTTGTACGGTTTTTAACTTTGAACAACGCCGACGAAATCATTTCCCCAAAAAACATACCTTAGCGCTTGATCCGATTTGATCAAAATTAAGACGACGATAAACGCACTCAAAGAAAATTCCATCTTAAGCAAACATGACTTTATTCTCTGTGTAGAAAAGGTAAATAAAACTGTCTAAGAAATACACCCTTTAACCTTTAATATCTGTATGACTACTTTAATTCCTTGGTTCGGTTTAATTAATAACGAAAAGTAATAATTATTTCCCAAATATGTATTCGAATATGATCATACTTGTACCCCCTCCCCCCTTACGCGCACCTTCCTTAAATGCGACAAAACAAAAAGCCAATAGGAGGATTTTGTGGTACTTCGAACTAGGGATGTTGCGAATATTCGCATCCGCATCCGCAATTGCGGATTATTCGCAATAATTCCAACATCCGCATCCGCATAAACTGATGCGGAGTTTGTTGCGGATGTGAGAACCGGGATGAAAAAGAAACAGTCCCACATTTTCTATGCCATTGTCCGGCCCTGGCCAGGAAAAGAGCACTCCATTTGTGTAAGGAATTCTTCAACGGTATTGAGGAACTCTCAGAATTCAAGATCAAAGATTTGATCTCATACCTAAATAGCACAAAGTGGCTTTAACCCCCTCCCCCCTTATTTCTCCCTCACTAAATGGTACTATGAGATAATAGGCCGTAGGGTAGGAGAATAAAATTACATTTTATATTTTACATAGGACTGCACGTGCGGAACGTGCACCATCCATAGCCCATTTTCAAATCCATTCAGAATCTCACGAGGTATGGTATCAAAACGGCGCACTCAGCGCTAATTGTGTCCTGCGCGAAGCAGGACAGCCATTTCTACCTACCTACCTTGTTGCGGATGCGGTTGTTTTTAAACGCTTTTTTTCAAATTTGTAGTTGCAATCGAAAAATAGCAACAGCACGGCATACTATATCATGATCAACAACAACGACCCTTTCACCCTTAGTAAAACCCTTAAATTCAAAAATCTCGGTCCCAAGTAGGCGACGACAAAAGCAACAAGTGATATGCAATGGTCACAGATTGGAGGATATAAAAGCTCTTGCTAAGTGGCCAGAGGACACAGTTTATTTTTATATATTTAGTGTAAAAGTGATACAGATACAGAACATAAATGCCGCCACCAACAAAAAGCATCATCTGGATTTATTTTAATTTAAACAAAAATGATCCTGACAAGTCCGAGTGTAAAAAAAATATTCACGAAAAGGACGCATGACTTCTTGATATGGTATGATATTTATTTATAAACATTAAATTCTGAAATAGCTTGTTAATATACGATCCACTAAGAAACGGATTGCAGTCTGAGAAGGCTGCAATCTTGCTTTTTATTAAATATAACTCACCCATTTTAAAATTTAATTATTAAACGCAAAGATAATCAATAAAATTTTCCTTTATTTACGGACTTAAAATTATTGTTTTTATTTAATAAATTCTAAAATCCGCATCCGCGGATGTGAGTCTCAAAAAATCCGCATCCGCGGATGTCAAAATTTTTACATCCGCAACAACCCTGCTTCGAACACGCTACTTAGGATAAACTGCTGCGTCGATTTTAAAAATAAAATTTCGTTTTTCACAGTTCACACCTATATAGTCCATCGGAAATGGAATACTAACGACAGCGTATCATAAGTTCATTAAATTCTTATCTTGACAGCATTGTCCAATGGGAAATCAAAACCGTGTGGAACTTAATGCTTCGAAAACTCAATGCTGTCTACAGTCACAAAAGCGTAACTCTCTCCCCTAAAGCCACTATCCATGGGTGGTACTTGCATTGAGGAGATTGAGCAGCTTGCAGTTCTAGATACATTATGTGCATCAAAACCAAAAATACTCCATTTATGGTAATTTATGGTAATAGAGTATTTTTGATCAAAACCATCTCTTGTGGAGTGAGCACATACATATTTTGAAGTCGCCAAAAACGCTGCTAATTTTTTAGGTTTTCTTCGTCGGTGCAAGATGTTTTTTACCCCTTCTGATGTGGCTATAATTTTTAAACTCAGGTACAATTCCCATATCTGGGCAGGTGCTGCAATAACCCACTTGAGTCTCTTCAACAGAATTCAAAAGAGAGCTCTAAAAATTATAGATAAATGTTGTCTAACTAAAACTTTTCTATTTTTTAAGCACCTTCCTAAGGTTTCATGTCTTGTCATTATTGTATCGCTATTTTCATAAATAATGCTCTAGTGAAATAGCCAGTTTCATTCCTCCTTTCAAACAATACCCGTACTTCTAGAAATGCTCATCAGTGTACCATTGAGCCCAATTTCAGACGTATCGTTAAGCACAGAGGTTTTTTTTTTATATATAATAAGCGCACACTCAAGGGGATATTACCACCCTTATGATTATTATTATTCAGCGACACAGTGCGAACACTATGAAAAGGAGAGGGGGTTTACAAGGAGATACCGGTGCACATTGGTTTTGAATTCCTGAATATTACAATGACTAGGAATGACAGATTATGGTAAGGCATTCCACATTCGCGTAGTACGGCTAAAGAACGAATCTCTGCATTTGACAGTACGACGAAGCTGGGCTCGAGGGTATACTGATGAGGATTCCTAGAAGCGCGAGTATTACGGTTGAAATGTTAAAGGAGAGGAATGCAGCTGGCTATTTCTCTAGACAAGAAACCTTACGACGATGTTCAAGCCAAGTGATAGAAGTTGCGAAGTTGCAGGAGCACCAGCCCAGAGATGAGAGTTATACTCCAGCTTTGGACGTATGTATATAAGTCTTGTAGATAACAGCCAGATCGTACTAGACGAATGTGAAATGCTTTATCAGGCTCAATATTTCCCAAAGTTTAAAATATTTACAATATTTCAAAGCCATTGTGCATTGGTATCTCCTTTGTAATCCTATCCTCCTTACTTAATTGCCAGCGCTGTGTTTAATCATTATGAGGGTATTCATTACCCCTTTAACGCGCGCACAACATAAATAAAAAAACTAACTTATTCAAAATTTATAATTTAAAATTAGCCAAGCGCTGAAAATTAGGCAGACACATAATAAATTAGTATATTAAATTGTAATAAGGACCCATTACAAATTTTAATAAAAAATAGCTAGTTAAAAATAACTAATTACTTCATTTTCGCTAACGCCTCAATACCCCAAACAACTTCATCAAACAACACCCCCTCAAAACCGAATGTTCCATGGTGGAACCCTAATCTAACTTCACTGCATAAAGAAAAAATGAAAACACTGAAGGAATTTCAAAAATCCCCATCTGAAGCAAATCTAATTTCATATAAAAAAGAAAATGCTAAATTTAGAAGGGAACTTAAAGCGAGCAAAACAAAAAGTTTTGCAAGCTTCATATCTAGCATTAATCCCAGATCATCCATTACCAAACTTTGGCAAAACATCCGCTGTCTCACCGGAAACCCCAACCCCTTAACGATACCATGTATCCAATCAACTGATTCACTTATCACAGATCCGACACAAATATCTGACCTCTTTTCACAAACCTGGTCCAATTATTCAAATGATAACAATTTTCATACTACTTTAAAAAAGATGAATCTCTCAACCTTTCCCCTTATGTAACAACCGAAAATATTTTTGCACAACGTATTGAAGAACCTATATCACTAATTGAGTTTGAAGCTTCCCTAAACAAAACTAAAGGCAAAACTCCTGGTAGAGATAAGATTAATTATCCAATGCTGAAAAACTTACCATTTGATGTAAAATTGAGACTTATTAAACTATACAATAACATACTTAACACCGCTGTCATACCCCAAGCTTGGAAAACTGCATACCGAAACCTAATAAAGATAGGAAATCAATTGATGGATACCGTCCTATATCCCTTATTTCTTGCTCTTCCAAAATTATGGAAAAATCATAACAAAACGACTGATGCGGTTCGCAGAAACAATAAAACTTTTATCTACCAACCAAGTTGCTTTTAAAACTAACCGGGGATGTGTCGACGCACATCTTCACTTAGATTACTACATATCACGAGCATTATCAGCAAAAAATCATGTTTCCGTGCTTTCGCTCGATTTCGAAAAAGCCTTCGACAGAATCGGTTTGCATGTTGTACTAAAAAAAATTAAAAATATGGGGTGTTGGCGAGAAGATATTTGGCTACGTGAAGTCTTTTCTAACTAATAGAAAATTCTTTACCAGTGCTAATAATATTTACTCATCTACTCACTCCCTGCAAAATGGTATCCCCCAGGGATCCCCATTATCGGTAGTTCTATTTATTATCGCCTTCGACGATATTTCGACTATAATAAATAATTATAAACTTTTAGATAGTTGTATTTATGTATAGTAAAAGTAACGATTTAGAAAAATGTAAGAACCTTTTTGATAATGTTGTTAATGATATTCTTAATTGGTCGTTTGCTTCAGGAGCTAGACTTTCATTACAAAAATGTAAAATGCTACATATCTGTAAAAAAATCCATTGTCAAAAAATCATCTTAAGTATAAATAATGTACAAATTGAAAATGTAAATAGTCTTAATATCCTACGATTAGTATTTAATAATAAATATAGATGGAAAGAACATTGTTTAAATTTAAAAAAAGCCTAGTTGCGAGACTCAACATAATTAATTATTTATCTAGTAAGAAAAGCCATGTACACATAATAACACTGTCTAATATGTTACCAAAATGTTAATATTAAGTAAAATCGATTACGGAATTTATATTTATGGCAATTCCCCAAAAACAACTCTAAGAATAATACAACCAAGCTACCACCAAGCAGTTAGAAGGAGCATCAACGCCTTTCCTACAACACCACTCAAAAATATTCTTGCGGAAGCAGGTCTTCTCTCTGTTGAGCAACGTTTCCAACAAATCATATCGAACTTAGTTGTAAAATTGGTCTTCTCCACAAATTCAATTATCGATAAAGACATTCATCAAGCCATGGACCTTAAGTGCAAGAAACATATTCCATCTGCTTTGAAAACAATCCTCGACAAAGCTCGAGAAATGGATATACCAACAAAAACTCCAAAAAACTCAACTTTATTATATCATCCATGGAATATAAAAGCCGATTCATTTGTATTGAGCCTCGCTCACTACAGTAAAACAAATACAAGCAATGCAGTATACCAATCACTGTTCTCAAGTATCTCATCAGAACTTAAAACTAAAAGCTGGAAATTTATATTCACAGATGGATCGAAATCAAAAGATAATACATCGTTTGCAGTCACATTTGAAGATGGCCAATCCTCAATATTGGCATCCTCCCGGAATATGCTTCTATTTTCACCGCAGAAGCCTTTGCTATTCTGCAAGCAGCCAAATCAATAAGGAATTCCAACGACAAGTTCGTAATATGCTCTGATAGCATATCGGTCCTGAAAGCAGCTAAAAATCCAAACAACGACTCAGATCTTATTTCCGTGATAAGGACCAAGATAATAATGAAGCCGAATAAAATAAAACTGATGTGGACTCCAGGTCATTCTAATATACGTGGAAACGAAGAAGCAGATAAAGTAATAACCTCTACCAACAAATCACCAGTGTATAAATTCAATATATACACCAAAAAAGACCTGAAAAACCAAATACTAAACACCTTGAGAAGAAAATAAGAAATCGAATGGAGCCTATACCACCACCATCATAAAAAAGTTAACGAACATAAAACCTACCCTCAATACCCTACAAACGTATCAAAACAAAAAATCTCTAACTACATCCGCTTAAGACTTGGTCACACCTCAGAAACTCACAAACACCTTCTAAACAAAAACAATCCACCGATATGCTTCACCTGCAATACAACCATGAGTTTAACTGACCTCCTCGAAAACTTTCAATCATCGAAACCTGCTCTTTCATCAATCTTCAAAAATATATCGATCTATGACGGTATTAAAAAACCCCACCAGCTCAAATATTGAAAATGTAAATAAATTTCTTACAACCCTTAACTTAAATGTATAAAAATTTTAACAACAAGCAGAGCCAATAGTCTTCGCAGCTGAGCTCTCTACTTTTTATGTATATTACCTTGTAATTTTAATTACTAGTTAATAAAATATAATAATAATAATAATACTTCATTTTCCGTCAACACACATTTTTATTCAAATTTCTTTAAATAAGGAATGTTTTTCTTATAGATAATTCCCAAATCCTTGGAAATGCCTTCACCTAAAAATTAAATCCTTCCTCAAACAATTTCCTCTGTCTGCCTATTATAAAAAGAACTATTTACCATGTCCAGCAGAGTGAAGTCCCTAAGTACACCTCAGGAATGAAAAATTTTTAATAACATAAAATAAATATACCCAACAACTTTCCATTTATTAATTTGTTTTGTTTGCAATTTTCTTTTATTTTGTTGAATTATTCATTTTTTTTTTTTTTTTTGAAGTGGTGTGTTGTGATTTATGTGAGTTTATATTAAGCAAAAACTGAGTTCTTTATATATTTTGAAATTAATTTCCATTCATGGTGTTGTGTAAATATTTATTTTTATTAATATAAATACATTTGTTTTGTTTTATTTATTTATAAATAATAATATGAAAATAATCTACATAATTATTTTTGTTTTTTTTTGTGTTATTTTAAGTTTATGTTGACATTGAGAGAAAGTGACTTGAGACTCACTTTACAAAAATCCAAGCTAATTTTATTATTTTATTTATTGAATTGATTGTTGTGAGAATTATATTTTGTTTGTTGAAGCATTTCATCTCAATTAAAAAGATTTATTTTATAAATGTCGATCTGTGTGAATTTAAATTATTTTTATTTCTTTTTTGGAGCCTTTTAACTTTTTGTTTATAGTCACTTTATATATATAGTTAATAATTTATATTAGTTTTTGTTTATTTCATTATCACCATAGAAAAAATAAAAATTCAAAAAGAAAACCATCAAAGGGAGCATTGTTTTAAATTGTTTTAATTTATTTATAAAATAAATAAATAGAATAAAAAGCAGAACTCTTATATAAAAAATACATTTTTTTTATTTTTTATTTTATTTTTCTTCTTAAATTACACATAAATTAAGCATTTAACGTTAGTTTTTTTTTTTTATTTTTGTTTTTTTATTTATTTATTTATAAAAAAGGCTTCTTTCAATTTCTTAAAAACTAAATTTTATTTGTTTTTACTTTTCTTTTCTTTCACATCAAATGCTCCCCCAATATAATAATTAACTGTAAGCAGAGTTTTTTTTTTGTTTATTTAAATAAATTTTCACCTACATTTACATCAAACGAACAACAAAAAACAAATTTAATAAGCATTGTTTTTATTTCTTCAGCATTTGCTTTAAAAAGTCAGATTGAAAGCTTGTTTTAAATAATTTATTCTTTTCTTTCCAAATGTTGCAATCTATTTATTTAAATATTCTTTTTTGTTTTAGTTTTGTTTAAAGCATGTTTTTTTTTTCAAAATATTGTAATATCCTTTTTTATTTTTAGTTATAATTTGAATTTAGTTGAATTTGTTTCTAATTTATTATTAATATTTTAAATTTTTCGGCAAAAGCTAATTTTTTACATTTCTATAATTTTTTGTTTATATAATTTGAATGAACAGAGAAATTTGATTAAAATGTTTTTCTTATTTACAAACAAAAAATCCTTTAATTTATTTTTGGATTTGTTTTATTATTTGTTCTTTTTTTGTCTTGTGTCCTTTTGAGGGATTTTTACAGCACTTAGTCCATACAAAATGCATTACGGTCTTTAAAAAACTAGAACGGATATAATTTTGCAGCTAAAAGTGCGCCAGGAAATTCAAGACAATTCTTTATTGGAAAAGAACTCTAATTCGAAAGATGAAAATAGAACAGCGTGCTGAGGTCAAATAACTGAACCTCAGCCTCAAAGCTAATGTGAGGATATTTAACGTTCAGATAGCAAAAAAAGCCTACATTAGAAAACTCTTGCAAAATGCATCGAGCTGTAATAAAATTCTTCTATTATTCCAAATCGTTGAAAGCACATGCTACAAGAAAGACCCTCTCTCACAGGCCCCGTCAGAGAAGGTTTACACTTTCTTTTACATAAGTAAATATCAAGTGTGCGTGTAATGCCAGGAATGAAGGGGTCCTACAATTTTTATGCCGAATCCAAACGTCTTATTTGAGAAAGTACTTTTCATGTCAAGAATTACTCCGCCCCGTGATCTACGAATAGCAAAATAAAACTATAGTAGATTGAGTCGTAACTAAAATATCGACACCAAAGTCAGGATGTCACTATTCATGAACTCCAACATTTTTGGGAAAATTTTGTTGACATTATTAGTAAGACTTCTCTCCGATTATTTCATTACAATCAATTTAATCAAAATCCTGCTATTAACAGATTGTGTAACCAAGAGCTTTAAAGGGCAAGTTTTTTTTCCACGATGTAGACACTCTGCATCTTAGCGGATAATGTGGATTTCCTTTTGTCAATTGGGATTTGGATCTCTCTTCAGAATAAACATCACAAAACACATATGTATGTACATTAGTTGTATGTGTTTTCCCATTTTTCACTAAGAGAAGAGCACGGAGCAAAGCTTGAGCATTAGTCCAGTAAAATAAGGTGACAAAGGGGGGTCAACCTCGGAATGACAGATAGCAAGCTAGAATTTTGTAATACATACATATTATGTAGAAAGTCTTATAAAATTTCGTTACTGCTTTGTAAATTATACAGGGTGCGGCAGAGCCGACTGACGAGTTTAATGAGGTCATTAGCCTGTGATAAAATAAGAGTAGGCCTTAATAAGTGGTATATTTTGAATTGTACGGTAATGCTGTTTTTATTCGTAATCATGGTCTGGACAGGTGTACATCGTGGTTTCGTCGTGCGTGCATATTACGAAAATAATCATTCTGTGATCGCTACACAAAGGGCTTTTCGTATACACTTCGGCACTCCACGTGCTGAATCTGTTCCTTCTGCAAACACTATCAAATTGTGAATACGGAATTTGGAAGAAACTGGAAGTACCCTAAGTAGACTTGTACACGGAGTACCCAGAACGGTAAGAACCCCCGAAAATGTGCAGTTGGTTAGAGAGTCAATTGAGCAGTCACCAAGACGCTCAGCCCGGAAACACGCGGTAGCTTTGGGAATCTCAGACCGTTCTTTGAGGAGAATTCTTCACGAAGATTTATCATTCCATCCAAACATTTTCAGACATCACCCACATACCATAGAAGAAAATAAACAGAAAATCAACGCGGAAATCGAGGCCATACCAGTCGAAATGTGCCGAAAATCATGTGAAAGCTTCAGAGATCGTCTACAACAGTGTATCAATGCTGACGGCCGCCATCTTGGAGATATAATTTTCAAAAAATAGGATTGAATACTGATTTAAATAAAAACAAAATGTTTTCTCTAAGTTTTACTGTTCGTTATATATAGCCCATCAAAACTCGTCAGTCGGCTCTGCCGCACCCTGTAGAACGCCAAAGGACGCGATTATTGTTATTAACTCCGTTTCAATGCATCCGATGATGTTTTAACCTTTACAAAAATTAATATTGTTAAGCATACAATTTTCTACACATTAGATTATACCGTTTATTATCACCGTTTCAGAGATAAAGAGGAGAACAAACATTTTTTAAATTGCTAAAGAAAAAAAGTACATTTTCTTTAAAACTTGTAAACTTTTAACTGGTTGTCTAATCTTCCACCGATATGTTGAATATCTAATCAGCATAATAACAGTTTCAATTTTTAAACACAGAAATGATAAGGGCATGATTTATGATCCCAGACAAGGGACTTGGTGCTCCAATAATATTCCTAAGTACCTAATGAGCATTGCAATCCATATTTTCTGCATACACAGAATAGACCATAATTACAATACATCAATTTAAGTAATTCATTTAGAGCTAATGATAACATTTTTGTCATTCGATCAGAAATCCATTTTGAAGCACCTAGCCCTATTATTACGATTCTAAATCATGTGCCTACCATTTTTGTGTGATAATAGACATTGGTTACACATTTCTTTCAATGATTAATTTTTTCACTTTTAATTAAATCTCAAACATTTGCTGAGAGGTTCACATTTAATGCCTTCTAAACGGATTAGCTTATGAAAAATGTTTGAAAGTTTTGGTAAAGGTGTTAACACTAATGTAGCTATAGAAACAGAGATAATCACGAAAGAGCGGTTCGCGAGGCTTACAAGGCCTTTGACGGTCCTTGACTTTTGACGCGGACAAGATATTTTATGAGACTTTTTACACAATGTTTAGAATATTAAGCTTACTATTACTTATTCCGAGGGTAAAATTCGTATTTTACTGCAATACATGTTGTGTACGCTCGGAGCAGAGTACGACCAGAGCGCTCCGATTTATTTGTCAAACACAAGTGAGCATTTAACTGAAAAAAAAAACAACCACAAAAGTGAAACCAACAAAATTCCACCCGCTTCAAATTAAGTAAAAATAGCCAAGTTCAGCTTTTACCTCTAATAGCACGGTCATTTTACTCTAAACTCATAGAACACGCTCTGAGCCAACTCTGACTCGAAAAAAGAAACACAACCTAACAGCTCTGATGGATCTGAGCTAAAAAAAAGAACACAGATCTTTTGTTGACAATTTAGGTAGTCCCCTAATCTGACCTTGAATAGAAAATTAGTTTGGTAAGAAAGCTAAAAGAGTTCCGGAATCCATTTTTGTTGCTGTTTCAGGGACAGAAAAGACAAAACCGATAATAGAATGAACATATTTAAAGGTTTTTCATCTCGCTACTAACTGACACTTTATTTCTATGTTCAACAGAAACCAATGCTTTATCAGTAACTAGGCCTTTCCCTCTGAAGAATTACTTTACGTTCATTCAGTTCTATACTTCACTTCCTCTGATTTTACAAAAAATATCTGAAGAACTAGGCCTCAAACAAACAGCAAATCGTTTATTTTCTTTTCAATCGAATCGAAAAAGTAGAATAGGTCTTTACATAATCCCACCCACCCTAAATGGACATTATAAACACCCCAACCACTCTAAGAACCTATTCCAATCACTTAACTAGGTAAAAAAGTTGACACACATTCTGCAATCTGCACTGCAGCAGAGGCAGCACCAATTCTAACCTGGCTCTGGTTCGCACAATTTTGTTTTCTTATCATCAAAAACAGAATCAAAACCAGAAGCATCAATGAATTTTACGACGTGTACACACACTCTTGGAGAATGCATAAAACAAACTTCCGCATATTTTCTTTTACTCTATGATGGGATGCCCTTAAGTTTTGTGTTATTTTTGTTTATTGAATAAACAAAAAAAAATAAGTCATACAACCTCAACTACTAGAAAATGCGGTGACCCAAATTTTGAATGTTTACAGCGCAATGTCTTTCAATTTCAAAGACCTGAGCATTCATGTGTTGTGTAGTATGAAATGTTCAAAGCGAGGACGTGGACATGTAGAAGTGGAGGGGCTTAGAGGAGAATAGAAAATTTGTGTGTCTGTTTTTGTTTTGTTGCTTTCTTGAAGCTTGTCGTTGGTCTTCTCATTATTGTGGCTTCTATTCATCATCACTTTCACATTTATATGAGATCATCTCCTCATAGTCTCTGTTTCTTTAACTGTTTCCATTTTTGTTGTTCTTATTTTTATTTGAGGACTTATTCTTCATTCATTTCAAAGCCTTTCTTTTTTTTTAAATTAAACCTTTTTTTATTACAAATAAATTTTCTTTTTTTAAAAAAAGTATAACAAATAATACACAAAAGGCAGAGAGAGAGAGACCGGCACAATTTAATTGCGCAACTCTTTGGATCGTCTTTAAAAAAGAAAAATAGTATAAAACGAAATTAACTATACACACCAAACATTAATCCATTAGTTTTGCTTTTTGTTGTTGTTTTGCCTTCTTTTTGTTTAAATGAACAAACTGTCTGCAAGTACACCTGTCATTTAGTTAAAAAATACAAAAGCCAAGTGGAGTGGAGTGCAATGAGCTGTGACTTTAACGCTAAAGCTATCGCTGTTGAGTTCCTCAATTCTTGTTCTGTTCGTCGTCGTTCCCTTTTTGAATAAAGCAACATTTATTATCGTTTGCTTGAATAATTCTCTCTTCCTTGGAACAACATCTCACTTGATTTAGGATTGAATTGGATTGGATATGAATTTTTTAAACTCATGTTTCTCTTATTTTTGCTTTTGTTTTTGTTGTTTGATGTGAATTTTTTGAAATTTGGATTATTTTCATTTTTTAATTTTTCAAAAACTATTTTCTATTGTTGTTGCTTTGTTTTGTTGTTGTTTTTGTAAATAAATATGTTTGTATGTATATAATTATTTATGTATAATAATATTTTTTGTATGTTTATTATAATTTGTTTTTTTTTTTTATTATTTAATTGCATATTATTTACGAGCTAACTGGGTTTGCTTGTTGGAGCTGACCCACGCCGCCACCGCCGCGGATTGCAATATTTCCCTGACCAGCACGGATGGGTTTGGCGATTTGCGCCTGTGGTCCTCGTCGGCCGAGGTGCTTTTGTCGGACGGCTTCCTTGATGCGGTCAACTTCGTATTGGTAGCGTTTGCGGTCGCGCATAGCGCCCTCCTTAGCCTCTTTGAGTGCGGTTTCGAGCGCCTTGACGCGTTCCATTGTGGTGCGGAGACGTTTCTCGAGTTTGGGCAATTCGCAACGCAGATCGGCGTTGTCACGCACCAATTGCTTATGCACTTTGGTCAGTTGATCGAGGTTATTTTCGAGGAATGAAATCTTTTGTTTCTGGGCTAAAGAGCCGCCGTCTTCTTCGCTGTCCTCATTGGTGACGGATTTTTTGATGCGAGCCTGCAGATCTTGTACGAAAAGTTTGCGCAAATTGTGCAGGGTCTGGAGTTCCTTGGCCACGGTGTCTTCGAGGCCTTTGAGATCTTTGCGCGCCTGTTCGCGTCGTTCGTTTGTGAGGATGATGTCCTGGAGGCGGGACGATTTGTCGGCTTCCTCTTGCTTGAGTTTCTCATAGTCGGCTGTCATCTGTTGATGGGCAAGGATAAGCTTCTGATGGACGTCCTTCATTTCGTTCATCTCATGTTGCTTGGACAGGATTTCGTCACGTAGTTCGGCGACTTGTTTGGTGTGAGCATCGCGAAGTTCGTCCATTTGACCATCGAACATGGAACGCAATTGTTCGGCCTTTTGTTTCTCTTCGGCATTCACAGCTGACACGTGTTCGGCGGCCTTCAGTTTGGCACATTCTTCGCGCAGTGAGTCGATCTGTTCCTCGAGGGTGCGTTTCTTGTTCTCCGCCTCGCGCATCGATTCCTGCAAAGACTTCATGCGTGCCTCGTGTTGTGAAATAAGTAGTCTGTACTCTCCGAGGTCCTTCTCATATTCGGAAAGCTTTTTGTTTGAATCTACTTGTTGGGTCTCCATGTTGGAGCAGCGGAGGGCCATGTTCTTGGCCTCGGTCTTCATTTTGCTGATGTACAGACGAGCCATTGTGAACTCCTCCTCGACTTTGCCAGCTGAATCGACTGTGTTGAGTTTCATGTCGATTGAGTTGTCGGTGGACAGAGCCTGTCCCACCTCGGCCAAATCGCGCAGGAGATTCGTCAACATCTCGTTGATGCGTTTCTTCTGGTGCGCCGACATGTCCTTCAGCTGCTGCAGCTCGGAAGTCGTGGTATTGAGAAGAGTTTGCTTGGTCTGGAGCTCCTCGCTGAGAGTGTCGAACTCCTTGTTCTTGTTGTCGATCTCCTGGGACTTCTGGTCGTAGTTGACCGCCAGCTCCTCCAGGGCCTGTAGCACCTCCTTGACCTCCTCCTTTGCGCTCTCATTCTCTTGCTGTATCCTCGCCATTTCCGATTGCAGAGCTTCGTACTCACGTCGAGCGTTGGCTATTAAGTCCTCTTGCTCTAGGATCTGGTCCTTCAAGTTCTCCACGTACTGACTCTGTTGGTTGATCTCCTCGTCCTTTTCATCCAGCTGCTGGTAGAGCCTCTCTCGTTCGGCCTCCAGACGAGCACGTTCGTCGCCACTGATGGAGCCGATCATGGCCGTCAGGTTGGCAGCCGGTGTGGCCGGCACTGGGGTAGTTTCGCCAACCTCCACTTCCAGATTTGGTGTACTCGCTTCCATAATGTCTTCCATGTTTATCTGCTCCTCTGCATTGACCGTCTCGCCAGCACGCCACCTAGCCAACTCCAACTCGAGCTTCTCGACTTTTCCCTTGAGACGGGCATTCTTCTCCTTCTCCTTTTCGTACCGGCGCTTCCACTCTTCGGCCGTCAGCTCCTCATTGACACAAACAACATTCTTCACAGTCTTGGCGCGACGACCAAAGTCCAGGGTGGACTTCGTTTCGGACTCATTGAAACTAGCCGGCGAGCAACAGATCACAATTGTCGTTCTGGCGTTACCTCCAAGGGACTCCTGCAGAATTCTCGTCAACTTCGAGTCACGATACGGAATATGCGTCTTGTTTCCATCAGCCAGGGCTGATATAACATTACCAAGAGCAGAAAGTGACTTGTTGATGTTCTTTGCCTCGTCCAGGACCGTACCTTCGGCACCGGTTTTTGAAACCTTCTCAGAACCAGCCAAATCCACCAGATACAATTTACCAGAAAGCTTCTTTTGATTCTCCAAATTCTCCTGCTTTACGTTGATCAGAAAGACAGAGTGAGAACGTGATGAATGCTCGTTCATGTCTTGAAAGAAAAAGAACACACAATTAGATACCAGAAGTGGAGAGGATAGACAAATAAAGTGTGGCTGCTGGATAATGGTACTTACTTGTGACAGCAATATGTCGATTCGATTTTCCCTCTTCGATAACTTCAAAGACATCTTCGGGACTCGAAACGAATCTTTCAGTGGCACCCTTAACGTACGGCACACGATTCTTATCCTCATGCACACTCAAATTAACTTTAGACACGTCTAAGAGATCACGAATTTTGTCCATGTAAATTTCATAATATGAAACTTTGATGTGGAACTCAAGATTCATTTCCATTGTGTAGATGTGATTGAAGATGTCATTGACGATACGCGGAATGATTCCCTGTTTGACGGGATCACCAATAACACCCTCCATGGTGTGGGTTTTACCAGACGATGTCTGGCCATAGGCAAAGATTGTGCCGTTATAACCGGCAAGGACATCAGTGACAATCGACTTGGCTGACTCATTGAAAACTTTCTCTTGCGATGCATTTGGCTTGAAAACTTTGTCAAACAAATAAACTTTTCCCTGAAAATAGAAATAAAATACAAATTTAAGTAATTAGTTAAGTGGTTTAAGTTGAAGTTTCTTTAAGTATTTGTGATTGTTTATGTCGTCAAGTCAGAAATAGTTGTTTTTTTTTTTCATTCGGGTAGGGAAAACAAAATTTTAAATATAATAATGAATTCTTCTCCAAGGGAGATTTTCGAGAGAAGTATAACTGTCGGAGGAGGGATACTTAAGTGGTTGTATGTGCCGGAATCAATCCAGGATATCGGCCCAAGGTTGTCTTAAAGTATAACCGCCATAAACAATAATGTGACTTAGCTAATTTTGATATTCATTTAAGGTTCATAAGCAATGCCAACAAGTTAAGTGATGTGAGAAGAGAAGTTGGCCAAACAATTTTGGAAGGGAACTATGGAAAAGTCATAGTTCAGCTTGAGCCAATAGTAATAGACGATACAAAAATAGAAGAAGAAATATGTGAACGGGCATCAAATTCAACAATCTTTCAAGGCTCTTCAAGTATAGAGACCTCGAATAAATGATAAAATTAAAAGAATAATGGGTTACCGATGCCCTTCGACTGAATGATACATTGTAGGCCCCTAAGGGACTGAATGAGAATGCTCATTCTTCAGCAATTCCTCTAAATTATTTAATTTGAGGAACTCAAGTATTTGGTTTATGGCACAGATATCTATGCACGGCTCTCTAATCCTGCGATGCTCAGGTGTCAATTTAGGATGCAGTGATTAGTGAAGAGACATGTTTTTAGCCTTAGTTTGTTTTCACTAAGGGAAATACAAGAAACCGTTTATGGTTGTAGTTCCTAAATAGCAGTTTGGCCTCTCTGAGTCTGAGGAATTAATTTCCAAGTTTGGGTCTTGTAGCCTTCTACTCTGATTTGATCATGTTTTTGATCAAATTGTGTCCTATGCCTTAAAAAGGATCTGGGTTCGAAGTATTTTGAACAGGATCCAAAAAAAGAGCTTTGAAAATGATAGGCGATAGAACTAACCGAAACAATTACGTCACTCGAACACCGCCGAAATGTTTCATGCCTTTTGTTGTTCTACCGATATTTTATAAACAGTGTTCTGTCGAATTAGCCTGTTGCATTACCCCCCCCCCCCAAACAAGTTTAAGTATTTTGGAAAGGATCCAAAGAAGAGCTTTGAAAATGATAGGCGATAGAACTATAACCGAAACAATTACGTCACTCGAACACCTCCGCAATGTTTCATGCCTTTCGCTATTCTACCGATATTTTTATAAACAGTGTTCTGTCGAATTAGCCAGTTGCATTCCCCATTCAAACAATTCAGCCGTAATACTCGTACTTCTAGGAATGCACATCAGTTTAACCTTGAGTTCAATTTCGGACATACTGTCAAGTATAGAGATTCTTTTTTTAACCACACATCGAGAATGTGGAATGTTTTACCCAGCTCTGTTTTTCCCTATCATTTTGATATTCATAACTTTAAGACCAATGTGCATCGGTATCTCCTCTTTAATCCTTCCCTATTTTCCTAAAGCTCGCACTATTTTTAAACTTTAAACATGTTAAGGGTATTAATAACCCCTTGAGTGCCCGTTTATTATAAAAAAAAAATGAATAATTTCCAAACCTTGCTGATCAGAAATGTCAACAGAGTATAAGTCTGTTCAGTGAGGATTTTTCTAGAACAGAACAGCACAGGACAGCACAGTTTCGTGAGAAACGTCAGATCAAGTTAGAACAGTCAGTTAAACGTCAGTTGTAAAAAAAAAAAAAAAAACAAATTGCAAATTGTGTGAATTTTTCGTTTCTCGCTTATTTTTTTCATTTTTTGTGTTTTTACTGTGAAAAATATTATTAAAAATTATTGAAATGGAAAATCAAGTGATTGCTAAGATAATACTAAATGAAAATGTTAGTGGTTCAGACACCGATAGTGATTTTTCGTCGGATTCCTCTTCAGATGATTGGAATGAAAGTGTGACGAATGTTATTACCTTTTCTTTGATGAAATGTAAAAGAAATTGCATTGAAAGTTATTATATTATATTTTATAATTATTTAATTAAACAAATAAAACAAATTGGCAAAATAACTTTATTTTAATTTTTTTAAATCACGAGAAAAAAAAACACAAAGCACAGCCAAATCAAAACGTAAACAAAAAAAATGACAACTTCGATTTTGACATTTCTCTCGATTCTGTTCTAACCTGATCTGACTCAAAAGCAAGAACAGAAAATCCTGTTCTAAACTAGGTTTGTCAATGAACAGGAAAGTAGAACAATTCAGCACAGAAAAAACCTCAATGAACAGCAAAAAGCTGTACTTTTCTGTCTAGAACAGTCCAGCACAGCGTCACTGAACATACTTTATGACTTTTTCAACTGTCAAACCTTAGACAACAACCATCCAAACTTTTCATGCAGTTCAAAAAGAACACCTTTTATATAAACTGTCCATAGAAATCCAATAATTATGCATTCGAACGAACGACAATAAGGTCAAGTAAGTTAAATGGCAGCTAAACACCCCTTTGTTACTTTTATACCTAACGACAAAACACAAGAGTATGGAAATAACTAGAATATATTTTCAAACCTACAGGTTTCAAGTTACAGTCAGGTATCTAGTCAATGACGGTAACATATTCACAAAAGAAAAACAAGACTGAACTATATTTGTAACTCTCTTTTTATATAATGATAAAATAAATCCTATTTAAATAGTAAAACTAAATATTTACTTATATCTTTGCCATATACGACATTATCTCTACACATTATCTCTACCCTTTGGACACACCCTTACATACCTACACTAGACATTAATATTTATACCTTCCCCGATTGACCTATGTTGTTGTACATACATATTTAGATATAATGTAACGATAGATATCGATTTTTACTGCATATTTGATAATAATTTTCTAGGAATTCCAATTCCAACCTACTCAATAAAAACCCCATAAGTTCAACAGCCTTTTGCAAAAAGATGCAATAGGCAGCAAGGTAGGTAGGTACTCGGTCTCATACCTAACACGTCATTATCTGGGATTGGCACTTGGCTGTCTGAACTGAACTGAGCACGAAGTTTACGTGATATATTTTCTGTTGTTTGGTTGCAAAAAACCACTCATGCTTTTCATGTTACTTAAGTTAGAGCGTAAAGATACTTCCTCTGCCGCTCTACCTTTTAATGAAAGCTTGCACCCAAAGAAAGACGAACTGACCAATAACAATTAAACGTCATTAATATAGCTATAGGAGAATACAAAAATAACATAATTTCGTGTTTGTTGAAGTTGTTTTTATTTTAACATTAAAATCAATCAACCAGAGCACGTTTTTTTTTTTTTTTTTTTTTTAAATATATGTATTTTCCAACTTCTGTTTAGTGTCTGACTGTGAATTGCCAGCCCAACCGAAGACCGACGACACCAGGGGATATGTTACGTTAAGGAAGGCGCAAATACGAAGTCGAAGCCCGAAGCAACCAAGTGCATCAAAATGCACAGGCATTTACTATTTAAATAAAAATTTCCCAAAACTCAAAAACTGTTAATATACGCACTGGAAGAGATATTATAACACATGGATATGTGTACCTTACCTACCTTTGGAGAAGCATTTGAGTGTTATTATTCGCTTGTAAATTGTAACGTCTATAAAACTACTTTGAAGTGCCATACCTACATTTAGACTTTATAAACACCCTTCTTCTACTACTGAGTTGTGTGATGGTAGAAGTACCTTAGTAGGAATATTCATTGTTCGTTGTTAGCATTTTGTTTAATTGGCTACAACTACGGTGCCTGAGGATATTTTTATTTCATAAGGCTTCACACAGAATGGCATAATAATTCTATATATCACACTCTATTTCTATACATACAAACTTTTTTGAACTTTTTCTTGGCAATGAGAGATATATTATAAAGGAGGGACTTCACAGGTAGGCTTGCTATAACCTGTCAAAAACAAAACTATTTAGGAAGACACTTTACCAAAAGTTCAGGGATTTTTTCTTATGCAATTTTATGAAGCGGCTCGTGAAACTTAATTGGATTTTTAATTTGAAATTTATATTTAATAAAGTTTACATCTTGTGCATGTATTTTTTGGGTTGGGTACATATGAATGGATCATATTTTATAGGTAAATCTGTTAGTGCAATGCACATTCAAAGGTAGCGTGTCAATTGGATACCTAGTGGTGTACCTAGTGAACACGGTTGTTAATAATAATTATTGTTCTTTTTGTTTGTGTATTTGTATTGAGTCTAATCGACATACTTATCAAACTTCCTGTTGAATAATCTAGTGCACTTTGCTTTGTAATTTGGTGCTGCATAAAGAGAGCGCAACAAAATTTAAAACGCCGGTAAGGTACTACTTTTTATAGTATCAACAGATTTTAAATGTGCACATTTCAGACGCAATAGTTGTAGAACATGGTTAAAGGCCTTAGCGATAATCTTCTATAATTATAATCAAAAGAAAAGAAAATATTCAGCTTTTTAAAGGTTACGTAACGAAAGTAAGATAATTTGAATACAAATTTGCAAATAACTATTAGCCTTGCCCTGAACCTTTTTTACTTTATTGAAGAAGATTTGTTTATTTCCTTGTTTCATATGGTCACAACCGGTTTTGGCTAAAACGTTCTCGTTGTTCTTCTTTTCATTCATTGGCTGCTTGGCATAGATAATAATTAATTTCAAGTCCTTGTTATTGATCAAAGAAATTACGTAATTGTTACGTGACGATCATTTTCATCAAAAGCACTACCGAATTAAAATCACATCATACAGCTATTTTTTTTTTATAGTGGTATTTATTGAAGCACGTAAAGGTTTTATCGTGGTCTATATGAATGTTCTGTTTGTTAACCAAGCTGAAATACCAATCGCTACATGTAAACTATTGCTAACGCAAGACGCTATGAAGAAGGCAAACACCTGGTAGAAAAATATCATTACGTGTCAGGTCACTAAACACATCTGGCCTACGCTAGATTTAAACCGCTCAAGGTGCTTGCTATCTCCAATCAGATCGCATATAAGCTCCATAGGCGGTGTCATAACCGGACACTCTCTAATAGGAAAGCACGTAACGCTGCAGAAGCGTATGGATGAGGAAGAAGAGGACAGTTCTTCACCAAGTCTTTACATGCCCTGCTCTAGCTCAAAAACGTAAGAATAGCCTAGGACAATTCTTCCTAGATGAGATCTAAACGATCTCAATCATAGTAACATAATCAGTCTCTCACGTTTCATAATGGACTCGAACTGGTTTCATTGAGCTTAGAAGACAGCCTCAAGATTCATGTGGTATCACACTGGGCCATTAAACTGGCCTAAGTTTTAGTCAAAAATTTGAAAATCTTTAAGACAATGTACAGAACTGAATTTTTCGTTTATAATGGGTCCGCCAAATAAATTTTTTTTTGAAAATGCTATAAAAAAGAACTACTGAATAATATAATAATGGAAAATAATTTAATTCAAATGGCTGCCTCGGCTGGCCATGCAGTAGCCTACATCCGATCGGTCCAATTTTTAAGCACATTATCGATTGTGTGCAGCTGTATTTCACCGATGGCTTCACGAATATTGTCCTTTAAAGTGTCAATTGTCTCTGGCTTGTCGGCGTAACACTTATCTTTTAAGACACCCAACAAATAATAGTCCAACGGTGTCAAATCGCAGCTCCGATGTGGCCAAACGACATCAGCTCTGTGGCTGATAAAGCGATCTTCAAAAACAGGGCGCAAAACATCGAGTGTAGCTTCGGCTAAGTGGCACGTAGTGCCCGCCGGCCGCCGTCCTGTTGAAACCAAATGTTGCCAATATCCTCCTCTTCAATTTTTGTGAACAAATACTCGTTCAACATGGCCCGATAACGATCGCCATTGACTGTAACGGCCACTTCTTGCTCATTTTCGAAGACAAATGGCTTAATTATGCCTCTTCGCCAAAATCCGTACCAAACAGTGACTTGTTTTGGGTGTATCGGCTTTTCAATGTATGCGTGTGGGTTTTTTGTGCCCCAAATGCTACAATTTTCGTTGTTTACATACCCGCCAAGATCAAAATGAGCTTCATCTGAAAAGATGATTTTTTTTTTTTGGCAAAATCGGCATCTTCTCTAAGTCGATCGCAGGCTCACTTAGCGAAGCGAAAACGCATTGGATGGTCAGTTGGCGACATACCATGGTTTTTATGCAAAATTCGTCTCAATGATGTCTCCAAAATGTTCAATTGATGAGAACGACGGTGAATTGATGTTGATGGCGCTTCACGCACACTTTCTGCCACAGCAGCAATATTCTCGGGTGTACGCACTGTTTTTGTATTTTCACGCTTTCCTTTATCGATGAGGATGCCAGTTTCATTTCTTCCAAAATCCGTACGCAATTTTCGCACACATTCTGCAACATTACCATGATTTTTAAAGTAATATTTCCTAGCGTTGTTCAAGCGTATACACAACCATATTCGTTCAGCGGAAGGTTAGGTTAGGTTCACGAAATAAGCATTAGTTGAAAAAAAAAACGTTAGATGGCGGACCCTTTACATGAAAACGAGTTTTCAAAGAATAATGCCTGGAGTAACATAGAGTAGTGTTGTAGATCCCATTTTATACCTTTTATTTACAAGCGATATACCTCAAACAGGAGACACCTACGATGGTGCCTGCATTTGCTAGTTCGGCAAAACTATTAAAGAATGAATGGACAAAACATGGGAATAGTGCTTTACGAACTTAAGAAGATTGAGATTTACTAAAACAAATCATATTCAAGAAAAATGGGCGTGTTGCTAATGCAAGACAAAAGTTGAAAACGGTCTTCCAATAAGATGTTCCTTTTTGAATAGCCCGCTATTTGATCCTTTGTCACTGTACTTATGCTTTACTTTCGTCATCAGACCTGTTAAGTCCGTTGGGAACCCCTTAAATGGCATTGGGCCTCTACTACGCCTACGCGCCATCGTGTGCGGTTTCCGGAGATGTGTTTCAGGTCCCTCCAACTCTTGCCTAGTGACGCTGATTCATCTTCGACTGTCCTGCGGTATGTGCTTCTAGTCGTCCAGCTCTTCTTCCTTCTTGTGTGAGCAGATTCAACTGCATTGCTTAGCCTGCAATGCAGTCGTTACCTTTTCGAAGCGTATGTCCAATCCATTGCCACTTACGCCTTCGTATAATAGAGTCTATAGGTTCCTGACCTGTCCTGCTATGAAGAACCTCATTGGATATTCGGTTTGGCCAGAAAATCCTTAGGATGTTGCGAAGACATCTATTCACGAAGGTTTGCAGCTTTCTTGTAATGACTGAATTAACCTTCCAGGTGCTGCACCCATAAAGAAACACAAATTCGACATTTGTGCGAAACAGTCGTAGCTTTGTTCTTAGGCTGATAAGAGTTATTCCTCCAAATTTTCGAAAGCATACCGAACGCCGCTTTTGCTTTGCCGATGCGGAAGATGACGCCTTGTTCGGTTCCGCCTTCGATGGGGAAGATACTTCCAAGGAATTGAAAGCTCTCCACCTGTTGCGAGGAAATATTTATTTGAGAGGATTGTCGGGTTCCGAGGCCGATCATTTTTGTTTTGCGGCAATTAATTTTCAGCGCCACAACTTCTGCTTCTCTTTTTACACTTGCTGAAAATTTTAAATTTGATAGAAGATATTGATGTGGACGACATTTATTTTCAACAAGACGATGCATGGTGCTCGCAAAAGGCCACCGAAATATATCACTTTTTGACTTATTGTTTGGATCACGTGAAAGAAAAGCTTTATGCTGATGCTTGTCAATCAATGCGTTGAGCTATAATAATAGAAGACTTTATGAAAAGGATATAATACTGCAACCGTAGGAATTTTTTCATTGGAAATGTCAAACATTACTTTTTAAAATTAAATAAACATCTCTTGACTTGTCTTAGAAAATCTCTTAAAATTTGATTATCGCATCAGAACCTTTTCAAATTATTAGCCCCAAACAAAGTAAAATAAATCTTGTGTATAAAATGTGATATAAACATATGTAGCTGCTTAGTGCTTATGCAATATGGTTAAATTAAAGCAATATGTTCCTTCGTTCTGCCATTTTAGTACATACTTCAATAACACGTGTTTCATCTTCAAAAATATGCAAATATATGCTCAACCTCAATATAAAAACACTTCCCAAAAAAACAAAAAAAAAACAAAAAAAAAAAACAAACATACCCAACATACCCAACATAATAAAAGTTAAATATTAACAACTGAAATACATTTCACTATCGATTTTTCTTACGAAGCTTGAAACATTATTATTATTTTGTTTCATTTCATATCATTTTTACACCTACGCATTTCCTGCTTTTTGCTTTTTTCTTCTTACATCCTTAAAGTTGGTGGAAATGAATATAAAAATTTAATAACTCGCGCCCCAAAGTACCATTAAGAGGTGAACCAAATTGTTTGTATAATAGTAGAAAATAAAAGCATCAAGGTGAAAGCTTAACACAATAAATAGGCAACAAGAGAGAGAGTAAAAGTGTTCACGGGCGGGCTTAGTGTGTAAATTATAAAACGTTTACCTTTGTATCAGGTACACTAAAAGACCTCCTCCTAGGTTCATCAAGCAGAGAGAGATTGAAGTTTATAATTATTTTTTTTTTGTAACTGCTCATTAACACAACATAATGAAAATAAACTCATTTAAAAATAGATTTTTGTGTATTGGGACAAAATAGTACCTACAGTGGTGGTCATTCATACATAATTAAGCCACAAAACGAACAAACATGGGCGAAAATGAAAGCTCAACTCAATGTTTTTTTTTTTTTTTTTTTTTTTTTTTTGTTTTTTACGAACGGCTTCAGACGTTCACATAGTACGGCAGAAAGGATCTTATATGCAATGTTAAGGAGACTGATCCCTCTGTAGTTGGCGCAATTTAAAGGGTCTCCTTTTTTATGTATCGGACAAACTATGCTGACCATATTTTGCAGATGAGTTGGTGCATGCTCCCTACCAAGTCATCGCCTGCTGCTTTAAATAGTTCGGCAGCTATGCCGTCAGCTCCAGCAGCTTTGTTTGACTTCAGTTTAGATATAGCTATCTTCACTTCGTCTAGGTCGGGTAGGCGGAATTGTTGATCTGCGTCGCCTAAGTTGAGTGGTTCTACCTCCCTTACAGCGGGATTCGGTTCGTCATCGCCGTTATATAATTTGGAGAAGTGGTCTTTCCATATTCTCAACATAGACTGCGGTTCTACTACGATGTTCCCCTGATCGTCTTTACAGGCTTCGGTTCGTGGCTGGTACCCTTGGGAGTTCTTTTTTACCTTTTGGTAAAATTTACGAACCTCATTCCTGTTGTAACATCCCTCTATCTCCTCGATCGCGCGCTTCTCGTGCTCTCTTTTTTTCCATCTAAGAAGCCGGTGTTCCTCTCTCCTCCTATGCTCGTAGAGCTCGCGAGCAGCTCTGGTCCTTCTGTGCAGGGCCGTTTTGTATGCCTCTTGCTTCGCTGCGTGCGCTTGCCGGCATTCGTCGTCAAACCAGGGGTTTCGCTGTTGTGGACGTGTGAAACCTAGCACTTCGGAGGCGGCATCTCTGATGGCTGCAAGGCAATGTTGCCACTGGTTTTCAATGCTTAATGCATGCAGCATAGGACTCCTTAAGAGGTTACTAGAGACTCGATCGGAAAAGGACATGGCAGTCTCTTGCGATTGTAGCCGTCTAACGTCGAAACTTCTCACAGTACTTCCTTGTTTTGGCTTGGACCGGGATATCCGTAGCCGTACCTTGGCTACAACGAGGTAGTGGTCCGAGTCAATGTTGGCCCCTCGGAATGTTCGGATATCCTGTATACTGGAGAAGTGTCGTGCGTCGATCGCAATGTGGTCAATCTGGTTGACGGTTGATTGATCAGGAGATTTCCATGTCCCCTTGTGGATATTGAGATGTGTGAACTGCGTACTAGCTACCAGAACGTCTCGCCCCGCAGCGAAATCGATCAGCCTGAATCCGTTGTCGGAGGTGGTGTCGTGCAGGCTGTATCTTCCGATTGTGTCACCAAAGATGTCTTCTCTTCCTAGCTTGGCATTAAAGTCTCCTAAGACAATTTTAATGTCATAGCCAGGGCACTGCTCATATGTCTTGTCCAAGAGCTCGAAGAATATGTCTTTGGTGTCTTCATCTTTCTCCTCTGTTGGGGCATGCGCGCATATTAGGCTTATGTTGGCGAATTTAGCCTTGATGCGGATTGTCGTGATGCGCTCGCTCACACTGTTGAAACTCAAGACTTTTTGCCTGAGTCTAGTTCCAACAACAAATCCACACCCAAATAGACGCTGCCTTTGTTCTCGGTAGCAGTCGCCGTAGTATATATCGCAGTCTTTTAGTTTGCGTTTGCCCGGTCCATCCCATCGCACTTCTTGGATGGCGGTAATATCTGCCTTGCAGCAGTTTAGGGCTTAACTCAATGTACTATACGCAATTTTGTATAGTACTCAATGTACTATACAAAATTGCGAAACGTTGTTAAAGTAACCCCGATCTTAAATTTTTTCACGGTAAAGTTACTTTTCAGGATTTATAACGAATTCAGCTGCATAAAACAATTCTTGCTTAGGATAGAAGTGGATCCCTTCTTGACATCACATCGGTTCAATTTAAATCCCAAAATCAATGACTGTCATGTAGAAGTACCGGCACAAATCATAGGAAAGGAGAAATGCAATTGGCTATTTCTCTAGAGCATAAACCATTAAAATAACGGTAAAAACGGTGTTCAAGCGACGACGTAAATGATTCAACGATAATATCATCGCCAATCAAATTAAATGCCCTACTTTCCACACTGTCCAAGAGGCTTAAGTAAATTACAGCGGCCCAGAGATATGAGTTAGCTTTGGACGTATATAAGTCTTGAAGATGACAGCCAGATTGGAGGGGAAAAAAACTTCTTGCATCGCCTTAGGAAACCCAAATATCTTGCGGCATTTTTGGCGATATCGCGTATGTAATCGTTCTACAAAAAGTTGTTGGTGATAATGATAACATACCGAGTGGCAAGGGGGGATCATCTCGCTTTAACTATACAAGACTGCATTGGATTTCCGAAGCATTCAATTCCACTCGGGTTTTTATTCCCCATTTCAAATAATGTTTAGGTCGGAATTTAATGAGTTTATCATATTATGTCGTTGCAGTTGCACATCCGAAGAAGAGGCTTGTGAGTCTGAAAACCAATATGAAAAGCTATGAGTCCTATCGTCAGCGAAACAACGTATTGGATTAGAAGTTGCAGAATAAAAATAAGAGAGTGTTGGAGATATAACAGAGCCCTGGGACACCCAAGCATTTATTTTGTGGTTTTCAGACTTGAACCTATCTAATACTACTCGTATTAGTATTGAACGATCCGAAATTTAATTACTAATCCAAATAAGGGGGATTCATGAAAACCCAAAGCACGCTTTTTCAATAAGAGAGCACAATGCCAAGCCCCATCAAATGCTTTTAAAATATCAAGTACAATAATCTTTTTTTCTCTAAAACGATGTAAAGACGAAACATGAGATCACCAGTGGACCTATTGCTGCGAAAGCCGTACTGTCGGTCTTTTAGAAGCTTGTGTGTGATCTTTGAGATATTTCTTGATCTGATAATTAATCAGCGTTTTCATGACATTGGAAAGAAGGAAATTAATTGCAATGGGCCGGTAATTAGAGTGTAAAGAAGATTCGTCTTTTTTGAGGATGGGCAGTTATTTTGCCAGTGTTGAAGAATACCTCTTGAGAACAATAGCGGGGATACCAACAGGACAAGCGGATTTATGTGTGTTAAGATCTTTTAGGACTTTTGCCACAGTATGAGCGCGAAAAAAGATTGGTCCTATAGAATCACTAACGCACTTAAGTACAGGCGCTGTCATAACAAGCACTGACACCGTTGAATTGGCGGCGAACTGCCTAGCAAAGGGATTAGCTTCCTCTAAAGAACTAACAAAAGGAGTGTCATTGCCAACGAGCTTAGGAACCGAGGAAGAATTTCTCATTTTCTTACGAAAATTTATCAAGCTAGGTCCATAGGTCTCCATTTTTGTGCGCCATTGATCCGCGGCCTTAGTCTATTGCGTTGTCCTTTGGAATTGGATTCTCGAAGACTATCCGGGACGGATTATTGGTTTACATGCCCTCTAGGTGACCCAGCCTTTTTCCTCTAATCACTGCCTATACATACGAGGACCTTTTCTCTCGAAACAACTCTAGGTGCTTTCATCGGCTTTTGTCATAGTTCATGCTTCTACACTTGGGGCGTAATCAAATCACATGACTGTACATTATCTTGTATAAAGCCTTTTTTACATTAAAAGGATCGCTTAGAGTAGTTTCCAACGTTTGTCAAGCAAATGGACTAGTTTGGTAGGGATGCCAAAACTAGACATGACTCTATTTAGTTCTTTCGATTACGAACGTTGACGATTAAAACGCTGTGTGTGTGACAATGTGAATATTTGATCGACTGTGGACTTTACTGGTCTAAAGCCACACTGGTAAGTACCTATTAGGTTATTGATGAGCGGCTTTAGAAGTTCACATATTGCGACAGAGAAGATTTTGTATTGAGGATATTGGTTCCTCTGCAGTTTAGAGGGTCTCCTTTTTTTCGGGAAAAAGCAAACAACACTGAGATTCCATTCATCGTTCAGGCTTTTTTCCAAACATATTTTAAAGAAGATAAATTGGTGCATGCATTTCTCTATCTCCAGCGGTTTTGTTAGACTTCAGCTTAGATATAGTAAACTAAGTCTTAAAAAAAGTCCAAGTCGGGAATAAGGTATTGTTGGCTTATGTCATCTACAACGAATGGATTATCCTTTCCACTGACTGACAGCGACATTCGGTTCATTGTCTGCAGAAGAGATCCTTCCATGTTCTCGGCATTGATTGTGCGGATCTACTATGATGTTTCCACTTTTGTCTTTGCGAGGTTTATTCACTCTTTAAAAGGCTTAAAATTTTAAAATCTGAACCACTTTCTTTACAAACTGCGTATAAAATTAAAAAATATAAGAACTATGATTAAAAAAGAATTGAATTACTGAAAAAATATTAATTTTCCTTAAAATACTTGTCTTCATTATATGACCACAACTGTACATATTTATATATTTTTGCCTACCTCTACTCAACTTAAGCAAAGCAAAGTTGTGAAGTTTAAAAAAACTCTCATGTAAATGCCAATTAAATTAGATCAAGTGCTATGAATAATTTTCATTTATATAACTTCATTTACTTTGACTAGCGAGTGAGCTTATTTAATCGATACAAAGTATATTTTTTGTTTGACTAATTATTTCAAATTCAAAACACATTTTGTGTGCTTTTAATCATTGAGTGTACTTTTATTTATTTATACGTTCTCCAAAAGATGGCTCAGAATCAATTAACTATGTATGTACAGAAAAATAAGTTCAAAAAATGTGCAGACGACAGTAGAAAATGTTTAAAAGTGTGAAATTTGTTATTTCACGCCGCGCGCCGCCTCAGAGCAGTGTCATGCCAGCCGCCGATGCGACGCACAAGTGTAGGCGTCAACACTCATCAGCTTAGAGTTATTATCGACATTAATAATAAAAAAAAACTGTGCGCCTGTTAATATGAATATTCGTTAACAATCAGATGCAATGTGCGTCTCTCGTTCGTCGCATCGGTCGTTTCGCTTGAATGTGCATTTCCATGACAATCGCTCCCTGTCTCCTGTTTCGGAGCACTCCCCTGCTTTGTGGGTAGATGCAGCCAGCAGCAGATGGCTTTACTTATTACCTTCCATGCAAAAGAAAACCAGTTTCAGTTTCTGTCATAATGTTTCTCTCCGTAGGAAGGTTGGAACAACAAAATGCCAAAAATAAAGAACAATTTTTGGAATTGTTTTTATTTTGTCTTTTGGTTAAATTGTTGGGTCAACATTACCATCAACGTCGCCGCCGTCACTGCTCAGGCCGCCATCTGACTGACTAACTTAGATATAGTTAGAACCAGTTATTGTTGTGAGGGAAAAATAATAAAAGGAAGATACCTACGCGATACGAGTAGCACTAGCAACACTTTGTTTTGAACTTTTAGATAAACTTCAGCTAAATAATTGCCTTTCACAATTGAGAGAATAGAAATACAAAAACACACAAAATCTTCTCACTGGCTCACTCACTCACTGATTGCTTAGAGTGTAGGTATGATGTCATACATTATGAAGGAGAGGTGTTTTCAATGTTATCATTTCTACTGAATCTTCTGTGGCTTTTTTTTAAATGTGCTGAATTGTTTTTATTAATTCAATAAAATAAAAAGAAACATGACGATGAAGAAAAAGAAGTTAAGTTCAAAGCGAATCATCGAAAAAACACACTCTTTTTCAATGACATGATGAAAAGGTTTTTCGTTTGGCAATCAATAAAATTATTTAACTTCCGTGGTCTTAGATATAAAATTGATTTTATGTGATTACCATATAAAACGCACGATTTAATAATAAAATATTGATTTTATCCTTTTCTTTTTTTTTCATTTCAGTTTTTGGTTTTGGGTGAAAGCAATAAAAAGCGTATAAAATGAAAAAAAAAACAACAATAACATGACTGTTGCATATTAACAAAAGCTATATAGATATTTGGGAGAAAACTATCGTCTGGCTTAAAGTTTATATCTTTTAATAAATTAAATTATGGGTCAATGAGTTTAATTAATTTTTTATTTTACAGTTGTTTAGTTTGAAGTAACACGTCACGTAGAAACCAGTGTTCTAATACTTTGGTTGTTCAGATATTCAAAACAGTTCTGGATTCAGGAGTGGATATCTGAACTGTCGGATCTCAAGTCTCATATTTAATACTATTAGAATAAGGTCTTCTCAGTGGGTCTACGTTCGGTCGTAGTAGATTCACTCAATGTGTTCCTAGTTTCGCTATTTTCCAGTTCCAATTTGTGCTGCAAAGGCAGGGGTGGAATCGGCTAAGGTGATAGTTTACTATCTTTTTTTTGATAGTCAAATTGACTATCATTTTCATTCCGTCTGTGTAAGATGATTCAACTCAATTTAATTCGATTGAACAATTTCAGATTCAAATTGTCAAAATTCATTGTTGCCTTGGTGAAATTTTAAATTGATTCTTATAAAATATCTAAATAAAAGTATCAAATTAGCTGTGTTTAAATAACATTCTTATTTTTCTTGTGTTTTTTCTAATTACGTAAGCTGTGTCGGTCACAAGAATGTGTTTTTGTACCTAAAAGAGGTAGCTGAAAAAATTTTCCATTCGTTTTTTGTAAGCGTCTGGTAGCTCTATTCAGATACGACATATTTGTAGGAAAACGACTATCACATTTTCTTGTGACAGCTTTTTAGGTATCAATTTGATTATCACCTTACACAGATCCAATTCGATTATTTTGACTGTCAACAATCAACAATCACCTTAGCCGATTCCACCCCATCTTAGTCATAATATATTTTGTTTTTAAATGGTCCAGAGTACCAGATTTAGGAAGAGTTCTATGGTATTGGAGAATGCTGAAATATTTGTCTCTTAGGTTAAAGTGGCTGTCCGTGATGGAATAGGACACACTTAGGCCAGTTTAATGGCCCATTGTGATACCACATGAATCTTGAGGCTTTCTCCTAAGCTCAATAAAACCAGTTTGAGTCCCTTACGAAACGTGAGAGGCTGATTATGCTGATATGATTTAGATCGTTAAAGAAGTATTCTCCTAAGTAATTCTTGCGTTTTCGAGCCAGAGCAGGACATGTACAGAGAAGATGAAAAATTGTTTCCTCCTCTTCCTCGTCCATACAACTTCTGCAAAAGTCATTTGAGAATACGCCTAGTCGCGTGGCGTGCTTTCCTATTAGACAGTGTACGGTTATGACACCTATTATCGAGCTTATATGCGATCTGCTTAGATATAGCAAGCACCTTGATCGCTTTAAATCTAGTGTAGGCCAGATGTTTTTTGTGACCTTAATCGTGGTGATACCGTTTCACCTGGTGTTTACCCTCTTTATAGTGTCCTACATTAGCAATAGTTTACAAGTAGCGATTGGTATGCCAGCATTTGCCAAAAGTGGTAGAATGGATTGTACTGTACCGTTCCTGGCGAGTTCATCTTCCCTACAGTTACCTGGAATCTCTCTATGGCCCGGCACCCAGCAAAAGTGAATATTAAACTGTTGTGCCTTCTCCATTAGAGATGATCGACAGTTATGGACTGTTATAGAGTTTGTAGAGACAACAACTGAGAAAACTACGGATATCGTATGTTGATATCACGTTTTCTTTTTATTTGTCTCTTTCTCTTACTCTTTTTTCTCTCGGTTAAGAACACGATAAATGTAGTCTTGTGGATCTTTTATTGGAAAGAAGTGGGACATTTGGGTTAAAATTAAGTGTTTGTATGGTGAAGTAAGGATCCGACTTCAGAAGTAAGTCTACAAATATGGATGCCAATTCGTTTGCTACTTTGTGCCATGTAAACAAAATTATATTTTGTTTGTTTCGGTTTTTCATATAGTCTGCAATTGTGAAAAGGATTGATTTTAATGAAGTTTAAAAACAATTTAAACTTTACTTGACTTGAGCTTATTCATAATCTAGCGGAACTTTTTCCCTCGAAGTTTATAAATTTTCTTATAGATTTTAAATTTCTTGGATTTTTTAGTCAATTTAAAGCTGACCTTTGAATAATAATGTGATTATATGTCGAGACACATAACTAAAGCCAAAGAAGACAAACATAATAAATGATCTGAGAAGTCAAGAGCCTAGCACATACATAGATGGAGCTAGTTTTATTGTATTTACCTCTTTTCGTTGGTATTAAATTGTTAAAATTGCATGATATTTTATTTGGTGGAATTCTGTGATTGAATTTGAAGCTTATCTTTAAGTAACATGTTAGCAATGACCGGGCTTATGCCTAGAACATTTTTTTTTTACAACAACAACTTGATGGTGCTACAACAAGGCTGGAAATACATATGTTTCACGGGTCCCAACAGATTCCTTTGTTTGTTTTTGGTTCGTTCATATTAATTGAAAAACTTTTTTACCGTCACTGAAATTCGAACCTTAAAGAAGTAGCTTACAGCCTTTAAGTTGTTTTTGTAGTATTCAAACCCTCCTTGAATTTTTTGTTTGGAAAAAATACCACTCAAGCGAATCAATTGGGGCTATACTCCATCAGAAACAACTGCTTGTTTGCTGACTTCAAACGTGTCGCGTTTGCTCATTGTTCACCACCATTGTCAAACAATAGGTACATTTTAATCATTTTTTAACTTAACCAGACGGAATTTTTGCAGACTTTAAAAAACATATTGCCGGTAAGAATGTTCGATCGAATAAAGAGGTTGTCGCTGAAATCGAGTCCTATTTTGAGACAAAATATAAATCGTTCTACAAGTGTTATCGAAATATTAGAACTACATTGGAAGGATTTTGTTACTCTTGATGAAAATAACCAAATATGAACATAAACAAAAATGTATTTTATTTGTTAGGTTAGGTTAGGTTGAGGGGCTGACAGTTGATGTCTTATCTGTCACACATAGATCAATACAGATCCATCGTGATACCCGTGAGTAATTGCTACTCAAGCTAATAAGAAAAACCTATGTGTTCAGTTAGTCAAGCCGTTTAGAGGCTTTGACGAAGTTCAGAATGTTAGTACCTGGCGTACTAGAGGCATATTTGTTAGGCATGGGGCTTTTCAGTTGATATGTTATATTATAATATAAGTTAAGTTTTTGCAAAATTAGGAAAATTATGTTGTTATGCAAAAATTATTAATTTTGTTTAGGTATTCCAGAACCTCTTTAATGATTGTTTCCTGATCTTAGCATCAACAGATATTCAGGCGTAGAATAAAAATAAGTGCACCCTGTGTTTATCATGAAAAGAAAGCTTATGAAGTTATACGATTGGATTCCGTAAAACAAAATTTAGGTAGGGTTCCTTCCATCTTTGTCATTACTCGCATATAACAATGATTGAGACTTTTATGTCACTAGGCCTTGAAAACTACGTATACCTACTCAGTGAAGCAACGGAATACAACCGAACAAAAACAGTGATTAATATGTCGCTAGAGTAGCAAGAAAGAAACTGCAAGTAGCATTTAGTCGGGTCCGGAAGCTTTCTGGGTTTCGGGAAATGTATGGCCCAAAAAAAAAAAAAAAAAAAAACTTTTATAACTAAGCAGGTCTAAACTATCCTTATTGATTGTTTCTCTAGCAGGTCACATCTCAATGGGTACTCACATGAAAAGAACGAAATCAGCTTATCTGATTTATGTAGAAGGTAGAAAGAATACGAGACGGAAGGAAATCCCTTTCATATTCTATGCGAATGCCCAATTCTATCTAAAAGAGGAAAAAAACTAGGAAAAAGCTTTTTCGTCGACCTATGCACATTTCAACTTGGCCAATCAAAGATATTCTAGATTTCAATTAAAATTTAAAACGTTTCAGGGAGGTGTGGAATGAGATGCTATGCGGTCATTGCCGATAATTCTATCTATTGAAGTGGAGTGCTGCGAGTATTACTTCTATAATGGCTATAGTTCTTTCTCAACTAAATGCCTTTTTAAAATAAGTCTGACTTGTTTATAAATAAAATGGCTTCGAGAAAGGTTGGAAAACTAATTGAAGGAGCCAAGGTCCGATTGGTGTGTAAAGTATTTCAGCAATCAACATGTTATTCTGACAGAAATAAGGCTTGATACATTTAATGCAAAAACAACTGAACAAATGCTCAATAATTTATGTACATAGTTTTATAAGACATTTTTTTGTAGATGCATGAAAAGCATCATCGGTCCTTGTTTCTTCGGATATGTGGAAGAAACTGCTGCTATGGTAATGACGATCGCTATCGAGTTATGCTGACTGATTGTTTTTTCCTAGAATTTAATCAACTAAAAATCGACAACATTTGGTTGCCACAAGACGGCGCAAAGTGTCACACAATCTGCTTTAGCATCAATTTAATGCAAAATAATTTTGGTAACATTAGTAGTGTTAACTGGGTCTCTTTTTTGTTCAAATAAATGCATCTCGATTAATTTTTACGGGGCTATGTTAAGCCATTGGTTTATGCCAACAAATTAACAACTCTTGAAGCATTGGAAGCGATTAGGTATTTAAGTCAACATTAACGCCATACGCAAGATTTACGGGATAAAGTTGTGAACATTTAGGCTGGTTGAATGGACTTAATGGACTTCAAAATTTCTGTCTTCTTATACCTATTATTAAAAGTTCTCGAGCTCTTAAAAAAACACAAGACATAAAGCGGCACGCACAGACAAACTAATGTGTTTAATATTTCAATAACCAAAATTTCGTCCTTGATGAAGTGAGACATGCAAATGCTTTGAAATAGATAAACATTACATTTAAGTTAAACCTACATAAAATTTGAAATTGTTATAGGTATATTATTACCCTTAATTTGTTAGTGTTTTAGTGACTCAATATTTCAAGACCAATATCATCGATTATTGAACCTGCATATCCAGGTATTCGCTTCCAAATTACTTTGCTTTTAATATCGTGTAACTCAAATATTTTGTAAGATAAACTCAAGAAATAACTCGAGACAATATTAAAGTAAAAACAATCAAGGTCGATTGAGAAAAGAGCTTGGGACAAAGACTGAAGAAAATTAAAAAGATTACTACTTCTTTTAACAACACACAAAATCAGAGAATAATGCATACAATAGGTAGGTAAGTATTTCCTTGAGATACACATCAAGATATTGAAGTGTGTTTTGTGTGAGTTCTTGCTTTATCTACGCTAAATTAAATCTACCACAATAATTGTCTACCGCTACCGCTGCTGCTGCTGATACTGCTGCAGTGCTTCTCAATGCAAGCAAAAAGAAAATAAAACTACCTACTTTTATTAAGTTGCTTACACAAAAATGCCGACTTCACATAATATCTTTTTTCTTCTTTTCTTCTCTTCTCTGCAGATACAATCATTATGTAGGTATGAAGAAAAGAATCTCTCTAGAGTCTAGAGTCATCGTTCGTCAGATTCGAGTGAACAAAGAGGACATGACATTCTAAAGTACCTTCCTCTTGATTTTTTTACAGGTACAGGTAGAAGTAGATAGACATTTATTTTAGTTCCTTCCTAAAGTTTTGTATCCAATCGAGTCCAGTGCCAGGAAATTTTCGTTTATATTAATAAACAGAAAGAAAAATGGAAATATATTCAAAACGTCGTAGTAGTTTCTTATTGGAAATACAAACAACAATAAAACCAAAAATAATAATGCACATTCTATTCTAGATAAACGAGATCTTCTAATTGGTGACGCAGCTGACGACAGTCAGTTAAGACTTTCTGAATATTTTTAATATGCAAAATATATAGTACAGCAATTACTACTTGAGAAATCGTTATAAAAATATGACTAAACGTCTTCCGTTGTTCCAGAAAACAAATGAAACATAATGAGATCACAATATAAATAGAAACCGAAGAGAAGAAAGGAAACAATTGGCAGAAGGAGGAAAGAAAAGTCGGATGCATGAGCACGATTCCCAACCCAAGAGCCCAAAAAATACAAATCAACATCAGTCGGCCTCAGGGCGCATCAGTAGGTAATCGATCTATTTTTAAGCATTTAAGCTAAGTAAGAACTTACGTGGAGTTTTTACATAAATATAGAAATGATTAAGTGTGTTTTATTCCCACAGCGAATGTAGAAGATATATTTATGTAGACAACAATAAATCGAAATGGAATTGCCTCTTATTGCAACTACATATGTGCGACTCCGTGTCTTAATCACGCAGTCCGTGTGGCAGTGGCAGACGTAATTTAGTAAATTTTCTCTAATTTGCGGCTTTGCGGGGATGATGACTCATTCACTTGTCATACAAAAACTTGGGCGGGGGAAGAAGAAAAATCTTTTTCCTTTAGTCTTATTATTTTTGCACATGCAAAAAAGGCTAACCAACAATCAATGGAGATACTCAAATCGAACAAATGGATAGACGTACAGACAGACAAAGATTAGATAAAAATACTTACAGCAATAGAAATGCAATTTTCTTCGGTGCTATTGGGAAACTTCACGACGAACTTGGATCCAGCTTTTTCCTCGCTGTCGTTGAGCGGTCGAAAACGACACACCACCCTGATGCTGTCCTCCGCAGGGATTTCCCGTTCGGCAGACATTTCGACACTCGACGCAAATAAATTTTACTTGGAATTTTCTTTTTGTTTTTTCTTGTTAAAGAACACAAATTATTCTCTTCTAATTCTAAACGTTCTAACGACCACAAATGGTAGTTTTATTTTGTATGGATTTGTCTGGAACACTGGAACAAAATTACAGAACAAGGATAATTGATTGTGATTGATTTTTTCGATTTTTCCTTTGTTTGTGAAGCAAAAGAGGGACGACGGACGTCGCGAAGGCGAAAACCGAAAAGAAAATTTTTATAAAAATTTCTCGTTTTCGTTTGCCTTTTTCCGTTCTTCTTAGATTCTTCGTTCTTCGTCGACTGACAGTGACAGAGTACAGAGAGAAAGAAGAACAGAGAACACACGAGCCACGACAAAAGAAAAACACTACGACCAATATTTTACCACGAATAGGAAACCTAAAGGAAAAATTGAAAAAATATAAAAGAGGAAAAACGGCAAAAAGTATGTTTTTTGGCCTAAAAATAAGGGTTTGTCTCGCTCTTTCGAGAGCAAGCAGAACAACACCGTGAAACCGATATATAGAACTTTCACAAGAAAACCAACAGAACAAAGAGACAAACTACTTCTGAAAACCGAACCGAAACTAATCGATAAATTTTCTTTTTAAAATTCGAATTGGTTAAAATTTCGAAATTGGATTGAATTGGAATAAATTAGGAATTAATTATTTATCTAGTAATTTATTATTTAGAGATTAGGTAAGGTGTAATAATAAAGCACTTGAATTTGCTATTTTTTATTTATTTTATGTATTATTTTATTACAATTTACAAGACAGAAGACGAGTGAGTAGCTTTTTCTTTCGCACTCAGCGCTAGTCTTTTGCGAAATAGTTTTTAAAAATTGCTTTTTTAACTTGATTCGTAGTGAGTGAATGACGTAAGAAGTATTGCCAGATGGTTGATCTAGAAAGAAAAGTATAAGAGGGAATGAAAATGGGTGTGTTTAAGGTGGTTTGAAAGGTGGCATTCACACAACGAGTGTTTGTCACTGAATTATTTAATTTTTGATTTTGCTTGATTTACTTTTATGTGCTTAAGCAAATTTGAAGAAATGAATGCTTAAAAATCGAATATATAATGGTTTTCCGTTTTGATACGTGTAAATCCATTTATTCTTTAAGAATAAGAATGTTTTCGATGGTAAGTACGAGTTAAATTGTTCTTTCCGCATTCCTTGATAATTATTGTTGAGAGTTCGACCTAGAATTTTCAAAAACTCAAAAATGTAACGTGGCTCCAAAATATTATTTTAGAGAAAAACCTTTGAGTACTTTGCTTTTGAATTTAAGTATAGAATAAGGTTTTGCTAAATGTATTGCTGATTTGCTGTCACGCAAAAAACGTCTTTATATCATCACTGTATTTTTAAAGTTAGTCGGACTCTTAACTCAGACAATTTTAAACTTTGATTGACTTGGAATTTTAAATAAATCTTGGAAAATACTTTTTATATTGTAATAGTTAATTGGTTATTAACATTTATGTGAAGATTTTGCAGTCACATTTTTCATTTTAGAAGTTTTCCATTTGATACAAAATTAATATATCTCCAAAAACCTACTTACTTCTTTTGCATTATCTATCATTGGCTCATTTTCAAAAAAATACTGGTGATATGAATCACACCATAGACTCTTAAAAAATTGAGACTTCATCACAAAAACGGTGCCATATTGAAATTTATTCGCCTCAAAAAAGTTAGTGTCACTGATATGTATAATACAAATTCGATTTTGTTATTTGGATTTATTTTATGTTATTTCTGGAGAAAAAAAAAACATTTGTTTATAGGATGTCCTTAGCACTTTGCCAACAGCTTTCAGGTTGAATTAATTAAATTTTCGAAAAAATGGTGACGTTCGTGTTTTTTTACATTTATGTATGTTGATACTTTGAAAACATTTTACCATCTGTAATCAATCTGTTATGTGAAGCTGTCATCTTTTGACATGTAAAAACTACACCATAACTAAAAATGGAAAAGTAAACTCTTACTCATTGAAATTATTAAAATGCACTGCAAAAATGGTAAACAATTTGCAGTACAGTCAAAATAAAGAAAATCTTCTGGCCGCGTCGTTTCTCGAAGAGGTGATCACGCAATCAGCCAATGAGGCTTTTTTGGGGCCACTTGGAAGATGCTCAAGATCTTATAGATAGAATTCAAGTCACAAAAGCTCGAGATGGTCACATAGCTGGTAAAATAAAACAACTTGCTGTCAACGTTCTGGGACATATAAGTTGATATACCGTTTTAATTGCTTCTGCTACAAAATTCTCTCAACCGACTGTAAAAGATTTTTCTGTCATTGACATATTATATATGGACTGCTAGAAGACAACTTCGCGTGTCATCTATCCCTTAACGCTATTATTCCTTGTACCGAATGTTTGTATTTGTCCTTATAGCATTGGTTCACCAATTTAATTGTTTGACATTTCAATTTTTGCAACATCGGCTATCAAATTGTGTATTGATGCCGCCCCCAAAATGTGGCCGATAACTCCTTATAAATATGGCCATTTTTGTATTGCAGTACAGTTCTGGTTCTTTTCCGGCCTACAATTCCAGCAGATACTTTTCGACTTCGCTACATCACAGTTTTCTTTTTTTATTTTCCTTTCCATATTCTGGAAATAAGAAACCAACTTGTAAGTTTAAATAACTACACTAGTTTATTCAAACTTAAACCTTTGCATTTGTGGACACAAATTCAATAATTTCAAAGTGAAATATTCTTTTTGACAGTAGCTATCAGCTGTTTTGATGGCTGACTGTTTCCAAAGGTTTGTTTGTTTATTTTAACTTTGAATTTCTACTAATTTTCGACAGATTTTATATAAAACTTGCGGTTTACGAAAACTTCAAGCTTACGAATAATGTACGGGAAAACTTCAGATTTGGATTTAGGTTTTCGCAAGAACCGATTATTTAGTGAAATTTGGGTTTGGTGTGAAAAGCCCATTAGTTTCTTTGACAAAAGAGCTTTTTGAAGCAAAGAAACCACAGATAGCGGGCGTTTGTATCAGGCAGTTAAGGTTGTGGAAAATCAAGTTAAAGTTGTCAAAAAATTATGCCATTGATATATCTAAGGGGTAGTTTTTCACATTGGGTTAAATTTTTAACATAACTGTCAAAGCTTCTGGTTCAATGGCGCTATCGATCGTAATTGCTTGATAATCTTAGTCCATAGTTACTTCAAAAACTTCCTTTTCCTTTGGAAAAAAGGATTAAGAAAGGCATTCAAGAACTCGCATCTAATTTTTACATGACTTTTCTCATTTTATCGAGCATACCTTTCCACTTCCCGACTTTTCGTTACCGAAGCAGACGTATATTTTCGATTTTTTGCTTTTATAATAAAAAGATCTTTTTCGGTCTGACGCTATTACTTAACCAACTGTTACTTTTTTTTGGAATGTTGACAAAATTTATGAACAACTTTCTAAGAAAAATATAAAACATGGCAAATTTTGACTAATATTCTCCAAAAATCATAAATGTCATTTATACGAAAAAGTGAAGAAATTTCAATACATAGCATTTTTTGTCTTTTTTTATGTGCAAAAGTGAAACTTTGAAAATTAATTAAAATAGATGCAAAAGTTTCCCTGCTCTAAAATTGTGAAAATTATGATTTACTTAATATAAAAACCCATGTGTCAAAATTCGATCTTCGCTCATAGAAAGTTAATCCAGTTTATTCTCTCTGCAGAATAATTACCATATAAAATTTTGACAGTTCATATCTGCAGAGAGGAGATATATTTATCTGGTTTACCCAAGTTTTCCGTGGATACGTTCACTTTGTAAAATGTATTTTATTTGCTGAATGACTCCATCAAACATCGCTCCAGCATTTGTAGGGTTTTTGGTTTATCCTTTTTTGACAACAAAAATCAGCTGTTCTATGACTTTGAGTCGATTTTTTTAACTTCTTCTGTTTGTCATCATTCCTGAAGAAAATCTTCAAATATTTTGTGTAACAAAACAAAATCAATTGAATAATTATGGCAAATCGTGAAATATTTGCAAAAGCATTACCAAATGTTAAATTAGCGACTCGTTTCGATGCCGATGGCAATGAAGTTCAGGTAAGTTAAACTTAAAATAAAATTAATGAACCAAGTGGGTACACCAAAAACACTCTAGTAAAGATATAAATCCTCGGTAGCTATATTGGTTTGCCTACATTTTGGTATTCGAATCATTCACTTAAGTTTATTGGTTTACGTTTAGGTTTAATTAAAAGTACATTTTTCCAGTCGCAACAAGGCAGTTATAACTTTCGTTGTGGAAAAATAATTCGAATTCATTTGACGAACTTTATGTGCCATTCGAATCTTGTAATAAGCTTCAGCGACCGAGTTAATTTCCTTGTTGGAAACAATGGCAGTGGTAAGAGTGCCATCCTTGCAGCTCTTGTGTTGGGACTTGGATCTAAAGCCAGTAATACAAATCGTTCGCAGAATATGCAAAAATTCATAAAAACTGATGAGACATTTACAAATATTGAAATCGAAATATCGAATTCTGGAATCGATGCTTTTAATTATGAGAAATATGGTGATAAAATAATAATAATTCGACACATAACTGAAAAAAACTCCTATTATCGAATCAAAAATGCACAAGGAACAGTTGTTTCAAAAAAGGTTGATGACTTACATAAAATCATATTATACCACAACATACAAGTAGAAAATCCTGTTTTTGTGTTAAATCAAGAAAATGCTCGAGTGTTTTTAAAAGACCTTGATCCCACCAAAAACTATGAGTTATTCATTAAAGCAACTCAAATCGAAATGATTGGCGAGAAATTAAATGATTGCCTTCGTGCATCTAAACTTCAATCATTACAACTGAATTGTTTGGGTCAGAGAATATCACAATATAAAGAAGACATGCGTGAACTTAAAGAAAGACTTGCTAATTTGGATTCTATTGAAAGAGTAAAGAAACTTATTAAAAAATGTGAGCTGGAAAGGCTATGGATATTAGTTATAAATCAGGAAAAACAGATACATGAAGTTAATTTTTCGATAAAAAAGTTAATATCTCAAAAAAATGAATTTGAGAACAAGCTGCACAATAAAGAATCTTTTGAAACAGAATGTAGAAATGCCTTAAGTGAGATTGAAATTAATTTGCAAGAGAAAAGAAGAATATATACTCAAGAAAACCTTAAATGCTTTTCCTTAAAAAATAAAATGGTGGAAATGAATGATCGCTTCAATGAATTAAATGCAGGTGTTGAAAGTTTAAATAAGAAAAACTGTTTTGTTAAAACACAAATTGACAAATTAAATGAATATATTGCACAAAAAACCTCGAATAATCGTGTGAGTGTACAAGGTCTTCGAACGTCGCATGGAAAAGAGCTTAGTGGACTACAGCAACAAAAAGAAGATGTTGCAGCTATTCTTGAAGGAACTAAACGTGATGTTGAAATATTATCTGAAAACAAGGGACGGATTGACCAGAAAATTGAAGATCTAAAAAAGAATCAATATCATCTGCAAGAAAAAGCGCGAAACATTCAATCTCAAATACACAACATAAATGCAAATTCTAAAGATGCTCTTTCGATCTATGGAGAGCATGTCAGTCGCATTGTATTTACTATTAATAAGCTTTATCAGGAGGAGCAATTTAGTGAGATGCCACGTGGCCCCCTAGGTCGATATATTGAAGTTGTTGATGAAAGATTTCGAAATGCGGTCGAATATCAATTAGGTGGTTTGACAAATAGTTTTGTTGTGAGTAACAACAAAGATTATAAAATATTGGAAAATGTTCTAAAAAAACATCCAAATTTCAATCCAACAATCATTACTACAAAGTTCATGAACAAAGTTTATGATGTATCAAAAGGCATAGTTAGTCCTCCTCATGGGACTAAGCTACTTATGGACCAAATACGTTGTTGTGATAATGTGGTCCTTAACTGTCTTATCGATCGTGTTTCAATTGAAAGTATTCTTCTTACCGAAAGTAAAGAAGTTGCAGAAAAGTTTACTTCCACCATTAAAAGTGTTCCAGAAAATCTAAGAAAAATTATACTGATTAAACCAGGCCTTGAATACTGTCCAGAGCCTTCATATCGAATTTATTCACTTAAAATTCAACCCGCTCGGTTTATACAAGTTGATATTCGTGAAAGATTATATCAATTGGAACTAGAAATGAAATCATGTAGAGAAGAAACTAATCAATGTGAGTCGATATTGCGAGAGTTAAATTCACAGTTACATCTAGCAGCACAAACTATTAAAACAAATAGAAATTTGGTTGAAAAGCTCGAGTATACAGAAAGGAGCTTGTGTGAGCGAATACACGAGTTAGAATGTTTTCAATATCCCGCTTGCAATGAAATGGATCTTTTGGCAAATGAATTACAAGAGTTCAAAACTAAGGTCTCCCAAACTGAAAAAAAACTTGAAGAGAAAATCAAACAAGCATCTGAAACGAAAATTGAACTTAGAGGAACCAAAGAAGAGCTTAAAGAGAAAAAAATTTCCTTAAATGCGATCGAAACTGAAATTAATCAAATAAAAAACAAGTCAGATGACATACGTGTTAATTTATCTAGGTTTATGAATAATGTGCGAGCCATGGAAACTAAACTTCAAGAAATTGATTCATCTGTTCAAGAACTCGAGGAGCAAAGAAAATTAATGGTTCAAACTCTTGTTGAGTTATGTTCTGACGCGGAAAAATGTGGTTCACGTATTGATTCGCAGAGGACAGAAAAAGATATTAGAGAAATAATTCGAAAACTCAATATGGAAATTAAACATAAAAGTCAAAGCAAAGAAAGTCCAAAAGAATTGCAGACATTAATAGAAGGTAAATCACAAACATTGTCTAAAAATGAGGAGCTCTATTTATCTGTAAAAGAAACGCTGGAAATGTTGAATGACTCTCGCATTAAAAGATTTCGATTTATAAAACATTTAAAACGACATATGGCAATGAAGGTCATATTTACTTTTCAGGGTATACTTAGTTATCGTCAATTTACTGGTGATATATCAATCGACCACGAAGAACGTAAACTAACCTTGTCCATTTTTCCAAGAGACCATGGCTTGGAAGGATCTACTTCAAGTACAAAAGCTCTATCTGGCGGAGAAAGGTCTTTTTCGACAGTTGCATTTCTGCTCTCACTATGGTCGTGTGTAGATCATCCGTTTTATTTATTGGACGAATACGACGTGTTCACAGATGAAGTTAATCGTGAGGTCATGACTCAAATGCTTTTAAATGAAGCTGAAACTAAACCACAAAGGCAGTACACATTCCTTTCTCCACAAGATATGGCATTGGAGACAAAGGACTACATAAAAATTCACAGATTGGCAGATCCAACACAATGAAAGGACAATAAGGAACTTTCAATTATTAAAAATAGAAACAACATACATTATTTTTCATTTCCGTACGAATACATATATGTTTTTTTCAATCTTTCGTGTTCTACAAAAAAAGAATAATAATAATAATATAATAATAAAAAATAATAATTAATAATAAAAAATTAATTCATTAACTTAATTCAAACTGTTTTTGTGAAAAATAAGATTCAAATAGAATTTATTTTTTTTGCTGTCTTTAAGTTGAATTAATGAGCGTCTACTTAATAAAACATTCAACAATCTCAACAATTTACCGTTGATTAATCAACGACTTAAAAAAAAAAAAAAAAAAAACTAAACCGGAAATGGACCTCATAAAGTAATTCTTAGTGTGCGTGAAAACACGCACACTAAGACACAATTAATGAGGTCCGGTGCGTGGAAATTTAGTTTATCAGTTATTTGAATTTCACATTTATTCATGGACATAATGTCAAAATTACAAATATAGGGTGTCCCAAAATTAACGCAAGATTTCTAGGGTGTCCCAAAATTAACGCAAGAAATCTTGCGTTAATTTGAAACAAGTTGATATACAGATCAGTGTGGGTCGCATTTTGTTTGACCCCAAATATCTTACGAAAAAATTAAATTAAGCAATTAAATTTTATATTATATAGGGCGTCCCAAAATTAACGCAAGAAATCTTGCGTTAATTTTGGGACACCCTAGAAATCTTGCGTTAATTTTGGGACACCCTATACAACAATGTAAACAAATGGGTTTTGGAGGGTGATACGTACGAAGGATTTATATCTTCATTAGAGTGTTTTTGGGCTACACTTTAAATTCATCTTATTTTTGTCATCATCCTCGTCCTTCGAACAAAAAAGGTTGAACGTCGTGAAGATGAAGAACAAAATGCCAAGCAGCAGGAAATATTTGAAATTCTAGTTAACGCTGGCTACTATCGAGCTCGCATCAAGGGCTTATCACCATTCGATAAAATTGTGGGCGGGATGACTTGGTGCATCGAATGCTGTGACTACGATGTCGATGTGGATCTTCTCTTCCATGAGAATCTCACAATTGGTCAAAAAATGTAAAAATCCAATGCAATTAAAATTCTCCTTCTGTGGAGATACTGTAATACATTTTATTTGTAGTGCTTTGGTGGAGAAAATTGTCTCAGTTCTGCCTAAAATGAAATGCCCCTATTTGATTGAACCACATCAGATCCAGGGTCTGGAATTCATAAGTATTTTTCCAGTCATTCAATGGCTGGTGAAAAAATCAGTAAGTTCAACGCATTAACTTAACACCAATCTGTTATTCAAAGTTAATGTTTTTAGGTGGAAAATCGGGCTGAAAGAGCCGTGAAACTGAAGGCATTCGCGGTAAGTCAGTTTCACAATAACTTCCAATACAACTCCGACAAGGAGAATCTCCAAAAAATGCGCACCGCTTCCGCCAATATCAAACGAATTCAGGTAATTCTTTTAGAGTTTAACTTAAAAATCAATCCTTTAATATTTTTGTTTGTTGTCAGGACATGTATAGCCCCCATCGGCAATACAAACGCAAAGAAACCGGCAACGAAGATGAGAAAACCCGAGTGCGGATAACACTCCTCGAATACGGCAACAAAGGAGCTTACCCAGCTTTAATTTCGAACAAAAATCCATCACAAAAGTCAGAGGATTCGCAATCAGCTGGAACTGAGCTCGACGATAATTTAGTCGAGCGTGAGGTGATTTCGTTTTTGGCCGATTTTCATTTATTGTTTTTTGTCCCAAGCTTTCAAATTTTTGCTTAACTTTGGAATTTACTTAATTTTTGTTTTTTGTTTTTTCTCCATTCAAACAGAAAACAGCTCACGTCATTTACAACTTCAGTGAGCTTAATCTGAGTTTTTGGTTTGCTGTGTGCTGTTTTTCTTTTTTAATTTTGTTTCTTTTTTTATAAAATGCATGTTTATTTATTTCACATTAGAAAAAATACTTCAACTTTTTTGATTTTTCAAAAAAAAGCTTCACAAACAAAACACTTAAAATATTTTGTTCATCTATATTCTCGAGCTTTTAACTATTAACATTTTGTACCATATGTGAATATAATAACAGCTAAGCAAAAGACACGCCAAAAAACAAACAAACAAAACACCAAAATAGAAAAAAAAACAAAACAAATTTAATTGCAGATCGATGTTGACCAGCTGCTTAAAAATCTATACATTGCCAACGAGGTAAACTGTCTTTTAACCTTCTTCTTCTTTTTTTCTTTTGTTTATTTCTGTTACTCATTCGTATTCTCTAAATATTTGTTTTTCAAAAATGAAAAAAAAGATAAAATACTATCATTATTTTGTATTATGTCGATTTTGTCATTTGAAAATGAAAATGTGTCTTGTCTATATTCGTAAATGTCCGTTGAAACCATAAAAAACCGTTAAAATATCAAAAAATAGGAAATGGAAAATACTTTGCTTGTTGTGTTGTTGCTACTTTTCGAATTTGTAAGTGCGTGTATATTTTATTTAGAAAAAATGTTAAATGTGTAGACCTTCGTCAAGATTTTACCTCTTTGTGTAGTTGTATCAATTTTTTGTATTTTAAAAACAAAATTGTTTTTAGTTTTTATCTCAATATTATTTTGTACAGTGTGATTAATGTCTAATACTTAACCCCCTTTTATAATTTTTTAATTTATTTTTGTAAAGGTGTTTACTAGCATTCAGTAAACTTATGATGCTTAAAAGGTTATAGTCCCGATGATTATTAACTTTATATAACGTTGAATTTTAAACCAAACAGAAGAGTATTAACAATCTTTAAAACAGACGATAACCAAAAGCAAAAACTGTCAAACTACTTTATAATGAACTTCCTTATAACATACATATGTAATTCTTTTTATTGCGAATTTCATTTCCAATACGAATTAGGTTTTTAATAACGAAATTGTCTCGATAAGGAACTAAGTTTTTTGGCCCGAACGGAAAGTTGTTTCCTTATAACGAAATGTCAATTTCCAATTTTCAAATTTGAAATTGTAAATTGTTTTGGTACTCTTTGATAGTTGGTCCGAAGAAGACTTAGTCAACGATAATATCGTTAAGGATCGAGAACAACAGAAACTTTAACAGATTTTTACCAAGTGATGATTCTTCTTTTACATTTGACAATTATGTTTCAATGGGTGTAAATGTTGCTACATTTTCGGACTCATTAAGTGTCAATGCTGTCCTTCATTTAAAAATTTTCGAAGTTTTATTGAAACAAGAGGTAAAAGATCAGATGATGCATGATTTCTTAATTGAAAGATTTTAATAATAAAACAAAATACAAAAACTTGTGAAAGTTATTGCCATTTTTTCAAAAAGTCGTTTCCTTATAAGGCTTATGTTTAATCTCTTTAATCTTGTCCTTAATGCAATGGTCCTCAATGAGACTTAGGGCAGAGGTTCTTTAACATTGAAGTGGACATATATTTATAGGCAACATCATACAACTGTCGACATATTTACAACTTTTTTTCAAACTATATCTTCCATAAAAAAATTCTAAACACGGCGAGTTCATCCAAGAGAAGTACCCTGTACCCATTATGCTGTCATTTCCAACTTTGTAACATTGCGCTACGAATAACTATTTTTCATATTTTTTGCTGTTCATTGCTCAGGTTCAAACGGCATAATGGACTTAATGAAGGCAATGAAGGTTTCAAGTATCTGATTGGCTAGCTTCCAATTAATGCAACTTTACTGAAAAGTTATCCAAGACAAATTCCCCTAACTATCAAGTCAAGTTTACTATGTCAAAATGACAGCTGATTATGTTTTTTTTTCTTCAACTGAAAACTGAACTTTATTACTAAGTGATTTGTTTATTTTCTGCACAATTGCATTTATTGTTTTGTGTAAAAAGTTTCAATCAATTGTCAATGTAATATAATCTCCTAATACCCTCAAGGCCAGAACTATCGATCGGTTGAATTTAAGTTTTTGTTACAGCGATATGAAAACTAGCATTTTACTTTCAGCGAGTTAATATAAAATGTATCTTCTAGTTAAAATAGTAAATTGGCAAGCCTCAGAAGAAAGTGATTTTTTGGTTCAGCTAATTCTATAGAGAAGAAGTGTGCCAAATTTCATAACAATCGGATAAGAACTTTTTGAGTTATCAGTCCTGCCAATTTAAAAAAAAAAGTAGTTTTGAGAAAAACGCTTTTGTTTTGGTGTTGTGAGTCCTTTCTTGACGACAGCATGTACTTTGTTTTGCCCTCATTAACCGTTAAACTAATTTTTGCCGCCTCTGCCTCAAAACTCACAAAAGCCCCATTGACATTACGCTGAGTTCTTCTAATTATATCAATTCCATCAGCATATGCCAGTAATTGGACAGACTTTTGAAAGAAAGTGCCTTTAGTGTTGACGTGGTAGTTCTGCACTATTCTTTCAAGTACGATGTTAAAAAATCGCATGGCAGCGCATCACCTTATCTAAAGCCTTTTTGACATCGAAAGGTTCTTGAATGTTTTTGAACAACAACAACAACTTAAAGGTACTACCACTCATTGTTTTGGCTGGAGATATAGCTATTTCGTGCTTTGCCACTTTTGCACTCATCAGTCTCCTTTTTTGTGGTGCTGAGCTTTAATCCAATTTTATTTGAAAAACTTTATGCACAACATAGGATTCGAACCCACGCAAGGTTCTGTTAAGTTGTTTACAACCTTTATGGAGGAGCGTGAATTCTCTCATAGTCATTTTGAACAGCTATAACGCAAATCTTTATAAACTAAGTGCATTGATTAGCATGTTTGTGAACCCATAATATTCTTAAGTGAAAAGTTTGGCAACAATTTGACCGTTATTAAGAGTAAGCTTTACATAACTTAGACAATTTGAGAAAAAAAAACTATTTAAACCACATTTTAACAATGTATCTGAAAACAAAGGTTCCATAGTTGATATTAAAAACTATAGCCCAATGGCCTTTCCTTCAATCCTAACATCTTTATTAGCATTTTTAATGATGTTTTACTTACATTAATTCTTTATTTTTCCTAGGCAACATGGCCGTGTGTCACTTAGCCTCTTAATCAAACAAAAAGTGAACGTAGTCGACGTTTCTTACTTGCTTTTAGATAGGTCTTACCATTATTTTGGTTCAAATAAATATACTCGTATGTTTGGTGTCATGTTTATTCATCGCTTCTTTTAAGATCCGTTGATTGTCAAAATATCCACAACTCTATGTGGTCTTATGTTTTCCATCCACCGTGACTCTCAAAGGATACGTCTTTAAAACTTCCTCCCAAAATTATCCTAGTGACAATGGGCAGGTTCAGACAACATAAGGGACTTCATTTGCAGTCAACTTCATTCTTTGAACGTAAATTTTGACCAAGGCAGCTAGTTAGTTTTTCAACTGTCATGAATTTCAAATTCAGAACTTTACTTCACAAACCTCTACTTCAAGTTCATAGAACAAAAACTACCAAAATTATTATTTTCTACAAAACACTCCTCAGGCAAGCTACAAGTCCATCAAGATTTGTATTTTGTATTGTAAAGAAATATTACTTATTTCTTTTCCAAATTTACAAGGAACCTTTTTACAGAAAGCATTAAATGAAGTTATGCAGGAAATAAATAAATCATTCAGTAATAAAGTTCAGCTTTTAGTTGAATGAAAAAAACATGATCAATTGTCATTTTGACATAAGTTGACTTGACTTGATAGTAAGGGAGATTTTTCTTGACTTACTTTCCAGTCAACTTTCCAATGAAGTTGCCTTAATTGGAAGGCAAATTTTTGGCAGCTGGCCAATCAGATACTAGAAACTTGCCTTACTTTCAAGTCCCTTATGTCGCCTGAACCTGCCCAATAATTCCATCTTTCGCTTTAGTAACTTTGGGTTTAAAATTAATTGAGCTTTTTTTGCAGCTTGGAATTAGGGTGAACAATGGGCAAGTTCAGCCGACATAAGGGACTTGAAAGTAAGGCAAGTTTCTTGCATCTGATTGGCCAGCCTTCCAATTAAGGCAACTTTATTGGAAAGTTGACTGGAAAGTTAGGCAAGAAAAATCTCCCTTAAGCAATATTCACATGAGCACGACCAACGAACAACGAATGAACGAATATTCGTCGATTTTGACATTTCTTTCACATGAGAGTTTTTAATTCGTCGCGAATGAAGTTTGACATTCACCACCGAAACCAAAACAAGAACGATTTTTTTAGGTTAAGTACGCGTGATTTTTTTATTCGTTGCGAGTGTGGATAATGTGGAACGCGAATAAAGGTTGACAGTTCGTATCAACTATAATTTTTTTCGCGACGAATAAATTTGTTTTCTTAAATTTATTAATATATGATATTGAAAAGTAAAAGTATGCATCATAAATCAAAAAGAAACTATATTGCTATCGTTTTGTTAAGAATTTGTGTGGAAATATGTCTTTGAACGTATATAAACTCACATTTTGTAATTCATTCGTCGTTCGTTGGTCGCGCTCATGTGAATGATGCTTTACTATCAAGTTAAGTCAACTTATGTCAAAATGACAATTGATCATATTTTTTAATTCAACTAAAAGCTGAACTTTATTACTCAATGATTTATTTATTATCTGCACAACTTCATTTAATGATTTCTGTAAAAAGGTTCCTTGTAAATTTGGAAAAGAAATAAGTAAAATTTCTTTAAAATACAAAATACAAATCATGATGGACTTGTAGCTTGTCTGAGGAGTGTTTTGTAGACAATAATGATTTTGGTAGTTTTTGTACTATTAACTTGAAATAGAGGTTTGTGAAGTAAAGTTCTGAATTTTAAATTCATGACACTTGAAAAACTGACTAGTTGCCTTGGTCAAAATTTACGTTCAAAGAATGAAGTTGACTGCAAATGAAGTCCCTTAACTGAGTGTAAACTGTTCGGCAAAATTTAATTTTGTATATTATAATTTTTATATTTTCTCCAATATATTTAAAAACTTGATGTTTAGACTACGGATTTGTTACAAAAACAAACATTGCTGTTTAAGCATAAATAATTTACAAATATTTAAACTGAATGTTGAATACAGGGATTATAGATTTGGAAAACAATAAAGCCTCAAACAGTTTTTATCGAACTTTAAAAAGGAATATCTCATAAACTTTGAAGTCGGATTTGAATAAGGGCCATAAAAACCCATCGGAAAAGTGCAATTTAATTGCCAAGAATAAAACCTTCAGATAGTTAGATACGAGTACATCTGAAAATTTGAGGGTCGAACACTACAAAAATCATAAAAGATCAAAAACTGTTGATTTAATTTTGTATTTACAAACGAATTTTGGTGACTTAACTCAGATTTAACTTAACCTTTAATTTTAAACAGTAAAATTTGTTCACCATTATAGTGGGTGTTAAATCCTTCGATAGGATCAAATTTTTAAAACTTTAAAATACAATGCACTTTTTTCTTTTTTTGTGTTGTGTTTTTTTCTAATTTAATACTCCCCTTTTCTATGTTTTGTGTTTCCTATCAAACTACCTGCTCCTTGAAACTGAATGCAGGCAAATCAATGTTGATTGAAATTAAGATAATAACCCCCCACTAAACGAGTAAAATATTGTTGTTGTATTTCTTGATTATGTATTTAATAAATAATAAAAACACACTAAATATACTATTTAAATTCACTTAGACGTTACAAAACAGACACTTCAGTTTTCCACTTAGAAATAATTAAATAATAATTATTCCACAAGAACAATAAATATGTATTAGTAGAATTTATGCCATAGAATTTTTACTGCATTCATCTCGATCTAGAAGAAACACCATCAAACAACAACCTAAAATATAAATATCAAAATTCCAACAGGATGATGTGCCACAAACGACGGTTCTTGATGAAAAGGACAAAGCAGCTCTACTGAAGCACTATGCTGATCTCAAGGAAGAAATGGAAATTGATACAAAACTTCTCTCCGAACAGAGTCAAGTTAAAGCTTTGGAAAATACCAAAGCTGTGTTGGATAAAAAGCTGTTGCGGGTTAAGCAGGATAATCAGGAACTTAATCAAGAATTGGAAAAACAAAAATTAAAACTTCAAGAAGAAGAGAAATTAGAGAAGGATTTAATGATTGAAATAAAGGAATTTGAAAAAATCGAAGCAAAGAGTGATAAGAGGTGAGTATCGTTAGAACTTTTTGAAAATAAATCAATTTTGATTTGGAACTTGTTTTCTAGTATTTTGGAGAAAATCAAGAGTCTTGTAGAGTTAAATGAACAATTAAAGAAGGAAGAAGCTGAGTATAAAGAACAGTGTCGTGAGGAATTGGAGAGATTACAAAAAGAAATTCAGTAAGATAAAAACTTTGATATATTTCTAACTTACTATCATTGATTTTGACCTTACTTTTACAGAGAAATGGAGCAGCGAAATGCTGAGATTAATCCTGCTGAAGAAAAAGAACTAATTGCCAAACAAGAAGAACATCTTCAACTCTTGCGGTTGCAGTTGGCAAAGAAAAATCGTGGAATAGTTGCGATTCAGCGTCAACTTGACAACGTTCCAGATCGAACTGAATTGGCTCAATATCAAAGAAGATTCTTGGAGCTTTATAATCAAGGTTAGGTTTTGTGGACCCTTGATCACCTTGTTATTGAATAATTCATGTTTTTCTTTTAGTAAGTGCCAAACATCGTGAAACCAAGCAATTCTACACCCTCTACAACACCCTGGACGACACGAAGTTATATTTGGAAAAAGAACTCTCATTATTGAATTCAATTTATGAGAATTACCATGAAGGCATGACAACTCCTCAATCTCGAGAACAGTTCTTAAAACAATTCGAAGCAATTGTCGATGGTGTCAAACAGACTCACAACAAGGTTCTTCAAAAGTGCGATGATGAAAAAGTCAAACGTGATGCTTTAAATAGTCAATTGATGCATCTTGTGGAACAGCAGAGAAAATATGCAGCAGCTGTTAAACAACTGACACGTGAGTGCCAACGATGTGAAGCTCTGATGATACATTTGAAGTCGATTCAATGAAATTCCAACTAAACCATAGTTTTGGTTTTGGTTTTGCCCAGTTATATTTTACGGATAAGCATAATATAAAGTAATTTTGTAGAACAAATAATAAATAAAATATATAAACTCGAATGTATTCCATTATAAAAGCATTCGATAAAAGTTAAATAAAAAAATACGTCTAAACACTTGAAGCAATTGAAACTTGAGAAAAAACCACAACTTATCTGATTCCGCAAAGAGCAGCGCTTTAGTTTCTGTCGATTTTTAATGACATGAACTTAGGAAGAGTATCATTTTTTTTAACCATTATTTTCATGACTTAAAAAAAGTGGAACATTAATTGGATATTTTTCAGAGACGAGTGGGCGGTACTACGGCACTCTAGAGTTGCAGTTTCTAACTAATGGTTTAAATTCATAGGGGCATTGAATTCAAACGTTGGTTTTCTGGAGGTCGTTTTGTTTCCGTGTTCAACACAACCCAACTGAGGAAAACCAGAAAAGATTTAACAGGAAGACCCTCAACGCCCATATTCGAAGGACCAAATTTTTGCAAGATCAAAAATATGGTCATTCGTAAAAAGCATTAGGAATTTTCCCGCTTCCTGGGCCCCTGCGCTTGTTGTAAATGAAAGTTTAGAAGGCTAACGCTACAATTACTCTGTCAACGCATTGACTCCCTGACCTCAACAAAAAATCAAACATTTTTTGCATAAAACGTTGGCCATCAATGAATGTCAATGTCAGTGATAAAATGTGGCAATTACACGATTTCAAAAAATGAATGATATGAAATTAATTTTTCAGTTTATAACAACAAACAAATTGCTTAAATAAATCTTCAGAAGTCTGTTTTAAATGTATACCAAATGGAAAGCAGCACAGTAGATGAAGAGTATGAAATTAGAAAAACAAAAAACTTTTACGAAAACAGCGTTCTGTCTGGGCAGCAAATAGAATAAATATTGAAGAATAGACTGATGCCTGAAGAACGCTTGTGTAAATTCATTTTGAAAATCATGGTTCCGTTCGAGATTCGATAAAGCTCATTTTTGGTATGTCGAGACACCATTACATCCAAAAAACTGACTGTTTGTTTACTGACTTTTTTATTCATCATTTGAACAATCATAATGTGCAGGTGCTTCGGTTTCAACAAGACGACCCACGGCCGACGCAATAAGTAGCACAGCTCGTGTCACAATTGATTTATTAAAGGAAAAGTTTGGCAGCCCATAGTTTCACGTTACGGACCCGTGAATTGGCCTTCTAGATCGTTCGTTTTAACGCCTTTTGACGATTTTTAGTATAGGGATATGTGAAGTCGCTAGTCTAATCTACACCGCCGCCGGGCCGCCGCCGCGCCGCCGTCGATAAGACCCAAACGATTTATCATTTGGATGTCAACATTCGCTTCGTTATTGCCGATATACGGCCACAAAACATCAAAAATTGGACCTCCAGTAAAATACGTTTGAGCCAGCCATGGCGGTCATATGTCATAATGTCAGAAGATTATCTTTCGAATGAAGTAAACTAAATGTAAATTTAGAGAAAGGGGAGAGTACGATAACTTAGGCGACAAAGTTTAATGACGGATTTGTATAGAACAGTTAAAAACAAGAATTTTTTTACTATGGAAGGGGGGTCTTTTTCCCCCCGTTTAGGCGGTAGGGGCAATTTAAAAAAATATGTACATTAAATGTAAAAAAAAAGAGGCTGGGATGCGACCCACACTGTCTGTCGATTTGTCTTGCTTAAAAGTTTGTCTATATGTATCAATTTTGACCAAATTTGCGTACTATTTTTTGTAGATTTTATTTTTTATGAAGAAACGGACTGTTGGATTTTTATAAAAAAATTACTGAATATCGAAAACAATATTTTCTGTGAAATAAAATAAGTTTGAAGCCAATATTTGTAATTTTTGAAACGCTATTTGAGCCGAAAGTAAATTTTTACAAGTTTTAATATTGTTTTTTTTTTTTGTTTTTCTTTTTGTAAAAAAAAACTGTCAATTCGATTTTTCTCAAAATTTTATAGAATGTTGAAAACAATATTTCTTAAAAGATAAAATTAGTTTGATGCCAATGTCTCAAATTTTTGAAAAGATGTTTACGTCGAAAAACAATTTTTACCAAATTTTATACATTTTTTTTTAGGTTTTTATTTTTCGTAAAAAAACTGTCAATTCGATTTTTCTCAAAATTGTTTCTATTGTTGAAAACAATATTTCTTATACGTTTAAAGTAGTAAGAAGCCATTATCTCAAATTTTTGAAAAGATATTTGAGTCAAAAATCAATTTTTAACCATTTTTGTTAATTTTTTTTGGTTTTTAATTTTTTGTAAAAAAAATGTCAATTCGATTTTTTTCAAAATTTTACTGAATGTTGACAACAATATTTTTTGAAAGATTAAAGAAGTTTAAAGCCAATATCTCGAAGTTTTGAAAAGATATGTATTTGAGTCGAAAATCAATTTTTACCAACTTTTATTATTTTTTTTTTAGGTTTTTATTTTTAGTAAAAAAACTGTCAATTCGATTTTTCTCAACATTTTTCAGAATGTTAAAAACAATATTTCTTATAAGATAAAATAGGTTTGAAGCCTTAATCTCAAGTTTTTGAAAAGATATTTGAGTCGAAATTCAATTTTTACCAACTTTGAGTAATGTATTTTTTAGGTTTTTATTTTTTATAAAAAAACTGTCGATTAGATTTTTCTCAAAATTTTATCAGATGTCAAAAGCATTATTCTTCGTTGTACAAAATTGTTTTGGAGATGAAATCATATTTTAGTCGTAGAATTTTCGAGGTGACAAATGTTTTTTTTTTAAGTTTTTTTTGATTTATAAAAAAAACCGTTAATTGGATTTTTTTCAAAAAATAAACTTCTTTTGTATCACGTTACAATATATAATATAAAATTTAATTCAAGTCTCTAGCGTCATTGGTTCATGAGATATTTAGGGTTAACCAAAATTGTCACATTTTTTTAAACTGCTATGGTAAAAAACCACCCACGGAATTTTCTTGAGAGCCCTTTATGTCTTCTAGTTCTTGAGACAATTGAAAATTTCAAAAAAAATATTTTAATTAAATTACTTTTCCCTTGCTTAAGTATTAACGTAGTCTTATTTTGATAGTAATAATCGAATATGGATTAAAATACACCTACGGTAAATTAATTTTTCTTAAATCCAGCTTATTTAAATGCAAAAGAAACTTTGCATGCACCCCATCTTGCACCCACCGAACTTTGCCCCCTCCCCACCTTGCACGCACTCCAACTTGCACCCACCCCAAATCCTATAGTGTTCCCAAGCAGGGGGGTTGCAGGGGGGCAGCATGCCCCCCCTACAGATGCCACTGTTGCATACACCCAAACTCGCGCACACCTTACTGTTGCATACACCCAAACACGCATTACGCATACGCAAATACCATTATTACTATCAAAATAAGACCACTCAAGCAAAAAAAAAAAAGAATTAAATTAAAATAGTAGTTGTGGTTAATTTCAATTTTCTCAAAAACTAAAAGACATAAAATCATCTAGTTTTCAGAGTTTGATCAAAAACAAATAAGAGCAATAAATTCTGAAATAAAAACAATGGTAGATAATCTTGAAGTATTGAAAAATTACACTTTAAACTTTTTTAACTTTTTTTTACTCAAATTTTGAGTTTAAAATTAAATTTTTGAAAAACTGCGCATAGTTTTGACTTGAATTAAAAACTGGCTAATAAAACAGAATGTTGTCTTTAAAAAAATGTATAAAACTTAATTGTAAATATCACCGTTATTTTTCAATTATTTTTTTCCATTTTAAATAATATTTTTTTTAAATTGCAACTACCGCCTAAACGGGGGGAGATAGACCCCCCTCCCATAGTAAAAAATGCTTATTTTTAACTGGTCTAAAAAATTCCGTTATAATCAGGGCCGGCCCCAGCCAAACTTGCGCCCTGTGCAAGATTTGTAGAAAGCGCCCCTTTTTTATATTTTCACACATAAACTGATACACAAGCATAAGCCTTTCCCACATTATCCAGGAGGTAGACTTTCAATGCGTTTTTTTATTGAGGTATGCCCAGTAGGCCTAAACCATAAACTAAAACGCAGTGAAGAAATGAGCAGAGGGAAAACGTTTAAACTTGGAAACTTACTTTTCTGGTCTTACATTTTGCAAATTCAGAAATAAGATCATCAAAGTCAAAAGAATTTAATAATTCCTTTTCAATGGACATTATAGATAAACCTACCAATCTCTCTTGAGTCATGGTTGTCCTAAGATATTTTTTAATAATTTAAAGTTTAGAAAAACTACGTTCTCTTGAAGCTACCGTAACCGGGATTGTATTAAAGATTTGAAGAACAATTACTAAATTCGGAGCGAAATCTTCAAGGTTTCAACTAAAAATAAAATTTAACACATCTAAACTTGAGCTTTGTGGTGTAACAAGCTGGGATATTACGGTTAACTCTTGAAACAATTCTTCTCCATCTAAATCTTTAAAACTACTTTATGTTAAAACATTCTGCAAATTAAGGCATGAAGCACGTACATTTTTATTTTTTAAACATTCGCTTATGTTACTTAAAAATGAAAAATTGATACTATACGTATCAAACCTTTCAAGTATTTAAAAAAAATTCAACTTTAAATCTTTGTTTCGGGTCTAATATAGTTTCAGGACATTCATCAGCATAAAGTATTTTTCTCCGTTGAGATCGCAATGATGAATCTACAGGAAACATATTTGGTATTTCTAGGGAACTAGCAACACGCTCGGTTAATTGAACATACCTACTCATTAAATTTTTCATCGGAAAGCATTAAAATCAAACTGTTTTTTGTATTTTCTAAAACTGTTATGCCAGTTGACAGATTAACGGACGGACTTTGCAAATATTTACTAGTTTAATTTTTTATTTTCTAAAATTTCAAAACAAATAAGCAGGCAGCAAATAAATGTAAAATCAAGAATTTTATTTCCTAACGATTCTGCAATGTTTTTTGCCTCTAGATTTTTTAATTCTTTTTTTAATTTGTTTTTAAAGGCCTTAATGCGTCTAACCTGGTCTCTCATCTAGTCTCAGAAGGGGGTTTCAAAGTATGACTTGGAATTTTTTTCTTATAAATATCCCACCTCGTTGTGGAACTTGAAAAAAAGTTATACAAACATTGAATTGTATCGAAAAATTTAACTGCATAAAATGAGCACCGAGCCGCATCATTAACCACTAAATTTAAGGAATGCGGGCAACATGGAACGAAAAATGCTCTTGGTTCCAGGGTTCGAATTCGATTCTGAACACCATAATTTTGGCTTCGACAGTTTATTAAAATTCCATGTAATTGAAGCTTGTCTAAAATCAACTGAGTCAGTCACATTCCGGTCTTAAAAATTGATAGCTATTTATTTATTAACCAACAAAGCGAAAAAACAATTAAAACAATCTGCATTCTGCACCAGACTAGATATGCATTAAAAGTAGACGTTACAACAGTCAACCTGCACGCTCTGCCCCATATGATTCCGTATAAATAAGTTTTTTTTTGAAATATCTCCCATGTTAGTTTCGCTTTCGACACTTAGTGTGCAAAAAAGAAAACTTGCACATCCATTGACCATTTGTAGCAAAGAAACCTACCTACCTAGTTTCCAAATATTTCACCCTGTTCATACAAGAGAAAAAATCTCAACACAAAAAAGTTCCATGCAAGAGAAAAAAAGAAAAAATCTCAACACAAAACATTTCCATGCCCCTCATATGTGCAAGATTTATTTCATGCACACCGAGTCCCAAAATTAACATAGAGAATATGACAAAACAAAATACTTATTCATATTGAATCGTATGGGCTAGTACGTGCAGGTTTTGTATCACGCACCGTACCTGAATGTGGGACTCGGTGTGCATGAAATAAATCTTGCACATATGAGGGGCATGGAAATGTTTTGTGTTGAGATTTTTTCTTTTTTTCTCTTGCATGGAACTTTTTTGTGTTGAGATTTTTTCTTTTTTCTCTTGTACGAGCAGGGTGAAATATTTGGAAATGAGGTAGGTAGGATTTTTAGTTCTGCGATATCTTGAATTAAATTTTTATTGAATGCAACAATGAAAGTGATGTTAGTTAGTGCGCAAAAGATAACTTAGGACAGTTGAGATGCATGTTTTTTTGAGATTATTTTAAGAATGTTTGTGGTTAAAAAAATGGCAAATAGTAGTACATATTTGTTTGCGCAAGATCAGATTACATTTTCTTGCTCCTGGTAATGCGCCCTCAGAATTCTGCGCCCTGTGCATCTGCACATCTTGCACATATGCTTTGTACGGCCCTGGTTATAATATCTTGTCGCCTAAGTTATCGTACTCTTGCCTAGAGAAATCATCTTTGTTTTTTTTTTCACTCAAAGTTCGATGTTGGGCTCTTAGAAATTAGGCCCCAGGAAATAAGGTCCCAAAAAAAAATGAAATAAGGCCCCAAAGCTTATATGCAAAACAACAACAAAAATAAATTGCATTTTATTGGGGCATAATTTCACTTATTGGGGCCTTCTTTCATTTTTTGAAATTGGGGTGTTATTTCATTATGAAATACGACCACAATTCCAAACAATGAAATAGGACCCCAAAAACTGGAAATATCTGAAACAAATTGATGATAAAAAAATTGCGCGAATAAACAGTGGAATATGTATGAGGAGCATGCTGCCCTCCTGCAACCCCCCTGCTTGGGGTCACTGTTGGATTTGGAGTAAGTGCGAGGTTGGGTGTATGCAAAGTTTCTTTATATATATTTTTTACATATATATAAAGAAACTTTGCATACACCCAACCTCGCACTTACTCCAAATCGAACAGTGACCCCAAGCAGGGGGGTTGCAGGAGGGCAGCATGCCCCCCATACATATTCCACTGTTTTTATATCATCAATCTGTGAAAAATCGAATGTTGTAGCAGCAGATTGATGATAAAAAAACAGTGGAATATGTATGGGGGGGGGCATGCTGCCCTCCTGCAACCCCCCTGCTTGGGGTCACTGTTGGTTGTAAGATTACCTCACCAAAATATTCCACGTATAGGTATCACCAAAAGCTGCTTAAAACAGCCTTGTGGTACAATTTTGAATGTACCGTCCATTAGAAAAGTACGGTTTGCCGGTGGAATATTTTCTCTAATAAGATCGATGGTTCTTAAAGAAGAAAATAAGCAATATGCGAAATCCCCCTCTTCCATATGGCATGTTATTTCATTTCTAAAAATAAAAACACTAGGAAACAAAATATTGGGGCTTTATTTCATTTATTTCTTGGGGCCTTTTTTCATTTTGTTGGGGCTTTATTTCCACATTAAAAATGGGGCTTTATTTCATTATGAAAAATCACCCAATTTTTGGGGCTTTATTTCATTTTATTGTTTGGGGCCTTATTTCCTGGGGCCTAATTTCTAAGAGCCTAGAAAATTTGCTCATTATTTCCAAAAATAAATCGTAGATTTAATTTTTACAATATTTACTTAAGACTGGCTCTTTTCAAAAGGTGAAAAACCTCAAATTAGAAAAGGTTTTCAGTTTAGTCTGAAATTGAAATCTTTCAAAATAAAATTTTGAAATATGATATCACACCTCTTTGAGGTCATTAGATATATTGACCCATGTCCTTCGAAAATAGTTAAATAAAATAATGATGATGCAATCCAAAACCCTATTCGTTGATGGCTCTCTGTATATTCCATTTCAATTATACAATACCATAATAATATGTTATAACATTTTTATCCGCGGTTAACGGTGACAGTCTTTATTTGTTTTCTTTCGTTTTTCGTTTTTAGTTTTTGTTGCTAACATGAAATGCGTGTCTTGTCTATCTAATCTTATATATTTTACATTTATATTATATTATTTCTTATTCTGCAATTTCATAATTGAATTGAATTCCCAGATCCTCGTGGGATTTCGAGTGCGATTAGCTTAATGAATTGCGTGGTTTTGACAACTCAAACAACAACTCCAACACCAACAACAACAACACATCAACCAATTTACTACTATTAAGTTTAATTAAATTTAGATTAATATGCTGAACATAAACGATTGGCATAATCTAAAGTGTAATCATGTCTCATTATGGACCACTTGAAGAGATGAATTCTTAAAAGATATCCTACAGCAACAACATTAGAGATTAAAAGAATGGAGCACTCTTAATGTTCAAAAAATGGCTTGTTTTTTGAATGAATGAAAGTTAAAGGTTGACTATAGTAATAAGGATATACAATAATATAATCCAAGCAACCAACCCCAATATCTGAGTTGAAACAACAACAACAAAATAACGAATTCAACAGGTTTCAAACCTTCCAAAGCTATTAACGTGTAGATTTTTCTCTTCTTCTCTCCTCTAGAGAGCTTTAACAACACGCACTCTTATATCGTTTCGTTATGAATGAGACTTCCATATTTCCTGATATCCTACCCTACTATTTTTGTAGGTATAGTAAGTATAGGGAATGTTGTTATTGTGGCCCAATGGCGACGGCGCCGCCGTTTAAATGTATTTCACAACAACCCCCATTATCATCACCAACCGCCACCACCTTCTATTTGAATAAAAATGTGGAGTATTTTTGGGGTGGTTAGGTTACAGCCAAGCCCGAAAACAGATGGAAGCGTATAAGCGGGCTCTGTGGTGTCTTTCTTCATCATCAAGTACCTACATTTTCGGACTAACTCTCTTGTACTCTCTGAGGGTTGATTGTTGTTATCGTGGTCTGGTCTGGTCTGGGGGGCTTTTTTAGACTCGATTCTCTGTTCTCGGTAATAGGGAATCATCATCATCATTTTCTTCTTGTTTTTCGTATGTGAAAGCATCCCGAAATGCACAGAATTCTTGTGTTCAGTTTTCAGTCTTTTCGTGAACGTTGCGGCGTCTAAGACTGTTTTCTATATCCAGTCGTATATCAGATCCTCCAGGATAAATTTTGTGTCTGATTTATTTTTTCTTCCCTTAATTCAAAAAAAGAAAAGAATCTCTCTTGTCTCTTGTGAAAGTGAAACACAAAGTGGTGAATTTTTCAAATGAAAATAAGAAAAATAAAAAGATCAACATCTGTAAGTTCCTATAAAAAAAAAAATAAAAACGGTTTCGTCTCAAACTTTTATTGCTAGTCACGTTTCCCAACAAAGCGGTACCTAATTTTAATATAAATAAAAACTTTTTAGCTTGATTTGCACATTCATATGCTAAAAGAAAAGTCTTCTTACGTCGAATTTATTCGCATCCTCTTGAAAATAATTATTGTCGTCTCTCAACGCGTGTTTTTAATGGTGTCAAAAAGTGAAACAGATTGAATCGAAAATCTCACATATGCAAATTTAAAGGTCTACATTTTAAGGACGGGAACGGATAAGAAAAGTTAAACTTACAATTTGAAGAAATAAAAAATAAAAAAACGTCGAACTAAGACGCGTTAACGGTTTTTATTTAAGGGTTGTAATTTGAATTGAAAAAATGATTAAATCAAGTGGTGAAGGAATAAAATATTAGCACTAAAATTTATTGTGAAATAAAAAAATTTTAATTTTTTATAACTAAATTACGAAATCATAATTGTGAGATTAATTAATAAATCTTCTTCTTACAAGATATAAAACTTACAACGCTAAAACTTATTTTTAATGGATAACAAACCGAAAGGATTGATGATTTAAATGTTGATTAAAAAGGTAAAGGTTTTTATTTTTTTTTATTAAAAAAATATAACTAATTCTTTTTTTTAAATCCTGTTTACTGAGTGGAAATTTTCTAGGAAGTAAAAAAAAATACTAGAAAGTGATAAATTGATGTTAATATATAAGTGTTTAATACGCCTGCGTTAATTAAATTTTGAAATTACGTTAAAGTTTTTGCATATCTGTATTTTTGAAAAAGTCATTTTTTTGTCAATAACTATACAAATTCAGTTTTAAATATACAAAATAGATAAATGGCGCCCAACGTCAGTTAATTCAAAATAAATAAAACGTATGAACCTGGTGTATCACAGTTGATATTGATGGTTTAAAATGTAATCAACATGAATTTAAAAAAATTTAAATTTTAAAATGAAATTTAAGTCATCTGCATCAAAATGAATAGGGGTATTCACGATTCGGTGGAAATGGTCTTGTATCGTTGCACAAGTGTAAAAGTGTAACATTTTCTTGCACTAAAACAGCCATACTCAACCTTTTTTTTTAATGTGCCACATTGATAATTTTGTAACTGTACCCCGGGCTACAAGAATTTTTTTTGTTATCGTAAATAATAGATAGATAGATAGATATTTTATTTCTTTCCTTAAATATTATTTGGTTTGCTACCGCTCAGTTTACACAGAGATTTGATATTAAAAATATATCTTTCTACTGAATAAGTTATTTTTACAACATTATAATTACAAATTCAAAAAGAAAACATTTATATTTTGAAGGAAAATATGACAAAAACCTTCATTTAAGTAAAACAAACATTTCATTAGGAAATACATTGAATTTTAAAACACATAGTATACGTAAAGTAATAAAAAAGTTGCATTTAAATTGAATAAATATAAATAAATAAATAAGTAAATTAAAAAAAATATGTAACATATAAATTAATAGTAAATAAATAAATAAACAAATAAATAAATAAACAATAAATAAAATTATTTAGCAACCAAAATCTAAAAAACCCAAAAGCAGATACTAACTTAATAATAAAAAAAAATAAATAAAAAATAATAAATAATAAATAGTAAATAATAAATAATAAATAATAAACAATAAATAATAAATAACAAATAACAAATAATAAATAATAGATAACAAATAACAAATAACAAATAACAAATAACAAATAATAAATAATAAATAATAAATAACAAATAACAAATAACAAATAACAAATAACAAATAACAAATAACAAATAACAAATAACAAATAACAAATAACAAATAATAAATAATAAACAATAAACAATAAATAAATAACCATAAATAGTAAGTAATAAGTAATTAAAACTAAATAAGCTCAATAAATATAAATAAATAAATAAGTAATAAATAACAAAAATAAATAAATACATTTTTAACTGTTTAATTGCACTACCAAAGGGTTGTCAGAAATATCACAGTTCATTAAGAAATTATCAGTTAATTTTCGAATTCTTGTGCAAATCAATTCAACACCTGTTTGATTATGAAGATCATTAGTTGAATAATGCCAGGGTAGATTAAGCATCATTTTTAAAATTTTGTTTTGACACATTTGGAGTTTTTTAATATGGGAGATTGCACAATTACCCCACACCTGACATCCATACAACAACATTGCTTGAAACACAACCTTTTGTATAATGATCTTATTTTCAGCACTTAAATGCGATTTTCTATTTATAAGCGGGTATAACATTTTAATTGCAATATTAACTTTTTTTAATTATTTTACTAATATGTGCTTTAAAAATAAGCCGCTTGTCAAGGTTTATTCCTAGATATTGCACATTAGACTCCCATTTTATAGTAGCACCGTTGACTTCCAGTTCATTACTGGGAAGAAATAATCGCTTTCTTTTTCTCGTGAAAAAGATTTCCAGCATTTAATTTAATTTTCCAGTTGTGATAATATCTCATTAAAATATGAAGTGCATTTTGAAGATTGGTCCAAACTCATGCAAAAATCTGCATAAATCCCTGATTCACAATAAGGTAGCTGTGGAAAATCAGACGTGTACACATTATATAAGACAGGACCAAGAACTGAACCTTGAGGGACACCATACTGGATATTAACTAACACGGATTTAGATTTATTAACGTACACTTGAAAACATCTTCCTGATAAAAAACTTTGAATTGTTTTTATGAGAAAACTTGGAATCGCGAATGTTTCCAATTTGTAAATAAGAGCATTATGCCAAACAGAGTCGAAAGCTTTTTCGATATCTAATAGGACCATACCTGTAGATCTTCCTTCAGAACGATTATTTTTAAAAATGTTACAAATCCTAAGGACTTGATATGAAGTACTGTGGTGGCTCCTAAATCCAAACTGTTGGTCAGGAAAAATATGTTTTTCTTCAATTAATAAGTTGAGTTTTTTTTTTAATACTTTTTCGAACACTTTACTCAAACTACTAAGAAGACTGATTGGCCTATAGCTACTAGGATTTTCCCTGTCTTTACCAGCTTTCAATATTGGTATGACCTTCGCTATTTTCCAGGTCTCAGGAAAGTATTGATTTTTCAAACAGGCGTTGATAATAAACGTTAGATACTTTCGTAAATAATAATACTCATTTTAATGTGCATACATAATTACATAATATGTACATACATTATGTATTTATTTATTTATTGAAAATATTTTAATGTGATTTTTGAAATTAAGAACACATTTTCAAAACTTTATTTAGATTTGGGTTGTTGCTGCATGTCAACCTAATGACATTATCTAGGTGGGAGTCCGTAAGGTTGTTTCGGTAAATATTTTTTGGATATTTCATTCTCGAAAACGAAGATTCGCAAACAAATGTAGATCCAAATAATGTCAGCAGAATCTGTGAACTTCTTTTGACGATTGCATATTTTTCGGGGGGACGATGCTCCAAAATTCTAAGTATTTCCCTTTTTCCCTTTTTTCCTTAAACAGAGCTTCAAGATTTGAATCGTTTTTAAAATCGATGAACTCATCAAAAAACTTTGCCCGATCTTGATTTAAAACAGAAGTCACCCGTGAAATAGTCGTTGTTTCCAGATGCCATGGGTTTTCTACAAGCGTTAAGCATTTTTTTATTTTTCTGATATCATGAAACCTTTTTTCGAATTCTTTTGACAGTGCTGTTAAGTAATTCAATATTGTTGAGTAGTTTTCTTAAGAGATGTCAATGAGGTTCTTTGTAGCTATTACCATTGTTGGAAAATTTTGTATAGCTGTTTACTTCTTATTTCTTCATGAAAAATATTAAGCTTTTCTTCAAAAGCAAATATTTTACTTGCCATCTGTGAAATAATGTTATTTTGTCCTTGTGAATTTCGATATTGAGGCTATTTAGTTTTCCTGTGATATCGCATAAAAATGCTAAAAGACACCACCATTGATCATCTTGCAATTCTGGGTAAACTTTTTTTTATTTTGTTGTAAGAAGAGGATTATTTCGTGGCGCAAGGAAAAAAACCTTTCCAAAACCCTCTCCTTACTAAGCCATCGCACAGAGGTATGCAAAAGAATGTCACCATACTCACTTCCCAATTCTTCCAAAAGGCTTTTAAATTTTCTGTGGTTTAATTCTCTAGCTCGAATATAATTCACAATATCAATTACAATCTTCATCACAGCATCGATTTTTAAGTCAAGTCAAGCCATGTTTTCTTGATGAATAATGCAATGAAATGTAATTAAATTTGTCAAATTATATTTTTTTTAAACAAGATCCATTTTCAGATCCAGTCATGGATGGACAGCCATCTGTACATACACCCGTGATTTTTTTATTATCAAATTCATTCTGCTCTAGAAAATTTGAAATTGTATCAAGATAATCTATTCCCCGGGTCTGACATTTCATCGGAAGGAATTTGAAAAATTCTTCGAAGATTAAATTCTGTTTTGTGCAATATCTAACAAACACCGAGCATTGAGATGTTGCTGAAATATCAGTGCTGGAATCGAAAGCCAAGTTAAAAAACATATAGTTCCTTAAGTTTTCTATTAAATTGTCACGAATATATTTGGAAATGTCTTCAATACGTCTCACACATGTTGAATCAGACAGTTTTTGTTTTTTATTTCAGACAATATTTGTTTTTTGTTGCTAAATTTATTAAACAGTATATCGGCAGCACTTACGAAACATTCTTTGACAATTTCTGCATCGGTGAACGGTTTCATGTGCTTACCAAGAGTATAGCAAATTTCGTAAGATGCCTAAATTACCACAGAGTCTTGAGTTAAAGCCACGGACATCACATTTTGTTGCTGTTGTAATGACCTCTTTAACAAAGTCAATTTCTCACTTCTTAATTATTGTGTTCCACGAGGATAAGTTTCGTTGAAAGATTTGTGTTTTGTGTTAAAATGACGACCAATATTATACTTTTTTAAAATAATTTGTTCACGGCATATTAAATAGGTAGCAGCGTTGTTTTTGCTTGACACAACAAAATATTCTGTTTCCCATTCGTCTTGAAATGATCTATTTTCATCAGATATATTTCGTTTTAGTTTCGAAGAAATTCCTGCCATTATTCTTTATTTACAAAAATTCACTGCAACCGCACTAACTGAAATTCAAAATGTAAGTACCTAACCATCAAAACGAGGTATTTCGGCAAAATAGTTTCCTTGACTTATTATGCCTGGACTGCTGTGTTTATGAATTTTCCATTCAAAATTTGAATAAAATGATTCTAATTATATTTTGCAATGGCAAGAATAGTAAGGAATACTCAGCGACATCTGTTTTTCATTTAGTTGTGCAAACTTTTCCTGACGTTGAAAGGAGTGCATCTAGAATATTTTTTGAAAACACACGATGTCCACTTTTCCGCTGATGTACGTTCTAGTGTTGCTTCCATTTTGAAAACTTAAAAGGATATATTTTTCTCACGTTTTTCTGCAGTCACTAGATATTTTAAGAATTTATTAAACTACGCTGCGGGGCAACTTTTATAAGGTTGAGTATAGCTGCACTAAAACTAAAACTATTGCAACTGAAAAATACAACGGTGTAACATTTTTCTGGTGTAGTTGACAGATGTCAGTTTCAAACTAATTTTGACATATTTACTCCGGTTTTGCTATAGACTAGAAAAGGTGTGTTCACGATTTACAAAAAAAAATAAATTTCGCATTTTTGCACTTTTTGGTTACACCGGATCGTGAATACCCCTAATGTTTTTGTTTGAAAAAAAAAAAAATAATTTTGTCTGTATTTTTAAACTACATATTCTTTTTAGCTCATGTTTTTTCGGATGAAAAATATATAATCCGATCTTTTGATTGTTAGCCTCCACATAAAGGTATCCCTGATTTTACTCACTAAAAATCTAACTTCTATTTGGTATCTAAAATTTATTTACCAAATAAAGACTTTATTAAATCCAGAACTTTTTTTTAAAGTTAATTTTTACTCAATGATGAAAAAGTTTTTTAATGATTTTTGCTTTTTTTTAATTCGGATCCCTTTTATTTGTATAACTACCTATCAGTTTTACTTTCAATAATAAATTTTAACCTTATGAGTAAATCTTTGATTTCAATCAGGAAAATGTGATTTAATAAAAGAATAGGAAAATTTGTTTCAATAATAGAAATTTTCAATGATGACCTGTCAGAAAAATTCCAATGATTATTTTGAATAATGCAAGCCGATGATAGGCTATTGCCGAACATTAATTATTGGAGAGGCTTTTTACAACAAGTGTTCAAAAAGATATTCAAAAACATAGAACACTCAAAATTTTGAGTTCAATTTTTGTTACCTTTGTACGTTTTTTTTGTATTATGCAAAATTGGGGTTTTAAGTTTTGAAATGTTTGTTTTAAATTATTTTCCTCAAAAACAAGTGAAAGTGAGTATCGTGAGCAAGTTTTGTGTTGGCTCAAAAAATCAACTCTAAATTTTAAGAAAGGGTCCCGAAATACTGTCTACTGTTCATTTATGAATATTTTAAACCAAATCTATAAAGCAATTTTTCTAAAACCTGAAACCCAAAACTTTTGGGTTACTGTTATTATCGAGAACCGTGTTTAACCGTATCCCTATAATAGGACTATTTATTTGATTGGATTCAGTATTTTTTTTGAGACAAAAGTTCAGTTTCTAAAATTGTTTACTGCAAAATCTATATTGAACAATTTAGAAATGCTTAATTCTGTGTCTTTTTCAAAATTTATAAATGAATAATTCTGTGTTTTATTATTCTGTTTTTGTCTGTAAGTTATACAAAATTAGTTGGTTTCTTTATTTTTACTGATCGTTTATGTTTTCATAATTTTTCGATATGAAATGTGGGATCCCGTTTCTACGTAAGCTTCGTATCTACAAAACCAATTTGTTTAATGCTGTACAACAGCTGATGATTTCCCTAAGTAGAACAAAACATTATTAACCTCAATTTTTTGATGATGGATAATTTGTCATACTTTCAAATAAATATAAACAAAAAGATCTTGAAAATTGCATTAACATCTGAAGAATCGCTAATTATGCAAAAGTATTCAAAAACTAATTGCTCAAGTAGAAATTTGAAGGTATACATTTTAAATAAATTTAAATCCGAAGAGAGTGATCTAATTTTTTTTGGCTAGGTCAAAAATTCTTCTTTCAAAACCTTATTTTTCAAAATTTAATAAATATTGAAAAGATTTATTTTTTGAATGGAAATTTATTGTCTCTATTTTGTTGGATAGTTAGAAATAAATATAACTACAATTCTAGTTCAAATACCGGATAATCACGACTATCGCAATGTTATTCAGTTTACAGTATTTTATGCCTAACCGCCTAAATACAATGGATGAAGCTTGAAGCTTAAAAAAACTCTTGAAGTAGAATCTGTCATTAAGCACGCGCATTTTGAAGGAAAGGATGTCCACAATAGTGAAGCTTGACAGCAATGAATCTGCACAGCACCAAGTTAAAAGTTTTTAACTGGATCCCTCAACTCGATCTATATTAACTATATAAACGTAAAAAATCTGCGCAGCATGAAGTCAAGAGTAAATGATCAGCCAACTTGCGCTTCAGCATCAGCTTCAACTTTGCATTGTAGCGCTGCTGTGTGTTATTTTCGTACTTTTAAACTTTGACAGTACCACAAGCTTTAGCTTCACGATTGTGTTCAGTCAGTAACTTAATTAACGTTCATTGATTGAATGAAATAGAGTTTGCCATAAATTTATTTTATGGATATAAGTTTAAAATCCTTTAAATGACCTGCTTGCAATGTAGAACATGTAAAATGTCAAAATTGGCTGTTTTTTAACTACCCATAGGAAGTTATTGTAATAGGTCCGATTTGTCGAATTGAAAATTTTGACATTTCTCGACGTTTCAAGGTCCCTAGAGTCGAAGTAAAAGATATTTAGAAAGATTTCTGTGCGTGCGTATGTACGTACGTCCGTACGTTCGCGACGTTTTTTTCGTTGTCCATAGCTCAAGAACCAGAAGAGATATCGACTTCAAATAAATTTTGTTATACATATAATAAGGCAGAAAGATGCAGAAAGGGCTCTCAAGAAAATTGTGGGTGGTTTCTTTTACCATAAAAAAAAAGGTGAACATTTAAAAGTTAAACCTAAATATCTCATGAACCAATGACGCTAGAGACTTCAATTAAATTTTATATTATATATTGTGACGTGATACAAAACAATTATATTTTTTGAAAAAAATCCAATTAACAGGTTTTTTTATAAATCAAAAAACTAAACAAAAAATTTGTCACCTCGAAAATTTTACGACTAAAATATGATTTCATATCCAAAACAATTTTGTGCAACGAAGAATAATGTTTTTAACATCTGATAAAATTTTGAGAACAATCTAATTGACAGTTTTTTTTACAAAAAATAAAAACTTAAAAAAAAATTAATAAAAGTAGGTAAAAATTGATTTTCGACTTAAATATTTTTTTAAAACTTTGAGTTATTGGCTTTAAACTACTTTTATCTTTCAAAAAATATTGTTGTCAACATTCAGTAAAATTTTGAAATAAATCGAATTGACAGTTTTTTTACAAAAAATTAAAAACCGAAAAAAAAAATTAAAAAAAAGTTGGTAAAAATTGATTTTTGACTCAAATATTTTTTCAAAAATTTGAGATAATTGCTTTTAACTAATTTTAACTTTTAAGAAATATTGTTTTCAGCATTCGATAAAATTTTGAGAAAAATAGAATTGACAGTTTTTTTTACAAAAAATAAGAACCTAAAAAAAAAAACAATACTAAAACTTGGTAAAAATTTACTTTCGACTCAAATAGCTTTTCAAAAATTACAAATATTGGCTTCAAACTTATTTTATCTCACAGAAAAATATTGTTTTCGATATTGAGTAGTTTTTTTTTATAAAAATCCAACAGTACGTTTTTTCATAAAAAAATAAAATCTACAAACAATAGTACGCAAATTTGGTAAAAATTGATACATATAGACAAACTTTTAAGCAAGACAAATTGACAGACAGGATGGGAAGTTATCAGTGTGGGTCGCATTCCAGCCTCTTTTTTTGTTTTAAACTTATTAACATTAAATAATAAATAAAGGATAGAAATAAAGTTCGAATTAAATTTTCATTATTTTAATCTGCTTGATAATTACATATTAATTTTTAGCTAGGTTCCCAAAATCGTGTGAAATGAAACAGAAATCTAAATTGAAAATCGCTGCAGAGAAGCAGTTTTTTGTGATAAGCAGTGTTCGAAAATATCGTTTGAGAAAACCTCTGGAGTCAAAGCATACTTTCTGATTGTGTTAGTTAAAAAAAAAAACATTGTTTTACTTGAAATGTTGGAGAAGACGCTTGGCGGGCTGACAAATTATATTAAATGTTTTGTCCGTAGGAGCTGCAATTTTGTATGGATGGACTGATTAAATATACCTAAAAAAGTTAAGGTGCATTTCTTTCAAGTGAAAATACAAATTTTAAACAATTTCCTCATGTCGAATTCAAATTACGTCAACTTAATCTGGTAGAATTCAAATCACTTCAAAATCGCAAAAACGAAATTTTGAACACGGAATCCACTTCGTTTTGAGTTCGAAAAAATTAAATTGATATCGATGAAAGTGAATTTCAGAACTCCAATTTATATTTGGAATCGATTTCGAGTGAAAGTGAAAAAAAAACCTAGCTCAGGGGTCGGCAAGTAGTTTGAAGTGGGGTCCAAATACGGTTGAAAACATTTTAATCGAGGTCCAGAAAAAGAAATTAAAAAAAGTTTTGTAGTTTTTATTTTGCTTCATTTAAGTAACTGTAATATTAAACAAATTACAACGATGGTCTTGAGCCAGTTTTTTTATAGTTTGGTTCACGCGGGGAGCAGCAAATGCGAAGAGTATCATCAAGGTGGGAGTCTGATAATCTCGAACGATATTTGTTCTTCAAAAAATTAATATTTGAGAAAGACGATTCGTATATACATATAAAAGGTGTCCCAAAATTAACGCAAGATTTGAATTAAATAGAAAACGCCGTTTTTAGTCTTTTGATAGTTATATTTTTATTGACTCGTAAATTACATAGGATAGGGTTATGTATGGAATAACACATCGGACAAATGGCCTCCACGGCTTTGCATGCACATGCGCACTCTTTTGTTGAAATTTTCCATGACCATTCTGCATAAATGTGGCTGAATTTCGTTGATGCAGCGTTGAATCTCCTCCTTTAATGCACGGGTGGTTGTGGGCTTGTTGACATAGACTTGTGATTTCAAATAACCCCATAAAAAGAAGTCTAATGGTGTTAAATCACACGATCTAGGAGGCCAATTTTGATCACCGAAACGAGAGAGTACACAACCTGGAAATGTCTCATGCAGTAATTGAATTTGGTTGAGATGAAAATGTGCTTCATCGCTTAGGATGATTTTGCTCGAAAAATCAGCCGCCAAGCTTTCACTATTTTTGAAATATTCTTTAATAATGAAGACACGTTGTTCTATCGTGTAACGCTCCATTTTTAATAACCCTATACTGTTAGCTGTCAAATTGCTTTTTTTTCAGGGTTTCCAACACTTCACTGCACAAATGGCGGCAAATTCAAATCTTGCGTTAATTTTGGGACACCCTTTATGTATGTCGAGCCAAACGTAGTAGCCAAGTTCATAGCTAGTTTTTTTGCAATTTTGATATTTTTCTGAACCATGCTTACCCCCAAAATTTTCAGAGGATGCAGTTTTAAATATTTGCATTGAAATATCTCCTTAAAGGTCAATTAATTCCAATTGTAATGAAGCTTTTGAAACATCGAATAACTTTGCAGTCACTTCACTCCATTCTGCTACTGCAATGACTTCATAAGGCAATTTTAGGAATTGAGATAGCTTCCCAAGTTCTGCAAAATCTTGGAATCTTACAGCAAATTCGCTTTTAAGATGGGATAGAAAGTTTGAAAGCACTGTAATGTCTTCTTCTTCAGAGTTCTCCTTTTTATATTCAAGAATTGTTTCAATTCTTTTTTAGCAATATCTTTTTCGAAAACATCCAGCTTACGACGAAAAGCGGACATGCTTTGTATTAAGTCACATATTAATTTCCCATTTCCTTGTAACTGGATGTTAAGCTCATTTAAATATTTCAGAACATCTTTTAAAAAAGCTAAAGCGCTCTTTTGCTATGAAGTCCAAGTGCTTCCTTGCTTCCGTCGTCGTATCCAAAGTTTGCAAGAATTAGATAACTTGCTCTTTAATCATCCAGAAACTTTCAATAACATGACCTTTACTTAGCCAACGAATATTTTTGTGTTGCAGTAAGTCCGAATACGCCGTTTCACATTTAGGAAGAAACTCTTTTTTTGTGGAAACGTTTTTAACCACGAAAAATAATTTAAAAAAATCGATACCGAACGAAAGCTCCGTAATTAGATCTCACAATAAGACTGCCAACCGATTCTACTGCAGAGAGAATTTTACTTACAAAAAAAGCGATTTTTACATTTTGCATGTCAATTTAACTTATTTTTCTGTGATTACCTGCTTAGCCGCCATATTTAAAATTGCAGTTGCAAACGCACTTGCTTGTGTGTTAGATAAGCATTTTTTAATTTTGTTTAAATTAACATACGTACGTTATTAAATTGAATCGGTAGTATGGCTAAGTTTGTCCTTTCGTAGTTCCGCGGTCCGCAGTTTGACCTTTCGCGGTCCGGAAACGGCCCGCGGTCTGGCTGTTGCTGACCGCTGACCTAGCTATTGCTTATATAAATATGATTTCCGAAATATATTCGCCATTACTACGAGTTACATGGTCCATTCGATCTGTTCAGAACCAGTAACTCTGATACTCGTAGCATGGCGTCAATGGTGGCTTGAGTGTTGGTTTCTAATGCTTCAAAAGTTGTTGGTTGTTAAACAATGATTTAATATATACATAGATATAAAAAGTATTCTAGAAGCGTCAAAATGAACAAAATGGATTTTCTTCGCTCTATAATTGTAAGTGATCTGGGAACTTCAAGAACCGAATAATTTTTCAAAGCAATTTCCTATAATTTGAATAACATTTGACAGTTTGTGTTGGTATTAAACGATGCACGATGAATTTTCAAACCTTACTGAACAGAAATATCAAAATAGTTTGGCATTCTCAAGTGTCAAACCATAGATAACAACCATCGCATCGAAACTTCTAATGCAGCTAAAAAACACCTTTTTTAAAAAATTAAGGACTTTTGCTAAAAGTTTATGATATTACTCTGAAATTTTGCACGGGTTATCAGAACTTTGAAAAGGAGAATTATAAAACCAGAATTTCAACTCACTCTCTCCCTTTTAAAGTTACCATATAATAATTTTGAAATAGATTCTTCAACTAAGAAAGTTTTCTTTATTTAATAATAAATGTTGGTATTTTGAATATCTGATAACATAAATGTATCTTTTTCAATAATTATTCTGCGTGTCTTTACCTCTTGTGTTTTTTTTTACGAATATTACATCAGATTTCCTTTTATTATGGCTTTACAAAACAATATATTGGTAGCTTTTAGTTTAATTAAACTCATTTTTGGAATATGATACTTTACACCATACGCCCACCTTTCCTCCTACCCCTTTCACCAAACTGAATTTTGTATCTACGCCTGTAAAAACGCTGACGTTACCGTCTGAATCAAACATTTTTATTTTTCCTTTTTTTTTTAATCGTAAAAACGATGATAAAACAAAATAATATGCGGTAGGTACACTCAGGCGTATGAGTGCTTTTATTTTTCTCTCATTTTTTAATAACATGATAATCGTTTTTACGGGAAATAAAATTACAGCATATGTTAAGTATACACGGCATATTAACGACTCATTAGCCGCAAAAATTATATATCATTTTAAATTGTTTATACAAGCTTAATGTAATGCTAAAGCTTATGTATACATATGTATATGCCTTCATAACTCATAAGATAGGATCCAAGAATACTACTTCCGGGAAAGTATGTATTTATTTTGTTTTAAGATGGAAACAAGAAGACAGCTTTGATGAGATGAGTAGCTACTTCAGAAATAAAAAATGACTTTGAGATTTGGTTTTGCGATATTTTCCGACTTAAGTTAACAAGGTTTCTTTTTTTTAAAAGCTTATTTTCGTTTGAATTAACGAAGGAAAAGACTTTCTTTAGAATTATTAGTTTTTAGAAATTACACATCATGGTGCTTTGCGTTTATGTTTTTCACTTTGCTTTCGTGAATTATTTTGTTTTTAAGATTAAAAAAAAGTGAGGTAAAAACTAAAATTGGCTTTGAGGTTTTTCTTTTTCATAGTTTTTGAGGTCGAATATATAATTTTTTGTTGTGAACGATACTTTTGTCTCCTCCGAAACATCATTGACGAAACTCTAAACATAAACTTTCATTTTAATAGTGTTGACTTTTACTTTGTCCCTTTATGTAATTTTTTTATTTGCTAAATATAGAAACTATGATCCAAGTACCGCATTCGTAAAAAAATTCGAACCCCAGATTTTAGTCAATCAAGTCATTACAATAATTGTAGAGATTAAAAATATCGGTGCTCCCCATACATTTTTTTCGATTTCGACAACTCGAGAAAATGCCTTAGGTACAGATTTTTATGAAATTTTCTTAACTGGGCTTTTTTAAATATAAAAAATATATGTTTGTATATTTTTATAAGCACGAAATAACAGTATATCAAAAATATTTCTAAACGAAATTGAAAAATTGTATTCATGCATAAAAATTAAAAAAACCGCTCTAACGATTTTCGAAAATTAAAAGTTGAAGTTTTAATGAGAAATTAATTGTCATTTAAATTTTGGAAGATGAACTTATTTTGTAGAAAGATGTCTGTGCGTGCCGTGTGTACGTACTACGTTCGTACGTCAGTAGAGATATCGACTTCAAATAAATTTTGTTATATAGATAATGATGCAGAGAGATGCAGAAAGGGCTCTCAAGAAAATTGCGTGGGTGGTTTTTTTACCATAGCAGTTTAAAAAAAAAGGTGAACATTTTGATTAGCCCAAAATATCTCACGAACCAATAACGCTAGAGACTTGAATTAAATTTTATATTATATATTGTAATGTGATACTAAACAAATATTTTTTTGAAAAAAAAAAATCCAATTAACGTTTTTTTTTATAAATCAAAAAAAAACTAAAATACAAAATATTTGTCACCTCATAAATTTTATGAATAAGAAATGATTTTATCTCCAAAATAATTTTGTGCAACGAAGAATAACGCTTTTAACATCTGGTAAAATTTTGAGAAAAATCTAATCGACAGTTTTTTTACAAAAAATAAAAACTTAAAACAAAAAAATTAATAAAAATTAGTAAAAATTGAATTTCGACTTAAATAATTTTTCAAAAATTTGGAACATTAGCCTTAGAATAATTTTATTTTTTAAAAAATATTGTTTTCAACATTCAGTATCATTTTGAAAAAAATCGAATTGACAGTTTTTTTTACAAAAAATTTAAACCTAAAAAAAAATTAACAAAAGTTGGTAAAAACTGAGTTTGGACTTAAATATCTTTTCAAAACTTTAAGATATGGTCTTTAAACTAATTTTATCTTAAAAGAAATATTGTTTTGGACATTCGATAAAATTTTGAGAAAAATCCAACTGACAGTTTTTTAACAAAAAATAAATACCTTAAAAAAGCATTACTAAAAGTTCGTAAAACTTCAAAAAATCAAATATCTTCAAAAAATATTGGATTCAAACTAATTTTACTCACAGAAAATATAATTTTCAACATTCAGTAAATTTTTTATTAAAATCCAACAGTCAGTTTTTTCATAAAAAAAAAATCTACAAAAAATAGTACGCTAATTTGGTAAAAAATGATATTTTTCTCGATATCTCGTGAAAAATAGAAGATATTGACTTCAAATTCATTTAATTCATCCAATTTGTATAATGTTTATTTAAAAAATAAAAACTTTTAAGAAAAAAAAATTGTTCAAAATTTTTGTTCCCAAGATTTTTGGTCGAAAACCTATTTTTACCCATTTTAGACCATTTTTAGAAAGTTTTTATTTCTTATATAAAAAAGAGGCTGGGATGCGACCCAGACTGATAACTTCCCATCCCGTCTGTGGATTTGTAAAAAGTTGTGAGTTGAATTATTTAAAAAAAAAATTAAAAATTACCAACAATATTTAGCATAAGATGAAACAGTTTGATTTCAAAACCTATTTTTGTAAACGAGATTTTTAGTCGAAAACCAATTTCTACCAATTTTAGTAGCATTTCTTAAAAGTTTTTATTTCTTATACAAACAAATACAAATTAAATGAATGAAATTAATTTGAAGTCAATATCTTCTATTATTCACGAGATATCGAGAACCGAAAATCAATTTTTACCAATTTTGCGTACTAATTTTTGTAGATTTTATTTTTTTTTTTTTGAAAAAACTGACTCTTGGTTTTATATAAAAAATTTACTAAATGTCGAAAACAATATTTTTAATTTTTGAAAAGATATTTGAGTCGAAAATCAATTTTTACCAACTTTTAATAATGTTTTTTAATTGTCACCTCGAATATCTTACAAACAAAAAATGATCTTATCTCCAAAATATAACGTTTTTGACAAATGGAATTGGACAATTTTTTTTTATAAAACGTAATACAAAACAAGTATATTTTTGGAAAAAAATCCAATTATCTGTTTTTTTGATTTATAAAAAAAAAACAGTTAATTGGACTGAAAAAAAATGTTGACACCTCGAAAATTTTACGACCAAAATTTGATTTCATCTCCAAAACAATTTTGTGCAACGAAGAATAATGTTTTTAACATGTGATAAAATTTTGAGAAAAATCTAATGACAGTTTTTTTTATAAAAAATAAAAACCTAAAAAAAAAACATTACTCAAAGTTGGTAAAAATTGAATTTCGACTCAAATATCTTTTCAAAACTTTGAGATATTGGCATGAAACTACTTTTATCTTTCAAAAAATATTGTTGTCAACATTCAGTAAAATTTTTAAAAAATCGAATTGACAGTTTTTTTTACAAAAAATTAAAAACCGAAAAAAAAATTTAACAAAAGTTTGTAAAAATTGATTTTTGACTCAAAAATCTTTTTAACATTTTGAGATAATGGCTATTAGCTAATTTTAACTTATAAGAAATATTGTTTCCAGCATTAGGAAAAATTTGAGAAAAATCGAATTGACAGTTTTTTTTTTGCAAAAAATAAAAACCTAAGAAATACAAATTATAAAAAATTGACTCAAATATCTTTTCAAAACTTTAAGATATTGGCTTTAAACTACTTTAATTTTTCAAAAAACATTGTTGTCAAGATTCAGTAAAATTTTGAAATAAAAACGGATTGACAGTTTTTGTACAAAAAATTAAAAACCTAAAAAAAATTTAACAAAAGTTGGTAAAAATTGATTTTTGACTAAAATATCTTTTTAAAAATTTAAGATAATGGCTTCTAACTAATTTTGACTTATACGAAATATTGTTTTAAACATTCGATAAAATTTTGAGAAAAATCGAACTGACAGTTTTTTTACAAAAAATAAAAACCTAACAAAAAACAATACTAAAACTTTGTAAAAATTTACTTTCGACTCAAATAGCTTTTCAAAAATTAAAAATATTGGCTTCAAACTTATTTTATTTCACAGAAAATATTGTTTTCGATATTCAGTAATTTTTTATACAAATCCAACAGTCTGTTTTTTCATAAAAAATAAAATCTACAAAAAATAGTACGCAAATTTGGTAAAAATTGATACATATAGACAGACTTTTAAGCAAGACAAATCGACAGACGGGATGGGAAGTTATCAGTGTGGGTCGCATCCCAGCCTCTTTTTTATTTTTTTAAATTGTTGTAATAAGAAAACCACCCGCTCAATTTGTTTGAAAGTCCTTTTTGCTTCAAAAATGTTATTATTTCTTAAACAACATTATTTTAAAGGCGATATTTTTATTGGTTGTTGAGATATTGACGACCAGACATCTCTCTAAAAATCTTTGATTTAGATTCTGGGGACCTGGAAACGTCGAAAAAACTTTCTATTTGAAGTTAATAAAGGTATTATTTTTAGACTCTTTGGATACAGCGGATAGTTCATGCTATTTTTGTAAAAGATAATATGTTTTTTTCCTAGGAATATAATATGTATGTTTTGAAATACTCTGGCAAGATTTTTGATTTCCTGCCATATTCGTTTTTAATTTGTAACTTTTTATTTTAAATGGAAAATGAACAAAAAATACAACAATTCTGAGACTCCAAAATCTAAAAACAACTCCCTCTTTCGGGATAGTATTTCATCAAACCGATTTGAACGTTAACGAATAAAATTTTAAATTGTCTGCTTATAAGCCGTCGTATTTGAATAAACTTTTGACATTGGTAATACGCGTTTAATTATTTTTGCGACTATTAAAAATTTTGTAATTATTTTCTTTTTTTCAAACCATTTTCAACGCATCACTTATTTTAAAGAGAAAATAAATGTCTTCATATAATTTTAAAACACAATTAGCGCTAAAACACTTTCCATGTTTTTCGTATAAAACAAAGACACAAAAACCAAACTTTGCTATTTCTTAAAGTTGAACAAAAAGTTCTACCCAACCTTTGTGTTTCTTTATTTTTTTAAATAAAGCATATAATTCACAAAATTTCACTTGAATTATTCAGTACCTCAAACATATAAAAGGTAACTGAACTGGTAACTATTGGAGAAAATAAACATCAAACGAAGGATAAAATAATAATTGTCTAAATTCTTTTTTATATTTTATTTTGATATTTTCTTTGTATTTTTCAAAAACAATCTATCATTTCAAAACTTAAAGTGTCCGTAGGTTGACTTATACAGCGTTTTTAAGATCGTCATGCACGGGCAGCCGCAAACCTTTTTTTCTTCAGAGGAGAAGGGTAATTAATTTTACTTCGCAAAGAAAAGAAAGAAGCAGGCTTTTATGACTTCCATGCAAAGATTGCAGAACTTGAAATCACTTTAAGATTGGTACTTCAGATTTTAAAATCACCAAACATTTTTCTCACGAACAATTGATTGCAATCATTTAAGAGTTCATTCTTTTTTGCATTCACTTGAAGTCTTTGAATTCTTTTGAAGTCATTGATTTCTTTTCAAATCATTGCGCATTCTTTTGAAGTCTTTTTCCGTACTTAATACTTAATTGTTGTAAAATAGTCCAAAACTGATTATTTATAAATACATTCTTGTGTGAAAACCTTGGGTGACATTCTGTAAGGAATAAACGAAAAATTATAGAACGAACGTTTTTTAGCTTGTGGGAACGATTTGCTTCATGTACGAATACAATCGATTGCATGCGTAACAAAATCTCAGAAATCGTTATCGCACAACTTCTTTCGTTTTATTTCACTTAAAAAAAAATTGGATCCCTGGGTTTAAAAATTTTAGAATAACATATTTTATTTTATTTATAAAAACATACAAATTTTATTGATTTTGAATGAAAATTAAATTTTTGTAATTTTTTCCATTTTCGACATCAACAAAAATATCTTTTACAAGATGTTATTTAATATTTTTGTGCAATAAATTTCCCATGAAAATCTCTTGAAATTCTTCATCTATTACTAATAATAAAAACAACAATAGCTTACGAATCTAACGTAACATTAAAATTTAATTAGTATCGCACGGGTAACTTCTACCGGCAGCGCTGGCTGCTTTTTAAGTCCTTTATAAGACAACCAAAATAAAATTGATGTTCTAGTAGAAAATTTAAGTTTTTCACATAAGCCCTTTTAATGGCAAGAGTTATTAAAAATTTGATGTTCAAAAAACTATAAACTTCATGGAGACATGTGTCTCACATATAGTAGAAAATTTCATTTGAAAACTATACCAACATCTTCTAGGTAGGCAGTTAGGTTGATAGGTACTCGTCCTTGTATATAATAAATCAACGAAAGATAGCAATACAAAAATCTGATGTTGATGGTGTTTTATTTATTCAATCTATAAAAAAAATCTACTCATTCTATTTATAAAAAGGACAACGGAAACGACAACAATTATAACAACAACAACATCAACAGCAAATAACAAATAACAAATTTTCCTGATGACTGCATCTTATAGTTTTCTGATTTATTATTATTATTTCCCAAAAGAGTCTTTTCTTCGTTTACGTTTATCAAAATATCCTTTTGCCAACAAATATAAATACAACAAATCTTTAAGTGCAAAAACATGACGTCATTCCATTAGAATAACAATATGGAAAATTGAATAAGAAAAATGCAGACTAAATAAACATCAGTGTGGGTACCTATTTTTATTTTATTTTCTTTCTTCTTTAAATAATGTGTACTACATATATTCTTATCCTACAGCTTTAGCCAAAATAATAGAAACATTCTTACTTAATTTCAATTAAATATGTTTTGAGTTCAAAAATCATATGAGTATTTACAGTAAAAAATCTCATACTATACCTTGTATGGTTAAAAACGTCAAAGTTTGAACCTGAAATTAATTTCGAAATCATGTCTAAGTTTTTATTTTTAATATACCAAAAAGCAATAGTTGCAGCAAAACACTGCACTAAAGAAATCTTTCAGCCTTTTTAGCACTGCATAATAAAGGCATATCTATTATTGACATTTTAAAAGTAGACCGACGATGTTACTTAGTGCCATACGAATGGAAAGAGTCCATATTACCCAAAATATATCAGTTCTAACTGACTTTTAGAGACATAGCAATTTCAATAAAAAATCTAAAGGTAATCTCTAGAACAATTCTTCGCAGAAGTCTAACCTTAACGCTAAATCTTAAAAAAAGGTCCTATTACAAAAAAATGACGATGTGATGTGACTGAAATTGGATTCATTATGCAAAAATATGTCACACAAAGCATGATAACTCTAAGGCGTATTGGGGCGGGGGATGAATGCACTTTAAAGTGTTGCAGCTTTGTAAAAGAATGCAATCTTTTGTGAATGCACTCATTGAAAATCTTTCATTGAATTCAATTTAAATATTACATTCACTGAATTCATCTAGAATTATTTGGACCTAAAAATTGCAATCGATTTTTCCAGTCTTTTAACTGAATTTAATTGATTGCAATCATTTGAGAATTCAAGCGTTCCATGCATTCACTTAAAGACTTTGTATTAAATTGAAATCTTTGCATTTTTTGAAGTCTAAGTACTCTTAAATGAAATTTTATCATACGCAGTATCTGAAGTCACAATCTTTAGGTTAATTCAGTGAATGCAACCGTTAATATTCTCAAAAGATTGCATTCTTTTACAAGTCTGAAGTGTGAAACAAAAATGTACTAACTTCTCAAAGGAAGTTAGTGTAATCGGTCCGATTTATCGAATTAAAAAAAGTTGACATTTCTCGACGTTTAAACAGCCCTTTAGAAACATGTCTTTGCCATTTATATCTCAAATACTAGCAAAAATATCGACTCCATATAAATATTGTTTTCCAGATAAAAAATATTCAAAATTGGTAATAAATGATGTTCGATTTGAATATTTTTCAGAAAAGTATTGACTTCAAAGTTTATTTTATAAGAAATAAAAACTTCTAAAAAAAAGTTGCTAAAATTGGTAAAAATTGGGTTTCGACTAAAAATTTCGGGAACAATAACAGATATATTAAAATCAAACTTAATTTTTCATGTGCAAAATATTGTTGCTAACTTTTAGGTTTTTTTTTTTAAGGAAAAATCAATTGACAACTTTTTTTTAAAAAACACGAAAACCTACAAAAACAACAACTAAAATTGGTAAAAAATGTTTTTTTGACTTAAGTCTTATGGGAACAAAGAAAGATTTTGACTTCAATTTTATATCTTCCACAAAATATTGTGACAAATTTTAGACAAATCGACAGATGGTCTCGAATGGAAAGTTTTCAGTGTGGATCGCATCACTGCCTCTTTTTCCAATCATTTGACTGAACTCATTTGATTGCAATCATTTGGGACTTGTATTCTTTGCATTATCTTAAAGTCTTTACATTCGATCGAAGTCTTTGTTTTATTTTGATATCCATGAATTCTCAAGTGAAATTTTATTATAGGCACTGCATCAATTAAAGCATTTAATATTTGAAGTATTTAGGTAAATTCAATGAAATCAATCATTATATTGAAGTCATAGAATTATTCTCAAAAGATTGCAAGTCTGAAAGGGTGAAGATCATACAATCGATCACAGCTAAAGGTTACTTCTTTTGGGTGGCCATGGGCTCAATTTTTGTTATAAGAAATAATTTGGAAAAAGTTGTAAATGTTGACCAATTATGCAATGTTTTAGGAAAATTAAGAACAAAAATCACGTTTTTAAGTTGTTGTTAAAAACAAAATGAGGTTAACTAAATTCTTTGATGACGAAGATGAGAAGATAAATGAGCAATTTTGGAAACAAAATTATTAACTGTTTTATACTCTAACTAGCGGCCCGTCCCGGCTTCGCACGGGTAGACATAAATAGTTACAGATATTTAAGTTATAAGCATGCCAATTAAAACGACTATGAATCATTAAATTAGAAAATATTTGTTTGTCCTATCATTAATACTCTTCGCAGCGTATGCGATGAAAGACATTTTATGGCTAAATTTGTTTACATCTTCGGTTGGTTTTAATAGGAATTTCTAAAGATTTCTATAGTAATCTAGTACTAAACATAGCCTTTGTTACTCAGTGATAATGTAGCTTTCTAATGAAAAAAGAATTATTAAAAGAGGCTGGGATAACTTCCCATCCCGTCTGTCGATTTGTCTTGCTTAAAAGTTTGTCTATATGTATCAATTTTAACCAAAATTGCGTACTATTTTTTATAGATTTTATTTTTCTATGAAAAAACGGACTGTTGGATTTTTATAAAAAAATTACTGAATATCGAAAACAATATTTTCTGTGAAATAAAATAAGTTTGAAGCCAATATTTGTAATTTTTGAAAAGCTATTTGAGTCGAAAATCAATTTTTACCAAGTTTTACTATTGTTTTTTTTTAGGTTTTTATTTTTTGTAAAAAAAACTGTCAATTCGATTTTTCTCAAAATTTTATCGAATGTTGAATACAATATTTTTTATAAGTGAAAATTAGTTAGAAGCCAATGTTTCAAAGTTTTAAAATGATATTTAAAACAATTTTTACCAACTTTTGTTAATTTTTTTTAGGTTTTTAATTTTTTTTTACAAAAACTGTCAATTCGTTTTTTTTTCAAAATTTTACTGAATGTTAACAACAATATTTTTTGAAAGATAAAAGAAGTTTAAAGCCAATATCTAAAAGTTTTGAAAAGATATTTGAGTCGAAATTCTATTTTTACCAACTTTGAGTAATGTGTTTTTTAGGTTTTTATTTTTTATAAAAAAACTGTCAAGTAGATTTTTCTCAAAATTGTATCAAATGTCAAAAACATTATTCTTCGTTGCACAAAATTATTTTGGAGATGAAATTATATTTTAGTCGTAAAATTTTCGAGGTGACAAATGTTTTGTTTCAGTTTTTTTGATTTATAAAAAACCGTTCATTGGATTATTTTCCAAAAAAAGAGGCTGGGATGCGACCCACACTGATAACTTCCCATCCCGTCTATCGATTTGTCTTGCTTAAAAGTTTGTCTAAATGTATCAATTCTTGCCAAATTTGCGTTCTATTTTTTGTAGATTTTATTTTTTTTATGAAAAAACGGACTGTTGGATTTTTATAAAAAAATTACTGAATATAAAAAACAATATTTTCTGTGAAATAAAATAAGTTTGAAGCTAATATTTTTAATTTTTGAAAAGCTATTTGAGCCGAAAATCAATTTTTACCAACTTTTATTAATTTTTTTGTTTAGGTTTTTATTTTTTGTAAGAAAACTATCAGTTCGATTTTTCTCAAAATTTTTCCTAATGTTGAAAACAATATTTCTTATAAGTTAAAATTAGTTAGAAGCCATAATCTCAAATTTGTGAAAAGATATTTAAGTCGAAAATCAATTTTTACCAACTTTTGTTAAATTTTTTTTTCGGTTTTTAATTTTTTGTAAAAAAAACTGCCAATTCTATTTTTTTCAAAATTTTACTGAATGTTGAAAACAACATTTTTTGAAAGATAAAAGTAATTTAAAGCCAATATCTCAAAGTCTTGAAAAGATATTTGAGTCAAAACTCAATTTTTACCAACTTTTTTTTTATTTTTTCGATTTTTCCCAAAATTTTATCAGATGTCAAAAACATTATTCTTCATTGCACAAAATTGTTTTGGAAATGAAATCATATTTTAGTCGTAAAATTTTCGAAGTGACAAATTTTTTTTTTCAGTTTTTTTGATTTATAAAAAAAACCGTTAATTGAATTTTTTTTTCAAAAATATAATTGTTTTGTATCACGTTACAATATATAATACAAAATTTAATTCAAGTCTCTAGCGTCATTGGTTCATGAGATATTTAGGGTTAACCAAAATTTTCACCTTTTTTTTAAACTGCTATGGTAAAAAAACCACCCACGCAATTTTCTTGAGAGCCTTTCTGAATCTTTCCGCCTTATTATCTGTATAACAAAATTTATTTGAAGTCGATATCTCTTCTGGTTCTTGAGCTATGGACGACGAAAAAAACGTCGCGGACGTACGGACGTACGGACGTACGTACACACGCACGCACAGACATCTTTCTAAAAATCTTTTATTTCGACTCTAGGGACCTTGAAACGTCGAGAAATGTCAAAATTTTCAATTTGTCAAATCGGACCCATTACAATAACTTCCTATGGGAAGTTAATATACTGGTTTTGTATCACGTTACAATATATAATATAAAATTTAATTCAAGTCTCTAGCATTATTGGTTTATGAGATATTTAGGTTTAACCAAAATGTTCATCTTTTTTTTAAACAGCTATGGTAAAAAAACCATTCGAGCAATTTTCTTGAAGGCCCTTTCTTCATCTTTCTGCACTATTATCAGTATAACAAAATTTATTTTAAGTCGATATCTTTCTGGTTCTTGAGCGAACGTACGTACAGTCATATCAAGATATCATTCTCAATAGATTGCAATCCTGAAGTGTTGAAGCAGAGATCAGTTTAACCCAAGGATTATACAACTGATCATACCTATAGGTTACTTCTTTTTCGAAACAAAACTATTAACTACTTTATACTCTAATTAATTAAAAGTCACTTTTTATTTTTTAATTATTTATAAGCTATTAAAAACTCATTGCCTGCAAATTTACAATTGAAAGAAAAATGTACAGCTTACCAGAAAATTGATGAAAATTGTTGTTCAAAATACCGATTTTTTCATTAAAAACATTTGATTGGAAATCAAAAATTGTTAGAATGTCTTCACAATAAGAACGAATATTTAAAATAATCTATTAACAAATAGAAATAATGTGAGTTTTTTGTTCAAATCAAGTGTTTCTATTTTTTGTGGTCAGCTTTTTGTGAAGACTGCAGTAAATGGCCTTTAAGATCTGGATAATTTTTTTCAAATCACAAATTAAAAACATTACCAAAATATTTACCATAACCTTTTCCAAAAATGAGTTTTGTTCCTATTATTTTGACCACAACTGTATGTATTGAATTTTTTGTAAATTGATTGAATTGAATTTGCGTTACTCTAAATCATTGTCACCAACAAATTTACAACTTCCTTTTTTTTCTTCTTCTTATATATTTATACAAGTATTATCTATGTATATTCATGGAGTGCAGGGAGTGTTTGATGTGGGCGGGAAAAAGAAAGAAAAAATAAAACATCCTCGTGTAGACCGACTTATTTATATTGGAATGGTTTCGATTTAAAATAAATCTTTTTAAGCCAAGAAGTGGTGAAGAGGCATTTGTCCTTGAAAAATCGAAATCCAAGCAAGGACGTACACTCGATTAAGTTTTAAGATTCATATAGGAAATTGGTTTTCTTGGTGAGGCGTGAGAAGGGGAGAAGATGAGGTTTAAAATGCTTGTACGGTTGATTTCAATTAAATTCATCAACCAGTTTGTAAAGAAAAAAATATTTTTCTTTAGATGAAAAATAAAAAAGAGAAAAGGTACCAAGGCAACTGCACTGGTACTGTACATTTTATTAAATAAAACCAACTCAGGCGATTTTTAGATCCTTCTCCGATTTCAAAATGTAAGTTTACAATACTTCATCTATAGAGAAGTTTTTTCTACACAGTTTCTAAGAATTCTTATCAATATTAAACTTTGATAACAAATTTAGGAACTATAGATCTTATTACTTCTCAAAAATTGACCTAGTACATATGTGTATTTTTTCTTGCTTCACAAAGAGAACTTTTGAAATGGTATTCTACACCTTCAAGATTCTGTACACAATATTTATATGTTGTTGATGCTGTAAAAAGTCGAATGTGATTTTTTTAAATTTTTAAATCAATAGTATAGGGTGTTTTTTTTTTGCATGAAATCTCTCGATTGTTGCTGTCTATGGTTTGAAAGCTAAAAATGTCAAACTGTTCTGACATTTCTAGCGGGTTCACGTATCCCCACAGAAAATGGTCAAGTAGCGTTAAGGTGTGTCCACATCCACACAAAAGAAACATTTTAGGAAACATTGTTAAAAAAAAACTTTTCTGAAATGTTTATCATTTGTTAAAAAAAAAAAACATTTCAGATACTTTGCAGAAAAGTTTTGGACTTGTATTTCTAGTGTGCATGCTTTGATTTCATTAATAATATTTTCGTCAAGCCGATCTCGCAAAACTTTTTTTCATTTTAGGAATGTTTCTCTGTTTCTAAAACGTTTTTTAAATGATTCTTTGGTCTTTACACACCTTAAAATTGCACGATATTGGAGAAAATTTATGGATCCGTGTCCGTAAAGGTGCGTCCAGATCAAAAAAACATTTCGAAACATTTAAAAAACGTTTCAGGAGTAGAGAAACATTTCAAACAACAAATCGAATAAATTTCTTATCATCACTCTAAATACGGCAGTAACGTTTATTCACGTATTTATTTTGTTGTGCGTAAATAAATTTGCAAAATTTAGAACCGTTGTTCAGGCATTAGTCTATTCATGTTGAAATTCCAAACCAAAGTCAAGTTAAATCACTTGACAGCTAACAAAATGGCTGCCAGTACAGCAAAAAAAGACACAAGTTACTTTCGATTTGAGGTGATTCTTCCAAAAACGTGTTGTGAAGTTTACAAGGACAGAAACTCTAACTTACTTAAGTGTACAATGACTTTAGGTCCACAAAATTCAAAACAATTATTTCTTGATTTTAAGTTTTTAATTATGTTTTATCTAGAATCTTTTTAACCAACATAACGTTGACAGCAAATAAATCTCTTAACACCTACGGAATCACCCAGAATAGAAGAAAATGTCACTTAAATTTTAAAATGTTATGACGGACGTAAACAAGTTTCAAAGTCCACAAGAGAATCTATAGCTGGAAGCATGAAAAATATTTGAGACCAAGTCCACTTAAAGACTTAAACAAGAAAACCTTTAGGCGATATGACAATTTTTTCGATTTGGGTGTTATGACATGATGATTTTCGTGTTGATATGGAATTTTTTTTGATGGGCGTTATTACCCTTAAATGCAATAATACCCGACATGAATGTCATATTGCCGAAGGTGTATGCCATGTGTTTTCAAATTACGTTAAAAAAATATTTTGGCTGTTTTGACATTTAGGAGTTTTATGCCATCGAAGGCATCACAATCTTACACTTCTTCGTAGATTTTTGTTGTCCTGGCTGAAGTCAAAATATTGTACTGGAGGTATTTCAGCAAAATTTTTACAAAATACATATGTATTCAAATAAAGTTGGTTACTTCATTAACAGAATATAAATATTTAAAAAATGATTTAAAACTTTTCTTATAAGATTTATTTTAGACCATCCAATGGTGCGTATATCTAAAAAAAAACTAATTTTAATCTGAAACCAAAATCTTCTAGAAAAAAGCAATAAATTTTAAATTCCTTACTAGACTTTAAGTCTCAGCTCAATGAAAAAACACCCACAGCAACTTCTCATTCTACTATAATACCTCTTCTTTCCATTCTCCACCCCTTAGATTAGGTTAGGTTAAAGTGGCTGTCCAGGATGGAAACGGACACACTTAGGCCAGTTTAATGGCCCATTGTGATACCACATGATTCTTGAGGAATCATCCTAAGCTCAATGGAACCAGTTTGAGTCCCTTACGAAACGTGAGAGGCTGCTTATGCCGATATGATTTAGATCGTTTAGATCGTTAAAGAAGAATTCTCCTAGGTAATTCTTGCGTTTTCGAGCCAGAGCAGGGCATGTGCAGAGAAGATGAAGAACTGTTTCTTCTTCTTCCTCGTCCATACAGCTTCTGCAGAAGTCATTTGAGAATATGCCTAATCTCGTGGCGTGCTTTCGTAGCGATTGGTATGCCAGTACGTGCCAAACGTGGTAGGATGGGCTGTACTGTACCGTTCCTGGCGAGTTCATCTGCCTTACAGTTACCTGGAATGTCTCTATGGCCCGGCACCCAGCAAAGGTGAATATTAAACTGTTGTGCCATCTTCATTAGAGATGATCGATAGTTATGGATGTTATAGAGTTTATAGAGACTGAGTCCAGAGATTTGATAGCGGCCTGACTATCTGAGAAAATACGGATATCAGATGTTGATATCACGTTTTCTTTAAGCCAAGACAAGACTTCTTTTATCGCCAAAAGTTCCGCCTGGAACACGCTACAATGATTGGGAAGGCGGAATGAGAGACTTAATTTCAGTCGTTCAGAGTACACACTTCCACCAACGCCTTCTTTTGTTTTTGAACCATCTGTATAAAAATGGATTGACTCATCTTCCATTCCAGGAATGTCCTATCCTCCCAAAAAGATCTGGGAGGTATAGAAATCTGGATGGGGGATGGTGTAGTCTGTGTGCTTTGGAATTGATTCTAAATACCTAAGAATTACGGAGTGGCCAATGTTGTTGTTAGTCCACTGCGACGAAGCTTTGAGGCGAATAGCAGAGCTTGCAGCTATTTGTTTGCTAAAAATGTCAAGAGGTGTTAGGTAGAGTAAGGTGTCCAGTGCCGCAGATGGGGTCGTGCGAAGCGATCCGCTTATACATAGGCAAGCTGAACGTTGGACTTTATTTAATTTATCTCGGTTTATAATTTTCTCTAAAGCAGTCCACCATACTGCCACACCGTACATTAAAATCGGTGTGATTACCGATATGTGTGTATAGAATTTTAATTGGATTCCTTTTATATAGGGTGGGTTGACAAATGGAATTTTGTATCTCCTCGAAAATAAGACTAAATCGGTTTTGTGTAGGTTAACACCCAGTCCACACCGATCAGCCCAAAGTATTAGTATGTCTAAGGCATTTTGAAAGAGTTCTTTTAAGGTGTTAAGATGCTTTCCTCAAACTGCTATAGCAACGTCGTCCGCATAGGCTATCACTCTGAAACCCTCCGCATCCAGACTAGTTAGGATTTCCTTCACCACTAGGTTCCCGAGGAGAGGGGATAGAACAACACCTTGCGGTGTCCCTCTACTAACAAATCAGCTGCCAGAAGAGTTGCCCAGTTTTGTGTTAATTATTCTGCTAGTCAGCATTAAATGAATTAACTCCCGAAGCGAACTCTCTACATTTAGAGATGTTAGTGCAGATGTGATTGCAGATGTGTCCACGTTGTTAAAGGCACCTTCGATGTCAAGGAAAGCAACCATAGTGAACTCTTTATGATGGAGGGACGGTGCGTACTAAGGTGTGTAACGCTGTTTCCACCGATTTACCTTTACAGTAGGCATGTTGAGACGAAGACAGAAGTCTTGTATCAATACTTGCCCTTAAATGGATATCAATCAATCTTTCCAAGGTCTTAAGAAGGAATGATGATAGACTTATAGGTCGTAGATCTTTAGAATTGACTTGCGAGCATTTACCTGCTTTGGGTATAAAAACAACTTTAACTTCTCTCCATGCCGAGGGAACATGGACCAGGTAAAACCAGCTGGTAAAAATTGCCTCAAGGATTGGTGCAATTATGTCAGAAGTCTTTTGTAGCTCGGCTGGTATTATTCCATCTGGTCCTGCAGATTTAAATGGTTTGAAGCTGTTGAGAGCCCATTGTAGCTTGTCCCTTGTGATCAGATCTTGTGGATATGTTGTATTGGAACTGGAACGTGTATGATTTTTGCAAGTTTCGGTAAGAGAACTACCAGGAAAGTGAGTATCCAGTAGTAAGTTCAGCGATTCATTACTTGAATTTGTCCAGGAGCCGTCTGCATTTTTCAAGCAGCTTGGCATCGCTGGATTAGTTGAAAGAATTTTCCGTAACCTAGGCGCTTCAGAAGTTTCTTCTATCGTGCCACAGAAGGATCGCCAAGAAGATTTCCTTAGTGCCTTCTTGTAAACCCTTAGGGATTCTTTGTAAGAATCCCAATGAGAGGCTAGTCTTGCGGCTTTGGCTCGGTTGAAAAGTTTCCTGCATTATTTCCTGAGCGAGTCCAGCTCTGAGGCCCACCATTGTGGTTTCCTCTTTCCTCTTATGTGTATAAGTGGACAAGCAATTTCTAACGATCTGTTCATAGCTGAGGTAAGGTCATTGACTTTGTTGTCAAGTTCATTAGCGTTAGAGGAAGGACTAGATAGTCCAGGTTTTAGTAAACTTTGTAATAAGTTCCTGTATGAAGCCCAGTCAGTTTTCCGATAATTTCGAAAAGTCAATGGACTAGGGTTTTCATCTACATTGATATTGAACTGGATATATCTATGATCAGAGAACGAGTGTTCTTTGGATACTTTCCAGTCCAATATCATATGGTGTATGGTATCGGAGACAGAGTTATGTCTAGAACTTCTTGCCGAGTTTTAGTGATGAAAGTTGGTTCGTTTCCAACATTACTTACTAAGAGGTTAGTACCAAGATTATAATTAAAAAGAAACTCACCTCTGTCGTTGATATAAGTAAATCCCCGCTTCAGCGACGATTTTCTCCAGAGTTTTTCCAGGGAGAGGGCCAAGGTGGCCAAGATGGCCAAGATACGCTGACACTAGCCAGAAACTTCCTTTGGTTGTTTCCAGCCTAGCTACGGCGGTGGTATCTTTGTCATTGAAATTATGGAGTAAAAATACATTAATGCTACGTTTCACTATAGTATGCAAGATCTAGGTTCATCTGTCTTCGACTATTTTTAGAGGGTGGAGTCGTGATTGGAGAGGGCATAGGTGCATCGTCACCCTCTGTTAGGAGAGAAGACGACGTCCCAGGCCCACAAACCGCGAGGTCACCTTCGGTTGTTGTAGGAGGCCCGCTATCCGGGATAACCTCATCTTTTTTGTAAATTCGAATTTAAATGGATTCGAAGCCATAGTTTATTGAGCCATTGGTCAAGGCTATAGGAGCCAAGGATTCTTTATTGAGGATCACAATGCCACTCCTAAAAAGACCCTTCACTTCCTCTAGCTTGGCTATCTTCCAGTTATGCGTCGGAAGGGATGGATTACAAACTTTTATCATCTCGAGAATGTTCTCGATACCAGCAGGTTCGATTGGAATCCAAATGCGGGCTCTAGGTCCACTAGGAATGTCTTCCTTAGCGACAACCTCGAGCTTCGCACCTGGCCAAACTTCACCTAACCGGCTGACAGCGAGCTTGTATAAGTCACAAGACCTCTGGTCGTCACCACAAACCATGAGTTTGACATGACCCTGATGCCAACCCCCATCGCTTGTGGAAGGAAGTGGTCCTGTAAGCTCTCTCAAAATGCTTAAAAAGCCACCCGAGAGCTTAACTTTGACCAGCTGCCAACGATCAGCCGGTATTGTGCCATCATCATCGCTCCTGTCAATGACCGCAACCACGACTTTGCTCTTCGTGACGTCACTGAAACTGGCTTGTTTAATGATGGGATTGAGGGGAGTGCTGGTATTGTGCACACGAGGCCGTTTTAGTGGCGGTATGGCCCCCTCAAGAGACCTTTTCGCGCTTAGACGTAGAGTCTTTATTGGTCCTTGTTGTAGCAAGTATGCCTTTAGCCCATCCGACGCAAGCGGTTTGCTGCGGTGTCCTTTCAGCCCCCAATGATGCACCAGAGGCCTTTAGGATTTTTGCAGCTTGCTGCCTTTGTCTATATAGGCTTTTTGAGAGATTCCCCTTTCTATTTCTGGATGTACTCTCATTAGTAGTGGTAGGGCCATTATTCACAACCCTGCCACTACTGGAATAAGGTATCGCTACCTTCCTACTCTCGTTGCTACCAACAGCAGAGGAGGGTCCATGGATTGCCACTACTCCCTTCTCTGTGTTGGCCGCAGAAGATACGGCAACAGGCTTTGACGCCAAACTGCCGGCCGGGTTTTAAAGAGATACCGGTCTCATCATTCTTTTCTTTTTTGTTTTTATTCATCTTTAGTCTTACTAGTTGCGAAGAAAAAAGGTCCGTCTGTACAGAGATTCGCATATACAGATAAGGCTAGTTAATCCGGAGGTCGCCAGGTATCCGGATACTCCGTTAGAGAATGGGCTATTTTTGAATTGGGCCCCCAGCCAGGCTGATCATCGGCACGGGTCGTTTAACACCTTAGATCCAGCCCAATAAAGATAAGAGGTGGTTGGAGAGGAAGAGATAGGGTAAGGAGTCAGTTGATGTTAAGAACATCATTCTGATATGTAAGGAAATGATTAGGATCGGTAACAGCAATTAAGTTAGGTTATCTAGGGTAGAAAGGAGCACCGGAGAGAGGAGCGCTGTCTAGCTTTTTCGCCATTACAACGTGGGAGGTGGGATGGGAGTTGGTGACATAAACGTTGGCTTGTATGCCTTATTTATGTGGGAAGGGTGATGATTCTGGGAAGGTAGAGGGATAAGAACGTCCTTTAGTTTCAGGACTCATCTGGAGAAAATTCTCGAGAATCATTGACCTCACTCAGCTTCTACAACTCGACAAGTTCGACGTTCAGAGTAGAAGTTCTCCACACCTTATTTTGCGACTTTTCCTCTTTTTCTTATACCCATTTCAAAAATTTTTCATTGCCTTAAGGGATTGTACTAAACATAAAATGATTAAAATTAAGTATTTACCATAATGCCTAGAGATTAGTCGTTTTAAAAAATCAATTTTCAAATGAATTTGTCTCTGAAGCCAGCACCACCCCACCCCACCGCACCTGTATTCAAATAAAGCTGGTTAGTTCATTAACAGAATATAAATATTTAAAAAATGATTTAAACATTTTCTTAAGATTTATTTTAGACCATCCGATGGCGCGTATATCTAAAAAAAAAAAACAAATTTTAATCTGAAACCAAAATCTTCTAGAAAAAAGCAATTTATTTTAAATCAAATAGACTTTAAGTCTCAGCTCAGTAAAAAACACACACAGCACCTTCTCATTCTACTATATAATACCTCTTCTTTCAATTCTCCACCCCTTACTTTGCGACTTTTCTTCTTTTTCCCATAGCCATTTCAAAAATTTTTCATTGCCTTAAGGGATTGTACTAAACATAAAATGATTAAAATTAAGTATTTAACATAATGCCTAGAGATTAGTCGTTCTAAAAGTCAATTTTCAAATGAATTTGTCTCTGAAACCAACACCACCGCACCGCACCTCCTTCACCGCCCACTTTTATATTAAAATAAATAAAAATTGTGTAGGAATCATAACGAACTCTGCTATTCCAATTCAATTTTACATTTTTTCTTAAATTTATTTGTCTCTATCTCTCTCTCTCTCTCTGGTTTTCGTATTCTTGTCTGCAGGCAGTTTAACATTCCTTTTGTCACATTCGTCCTGGCTTTGCCATAATATTTTTACATAATTTCATCCAGAAATTACAAAAATGAAAAATTGGTATTTCCTTAGAGCTTTTTGAGTTTGAGTTTAAAAAAGAGGTTGGTGTGCGTTTGAAGGACATTTTATGTATAAGGAAACTCCTTACAATGAATGTAAAAATGTATATAATTCCAGTCATATTTTTCGAGACTTCCTTTTGATGAACATTAAGATAAACAATAATAATGAAGTCTTGTTGCTTTCATTTCATTTAAGGATTTACTTGTCATGTTTGTGTATTCTAGAAAATTTGATTCAATGTTTGGTTTTGAAGGAAGGACGGAAGATAAATGCATGTCCTACATGTAGTCGAATTCCAAAAAGCGGTCACGTTTTTTTTGTTTTAAATTAACATTTAAGCTATCATCATCAAAAATAAATAAAAGCATAATAATGTTTTTGAATTATAAATATAAGTTACATGAGCGAGAGCGACAGAGAACTTAAAAGGGAAGCTATTTGAATTGTGAAACAAACAAACCCAGTTAAACAATATTTTCAAGGCGAGATTTTAGGTATAGCCTGATTTCTATATCTATACAAAATTATTTTATCAATAAATATGGATGATTTGAAAACTTAGACAAACCTGAAAAATTTAGTAGCTGTGCATGCGTGTGGCTTACAATACATTTTGTTTTACAAATGACAGCATATGGACCTACAAAAAACTCCATTAGGAATAAGAGAATTCGAAAAAAGTGGGTCCGATGATTCCGTTCGTCCGGCTGTCCTTGCCTTAGCTTTTGGATGCATCGAGTTTAAATTTTAGACATTAAGGTTTTGAGTAAATTTTTACGTGAGGTAATTTTAATGAATTATTTCATTGAGCTTAGAAGAAAACCTCAAGATTCAAGTGTGTATTACAGCCACGTTGACCAAACCTAACCTAAGCACAACTTAAAAATGTCGTTCAATTTTCTGTAAAGGAGGCTGACAAAATTTAAAATTAAAATTTATAATTTATGTTATATTACCCGCTGCATATTAAAGCATTCCAAGATTCCAAAAGTTTTATAAGTATTCCCTTTTTTAAGAGCAGAAATACAAACAAATTCGAAAAAATACTGTTTTGCGTGAACCCTTGCATTTATTTTGATCAAAAAGGAGTCAACAAGACTTAAAAATTGGGGAGAGATTCAAAGCTTTTATATTAAATTAATATATGTGAACCTTTTATTATGTTTTTCAATTAGCCATTAGTTTGAGAAAAGTGTCACTTTTGTTGCTTTTGGGACATTTACATTTTTGAAATTCATGTTTAAATTTCAATTCTAGAGCATCCAAAGCAAATTCACTTCAAAAAGTAGATTTATTCAATTCATTAAGATCTTAAAAGTTTTTGTTATTAATAGATAATCAATTTTCAACAACACTACCCGTGTTTTGTTGGAAAATCTATCAATAGTATAGGAGGATTTTTCACGAATAACAAAAAAACAATATCCGTAGTATGATTACTATCGATAAAAGTTAAAGTAGAATCTTAATACGGATGGGTTTTTGACATTTATACGAGTCTCGAATGGATCTTATGTGATTTCGTTCTCAGATGTTGGTACGATTGATATTGCATTTGTATCTCGATGGCTGTGTTCGTTGAGTAGTTGTGCATTTTGAATGATGTGTTTTCTATTGGGGGAAAAAATCAATCTATTACCGTTGATATTATTTAGTTTTGTTAGTGAAAATGGACTAACTGGGCTTATTTTGCAAGAGAAAACAATAGAAAAGATATTCATGTTTTGATATGTTTCCACCAAAAGTTTATCTCAGTTTAGATTAATCTTTTTGGTGTTTCCATCGCACAATAAGATTTAAAAATAATTAAGTTTGACAGCACTTTCTAAAATGCAAATGGTGTTTCGATGTTTCTTATGAAGTGCAAGTGAGATAGGTTGATTCGTGTTAAACAATGAAAAACTGAATAGTTCAGCACCATATAAAAATATGCTACCTACTCCATGTGCAATTTTTTTAACTTCCCATAGGAAGTTATTGTAATGGGTCCGATTTGACAAATTGAAAATTTTGACATTTCTCGACGTTTCAAGGTCCCTAGAGTCGAAATAAAAGATTTTTAGAAAGATGTCTGTGCGTGCGTGTGTACGTACGTCCGTACGTCCGTACGTTCGCGACGTTTTTTTCGTCGTCCATAGCTCAAGAACCAGAAGAGATATCGACTTCAAATAAATTTTGTTATACAGATAATAAGGCAGAAAGATGCAGAAAGGGCTCTCAAGAAAATTGCGTGGGTGGTTTTTTTACCATAGCAGTTTAAAAAAAAGGTGAAATTTTGGTTAACCCTAAATATCTCATGAACCAATGACGCTAGAGACTTGAATTAAATTTTGTGTTATATATTGTAACGTGATACAAAACAATTATATTTTTGGAAAAAAATTCAATTAACGGTTTTTTTTATAAATCAAAAAAACTGAAAAAAAAATTTGTCACTTCGAAAATTTTACGACTAAAATATGATTTCATCTCCAAAACAATTTTGTGCAACGAAGAATAATGTTTTTGACATCTGATAAAATTTTGAGAAAAATCGAATTGACAGTTTTTTTACAAAAAATAATAACCTAAAAAAAAAATAAAAAAAAGTTGGTAAAAATTGAGTTTTGACTCAAATATCTTTTCAAAACTTTGAGATATTGGCTTTAAACTACTTTTATCTTTCAAAAAATATTGGTTTCAACATTCAGTAAAATTTTGAAAAAAATAGAATTGACAGTTTTTTTACAAAAAATTAAAAACCGAAAAAAAAAATTAACAAAAGTTGGTAAAAATTGATTTTCGACTCAAATATCTTTTCAAAAATTTGAGATTATGGCTTCTAACTAATTTTAACTTATAAGAAATATTGTTTTCAACATTAGGACAAATTTTGAGAAAAATCGAATTGACAGTTTTTTTACAAAAAATAATAACCTAAAAAAAAAAATAAAAAAAAGTTGGTAAAAATTGAGTTTTGACTCAAATATCTTTTCAAGACTTTGAGATATTGGCTTTAAACTACTTTTATCTTTCAAAAAATATTGTTTTCAACATTCAGTAATATTTTGAAAAAAATAGAATTGACAGTTTTTTTACAATAAATTAAAAACCGAAAAAAAAATTTAACAAAAGTTGGTAAAAATTGATTTTCGACTTAAATATCTTTTCAAAAATTTGAGATTATGGCTTCTAACTAATTTTAACTTATAAGAAATATTGTTTTCAACATTAGGACAAATTTTCAGAAAAATCGAATTGACAGTTTTTTTACAAAAAATAAAAACCTAAACAAAAAAATTAATAAAAATTGGTAAAAATTGATTTTCGGCTCAAATAGCTTTTCAAAAATTATAAAATATTGGCTTCAAACTTATTTTATTTCACAGAAAATATTGTTTTTTATATTCAATAATTTTTTTATAAAAATCCAACAGTCCGTTTTTTCATAAAAAAAAATAAAATCTACAAAAAATAGAACGCCAATTTGGTAAGAATTGATACATTTAGACAAATTTTAAGCAAGACAAATCGATAGACGGGATGGGAAGTTATCAGTGTGGGTCGCATCCCAGCCTCTTTTTTTTTTTTTTAATTTGATTAAAACAAAACTATATTTTTTGTACACAAACATGCAAATAAACAGACCATAACGCATTATCTGTAAAACCAACTCCTCCACACAGGTTTTTCTTCACAAATTTTGACTCGACTCCGATCTCCGACCGGAATCGAGGCGAATCAAGCTCATTTCAACTCGATTCAGGTAAATAAAGAATTTAGGCGAGCATCAAGCTCGCTTCAACACCACATGTTAATGTAGTAGTCTACGAACAAACCCCCTTCTTGAAGTTTTTATTTTATGTCAAATTGTTTGGTTAAAACTTTGAAATCGACTATCACATTACACAGACGTATTTTCTTGATCAGAAATCAGCTTACACGATTTCACCCCGGTCTGAATTTCGCTATTTTTTTTTGGGAATTTTTTGATAAATTATTCTGGCAAATATTCAATTGTATCAACTTAACAAAAAAAAAAAACACGGCTACTTAATGAAAGATGGAATAGAAGACGAGTTTGAGGAATTTCTTAGAATCTAATTATATAAAAATCAATGCCACTTTTCGTTGTAATGTTATAACTCAACAATGCTTTTACCGATTTGGCTAATTTTGGTCTTGAATTATTCGTGGAAGTCCAGAGAAGGTTTGTACGCATCTACTCCCATATACAAACAATTTGTACTAATAGTTAAAAGCCAATTTGAACCTTTGGCAAAACAATCGAAGACAAAAAAAGTGACGTTAGTTCTGTCAAACAAATTTAATGTCATCATATGTCATTTCATTTTATCAGCGATAATTATTGCTTTGTTGTGTTTATATTTTCCAAAATATTGTTGAGTTGATGAGTGAAGGTAAAATGCTACGAGCATGACGACCAAACATAGGCCGGCTAACGCGTAATGCAAATCAAGTGGAATTATTAAGACGATCTCAGACTACAGATGAACGCGCACAAGCTAATGCATTGCAGCGTGAACGTACTGCACAGAATAGATCTATTGACCCTGTACCTGTACTTAATCTTGCACGGCAATCATGAATACGTCCGTCGTGCTGTTTTGGATGAAATGCTGGGTGCTGCTTTTAATTACAATAGGCAGATTGATTTTAGTATGCACGGATACATTGGAATGATGGACGCAATATGTCCTCATTGGGATGCGGCTAATTTTCCAGGTGAAACGCCCGGAATGTGTTGTGCTAATGGTAAAGTGAGATTGCCAACATTAGAAACTCCACCCGAACCATTGTATTCATTTATTTTTGGGACATCTCAAACGCCGAAGCAGTTTTTGAGTAATATTCAACAATACAATTAGGCATTTCAAATGACTTCTTTTGGTGCTACTAAAATTATTGGAGATAATTTTATGCCGACTTTTAAGGTAAATACCTCAACAGGATTGTCCCATGTTTATATTAATCTGAATCATAAAGTCTTAAAAATTCTGATTCAACATCTACCTAAAATTGCATTCATGTTACAGATTCAGGGCCAGATTTATCATCAAGCTGGTTCGTTATTGCCATACCCCGACGCTGATCATCAATTTTTGCAAATTTATTTTATTGGTGATGAAAATCGTGAATTGGATCAACGTTGTGCAATTGTTTCAAATACAAGACGAGAAATTATTCGTGAGCTACAAAGGTTTTTCCATCAACGCATAACGCATTAGTTCAATTGTTCAAAATTTCTCTTGATCTGATAATCACAAAATTGTAATAGCACCAAATTGAATATTCAACAAAAACATGTATATGACACAATCATGCAAGCCGTTTGCAATAATGCAGGTGGATTATATTTCTTGGATGCACCTGGTGGTACAGGCAAAACTTTCGTTGTATCATTGATTTTAGCGAATATTCGATCGGAACAGAAAATTGCATTGGCATTTGCATCTTCGGGAATTGCTGCTACATTATTAGAAGGCGGTCGGACCGCACACTCTGCATTAAAATTTCCATTGAATGTACAGGTGATTGAAACTCCAACTTGCAATATTTCGAGAAATTCTGCTATGGCAAAAGTTCTGCGATTAATGTCAATTATTTTATGGGATGAGTGCAAAATGTCGAATAAAAAATCAATAGAAGCATTTAATCGAACAATGAAAGATTTACGCGGTAATCAACAGCTTTTTGGTGGTGCTCTGATATTGCTGTCAGGGGAATTTCGTCAAACATTGCCTGTCATTTCTCGATCAACTCCTGCTGATGAAATAAACGCCTGTTTGAAGTCGTCAGTTCTTTGGAGATATGTACGAAAATTGACACTGAACATTAATATGCGTATTCACCTACATAATGATGCAACTGCCCATGAGTTTTCAAAACAATTGTTAGAAATTGGTGATGGCAAAATACCAATCGACAGTACCAACGGATTGATCACTTTACCAAACAATTTTTGTACAATTGCGCAATCTATAGATGAGTTGATTGAATGTGTTTTTCCAAATATTCTTCAGAATTACAAAAATCATGATTGGTTGAGAGAACGCGCCATTTTAGCACCGAAGAACATTCATATAAAAAAAATATTGTTTATCCAACTGTTTTAGACTAACCTATATAAACCCACCATAGTAAGAGTACCCAATCCTTTTTTATTTTTTATTTTTTAATCTTTTCTGATAAATATACTCATAATATAAACAATATATCATTTGGGTTATTTGGACTTTTAAATAGCTAGCAATTTAAAATATTTTTTTTGTTTGAATAACTGAACTTAATAATCATTTTTTGTATTACTATGCCTTATACGTAGCGAAGCACGTACCGGGCCGCTAGTATAATATTAAATTGTAGATCTCTATTCAAGGTTTTTTCTTAAGAACCTGAATATTTATTTTGAGTACTTTTAAGATTATTGCAAATGTTTTAGTTGTTTTTGACAGACAAACCTCTTTTTTGGTGAAGTAAATAACAAAAAAATTTGCAGATGAGATGTTTTCTTATAAAATTAGACTGTATGAGCCTTATGGCTATACATTCTAATTTTCTATTCTTTATAAAAACGGTTTGAAATTTTTACATTCATGTTATTGATTCGCTTCGAAACTTTTTGTAAGTAAAATCGAAAGTTTTGAGTTTTCTCCAAATATGTTTAAGACATCAAGAAAATTACTAATATTACTAATTATTGACAATACTGATGTATTTGTTTCAAAAAAAAATTGTTTACTGTCCAAGTTCTAAAGAAAGCGAATGAATAATTTGGCTGTTGGCGAAAATTTAGCTTTAAAGCACACCTTTTTTATGAACATATTATTTGCTCTATTTTTCTAAAGAAAAATTTTAAAAATAGTATTGAAGAGATCGTCCGTTTTTAAAGACAGAATCAAGTGGGGCAACAATGATTTATTAGATTTTGTGATGCATGCAATCACAAGTGAAAACTTTCGTTATTTTTTGCCTTACAGAATAACAACACAGAATTTTTACCTAACCCAAATTCTGCGGCCTTTATAGTAATTGCAGACATTTTCACATATTTAGCTACTTCTGTTGAGACAGTTTAATCTCCACTTTACTTGGTTGTAAAATACGGAAACGGATGTAAAACAAAAACAAAATGAAAGCCAAACACATAATAACTTAAAAATGTCACACAACACACCCAGCTGCCTAGTTGCCTTCTATAACATAAAAAACGCAAGTGGGTGTTTCATTTTATTAGCAAAAAGAATTAAAAAACTCTCCCACATACGACCAAGTATATATTAAAAATGGCGCTACAAAACAAACATCACTTCACTGACAATAAGAACGCCAGTATACTGTTAGTACAGTAAACTGTCAAGGACAATCTTGACCCACGAAGAACCATCACAAAGTCTAATGTTAATAACAAACTTAAAAGTCATATTGTGTTGACAGCTGCTGGTGGTGGTGGTTTTTTCTTCAACTCAATGAGAAAATGAAAAAAGAAAAAATATCATTATTATTTAACTTTTTAACTAAAACTAAAAGAATAATACAGTTATGTATGTATGTGTCATTTATTATCTCTTCAACAAAAATAAAATTGAAAATGTGAATAAAATGGATTTTCAAAACTAACTTTTAAACTATGCATCTGAATGTGGATTCTCTGGATTGGATGGATACTCGTACTTTTCCTTCTTTTCTATTATACGAGAGCATATCCTTGTTTCCATTGACCATTTTTCCCTTTTTGATCCTTCACTCACTCCTCGCTCCATTGATTTGGTTTGTTTGTTCTACAATGATTCTATTTCTTTTTTCTTTAAATGAAGAACTATATTTTTCAATGGGAAATAACTTTTGTTATGGAGAAATCTTTAAACCCATCATCATGGTAAATCCCACACACAATGTATATTTTTCTATTCAGTTTGAAAGTACATACTCATAAAGTAAAAGCTATCACACAAAGCATATACTCGTACTAGTCAAGAGCATACTCTGCAAAAAATAAAAACCAGAGAGTGGCTATATTTGCAATATTCGCTAAAAATAAATCTTTCTTTATTTTATGGTTTTGGCATGAATAAAATAATAGATTCCCCCGATATATCAATACATTTTATGAGAGTTATAGATGGGCAGACGATAACTTAACGACACCACCACGCCGGCCACCCACCATCAGGAACGACCGGGGGGGGGGGGGGAAGCAAAAGGAATCGGATTTAAGTGTCCAAGGGCAATAACTTTATAAAATGGTAATGCAGTTTTTCCTTTATTTCATGGAAGAGAACTTTTGTATTAATCTTTATGTCTTAACTAGATGGTGGGTGAAGACAAAAAGTAGATCTTAGCTTGATAGTTAATTCATTTCACTGCCACGTGCTTATTCGAAGGTACTGGTTTAAAATCGAAGTTTTATCGATTTGAATTGAAATTTATAGTTTTAGAGGTTATACGAGTACTGTTTCTATGTGTGGGAGACTTTCAAGTCCGGTAATAAACTCTGGCCCTTCCATTCCTGGGGATTAAATAACAAAATGCAATAATGATTTAGTCATAAATCGGTTGTGGAGTATTGGCATAAACCTCATCTTCAAAGAAAAAAGTCTAAAGGTGGTGTTAAATCACAAAATCTCTATGAACAATTATGATCACCTCTTTGAGAAAAACCACGGCCACGAAACTATTTTTGCAAAACTACGAGCTTTGAACATTTTTGCCATTTTTGTAGTGAATTTTGACATTTTAAATTCGTTTTTTTTTTTTAGCTTGACAAAATTGAGGGATCTTGTGATTAAAAAAAAAACAACAAAACATCGTCACAAAAAGTGGAAGCACATCTAATAAATAAAACTGAAAAAAGTGCGTATACGCTCAGTTGTACCACTAAGATTGCTATTTGTTACTATCAATATTTGTTTGTATATTTCCACTAAAAATGTGTGGTATCTTTAATATTATTTGTAGGGTTACAACTCTGACATTTAAGTCTTTCTTAGTTCGAAAAAAATCACTGTTAAAATGTCACCAGAAAGAATAAAATACACGAGTAGTGCCTCGAAATATAGATACTTGCAAAATTAATTTTACATTGGATTTTCGTAAAAAAAATATGACCCATTTTCGAAATATCAAATCAAATAAAAATATTTTTTTAAAAGTGCAAATCCGCATTCAATATCACTAAGATATTATAAGACCTTGTACAGAAAAAACTTATTGAAATCGGTTCATTAGTCCCTGAGAAAACTTAAAAACAAAATAACAGTTCTATGGAGGGGGGGGGGGTACCCTTCTGGAGTAATACAAAAATATTAGTTTTTATTTAAAGTAGCTAATCGAAGCAAACAAAATTAAATAAAAGTCAAGTGGTCTAGAAAAATGTGGAGGGGTGCTCCTTGCAGTTCGCTGTTTTTATGCTTGTACGAACATCCAATAATACTTCACTTGATGTAGATTATATAATTATTAAGGTATCATTTAAATGGTTTAAAGATGTTTTTTTTGATACAGTCAGCTACATTACGCCAAAGAGTCTATTAGATTTATATAAACAGCATATTAATAATTGCATTTATTATATCTAAGAGCTTAATAGTAACCAACATGTAATTTTATGTGATGATTTATTGATAAGGATTTCAGTTTGTCTGTGAAAAATTCTATTTTCTCGATTTTTCCAAATACTATTCATCATATAGACTTAATATTTAAATTTAAATTATTGAATTATTTCAAACCAAAAATAAAGGGTGTCCCAAAATTAACGCAAGATTTGAATTTGCCGCCATTTGTGCAGTGAAGTGTTGGCAACCCTAAAAAAAAAGCAATTTGACAGCTAACAGTATAGGGTTATTAAAAATGGAGCGTTACACGATAGAACAACGTGTCTTCATTATTAAAGAATATTTCAAAAATAGTGAAAGCTTGGCGGCTGCAGTTCGCCAAACACACTGGTCGTCCAAAAACAAGCCGTTCAAATGTGAATGTCGAAGCAGTGCGTGAGAGTGTTGCTGACAATCCAGGAAATTTCAAGAACCTCTCTACAGCGTATACTCACCAAAGATCTGTGTCTTCATGCTTACAAAATTCAATTAACACAACAATTGAAGCCTAATGACCATGGACAGAGAAGAGAGTTCGTTGAATGGATTATTGAACATCAACAAATGGACCCTGATTTTTCGAGCAAAATCATCCTAAGCGATGAAGCACATTTTCATCTTGATGGCTTTGTCAATCGCCAAAATTGCCGCATTTGGGGTTCGGAGAAAAACAAATGCATCCACAACGCGTGACTGTATGGTGTGGATTTTGGGCTGGAGGCATAATTGGACCATATTTTTTTGAAAATGATGCTGGTCAAGCAGTGACTGTTACTGGTGCTCGATATCGCGACATGATTACACAGTTCTTTCTGCCAAAATTGGATGATATTGATGTGTCCAATATGTGGTTTCAACAAGACGGTGCCACATGTCATACAGCCCGTGAAACAATTCAATTACTGCATGAGACATTTCCAGGACGTGTACTCTCTCGTTTCGGTGATCAAAATTGGCCTCCTAGATCGTGTGATTTAACACCATTAGACTTCTTTTTATGGGGTTATTTGAAATCACAAGTCTATGTCAACAAGCCCACAACCACCCGTGCATTAAAGGAGGAGATTCAACGCTGCATCAACGAAATTCAGCCACATTTATGCAGAATGGTCATGGAAAATTTCAACAAAAGAGTGCGCATGTGCATGCAAAGCCGTGGAGGCCATTTGTCCGATGTGTTATTCCATACATAACCCTATCCTATGTACTTTACGAGTCAATAAAAATATAACTATCAAAAGACTAAAAACGGCGTTTTCTATTTAATTCAAATCTTGCGTTAATTTTGGGACACCCTTTACCATCACATTATAAATACAATTTCTCTAAAGTTAATTATAATAATATTGAGAGCAACATTAATAATAATTATTTATCTATTCAGCCTTTAGCTTTGATTCAATCTCGGGACTTTTATAACGATTTTCTTGTCTCTCTTAAGGAAGCTAACGACTTTTTTGTGCATCTAAACCTCCTTGGTATATTATATTTTTGATAGTCTTTATATGATGCCAATTTGAGTAACCTTTCCATTGTATTGGAACAAAATTTCAATGTCCTTAATAAATTTACATACATAAATTATATTTATTCAATTAAATCCAATTTAAAAAAGAACAGTAAATGTTTTTGGATCTTCATTAAAAATTTAAAGAAAATCAAATGGAATTTCCAAAAATATGCAATATTTGGGTTCGACTTATAAGAGTCTACCCGATATTTGTAACGCATTTGCTGAGTTTTTTCAAATCCAATTTTACTGACTCTAACAATTTTTCAAACTGCTCAATTGGTCCATCTGTAAATTGTCTGAATATAGATCAGTTTTTCAATATTAAGAGCAGAAACGGCGCTTTATGGCCTAAACGAAGATACGAATGCTGGCTCAGATGGAATTCCACCTATTCTACTTAAAATGTGTTCGACCATACTATCTAGAATCTTGTGTGTTATCTTGCTTTCGAAACGCATTGCAGAGAGGGCCCCAGGATATATCGACCTATCAATAAATTCTCTACAATACAAAAATTATTTGAAATAATAGTTTGTGATAAACTAAATTTCGTATTAAAAGAAAGCAGCATGGTTTTGTTTCAGGCATCAAATCTTACTCTGAAATTGTACTTAAAATTCATTAGAAAAAGGTTATTAAATTGACGTTATCTACACCGATTTTACGAAGGCGTTTGGTAGGGTGCATCATAAAATCTTAATGCAAAAATTATAATTTATAGGATTTATTCAAGCATGCTTAAATGGGTTTTGACTTATCTTAAAAATAATTTAATCAATAGAGCTTCGGTGAAAAAGGATCTTGGGGTAGTATTTGACTCCAAGCTAAACTTTGTAAGTCATATAGAATAAATGGCAAATAATGCCAACTCCATGCTGGGCTTCGTCTCACGAACTTCTTTCGGTTTAAAGGATTCTTACACACTAAAATCCTGGAATATTGCTGCGTACAATGGAGCCCATATTATAATAACCATATGATTAGTATCGAAAAAGTTCAGAAGAAGATGAAATTTACAAGATTTGTAGTAGACAAACTAGGATGGAACATTGAAATGCCTTAGTACAATGTTATTTGTCAGCTTTTTTGCATTTATTCATTAGAAAACCTCCGGAAGATGTTTGCAATAACTTTTATTAAGGATATCTTACCCTATCATATTAATTTTCCTTTTCTTCTATCTCTTTTAGATCTATACGTTCCCTCTCGAGAGTTAAAAAATCGTAGCTGATTCCGTGAAAGTTATCATAGGATAAATTATGCTTTCAATGAGCCTAATTCTCGGAGTGTTAGGGAAATTAATAATTTATCAAATAAAATTAATTTTAATTTTCATTTGAGTAGAATATCTTTTAAAAACATGTTAAGTATATACTTTTTTTTAGCCAATTCAAAGAACTAAAATTCTTGAAATATTTAAAACAATGATACAATGTTTATGGACGGTTTTAAAACTGACGGGCAGAATCGAGGGACCCACTGTTTTCAGACTTCTCTACTTTTGTAATGTCATGTTTGATTAAAATCTCGGGTTTGAAATTTTTTAACAATGCAATACTTTCCATATAGTTCTTATGTATTGCAAGTAAAAAAAGAATGGAAGACTTTTTCACTTAATCAGAATTGGATTTTTACATTTTTAGTTCTGCGAAGAACGTTCAACTTTATATTTTCAAAGATACAAAACTCCAAAAGAAGGAATAACTTTCTTTTCTTCTTTTATTTTCCTTTTCAAAATTAATAAAAACAAAATCGCGAATTCACCACGAAACAAGTGTTGTGTCACACAAAAGTTGTATCTTTATTTTCAAAAATATTTTAAATCCTGCCTTCACAAAAATGACAACAAATAAACAACTTTATCCATAAAAATAAGCTTCTATAACGTTTAAGGTTACTACACAACACACTCCTATCTAGGTATATGAGTAGGAAGGAACCACTGGTGGATAAAGCAGTGAATAAGGGGGTTAACTCATCACCCATACTCACTAAATTAATAAAGTCTTGAGTTATATTGCTGTTGTTATATAGGAAAATATAAAACTTATGGTGGTTTATTGCAGCCTGATGTTTTTTTATATTGACATGTTGGATTTCTAATAATTCCATTAAGGCTTTATCACTTTTTCATTATGAAAAAAGTTTACTAATATTTTGCATTTTATTTTATCTTTTAACCTATGTGAGTGGATCTACACAAAAAGGTGTACTCTACTACATGTTGTCAAAGTTTCAATTTGAAACACAAAAATAACAACACAGTAAAGAGATAGTGAAATATAAATTGAAAAAAAAAGGAATATTTTGTTTATCTAAAAGATAGTATTTACAATATTCCATAAATTTATCAATACAAACTTTCAATAACTGTACATTAAATCAATTTCAAGCTTGAGTGGGATGTTTGAAGGTATGTAAATATAATGGTGTTTACTTTTGAGGGAAATTTTGACACGATTTTATATTTATACAAATTATTACTTAACTGACAGGATAAATAAGATAAAATGTAAATGTAATGTGCGGAAAATAAGCCACATTGCATAAAAGTTTATATATATTCAATCAGATTAATTAATAACTTTGTCAATTGTGAAATGCGTTTGATGTTTTGTTTGTTGTTTGATGTATTGCTATAGAAAAAGGTTTCAACTATAATGCTAATTGATAAATTGGGTTTTTCATTAAGAGTTTCGTTAAATATGTGATGCATTTGCGTAGTAATTATTGGTATTTATAATATTTATACAGTCTCTTTAGTAAGAAAATATTTGTTCAAATTAATTTATGATATCGAATTATTATGGAATAATTTGCAGCGATTTTAGTGGTGTCATAATATGTGCCATGGACTGACACAAATGTTACAAATAGGAATAACAGTGGGTAAGATTCAGTGAGTTTTGATGCATAAGACTGATACAGATAGAAAATGGGTCTAAGAACTTAACTAAAACCATTTGATGGAGTTAAAAGCACCAATCAAATAATCGCTTTAAATTAAAAGGAATATTATAGGAAACAAAACGGAACCCTGTGGCAGTCCACTAATAATTTTTAAAGTGTCCCATCAGCATGAAACCTTTAGAAAATAGGTTCCAACAAAGATTAATTTAAAATATAATAGGTATATATAAATATAAAAATGTGGTGCCGTGACATAAGGGCAAGTGACATAAGACCAAATTTTAGAATTTGGCCTTATGACACTTTTCGAAAGCGTCATAAAGCCAAATTTTAACGGTTGGCCTTATGTCGCTTTCCAAAGTGACTTAAGGCCAATTTGGTCTTATGTCACTTTCAAAGTTTTTTTAACTCTAAAAAAAACTCTTTTTGTGAGTATTTTTAAAAAATCCTAATTTCATGTTTGAAGATGTTTTTAAAAAAATGCTCGAAAATGCTCGGACTTTGGGTAGTCTTAAATGAATTTGAAACTTATTTGGAGTCATATCTTAAAAAAATTGGATCCGACCGCGTCCGACCCCGCTCCCTGGCGGGTTTTTAAAAATCTCCCTCAGAGCTGAGAAAGCTTAAATAAAATAAGTTTGTTGACTGGAGAAGGGGGTAGGGGCATCTTTGCATTATAAATAATAATAATAACTGACATAAAGAAATCTAAATGTTTAAACAGTGACATATATGATATATTTATTTATATATGTATATATATGTGATTATACAAAAGTTGGGTAACTTTTGAGGATATTTTGTATACGATAGTTTTTAAATCAAACTTCTATAAATTCGGGTGTATATGATAGCTAATCTAATTAATATATTGTTCCCAATCGGGCCAGTCACTTTTTTGAGCACATTGCAAGATATTTAAAAATTTCAGAATTTGACTACCAGAGGACTGACGAGTATACACAGTTTTGAAAGTATTATAATGAAATTTAATACAAATTAGTAAAAAAAATCTCTTAGGATTTAATAATGATCACTTAAAATCACTTAGTAACAATTAAAAATAATTATTAATATGTAATACTAGGAGAAAATACTACATCAGTTTTCAAAACAGACTTTTGACATTTAACGTAACGTTATTCACTTATCTTTTACTACTTTCACATAGCTTTACTAAATATTTCAAAGTAATCAACAAACAAAATCTAACAATATTCATCTTAAAAGAACTAATGATCAAGAAATGAAGAACAATAACAATTTACCTGTAACAGAACTGACGCTATACTACTAACGAAAAAGACGAAATTTGAGTTTATAATCTGGACTAATGTTTTTTTTTGTAATTCCAAATATCAACAAACTACATTTTAACAAATCAAAGTCTAATACGAATAAATAAAAATAAACTTTAGATTAACAAAAAAATAACGACTCACCATAAAACTGACGTGTTGACTGGCTAAGCATGTGTATGTATAGACAACAAACATAACCCAAACTCTGGTACAGTTATGGTGGCCGTCAAATTGTGCAACCCGCAACTAACTTTATTACCAACATTAAAATTCAAAGTGGGATTTGACGTTGAGTCGGCGATATTTCGCACGAATTTTAAATTTAAATAACACACAAGAAACTGACGAATAAAACTGAACGCAAAATTTTTTATTTTTTTCAATAAAGTGGAGAACACTGCATTATGAAAGTTGTAGTATATATTTAACTATATACATCACAGATTGTAGTAAATTGATAAGTTTTCTCAAATCAATGACAATGTTTAATAGACAGTCACTTAATGGTTGGTTTTCAGGGTTGTGACTTGCCAGAGGAATGACATTTTAAGAACTAATTGTGTTTTTTTAATAACTTGTATTCAAAATGAAGAACTGAAATTGGGTGACTAAATAAAGGTCTTTCCATTGTTTTAAAATAAATTGCAATCTCAGTAAAATATAATCAGACTTTGTATATATTGGTTGATGACATCGAGTTACCCAACTTTTGTATAATCACCCATATATATATATATTTATAATAAAGTATGAATCTATAATTTTTCAAGTACAAAATAGTGAAAACCGTTTCAAAATCCACCCATTATTTCAAAAGTTACAGCCCGATGACCACTTTTTCATGTTTTCGTTCCACTGTGCGGCGGCGCACAGTGGGGCACCTGGTATGGGAGAGCGGACAAAACTCTATAAAATCTAAACTAATGAACCGATTTTGATGAAATTTTCAGGAATGATAGTCAATAGCAAGACAAATCTGCACCAGAAAATTCCGCCCATTTCCACGCCCACTAAAAAAGAAAATGGTTTTTTTCGGAGAACATATATGAAAACAAAGATTTGTTTACCAAATTTAAAGATATTACGAATAATAAATAGCGAAAAAATCATTTTAAAAGCATTGTAAATTACTAAAAATGCAGTTTTAATATGCTTAAAAGTGAATGGTTTTGTGAAAAAAAATGTTTAGGTTTATTTTGTTTGTAATTCCAAGGATAACACATTGCATTTATATTGATATAGATAGTTCGTGTTTTCAAAGCTTATCGTTTGATTTATTTTAAATTTATTATTAAATAAATGCAAATAATACCTAAATAAAAAATAAAACAAATAATTTAAGTAAATAAAATAAAAACAAATTCATTTAATCTTAATAAGCTATCTAATCTTAAATAAATTAGATTCAAATAAGTTCAAATAAACTTAATTTGATAGTTATATGCAAATCTAGGAAGTTTCAATAGAAGGTATTTCTGATGGGCATTTATTTCTTAAATCCCTGGTACCATTAAAACTTGTTTAACGAGAAAATGAAGAACGAATTTGGAAAAATATTCGACCATCCGCAACTATTCACCAGCTCTTCAATTTTCCTTTTCGAAAGAAACTCCGGAAGAAGTTAGAAAAAAAAGATCGTGTAGAAGCTTAAATTCTGAATCTTTGAGAAACTGAAATTCAGTGCAATGGATTCTTCATTAAAATAAAACATGTAATGTATTTTGAAATGATAGAAGAAAACGCTTCATGGAGTATAACCTGCACTTATCATACAATACCATACCCCACTGACTGCGGAAATAAAAAAGGAAACTAAAACCCATATACCAAATCGTTTCGAGAAAAATAGGGATTATTAAACTCTGTTTACCACATTGTCTTATTTTTTTCCGATGATCTACATATATCATATTGTTAGTACAATAAAACCCTATTATGAGACACTTTCCCTTTCAATTTCAGAAAATCGGAGTACTTTCTACGAAACTTGTTGATATAATTTTGTGTGCTCAGTTCTGGGTTAATTAAGGGTTTTTTCACATAAGCGTAATTTACTGTTTACCATATAAGATCGTCAGAACTGCATAAATATGAAATTCCATAATCAAAATTATTAATTTATTGTTATTTTTTTATATGACTTCCCAACCTAAAATTGCTCTAAAAACCGCATCCGGACGTATCCGGATGAGATTTTTACTGAAAAATGTTGCTGAGACCCTACACTATCTATTGAAAATAGTTTGCCAACAGAGGCAAACAGAGGAAGTAGTTAAAACCTTATGCGAACTAAAAAAATCACAGAAATAGAGTGTTTCTTCGTCAAAAAATACCTTATTCAATTTTTTTTCAATAAAATAACATACTGTATTGTTTTTCTATTTATTTCAATCATGTAAGCAGAAAAAATTGTTTAAAACTTTCAAATTTCACAATATACTGATCATTTAAGGAATACCAATATTTTAACATTTTTCACGATATTCGAACTTTGAGCGAAAATCTACTGGTCTACAATTTTTTTTTTGAACAACGGTTTTAATTTTCTGATTCTACTACCAATTAACTATAAGAAACACTTTCTGTTTAAAAAAAAATCCTACTTTCAGAAAAATAGGTTTTGTCCGCATTTTCCCCACTGTGCGGCGGCGTACTAACAGCTAGGTATGTAAGGGGGGCATGCTGCCCGCCTGCAACCCCCTGCTTGGGATCACTATAGGATTTGGGGTGGGTGCGAGTTTGGGTATATGCAAAGAACTTTTGCATTTGAGCACTAAAATCAAAGAAATTCCCAACAAAAAAAAAGCAAGTATGGCTCACAGTTATGAAAGAATCACAACGCATTCGTGTTCTTTCATGTTTCCAAACGGTCCAACTTATATCCCTGCCCGTAGAAGAGATTCACCATCTACGATAGATTTTTTATTTCAAATGTTCCGCATTGCTTTACGACCCCTACTACTGCAAATGCGCTTAGTTCGGATCATCTTCCTGTCTTCTGTGATACTACTCTTAGTCCAAATTTATTAAATGTGCAATATTTAGATTTTAAGAACGCTAATTGGCACTTATATCGTTCTCATTTAAATTCAAAATTGCGTCAAACTTTAAAGAGTATTGAATGTGTTGAATGTTGTGAAGATATTGATGTCTATGTTGATTATTTTGAAAAAAGTATTTTAGAGAGTATTAATGTACCATTCCCAAAAAAAAAAAACAATTAATAAACGAGCTGTTATTCTTCCTCGTACCATTTTGGATCTAATTAAAACAAGAAATATATTTAGACGGAATTGGCAAAGATACCGACAACAACACGATTTTCAACAAATGAATCATCTAAACAAATTGATAACAGAATCGATATCGAAATTCAGGAACATAGAATGGAACAAAAAACTTAGTTCCTTACATCCTAGTTCTAAACCTTTTTGGAACATACATAAAATAATTAAGAAGAAAAATACTCAAATACCACCACTTGAATCATTAGGGACAGTTCACACTTCTAACGAAGACAAAGCAAATACGCTAGCAAATACTTTTGCTAGCAATCATGATACTACCATTAACTTCTACCACGATCCTGTTTTAACTAACCTTGTAGATACGTCAGTACTTGAATTCAATCGAACTTCGATAAGCTTATCTGCAGAGGAATTCATTTCTGTGGAAGACATTGAATGTTTGATATGTGATCTTAAAAATAAAAAATCTCCTGGAATGGATGGTATTCAAAACCAATTCCTTAAAGAACTTCCAATGAGTGGATTTGTTTATTTAACTTCTATAATAAATGCCTGCTTTAAAATTCAATATTTTCCACTAAAATGGAAGATGGCAAAAGTTGTTCCAATATTAAAATCTGGAAAACCTCGAAGTGATCCACTAAGTTATAGGCCAATAAGCCTACTGAGTAGTATGAGTAAGATTTTCCAAAAATTAATTCGCTGTAAATTAGAATTGTTTTTAAATGAAAAGAATATCATACCAATACAGCAATTTGGTTTCCGGAAAGAGCATAACACATCACACCAGGTCTTAAGAATTTGTAGACACGTAAAAGAAAAATTTAGAGAAAAAAAATCAACAGGATTAGTTTTGCTAGATGTTGAAAAAGCGTTTGACACTGTTTGGCACAATGCACTTATTCATAAACTCATTATAAATGAATGTCCAACCTTTTTAATAAAGCTTATATTTAAGTGAAAGAACATTCATAGTTTCACTTAATGGAAAAAATTCAGTCTCAAAAACTATTCCTGCTGGCGTTCCTCAAGGATCAGTGTTATCTCCTACGTTGTTCAATATTTTTATCTCTGATTTTCCAGTATTGCGAAATTGTGAATTCGGCATGTATGCAGATGACATTGCGATATTCTCATCCGATGAACATCCTGATAATATAATTAACAATATTCAAACTGATTTAGCAATTATTTTCGAGTATTACAAACACTGGAAAATTAAAATCAATGCTGGGAAAAGTCAAGCTATCTTTTTCACCAGAAAAAGAAAGGATTGTTTTTTACCCAGTCGTAATATAAACTTAAATAACTGTGATATACCGTGGGTCAGCTTTGTCAAGTATTTAGGTATTTACTTAGATAAGAAGTTGACCTTCAAGGAACACACACAATTGTCAGCAAATAAAATAAATGTCGGTATAAAAATGTTATATCCGCTTATTAACCGAAGGTCATTACTTAGCAAACATAATAAACTTATTATTTTTAAAGTCGTTTTTCAAGCAATACTCTTATATGGATCGCCGTATGGGGTAATTGTGCTATAATGCATATTAAAAAATTGCAAATTCTTCAAAACAAAATTTTAAAAATGATGCTCAAGCTCCCCTGGCATTTTTCAACCCAAGCCTTGCACACAGAGACAACAAACGTGTTAAAAATAGACCAAAAAATTGAAATTCTCAATCAAAATTTTTTTAGAAAATGTGTATTGAGTGAAAACTCTCTAATAAGAAACCTAATTTAACAAATTGTCAAATATATTTTTTTTTCTTGTATTCTCATACATCTTGTTATGAACATATGTATTATTTATTATCTTATGTATTTATTATATTGTTTATATTTATTTATTTATGCATCATGAAATGTACTTTTTGTTAATTTATTATTTAATGTATCTAATTATATATTCATTTTATTGTCTAATTATTAATTTATACATTTTTACTCGTTTACTAATTTATATTTATTTATTATTTATTTATTTGTGTATGTATTTATTTGTTTATTTATTTATTTTTTTATTTATTCATTTATTTATTTATTTATTTATTTATTTATTTATTTATTTATTCATTTATTTATGTATGTATTTATTTATTTATTTATTTACCTATTTATTTATTCATTTGTGTATTTATTTATTTTACTATTTATTTATTTATCTATTTATTTAATTATATATTTACTTTTTCACTGATAAAATAAATCATCGGAAATTAATTTCTATTAAATTTAAGTATGTGTGATATAATTATAAACAAAATTCGAATGAAGGTTTTTTCTTTGCAATGTTTTCCTTCAAACTTATAATATTAAGATATACACATGCTGTTTAGAAACTAATTATTATTTTTCAGTTGTAAGATACAAATTGATATCATATCTCTGTGCTATGCAATGACTTAGAATTATTGTAAACTCTGTAACTTTCTCTTTGCCAATAAAATAAAATATCTATCTATCTAAAGTAGTTTAAAGTCAATATCTCAAAGTCTTGAAAAGATATTTGAGTCAAAAATCAATTTTTACCATCTTTTATTAATTTTTTCTTAGGTTTTTATTTTTTGTAAAAAAACTGTCATTGCGATTTTTCTCAAAATCTTATCAGATGTCAAAAACATTATTCTTCGTTGCACAAAATTGTTTTGGAGATGAAATCATATTTTAGTCGTAAAATTTTCGAAGTGACAAATTTTTTTTCAGTTTTTTTGATTTATAAAAAAAAACCGTTAATTGGATTTTCTTTTCCAAAAATATACTTCTTTTGTATCACGTTACAATATATAATATAAAATTTAATTCAAGTCTCTAGCGTCATTGGTTCATGAGATATTTAGGGTTAACCAAAATGTTCACCTTTTTTTTAAACTGCTATGGTAAAAAAACACCCACGCAATTTTCTTGAGAGCCTAAAACCTATTTCGTTTGGAAAATTGTGAAGACGCACGGTCATTGTTTTTTTTTTGGTTTCAAAAGTAAGTCTAAATAAAACACACAGAACTTTAATATCTGATTGAAAATTATAGTTCGTTATAAAGTTTGAACTTTTGAAAAACATCAATTGCGCTACAGGGGAAGATTTTTAGTATGCGATTCTTTTGGGGTAATTTTTTAGTATTTAGGACATAAATTCAAGAATTATTGGTGTGTATTGTCGTCCTCAAAACGTTAAATTAGAAGACCATGAAACTCATCACACAGTAGAGTCAAAATTAGTGCTTCTTTATTTCGTTGCAAACATATATCGTTCAATTAATGGTTTTTAACAGCGCGCTGTGCCAGCCAAAAAATTCGGTTACCATTCGACCATATTGGGAAATCGATTAATTTTTTTATCCGAACGCGTTGTTCGGTTGTTAAACTATTCATTAAGGTTAATGGCAAATATTTAACTTGTATTATGGTGTCAAATTTCAGCTCTAACAATTTGTATTCAGAAAAATTAAAAAATCTAAAACTCAGGGCTTAGATGAGATTTGGAAATGCAGGCAACTAAAAGGTTCTAAACATTTTGTCTGAACATACATTTTATTGCCAACAAGAAAAACTGACAGTTTCGAAAAATTTTCAGAAAAAAAAAATGGAGTATGCAATTTCTGTCCATAAAGTAAGTTCTTTTTTGAAAAAGTGTATGTACGTTAAATTAAAGATTTTTAACTGAAACATAGGGTTTCTAGAGGCTAGAGCTTGGCCTTTTGTTCTGAGATAGCTTCATTCACATATGAAAATACCAATTTTAACCTTTTTGCCTAATTCTTGAGTTAAAAAACACCACTGTTTTTCAAATTACCTTCTCATCCTACCTGTTTACCCGAATTTACACTCTGTGGTTTGTAATTGTATTCCAAATGCAATTTTGTAAAATTCTGACGTCTAAGTAATTTTATTCGCCTCATTTTAACGTGTGTCTGTGTATTTAATTTGCACTTTTTCCCTTTATTTTTTGTAAACAAAAAGACAAACCAATATAGTTTTACAATAATATTAATAAATTCCTCCTACTATCTACAATTTAATTGAACAACAGTGGCAAATATTATGATAGCGTGACTATAAATCAACAGGTGCTATTTTATACTCTATAAAGTTCTATAGTTAAATGAATGGGTTATGGAGGGTGCACCTATAGAGATGGGGTTGTTATTGTTTCATGTCTTTTTTTTGAGTTTCAACCCTTGTGAGCACATTAATGGTGTTAGAGTTAGAGGGGGGTGGGGGTACAGGTGTTCAGATGACATTGATGATACTTTATGTGTTTTAATCTATGTGCATGCGATGGTATATTATAGATTTATATGATTATATAAAGTGTTTTTGTTTTAATGTGCGCACTCTTAACGCATCATTGCGCAATTATAAATGTTGAGAACAAAGAGAACATTATATGAAAAACAGGAGCATTATAAAAAGAACGATATATGTAATATAAAATAGACTACCAGAGGGACTTGAAGGTATTCAAAAAGAAGTGTTAAAAGTTTAATCGATACACAACATTTTTAAATGTGTGTTCATTGAACTTCAGGTAGACATTTTTAAATTAAAAAGAAAAATATGTCTTAAAGATCTTCATAAGATGAAAAATTCTTAAAGACGGCCTAAAAGTATACAACTTGTACCTATATTAGTTTTAAAAATTTATACAGCTATGGCCAAAACGATAGGAACATTTCTTACTGTGTCAAACTATTCAATGAAGAATTTCATGAGTACACACACGATATGTGCCATACAGTTTTAAGTTTAAGTGTTAAAAGATGGGTTGCAGAACTTCTCGATTCAAAACATGTTCAAATACTGGTCTTGATATTTTTTCGCATGAGAGACATATCCTATAAGTACGGTGACCATATTTTCCGAGACAAAATAATGAACAGTACCCAAAAAATGAAAAATGTTGACCAGTTTTCAAGATTTTTTTTTATTTCATTGAGTAACAGTAAATAAATATAATATAAATTAATTAATAAATATAGTATAATTAGGTATATTTATAAAATAAACAAAAAAGGAACATTCATCGATAATAAACAAAACAAACATAAAAATAACACAGATTCTTTCAGTCTCTAACTTATTCACAAAAAAAATAAACAAAACCTTAAACTCTTTTATATCATATTGGCTAGTCAAACAACTTTGACATCGAATTATAATATATTAGTATTGTAAGTACTTTTCGGAAAAATATTTTTTTTTTAATTAATTCTGGCTTTCCTTTTAAATAATTCTTAAATTAAATGCAATTTAATTCATAATTCCATTTGCAAATTAAAATGGAACTGATTGTTTTAATTTTCATATTGTTTTTTTCGTTTGTCCATACATTGTTTAAAATTGAGAAAACTCTCTGTAGAGGCATTAGACCCAGACTCTACGATTTTTGAAATGTTTTCATATTGTATCATTTTTTTATTGAAAAACTTGAAAATTTCAACCCACCTATCTCCAGCACTCATTTAGCTCTCCTTCCATTCAACAATTTTTTCTGAAGAAACGTAATTTTTTACACATGACAACTCGTCGAAAACATCAGTGTTATTAACTGAAACATTGCTTCTCTTTTTCATAATATACATTAAACTTAACTTTGTCCCAGGAAGGAGTGTAATCCTTACTCTTCATTTATTTTTGAGTGAAAGGTTTTTCAACAATGCAATAATTCCAACAGTCAGAGTGCATTCTCAAAATTACTTTTGGAAAATGCCATAACTAGTCCAAATGCAAAAAAGATGAGTTTCATTCACATTCACTGAAAGTTTTTTTTACCATTGTCATGGTCAGTAAAACTTAATGGTAAAATCAATTTCCAGTGGTGAAAGTCATCCTGTGCGCAAGTGTAAGCGTATTAGTTTAACTTCCCCTGTATGTTGGGATGTATAATATGATCTGATTTTTGTAATTGTGAGAGTAGGAATTGTTCTGAAAAAGAAAAACTACGAATTATAATGTAAGGGTACGTTTTCATTAAACATTTAATGGTTTTTGTGCTTAGGCTTTCCTCAAAGAAAAAAATCATAAAATAATGAACAAATAATGAGCAATTTCTAAAATAATGGACATTTTTATGTTTTCCGACACACAATAATACATAATGAACATTTTCTTCAAATAATGAACTGTTCATTATAATAATGAACGGATAGTCACCGTACCTATAAGAGACCTTAGCTAATATTGAAAATGTTGAAACATTCAGATTTGCAGGTATGATTAATGTATAAGATCTGTGAGGTCAATATTTTAATTTCAAGACTTCAGTTCTTCCTTTGAAAATAAAGCTCATTTCATGAACTGAGACCTCATTATTTCTAAACCAGTTTTTCTCCCTTAGATTAAAATATATGTAGTTGTCGATAAATACTTCTAGACGATTATTCGGAGCATCATATGCTAAACATTGCTGAAATAACGCATAATCTATGAAACTATGCAGTAGTAAAATGACGTTTTCAATTCCTTCGGATTATCAATTCGTAGCGAGATTTGCAAAATTGTGCGTAACCCCTAGATCGTACCTGTTTTTGATAGGGCTGTACCCCTTGTCAAAACAGATCTTGAGGACACGATGTTGGAAGCTTTGAACAGGCCGACGCATTACCTTGGCTATGTAATCTGCATTGCCTTCAGTGAAAAATATTGCAGAAGGCCGGATGGCATAATTTGGCGTGGTCCTTGGCTGTCTTCAAATTCTTTTTAATTCAATTCCTCTTTCTGGTTCTCCCAATTTCTCGTATCCATTTACTTCATTGCTACACCAAAGGTAAATTTTTATTGTAGCGTTAAAGACTTTAAACTAGAGTCTAGTTACTACTACAATTTATTGACTTGTTACCCCATCTGAAAACTATCATTTTTGATTTTGAGCTCTTAACTTGTAGGTCCACGTATGACCAACATGCGTCTCAAGATAGCTCGGTCCCTAGCTAGCTGTATACTGTTTCGTACGCCAAGTTGGTTTAGGTCCTCCCACCTGCATGCGCCACCTAAGTCATAGTGTACGTACTTACGTTCGCGACGTTTTTCGTCGTCCATAGCTCAAGAACCAGAAGAGATATCGAATTCAAATAAATTTTGTTATACATATAATAAGGCAGAAAGATGCAGAAAGGGCTCTCAAGGAAATTGCGTGGGTGGTTTTTTTACCATAACAGTTTAAAAAAAGAGGCTGGGATGCGACCCACACTGATAACTTCCCATCCCGTCTATCGATTTGTCTTGCTTAAAAGTTTGTCTAAATGTATCAATTCTTACCAAATTTGCGTTCTATTTTTTGTAGATTTTATTTTTTTTTATGAAAAAACGGACTGTTGGATTTTTATAAAAAAATTACTGAATATAAAAAACAATATTTTCTGTGAAATAAAATAAGTTTGAAGCCAATATTTTTAATTTTTGAAAAGCTATTTGAGCCGAAAATCAATTTTTACCAACTTTTATTAATTTTTTTGTTTAGGTTTTTATTTTTTGTACAAAAACTGTCAATTCGATTTTTCTCAAAATTTGTCCTAATGTTGAAAACAATATTTCTTATAAGTTAAAATCAGTTAGAAGCCATAATCTCAAATTTTTGAAAAGATATTTAAGTCGAAAATCAATTTTTACCAACTTTTGTTAATTTTTTTTTTCGGTTTTTAATTTTTTGTAAAAAAACTGTCAATTCTATTTTTTTCAAAATTTTACTGAATGTTGAAACCAATATTTTTTGAAAGATAAAAGTAGTTTAAAGCCAATATCTCAAAGTTTTGAAAAGATATTTGAGTCAAAACTCAATTTTTACCAACTTTTTTTTATTTTTTTTTTTAGGTTTTTATTTTTTGTAAAAAAACTGTCAATTCGATTTTTCTCAAAATTTTATCAGATGTCAAAAACATTATTCTTCGTTGCACAAAATTGTTTTGGAGATGAAATCATATTTTAGTCGTAAAATTTTCGAAGTGACAAATTTTTTTTTTCAGTTTTTTTGATTTATAAAAAAAACCGTTAATTGAATTTTTTTCCAAAAATATAATTGTTTTGTATCACGTTACAATATATAATACAAAATTTAATTCAAGTCTCTAGCGTCATTGGTTCATGAGATATTTAGGTTTAACCAAAATTTTCACCTTTATTTTAAACTGCTATGGTAAAAAAAACACCCACGCATTTTTCTTGAGAGCCCTTTCTGCATCTTTCTGCATTATTATCTGTATAACAAAATTTATTTGAAGTCGATATCTCTTCTGGTTCTTGAGCTATGGACGACGAAAAAAACGTCGCGAACGTACGGACGTACGGACGTACGTACACACGCACGCACAGACATCTTTCTAAAAATCTTTTATTTCGACTCTAGGGACCTTGAAACGTCGAGAAATGTCAAAATTTTCAATTTGTCAAATCGGACCCATTACAATAACTTCCTATGGGAAGTTAAAAAAGGAGAAAATTTTGGTTAACCCTAAATATCTCATGAACCAATAACGCTAGAGACTTGAATTAAATTTTATATTATATATTGTAACGTGATACAAAACAATTATATTTTTGGACAAAAATCCAACTAACGGTTTTTGTTTTAAATCAAAAAAGCTGAAAAGACTGAAAAAACTGAAAACTGCAAAAAAAAATAATAAAAGTTGGTAAAAATTGATTTTCGACTCAAATATATTTTCAAAACTCTTAGATATTAACTTTAAACTACTTTTGTCTTTAAAAAAATATTGTTGTCAATATTCAGTAAAATTTTGAAAAAAATCGAATTGACAGTTTTTTTATAAAAAATAAAAACCTAAAAAAAACATTACTCAAAGTTGGTAAAAATTGAATTTCGACTCAAATATCTTTGCAAAAACTTGAGATTAAGGCCTCAAACTTATTTTATCTTATAAAAAATATTGTTTTTAACATTCTGAAAAATGTTGAGAAAAATCGAACTGACAGTTTTTTTACAAAAGATAAAAACCTAAAAAAAATTAATAAAAGTTGGTAAAAATTGATTTTCGACTCAAATATCTTTTCAAAACTTTGAGATATTGACTTTAAACTACTTTTATCTTTAAAAACATATTGTTGTCAACATTGAGTAAAATTTTGAAAAAAATCGAATTGACAGTTTTTTTATAAAATATAAAAACCTAAAAAAACATTACTCAAAGTTGGTAAAAATTGAATTTAGACTTAAATATCTTTTCGAAAATTTGAGATTATGGCTTCCAACTTATTTTATTTTATAAGAAATATTGTTTTCAACATTCCGTAAAATTTTGAGAAAAATCGAATTTACAGTTTTTTTTACAAAAAATAAAAACCTTAAACAAAAAATGAACAAAAATTAGTAAAGACTGATTTTCGACTCAAATGTCTTTTCAAAAATTAAGAATATTGGCTTCGAACTTATTTTACTCACAGAAAATATAATTTTCGACATTCAGTTAATTTTTTATTAAAATCAAACAGTCAGTTTTTTTCATAAAAAAAAATAAAATCTACAAAAAATAGTCGAATTTGGTAAAAAATGATGTTCGGTTCTCGATATCTCGTGAAAAATAGAACGTATTGACTTTATATTCATTTAATTCACCCAGTTTGTATTTGTTTATTTAAGAAATAAAAACTTTTTAGAAATGCTACTAAAATTGGTTGTCGACTAAAAATCTCGTTAACAAAAACTGATTTTGATATCATAGTTTGATATCAAAATCAGTTTTTGTTAACGTTATATGCAAAATATTGTTGGTAATTTTTAAATTTTTAAGAAGCAAAACACGAAACCCTACAAACTTTTAAGCAAAACAAATCGACGGACGGGATGGGAAGTTATCAGTGTGGGTCGCATCCCAGCCTCTTATTCTACGTTTGATTTCAGCGCTGGTGTCTTTTTCTGAATTTATAGCGGTGCCTATGTAGACAAAGTTCTTAACTACCTCAAAAGTGTAGCTGTTCATGGTGAAGTTTTGTCCAAGACGTCGTCGTTCAATGTCCTTTTTTGATGACAGCATATACTTGGTAATGCACTCAATAATCACTAAACCCATTTTCTCCGCTTTCTTTGCAACGCTCAAAAACGCTCTACTGACATTACGCTTTGATATTCCAAATATGTCATATAATCGGCGTATCCGAGCAATTGGATGGACCTTTGTTTTAAAACGATGTTGAAGAAGTCGCATGACAGGGCATCGCCTTGCCTAAAACCTTTTTTGACATCAAACTCCGCCTTGCCTAAAACCTTTTTTGACATCAAACTCTTCGGTGAGATCTTTTCCGACCTTGATAGAGTTGCGTGCATACTCCATCATCATTCTGCACAAGCGGACAAATTTGGCAGGGATGCCAAAACTAGACATTGCTCTGTAAAGCTCTTTCCTATACATGCTGTCACATGCGGCTTTGAAATCTATAAAGAGTTGGTCGGTATCAATTGAAAGTTCCTGGGTTTTTTCCAAGATCTGTCGTAATGGTCGAAAAGCAAAGGACTTAGGACACAACCTTGAGGAACACCTGTTTAGCATTTAAAGTTTCTAGATTTTTGTGGACCATAATAAATAGCTGCATTAGTGTCATCAAGCATCTTCTCGCAAAACCTTAAGAATTCGGTTGATAAACAATAAATCACTTGACGGATGACAAAATGGCCGCCAGCTAAAATAGTGTTGCCAACTTAAAGTTCTACACCTCTAAACAATTAATTAACATTTTTATCAAAATGTATTGTTTTTTTAAGTTAAATAAAGTGTTCCAATTAATTGGCAAGAGTTTTATGAACCATACAGCAAATGGACTCCTAAAAATTACAAATTAAGAAACATTAACTAAATATACATATATATATTTTCCATTGCAAGTAAATCTTTAAATTTTACATTTCTACATGATTAGGAATAAGTAAGTTTTGTTCCTATTATCTTGGCTATAGCTGTATTCTCCAAAAATTACTAAATCATTTGCCTTTAGGCTTCCCCTTTAAATGGTTCTGAAATAATGTTTATTTATGACTTGAAATGGGAATGGAACAGTACCCATTAAGATGCTTTCTATGCAATTTCCATAGTATCTCTACAAATTCTGATTTATTAATGATGTCAATGAGTAAATATATTTAATCTCACTTCTAACTTAATGGTTCTGATGTGGATCCCTTAATTCCTATAATGCTTACTTTGGTACATCTATTTGACATCTTCTATGATACTACATATATTTAGAAAATGCATAATACTCTCATTTTAATGTCCTATAAATCCTTCATTTTTAATGCCTTGCATATAAAATGTCAAGAATTTCCCTACTACATGCGTTTTACAAGAACAAAAAGAAGAAAATTCATTTGATTTATTTCATTTTCAAATGCTCCATGACCTAGGAATCTTACTATCATGGTTGAAGACTTAATAATATATTCATTCAAACGCATTCCAAACTGGGTCAATGTCAAAAAGAAAATTTCCTTTAAGTAGTATATAAAGTTGTAATAAAGACAAGATGTTTGTTCATGTGCGGAACACATATATTTATGTAAAGTCCACAAGGATATTATAGTAATATACATATCACATATTTAAATGAACTATCTAATCATCTTTATGTATATGAAGGTTTTCTATTAAAATATTTGATATAAGATGCATGGGTTTTTTCTTTTCTTATGATCTAAGGCCAAGTGTCATTGTTTTGTTCATGACATTTTCCGTTTGGAAACAATAAGCTTTATATGGAATCAGAAGTAAACTTTTTTGAAGGTTTTTTGGGGTGATGAGTTTAAAAATTTGTGAAAAATACATTCCTCCTTTACGTGTATCGTTTTGAAATATTCTACTTAGAGCCTTTATTCTGCCAGTAAAACGCTGACGTCTTTATTCTAGCATCAACAAAAATAAATAAGGGGAATTTACATCAGGCAAAGACCAAGTTAATAGATAGGTGCCTACACATCTTTAGTCTTATGGACTGCCTTTAAAATTCATATAATTAGAAATTAACGCACAAAATGTGAAACGACCCTTAGTATATTCATACTTGAGAACATTTTATAATTGAAGTACTGTTCATAAAATTCAGGAGCTGGTGTCTATGAGTTTTAAATAGACATACATTCTCAAGGCCATCTTCATCACATATTCATAATTTTGAACAAAAGTCAATTATAACATTTAAAAAAAAAATTAATTTACGCACCATCATATTTTTAATTAAAACGTACATATTCACAACACATCCTTTTCAGAAACACACCCTCTATTCGAACTTTGACATATCATACCTCTCGCCGCCTGCTTTCACACTTTTATTTTCAACACCATTATTCTAAGCGCCACCATTGTCATTTACATAACTACTCAAACAACACGTCATCAACACAAATCCAACATCGTTTTCAAGAAGATTTAGCAAAACGCAAACCTGTGAACAGAACAGAAAAATAAAAAAATAAAAGACTCGAAAACAACTGCTTTCTGATTTCCCGACCAGGCTTCCAAGCATCATCATTACATTCCCCGTACTACACGTGCTACAAACATAAGATTATTATTTTTTGTTGTTATAATTTGTCATCGTCATTGCTGCCTCATTTAAGATCTCTCCCACTCTTATCCTTTAACAAACATTAAAAAAAATACTGATGATAATAAAACTTCAAACAAGGATTGGCTTCATCGTAACGTAGGATGAAGGTGGTTCCAATCCTATCATTTATCAGTTGTCAGCGATGTCACGCAATTCATTCGTATTCCATTCACACTCACAAACAGTGTGGTCCATGATGTTAAATTCTCAAAAGTCATCCTTCGATAAGATCTATCTATGTATCTGTGTACATTCTGCGTTTCTATATAATTATGTAATAGTTACATAAAAAGGGTGTTGTTTTTACACAGGAATAGTAAGAGAGTTGGCAACGCTGTTTCTTTTGATATTTAGGTTGACAGTTGACAGATGAGTGCTAATGATCGGTTTATTTACCATTTCACCTTGATTGTATTCTTTCCAACCAAAAAACTTGACTAATTTGAAGTTTTTTTTGTGAAAGGTATCCAATGTTCACAATCCGAATAAAAATTGACTAAAATATAATATCGGTTAAAAAAGCAGAACCTATTGAGTTAGAACTATCAATCGCTTCTAAATAAATAAATTAGTAGGCGCAACAGTCCGTTGAGAACTAGGGCCTAGTGACTTACAACTCTCAACTATTCCTGTGTGCGATTACTGTTTTTAGGGATATATGGGACCTTGAGTTTTAAGCCGAATCCGAACGGCTAATTTGGGAAAGCACTTTCACAAGAAGTACTCTTGTCACTTCCTCGCAAGAGGCAGTACCCGTGAAAAAAGACTTTAGATGGCACAGGCAGGGATCGAACCTAAGACCTTTGCCATGACAGTCCATCGCACTAACCATCATGCCACGGGTACTACAATCGCTTCTGTGTGCGAGTTATTTCAGGAATTTAGGGGACCTAGAGTTTTTATAGTGAATTCGAACGCGTAATTTGAGGACTTTTTGTAAAGTGAGTTACTCTTGGAGGATTTGTCAATTACTTATAATCACAAGGCCACACTGGTGATTGGGGATTGAACCCAGAGCTCTGGTATAACTATCTGCGCTCCTAACATCATTCCCTGGATATTACGAACTTTCCGGAACTAATGTCCAATTTTTGATCCTGAATACGGATTATTTTCGGGTATCCAAAAAGCACTTGTTTACATAAAACCAAATTATTTGTATGTAGATAATCAAATCATAAAACAATTTAGATCCTCGAAAAAACACCCTTTTTCTACATTAATTTGAACATATTTGGCTCCCTCATCTTGGTGAAAAATTAATATTCCCATATAGCTGAGTCCTACCAATTTGTGGTGCTGATATGTTTTCGTTCATTTTTCTGTTTGCTATTTCACGACCATCGTCTTTAAGTCGCTCCTTTAACCGTGCTGCGTCGTAAAACTAATTGACGCCAAAAATACATGGCAATATTGGGAACACAAAAAAGGGGATGCTTTTGTAGAGTTATGCGAATGAAAATGTGAATTTAGGTTAGGGTACAACCCAAACCCAGCAATAAAACGAAATTCACCATGAAAAGCTAAAGAAAATGACTTGAGTCTTTTATGAAATTTTATTAATTGCTATGAGACATGCTGGCCGCGTGCTGAGTGGGCGAAATGAGGGAAATAACTTTTACTTTTTATACTGGAACACTTTTATTACTAACTACCAAAGTTTTTCGATGTTATAAGGAAGACCCCGGAAAAGTTGAAGATTTTTATTATAATTTGATGAATTTTAATAGACGGGTGTGACGACCGACAACGTAACGCATAGAGGGCAGAGAATATAGCCAAATTGAAATCGTTTATATTTTTATAGATGCTCCTGAAATAATTTGGCGGGGGATGTGTTAAAAAAGTTTTGTATTTTTTTTTCGTAATTTATTTTTCTTGAATAAATTTCACACCATATTGTTCATAAACTTAAGAGTTCAATGCCCTGATGGGTGTGGAATTATTTTCTCATTACTTTGAAAATAGAAATGTCTACAGGTAACATACGAGTACTATATTAATCAATTAATTTTGGATTTTTGTAATATGATATTAACGGGAGTGATAGATGTTTACTCTTTTATGGTGGATGTAGCCAAAAAATAGAAAAATAAGGGATTGTTCATATGCTATGTGTATATAAAGTGATGGTATAGACCTAATATCATATTATATCTAAACCTTAAGCTCATGGGGTATAAAGTTCAAATTGGAGTTTAATGTAAGATTAAATTGGGTTGGGTTCGATATCGCGGTTTTTATATTCCCGTTTATTAAAATCCCGTTTTTTATAATCCTGCTTTTTATAATCCCTATTTTTTATAATCTCGCTTTTTGTACTCCCTTTTTTTATAATTATTTCTTAAAATCCCGTTTTTTATAATCCTGCTTTTTATAATCCCTATTTTGTTTAATCCCGCTTTTTGTAATCACGGTTTTTATAATTATTTCTTAAAATCCCGATTTTAAAATCCCGTTTTTTATAATCCTGCTTTTTATAATCCCGCTTTTTGTAATCTCGTTTTTTATTATCGCGCGATTTTTTAAAATTAAACAACTAGTTTTGATTGAAAAATCGAAATTAGAAAAAAATTAAAACAAATTAAAAAATGACATATTTTTCTATATTCATTTTATTGTAACCTTTAACAAATACAACATATCAAAAAATAAAAAATATAAAGTAAAATAGTATTCTTTTAAAACAAACTCAAATCAATTAACAGAGTAAACGATAGCATTAAATACGTTATCGAGAGGTAGATTTTCTGTAGGATGCATATTTTGTGTGCAAAAGTTAATATTATAAACAAAAATTAATGTTTATGTACAGTAAAAACAAAACAAATTACCTACTATATTATTATATTTTAGTCAAGTAATTTAACATAAAAACCATTGACTCCTATTGTTATTTAGTTTAATGCACGTATTTTGTAGAAAATAAAAACGGGATTGTCGGGACTTGATGGGATTTTAAAAAACGGGATTGCAATTGATCAGTATTTTAAATAAGCGGGATTTAAAAAAATCGGTATTTTAGAACACGGGATTATAAAATTTTTTGTTCCGGATTTTTTTAAAACGGTATTTTAAAAAGGGGGATCCGATACGCTCCCTATTAAATTGTAGTAAAAAAAACATATTTACGTTGCAATTGTTTAAATTTGATTTTTGTTTGTATAAAATACAAATTTGATGATTTAAGTTAAAAATTAATAAAATTAGCAATATGTTAGAAATCAAAAAAATAAACTTAAATTATGTAGGAATACAAATTATTAATAAGCAAATATTGAACATTTCCTCCATTTTTAAACTCAAAAAGGTAAAATAGATTTCAATTCTGATTTAACACAAAAATATATTTAAAATAACTACGTTTTCTATCCAAGGTCTCAAATTTAAACTTTAATATTATTACGAAAAACCTATAGGATTCCATGTTATTGTGTGACTAGGCTAGATACAAACTTCCATCTATGTATAATAATTATATTATAAAGCTGAAGAGTTTGTTTGTATGCTTGTTTGTGTGCTTGAACGCACTAATCTCAGAAATTACTGATCCGATTTAAAAATTCTTTCACAGCTAGATAGCTGTATTGAGGAAGGCTGATATTACATCACGAACCAATAAAAAATGCTTCAAAATCGGGGGATTTCATCATTTTTGCTAACTTTCTTTGCTGAGATAATTCATAACAGAATTGTTCCTTTCTAAAAATTCTTAAAAAAGGTCTGCTTACCGAATTTCTAAATTAAAGCATGCGAGTAACTCCGCGGGGCACAACTAGTCTGTTATTAAATATTCTTTGCTAGCCATAAATTTAATTTTTTACAAAAACTTCAAGTCTAACTTTAATATGTTGACATACCTGGTAAACGTATGTATGTATGTACACATGACTTTTTGGTAAATTCGACGTGCTTATTTATTTATTAACTTTTTTTTTTGGTGTTAGAAAGTTAGAACAATCGGTACAAATATCTATAAAAAGTGTTTTTAAGTTATCAAATATAAATGTCAAATATCATAGAAACCGTCAAACTTATGCTTAACAAATTTGAAATTAATTTTTCGGTCCATGGAAAAATTCCAGATGTTTGCTTTTTGCTTTTAGTTTTTTTTTTTAATGTTTACTTTTACTTCATTGGACGAAATAGGGATGCAAAAAAGAGGTAGTCGATTTCACTTGACTGCAACAATGGCTGCCTCGTCTTTTGAATTGTTCAAGAATTTACTTATTGTTAGCTTATGACAAATGGTTTTTGACAACTTCCAAGAAAAATGTGCTGCCTCAATATAATTATAAAGACTATATGTAACATCTGTTAAGTACATAACACACCAATTAAACGGTTAGGAAGTTTTGTTACACAAATAAAATATTAGATTTTTTGTTCTGTTTTTTTAAACTAATTTCCTACATCTTTTAAAATGAGAACTATCATTGGGTAAACTAAAAAAATTAACAAATGTACAATATTTTAAATATTGCAAAATGCTACTCAAAAACTGTTTAAAATAGCTTTAAGACATCTGTGTGTCAGGCGTTACATTTATTTGAAAAAATAATAATTACTGTTTGTATATATCAATCTTTCCACTAAGACGTTTTATTTTGAATATTTTTTATTAAAAAATTGTGTTGATCGAAAAAGCTCATTTCGGGGTTAAATAGATACGTGAAGAAGCAAAACTGTCGTATTTGGATTAAATTACAGTCAGTGACATTTAAAGTGCTACCAATGCATCCAAAAAAAGTCCCTGTTTGGTGTGCATCATATGGGCTGGCGGAATTTTTATTTATTTATTTATTCATCAAGCAGAGACACAGCTCTTAAAGACTACTTAGAACAATAGTAAGTTTATATAAATATTAATAAATAAAACAAAACAAAAAAAAGAATGTACAATTAACATTAACCACCGAAGTTTATTATTAATAACATTTTTTTTTTTAAAACAGTCCCTACTTAAATATAAATTAAAATCGATAGCTTTACAAACAGAATTAGCTTGTCTTAAACAGCGAGTTAAGGGTTCATTGATTCCATAATTGACCCTATGAAAGGGTACACAAAATAAACGATTATTAAGTAATTCACGACAAGGAACATGAAAGCCAATCAACGAAAGCAAGTGAGGGCAATTGATTTTATAATTTATTAAATCTCTGACAAGCATTACATCAAAATAAATACGTCGTGATTCTAGGGATTGAATACCCAACAACAAACACCTGGTGTTATATGAAGGCATATCCGTGTTCCAACGCAATATCCAAATTGCAATTCTAGTAAAGCGTTTTTGAATTCGTTCAATTCTCGCCGAATAAGTTATATACATAGGATTCCAGGTAGATGAGCAGTATTCTAAAATTGAGCGAACATATGAAAAATATAAGGCTCTAAAAGTATATGGATCAGAGAAGTCTTTAGCGTTCCTGGAAATAAATCCAAGCATAGAACTGGCCTTAGAAATAATATAGTCAATGTGATTAGCGAATTCGAATTTTAAATCAAAGATTACACACACATTTTTTTTCTCAGTGACTTGTGTTAAGGTTGACCCAAGTAAACTGTTATAAAACATAATTGGAGAGGTGCCGCGACAGAATAACATACTATGACATTTAGAAACATTTAAATGAAGATCGTTGTTAGAACACCAAACGGAAAGATTATTAAGATCATTCTGCAGCTTTATACAATCGGAAAAAGAATTAATGCGCAGGAATAATTTAAGGTCGTCAGCATACATTAAACAAGAACAATTTTTTAGACAACTGGGAATATCATTGATAAACAAGAGAAAGAGGAGAGGACCCAAATGACTTCCTTGTGGGACACCGGAAGTAACAAAAACAGGGTTGGAATAACATTATTAATAAGAACATATTAAATTCTGCCAGTAAGGTAAGATTTAAACCATGTCAATAAATTGGAATGAAAAACGATGTTATGCAATTTGGAAATTAATATTGAGTGATCAACTCTGTCGAACGCTTTCGCGAAATCAGTATACACCACGTCACATTGGTTTCCTTGTTCTAGAGCTTTGAGTACATAATTACTAAAAATTATAAGATTAGTTGTAGTTGATCTTCCACTGATAAAACCATGCTGCAAAGGCGAGATTATTTCTTTCACAGAAAAAAGTATTTTTTTATAAATAATTTTTTCGAATAGCTTAGGGATCACAGATATTTTACAAATCGGACGATAGTTGGTTACATCACTTTTGGATCCTGATTTAAAAACGGGATAAATAAAGGAACTCTTCCATTGTTTTAAAAAGCAACCTTCACGGAGAGAACGGTTGAAAATGATTTCAAGGGGGATTGCTAAGGAAATAGAGCATTTTTTTAAAACAATAGGAGCAATTCCATCATACCCAGTGTGTTTATCTTCATGTAACTTTAAAAGTTCACAGATAATATCTTCTTTATCAACTGATAATTGGTTTATATTAATCAATTGAGATGAAGACATCAACCAAGGCCTCTCGTTTGATTATAAGAAGGATTAAAGATGGATTGAAAAAAGTCAGCAAAAAAATTGCAGATTGTAGACGGATCACTAGATGTTTGACCATTATAACGTATAGAATTCGGAATTCCGGTGGAACTTTTTTTGTCATTTATAAACTTAAAGAAACATTTACTATTTCTTTTTACTTTAGATTCAATACTTAAAATATATTGGTTGTATAAGAATTTATTGAGAAAATTGAATTCACGATTACCCCGAAGATAGTTGATGTATAGACTATTATCATCCCTAGAATCACGATAAAGTTTGAAAGCTTTATTTTTTCGATTATTCAAATTAATAAGCTTTTTATTGAACCAGCAGGGCTTAGTTTGAGATTTCTTCAAATATTTAGGAGTATATAAATCGATTGCGTCACCCAGCAGATTCGTTAAAAGAGTAAACGATTCCTCCACGTCAACATTTTCAAACATAGAGAACCAATCAACCCTATTCAAAAAATTTGAGACATTAAGAAAGTTACATTTATCATAATTAAGAAAAGAAGTAGTTTCAGAAGTTTGCTTTATATATTCTAAGAATTCAAATGATATGCAAAGTACAAGATGATTTTCGGAGTTAGGTAAAGGAGGTGGAGTAGGGCTGTCAATACTCACACCGAACTCATTATCAGTGAAAACTAAATCAAGATAACGATTAAGTTTATTACGAAAACAATTGATTTGTTTGAGCCCAAATCCAGCTGGAGTATCAACAACAAGAACAGAATATATTAAATTTGGAAAAAAATCTACGTTTCAACAGAATTCCTAACATTTCTACATAAATCGCACCCAAAGCCTCTATTAAATATTGTATGTTAGCTCCTAAACAGGGCATATTTAAAAAAACTGCTGGAATCCTTGAATGCTTTCATATGTACGGAGTCGTCCAAATTAAGTAAATAGATCAAGCCTTGCTGGATAACATAACTTTATCTTTGGAATGAAATAAACAAACATTGATTTTTCTTAAACAAAATTGTTTTCGTTAATATCATAATGAAACCTCTTATTGAAAACCATGTTTATAGAAAATATTTTAGTGGACATCCAAACAAAAGCATATGGTACAATTTTTAAAAAAACTATCAAATTGTACAACTGTTCGTATACGCACTTTTATTACTTCTTAATAATATTTTTTTTTTATTTTTTTGTGAACCTTTCTTATTTTTTTTGAATAATATTAATGAGCAGATCAACGGGCATTTATTTATAAATAAAAGAATCAAATGCAGCTAAATTGTGATTATAACACTGTTCAATTCATTATTGTATCGCTTTAAAATATAAACTTTAAACCTATTTTAAAACAATCATTTTTGGCGAAATTTCTATTAAATTTTAAAATTCAGTAACTTAACTTAATCGTGCATAAAATTCTTTTTTTTTTTTTATATAAACAAAAACATTTTTTCGTTTTGCTAAAGAAAAATTTCCATGAAAAATTTCATCAAAAACCTGAAAATTCGTTTTTTTTTTTAATTAAGTCCTTAAAAACAGACAATTTTCTATGAAAAAATAATTAAAATCAAAAAATTATTATGATACGTTTTTGTTTACATTCTAGGCTGCGGTTACATTCTTCGTAATGTCTAAAAAAAATTTTAATTTATTTCTTGGAAAAAGTATACGTAGGTATGTTTGTTTTGTTTGTTTCCTAAAAATACATTTTGTTAAGACCGACAAGGCATGTCACTCTAATGACAACAGAACGCCAATAATGAATAAACCTAAATTAAGTGATAAATTAAGCAGAATTTTATAAATTGCTTAATAGATAAAATTGATGTTGTTGATGGTGCTAGGGGTTTATAATGTAAAATGGACTCGGTAACTAAGTGAAGCTTATGTTCAAGGTTTTATATGTGCTATGTGTCTTGCGACTTGTTTCTTTAATAGGTCATAACTTAAATGAGCTGTTGGTGTTTTTTGTATTTATTTTTTTTTAAATAAAAACAATTCAAATCCTTTCAGTTGTATTTTATCAAGGGTTTAACTTTATTATAAAAAATAAAAAGAGGGTGTATTGAAGTAATAAAATATTTTTATGGATTTTTGTTTTTGTTTTTGTGGAAGAGTAACCTTAAAGTTTATTTCGTCAGAAATACATACATACATATATGCTCATTGTACAGGGTTATCCATTTTGGGGTTTCAAAAGTAAACTTAAATAAAACACTTATAAAATATTTTTAACTTCCCATAGGAAGATATTGTAATGGGTCTGATTTGTCGAATTGAAAATTTTGACATTTCTCGACGTTTCAAGGTCCCTAGAGTCGAAATAAAAGATTTTTAGAAAGATGTCTGTGCGTGCGTGTGTACGTATGTACGTTCGTACGTCTGTACGTTCGCGACGTTTTTTTCGTTGTCCATAGCTCAAGAACCAGAAGAGGTATCGACTTCAAATAAATTTTGTTATACAGATAATAAGGCAGAAAGATGCAGAAGGGCTCTCAAGAAAATTGCGTGGGTGGTTTTTTTTACCATAGCAGTTTAAAAAAAAGGTGAACATTTTGGTTAACCCTTAATATCTTGCGAACCAAAAATGTTAGAGACTTGAATTAAATTTTATATAATATATTGTAACGTGATACCAAACAAGTATATTTTTTAAAAAAAATCCAGTTAACAGTTTTTTTATAAATCAAAAAAACTGAAAAAAAAATTTGTCACCTCGAAAATTTTACGAATACAAAATGATTTCATCTCCAAAACAATTTTGTGCAACGAAAAATAATGTTTTTGACATCTGGTAAAATTTTGAGAAAAATCGAATTGATAGTTTTTTTTATAAAAAATAAAAACCTAAAAAAAACATTACTCAAAGTTGGTAAAAATTGAATTTCGACTCAAATATCTTTTCAAAACTTTGAGATATTGGCTTAAAACTACTTTTATGTTTCAAAAAATATTGTTGTCAACATTCAGTAAAATTTTGAAAAAAATCGAATTGATAGTTTTCTTACAAAAAATAAAATCTTAAAAGAAAATTTAACAAAAGCTGGTGAAAATTGATTTTCGACTCAAATATCTTTTCAAAAATTTTGAGATTATGGCTTTCAACGATTTTAACTTATAAGAATTATTGTTTTCAACATTCGGAAAAAAATTTGAGAAAAATCGAATTGACAGTTTTTTTTACAAAAAATAAAAACCTAAACAAAAAAATTAATAAAAGTTGGTAAAAATTGATTTTCGACTCAAATATCTTTTTAAAAATTTGAGATATTGGGTTTTAACTACTTTTATCTTTTGAAAAATAATGTTGTCAACATGCAGTAAAATTTTGAGAAAAATCGAATTGACAGTTTTTTTACAAAAAATAAAAACTTAAAAGAAAATTTAACAAAAGTTGGTAAAAATTGATTTTCGACGCAAATATCTTTTCAAAACTTTGAGATATTGGCTTTTATCTTTAAAAAAAAATTGTTTTCAACATTCAGTAAAATTTTGATAAAAATCTAATTGACAGTTTTTTTTACAAAAAATAAAAACCTAACAAAAAAACAATACTAAAACTTGGTAAAAATTTACTTTCGACTGGGTCGCATCCCAGCCTCTTTTTTTTTCATGATATTGTTGCGAATTGTTGCAAGCGTCCAATCTTTTGATGTAATTTTCGAGCATTTTTTAACACATATTGTATTTTAGCCATAACTTGACGAATGTTGGTTTTAAAGTGATCAAGAGTTAAAGGTTTATCTGCATAAACACGGTCTTTCGCGTAGCCTCCAGCGGTGTCAAATTGCATCATCTTGGTGGCTAGTTGATATCGCCACGACGAGAAATTACTTGGCCAGGAAATGTCTCTTTCAATAAAGCCATATTTGCTCGAGTTGTGTGGAATGTGGCACCGATTTGTGGAAACAAAATATTCTCCATGTCGTATTCTTCAATAGCAGGCAAAAAAAAAGCCGGTTACCATGTGAACATAACGCTCCGAATTAACATTGACAGTCGTTCCGACCTCGTTTTCGAAGAAGTCATGTCCAATCACACCTCCGGACCAAAGAGCAAAACCAAACAGTGACTTTTTGTGGATGTAATGGCCTCTCTTCAATTACTTGAGCATTTCAGAACCCCAAATACGACAATTTTGTTTATTAACATACCCACCGAGTGAGAAATGTGCTTCGTTGCTGAAGAAAATTTTGTTCGAAGAATCGCCGCCGTCTACCGCCTGTTGTTCAAGCATCCATTCGACGTTTCTAAGACGTTGTGAATGGTCAGCAGGCTTCAGTTAATGTATGAGCTAGACTTTATATGGATGTAGGTGTAGATCCAAATGCAAAATACGCCATAATGTGCCGTAAGACAGTCCTAATTCCTGAGAACGACAAGGAATCGACATATTCGGTCTTTGGCAACACTTTCACGTGCGAGCGAAACGACCTTACAATATCTGTAACCAATCCAGTCTCTTCAAATTTCCTCACAATTTTGCCAATTGCTAGTAGTTGGAAGATTATGTAAACCATTGTGGCTGTGGCAGAATCACCATTTTTGTAGTAGGTTTTAACATTTTGTATGCGTGTTGTGTTAAAGTAAGGCAATCCATTTTCGTAAATTTCAGAACTTAAACTAAAAAGAAAAATTAGTTTAAGAACTTAGTTTGACAGATGTCAAATTCCAGCCCTATACTTTTGAAACCGCAAAATGGATAACCCATTATTATAATATTGTTTCAACAAAAATATATACTACGAGTACATACTTTTAGTGTTTTGTTAATTACATCCCTAAAATCCACTTAAACTATTTTAACTTTTGAATCATTTTCAATTGATTTTATTTTATTATTTTATTTTATATTACTTATTTTATTTCATTTTATATTATATTTGTTTCTATTATTTTTGTGCAATAGGAATACGTACATAAGTACGAGTGTTCTGCACGAGTCATAACAAAACAATATGAATTTATTAAATTTTCCACTTTCAAGTTGTACTTATGTATGTCTGTACATTTTTTTCTGGTTATTTTTGACATGCACCACATAAAAGTAATATAATAATGGTTATTCAACCAAAACAAAATAAAATAAAATGCAAAAAATGCGAAGAAAAATTCCATTCATTCTTTTGTTATAAACATTTTTACGTAGTTTATCACATTCAAAATATATGACATCCTTTGAAAAAGAGTCATTACTCTTTTCCGTTGAATGTTTTTCAAGTATAAAAATTTGTTGGAAATATATCAGTCTAATATTCCCAGCATGTGATAGACCCTTATAAGAAACAGAAAAACAGAATTCCCGAAGGTCCTATTAACTTGATCCAAAGCTCAACTAAACAACAACAAATAAAATGCTATAAAATGTTAAAAAAAAACACATATGTTTACCCACTAAATTGATATTCTTAAGCGTATGTAAATCTGGCTTTGCTTTAAAAGGAATCATAACAATAAGAACGAACAAAATAAAATCAACCTCAAAAACTGGGGTTTCCGTTTCCTGTACAGAAACATTTTTATACTCGTGTGTATAATGTATATACATAAATAAAGACGTATGCAATAACAGAAATTCAACAAATTGCTCAATTGCGTATTACATTTTACATCGTCCTGATGCGAACAAATTACGAGATGTTAAAAACAAAACTCCCTTACTCCTGGAGGCAGCAAACATCTCACCTCCTTCTACCACTCAGTTGGTGGCTCTGCTTCTGGCTCTGTAATGGTGAGTCCTTTATGAGTGATTTTGTGATTCCAACATTATAATAAACGGAACAGTTTGAAAGATTTCACAGAAAAAAAAATGTGTCCAGGAATGGAAAGGACGTAAAATAAAATGAAATCGTATTGCGTTAAGCTCTGGGTAAATCATCATCAAAAGTCACCAGGGATGTTATATGTTCTTTATAACCCAGAACCTTTATAATGAGCATGAATTCAAGTATTTTATCAAAATTTCAAGTGAAATACATTTTTTCTTACTCATTTATAAAATCATTATAGGTGTTAAAAAATTGAGATTTGTATACAAAAATGTATTTGAAAACCAATAAAGCAATACATAATATAGTTTATTTGTCTCCAAGTTGTGATTTATATTTACGAGAATAAACAAATAAAAATAATGTTATTTAGTTTTTATTTTAATTTAATTTTTAATTTTACAACTTAAGTTTTTAAATACTTTTTCAAAAAAAAGTATTCCACCCGATGATGGAGAAACATCTCCGAAACGCGTCGTGTCATTAAAATATATTTAAAAACTTAAGTTGTAAAATTAAAAATTAAAAATTAAATTAAAATAAAAACTAAATAACATTATTTTTATTTGTTTATTCTCGCAATAAAGCAATTTGACTGCTGACAGTTCAATATGTTGACAGATGACAGTTAAAGTTGGTAAATATTTCATTAACTGTGAAGTAATAAATTAGAAAACTCGGATAGACTGGACCAATTATGGTGATATACACTTGCCGTCCAAATACAAGAGCTAAAGGACTTTTTCAAACAATGGAATTTAAAACAAAAAGAAAACTATTTCTAAGAAAAGTAATTTTTCAGAAAAAAAATACCGGGTGTTTTATTAGGAGCTTAAGAACTTTAAATGCTAATAAAAGAAATATTTTTAAATTAGTTAATTAAGATGGCGTAGCACCCATGGCATGATGGTTAGTGCGTTGGACTGTCATGCCAGAGGCCTTGGGTTCGATCCCTGCCTGTGCTATCAAAAGTTTTTTTCAGGGGTACTGCCTCTTGCGAGGAATTGACAAATCCTCCAAGAGTAATTCTTATCATGAAAAGTGCTTTCTCAAACTAGCCGTTCGGATTCGGCTTTAAACTGTAGGTCCCTTCCATCCCTGAAAACAGTACTCGCACACAGAATTGGTTGAGAGTTGTAAGTCACTAGGCCCTAGTTCTCAACGGACTGTTGCGCCACCTAATTTTTTAAATTAAGATGGCGCTACAGTCCTGTTTGAACTAGAGCCTCACCCAACAAACTTCTCCATCTAGCTCGGTCTCTAGCTAGATGTCTTCAGTTGCGCACTCCAAGTTGGGTGGGGTCACTTGCCACTTGTGCGCGCCACCTGTTCCACGGTCTTCCTCTACTGCGCCATTCCTCGGGATTGGATATGAAGACCTTTCGGTCTGGAGCGTTGATAACCATTCGCTCTACGTGACCCAGCCATCTAAGTCGTTGGACTTTTATCCTTCTGGTTTCGTTCCATCTTCTACTCCACTCACCTTCTATGCATAAAGTACCGTAGATTTGGAAACTAACGGTGTTTTAGTTCCTTTCTTGATGACAGCATGTACTTTGTTTTGTCCTCATTAACCGCTTAATCCATTTTTGCCGCCTCTGTCTCAATACTCACAAAAGTCCAATTGACATCACGCTGAGTTCTTTTGGTAATAACAATTCCACCAGCATAATCCAGTCATTGGACCGACTTTTGAAAGATAGTGTCTCTAGTGTTGACGTGGGAGCTCTGCACTATTCTTTCAAGGACGATGTTAAATAAATCGCATGATAGCGCGTCACCTTGTCTGAAGACTTTTTTAACATCGAAAGATTCGGTTAAGTTGTTTTCAACCTTTATGGAGCACCGCGAATTTTTCATGGTCATCTTGCACAAAAGCACGAGTTTGGCAGGGATGCCAAAACTAGATATGGATCTATAGAGTTCGTTTCTGTAGGTGTTTTCATATGCGGCCTTGAAATCGATGAAGAGGTGGTGGGTGTCGATTTGATGTTCTTGATTTTTTTTCTAGAATCTGCTGTAATGCGAATATTTGATCGACTGTGAACTTTCCTGATTTAAAACTACACTGATAAAGACCTATCAATGGGGTTAGACGTTCACATATTACGGCAGAGAAGATTTTGTAAGCGATTTTAAATAGACTGATGCTTACCTAGACTTAGACTTATAGATAAGTTGGTGAATTCTCCAAAACCAAATAATCTCCACGTGCTTTGAAGAGATCACCATTCAAGCTATCTGCTCCAGCGGCTTTGTTAGACTTCAGCTTAGATTTGGCAATCTTTACTACTTTACTTCTAAGTCGGGAGGATGGGATTGTTGGCTTTCGTCGTCTATGTTGAATGGATCATCCTGCCTGACAGTGGAATTCGGTTCATCGTCAACGTTATATTGTCTGCAGAAGTGGGCCTTCCATATCCTCAGCATTGACTTGTGAATTTCGTTTTACCTGCTCATAAAATTTTCGAACTTTATTTCTGATTTTAAACCGCTCAACATCTTTGACCGCACGCTTGTCATGTTCCCCCTTTTTTCTTATGAGAAAGCTGTGTTCCTTTCTCCTCTTCTGCTTACATAGCTCGTGAGCAGCCCCGTCCTTCTATGTAGCGCCGCGTTGCATGTCTGCTATTTGGTTGCATTTGCCTGCCGAAACTTTTGAAACTTTTCATACAGCATCACAGTAATATCCAAATCCAGACACTCACTCTGCTTCCAGGTGCTTGTCAATTTCTGGAAAGTGTGTCCAAACAAACAAACAAACAAACCATTTTATGAACTAAGGTTTTCAATTTTTTTTTTCAACTACGAAAACGCTGTCATTTTTAGTGATGTAGGGTCTATTTTGAATAACCCTAGACTGTCAGCTGTCAAATTGATTTTTTTAGAGCTGTCAACGTTTTATTGGACAAATAGAATTGCCAACTTCGGAACGTAGTTTAAAATTAACTTTCTTCATTTCGGTAAAGAATCATTCAAATGTAACATTTTGAGTGTCATCTTTTCAAAACACTCGTTTTTAATGAAAATTTTACGCAAATTTATGATTTTATTTCATTTTCACTTCTGTTCCAAAAGCATGAAATTCTCTTCAAAACATTGTCATATAACATACCCGACCTGAAGTACCTATAGCTTAGCCCTTACATATGTATGTACGAACATCTAGTATTTTTGTTTTATATAATCGTCATTGCACAAGAGTGGTTTTAAGGAGTGTTAGGAATCTTTAAGGGTGATGAAAAGTCCTTAGGCAGGCTATGTAGCTATATGTAGCTCCAGTTAAAATAACAAAGCACACGAGTACACAAAAACAAAAAAGCTTGAAAACGAATTTTATGTGGGTTTTTTGTTTGTAGACATAAAAGTCTCTGAATGTGAATTATGGTTAGTTGTTCCCTGGGTGCTTAGTCTCGGATTGGGTCTAGCTTTAAGGGAACAGAGGTGTTGACTTAAATATTAAGCGAACAATTATGCGAAACAAAAAGAGGAAATTTCTTCGTGTCGTTAAATTGTGTCTGAAAAAAAAAATAAAATTTCTAATGGTTTGGTTATATTTTGTTTTCTCTCCTTAAAGATATATTTATAGAATATAATTTTCTCATAAAATAAAAATTTAACAAATTTTAAAAAGTGAATTTTTTCGGTTGTTTAAATTCATATATATGTATGCATGTAGTACCTACCTACATACGTACTCCTACATACTGTTTTTTTTTTTTTTTTTTTTTTTTTTAAAAAGGTTAACGACGCAAAGTAGTTCTTTGAAGACCTTTGAAAAAAAAGTTCAAGGTACCTCTATTTAAATTTGCTTTGTTTTTATTCCAACATGTTGGGGTTTTATGAAGTCAAACAAAAATCCTATGGGTTCATTGTATTTTTGTTTTAACAATAACTAAGCCTTCGGGGCTTATATAATATTTAGGTCTTCCATTTTTTGGAAACTTTATTTAAACAGTTCAATTCGATGGAAACAGTACACAGAAGTATAATTTTGTTTTGTTTTTTTGGGATGGACTTTAGGAACAAATGGTATTTTAAATGAATTTTTAGAAAACTATTTCCCTTTATCCGAATTTTGCAAGTAAATTCCTTTTTGCTTTAATTTTGTATAAAGACATTGATTTTGGAAGATTGGGCAAACGATTTATGAACGTTTTTTTAGAGAAATGATACCCAATCTAAATCCTTCTAATTTCAAGTGGAATTATTTTCAAAAGAAATAAGAATTTGTAAAAGAAAAGCCTTACTTATTTAACAGAAAACAACAGAAACCCAATTTAAGCTCAAACAAAATTCTGACCCCACTAATTTACGAAACTAACTTGTGATTATTGGTTTTTGGCATTTGTGTTGAAGAAACAATATTTAATTTTCAAGTAAAATAATTTTTTATTCTGCAGCACTTTAAGAATGGGGAATGTATTATCTTATTTTTTCGGTTTTATTTTGAAATTCAAGACTAATGTCCAGTCTTCATGAATCCTTCTTACGTTTTTATATGAAGCTGTCACTTTTGAAACTGTTATCTGTGACCTTTGACAAGTAAAACTACGCAGTTATCAAATATGAAACGATATAAGCATCAAAAACACATTGAAATTATTAAAATTCACTACACAAGTTATGAATATGTTGCAATTGGTGGTTGGAAAACAATTTTTGAGCCATCATGAAGCATCTTCCTGCTATAATGAAATTTGTGGAAAGATTTGAGATGTTTTCCATAAAGACTTAGGTTTTAAGGCTGTTAAAGTCAGCTAACACAAAAATCAGCAACTTCGTCATGATTGGATCTGTGAAATGCATCAAAATGATCCAGGTTGTCATAGAAAAATCATCTTCAATCATGAAGAAAATTTGTATCACGGATTTACATTGGTAAGATGTAACTTTGTAGTAAAAATTTTGGGGTGGCGATGTTATTGGACTTTATTCATTTGAAAGTTAGGCTGGTGCAGCTGTTATATGGAGAAATAATTGATCTACCGAACTAGACGGTGACACATGTCACACAAGCAACGTCGTAGTTTTACATGAAAGGACAATTGTCCATCGAGATCTTGTGATTTGACATCCTTAGACTTTTTCCTCTATGGTAACGTGAAAGATAATGTCTATATCAATTTAAGACCTCAAAAATGGAATCAGCAAATGCCGGTTTAAAGGATCTGATACTAATACTTTAGCGTGCCATTAAGCTGGTACTGTTTTCCATGGTTACCCTTTGGTAGGCGATGGAAAAATGACTACAGTTTAATATTCTAGCTTACCATCTGTTAATGGACTTTAAGGCCGCCTAGAATAGCATAGTTAGGGTACTTAAAAAAGCCATATAAAAATTCGGCATACGAAGTATATTAACACGACTATGTAGGCTATCCAGATCAATCAACATCTACAATAAACTCCGACAAGGGGATTGTTTGGCATGCGTACTCGAGAAGAACAATGTAGCGGAGATTGAATTTGAAGTAGTGCAAGCCTTCAAATACCTTGGGTCAATAAAAGAAACCAATAACAACATAGAATAATAAATACGCAGGCGGTTGCTCAAAGCCAACAGATCCTAATTCAGTCTGCCAAAGCTTTTCGAATTAAGAAATCTTACCAAATTTTCTAAGCTGTTGCTGAACAGGACGATGGTTTCTGCCAGGACTCAGATATAGATCCGAGACCTGGGTGCTTAGTAAAAGGCACTCCAAGCTCTTAAACGAGTTCGAGAGGAAGGTCTTGTGGAGGTTTGGTATTTCCTTATGTGAGCACGGATGATTCCGGAGACCCTAAAATCATGAACTGAATGCAATGTACCTCGAAGCTGATATCGTGACAAAAATTAAGTTTGGTAGATTCCTGTGGGCTGGACACCTAACTCGTATGGGCGAAGACGACAACCAGTTTGGAAAGTTTTTTGTAGTACATTTTAATTTAGGCAACAGCGTGGCAGACCATGCTTGAGCTGAAGCCCGAATACTTGGGGTGCGCAACTAGATGGTGTTGGCTTGCGATAGGGATAAATTAAGAAACTTGTTGTATGACGCCAGGACCATACCTTTTTTGTCGAGTCGATGATGATGATGTTTTCCATTGTTAATGCCATTTTGTTTTCATAATTTACAGGAACTCAAGGGGTTATTAATAGCCTGAACATCTTAACTTTTAAACACAGTGCTAGCGTTAGGAAAATAGGGAAGGAACTAAGAGAAGATACGGAGATTTTGAATATTATAATGGAAGAGAAACAAAAGTCGAGTAAAGCATTGAACATTCTAGATGTGTGGTTGAAAAAAGAATCTCTATACTTGACAGTATGTCTTTCATCTCTATAATGAAATAAATAAACATGAATATCTCTTAACAATATAATAATAGTGTAGTGCTCCATCCGCCACCTAAGCGATTTATACGTCTCCTTAACAAAATTGAATGTAACTGTCAATTCTTTATATAATTGTATATTACTTTAACCTGGCAATGCCAAAGAAATTAATCAGCCTCTGAGTCTTGATCAAAACTTTTTTTATATAACCAACTATACTTCTGCGCTCATCTCTGCTCTCTTACAATTAGTCAAGTCAATGAACGAAAAAAATTGCCTTCACCTCAAAAAAAATCCAACAGTTTTGAAACTTGGCACACTTACTAAGGGATGTCTGGTGATGACCCAAAAAAAAGTCCCCAAGAATTCAACGTGAGCTCTAGCGGCAGTTAAGAGAAACATGGAGTTTGTTTCAGTTTTTCACGTTCATCTCGAAAACTATTTGTCGTATCAAAAAATTTTGTTCCACAAAATTAAAGCTCATTAAATTTTATAAAAAAAAGCCTTCATGAATTTTTTGGTATCTCTTACAGTTTATAAAATAACTCTAGCGGCAGTGAAGAGTTACATACGGTTTTTTCGGTTTTTCGGGTTTATCTTGAAAACTATTTGTCGTATCAAAAAATAATCTTCTATAAAATTAAAGCTTATTAAATTTCCTAAAGAAATATGATATTAACATGTTTGTACTTGTTTTAGTTTGTAAAATAACTCTATCAGCATTTAAGGAAAACATGTGATGATTTTTTCAAACACGTTGATGACGATTGTGTACCTAAAACCCCAAAAACGTGCCTGGAAACTCTTATAATAAAGAATACGGACATTGAAAATAGAAAAAACAAAGTGCACCGCAATAGAGCATAGCATTATATCAGCTGTGCGTCCCAGATCATCCATGTCTCCATTGCTAAGCAGCCTTGCCTTATTTATGTATATACAGAAAGCTTGGTTCTAAGAAGTTGGTAAACCTTATATTAAGCTTAGGGTTTTGTTCTTCATGCTATGTAGCTCAGTTGTTGGAGATATCAGCTATTTGCCACCCGCGACCAGATTCCAGCGGTTCAATTTTTGTTTGATAATGCGGACTTTAATGTCAGAACGTTAGATGGACTAAATACATTTACATTTCATTCTTTAGAAGGAATAAGATGCATCGCTCCATCTACTTCCATAGGAAAAGAAACCGACACACGAATGCAAAAACTGAAAAAACTACCTTGTGCTAAATCAGAGAACTTGGAGTACTTCCTTTGGAAACATTTCAGAAAACAGAAGGTGGATTAAAAAATTTAGTTTTTGAGAATTTGAATGCGTGTTCCGAAGAAATGTTACTGCCACAACCATATGACACTCTTTGGTTGGCATCAAAGTTTATTGGCATTTACGATGTTCTAGGATGAAAGGGTACATGCCAGGGGCGAACGCAGAAAAAAATTTCGGGGGGGGGGGGGGGTTCAAAAAATATATATTATATTATTTTTTTATTTTAAATGTCAAGTATTTTTTTTTTTCTTTTTTGGCACTATTTTATATAGGTACTAAGAAACATGTATGAATAAAAATTACATACATATATACACGCATATGACTTGCTTTCACGATTGACAAAACATTTTGACTTTGATTTTGACTTCAAAGCTAAAACTTAATTTTTATATGCATTATGCATGGATAAGTTTGTATACCTTATTTCCTAGTTGCCGTTGTCGATCCCATCATTCTTAGGCTGAACTAACACATGAATAAATGTGAGTTACAGAAACAAAGAAATGAGGTGAGATCAGCGTTGCCGCCAACAAAAAATTTCGTGCCACATTTTTTGAAAAAACGTGCCATTTATGAAATGTTCGTGCCATATGAAAAAAAATTCAAGTTGTTCTTTAAAAATAAATTTTAATTCAATACTTTTACTATTACAAAAAAAATCGCTTTCTCTATTCGTGTAGGCATTGTCCAGAAACAGGAGTTTTTGGCAAGTTCATAACTACCTATTTCACATCACATTATGAGTAGGTATTATTATTAAAAATATTATTAAGCCAAAACGTTTTTGAATCTTCAAGAAAAACGCTTTTCAATCTCAAAAATTTGTCTTATTTCACCAAAAAGAACATCTTTCCCGCGCTCTAATAGATAAGAAAATTCTGATACCAAAATATTGAATTGAGACAAAATACTTTGTATGTTTGGATTATTTTTTAAAAAGGTTGGATCAATTATCTTAAACGCATTATCCTCTAAATTAATTTATCTTTCAAATTCTTGTAAAAGTCCTTTATAGCATATTTGACAATCTTTTAAAACATTCAATTTTTCGTTAGTCTCTAAATTTTGAAGTTCTTCTGTGCATTCAATTCCCAAAAAAATATCATCTATTGGTTTACAGTTTTCGATTTCATAGCAAATATAATCTTTGTTTTTTAAAGAAATATCTTTTAAAAAATTTTAAGGATAATTTTGTGAAAAGTAGATATGTATATCTGAAACTAATAAATTTATTTTTGGGGTAAAAAAACGTGCCATATTTAAACTTTTCGTGCCACCGTGCCACGAGAAAATTTCCGTGTCAAAATGGCACGATCGTGCCACATCGGCAACACTGGGTGAGATTTTTCTATTTTCACAGTTTTCTTTTGTTTGTTTTCGCATATTCAAATTTATGGTAGATTGCTAGATTGAATTTTGAAATTGTCAAACATGTTTTTCTTAAACGCACCATGAAAATACTAGAAATAATGATTTTGAATGCGTTCCGAACCTTTAGACCGAAGACATAGGGTCATATTTATAGTTCCTTGATAAGTTCTGATTTCATCTTTGCTAAATTAAACTTCAGTTTATGTTATTCATCGACATTTTAAAACGATAATCTGGAGTCTAAAAATAAACACGATGGAACCTATCTTTAAGCTGCTTCTAAATCTATTAAACGTCAAAAATAAACAAACTGATTGAGTAAATTAAGTTACGAGACATTTTGTTTGAAAATTTAAAAACTAAATTAAAATGTCAAAACACTTAAGCATGTATCAATATATTGATATTTTGCTGGATGTTGGAATTGGAATGCTACCAACTAACAAAAAACGAAAGCTCTACTTAACCCGATTGGACCCCTTTGAAATAGATGAAGACAATTTGTATGAAAGGTATCGATTCGAGAAAAAAAAATTGGCGAGTGTATGATTGACCTTCTAAATATTATAGATCGAAATTCAATGAAATGTTTGCTAATATTTAATATGTAATAACCCCTAAAACCCCTACCTGCGTTCGCCCCTGGTACATGCACTCAATAACAACTGGCTTGTTTAGTGCAAAAACTAAGTTCATAAACTCTCCACCGTCCGACTATAATACACTTTACACTGCATTGCACTATGCTGGCACATGTTTTCCTTAAAAGCCGATAGAGTTATTTTACAAACTAAGACAAGTACAAACATGTTAATATCATATTTCTTTAGGAAATTTAATAAGCATTAATTTTGTAGAAGATTATTTTTTGATACGACAAATAGTTTTAAAGATAAACCCGAAAAAACCGTATGTTTCTCTTCACTGCCGCTAGAGTTATTTTATAAACTATAAGAGATACCAAAAAATTCATGAAGGGTTTTTTTTATAAAATTTAATGAGCTTTAATTTTTTGTAACACAATATTTTGTGACGACAAATAGTTTTCGAGATGAACGTGAAAAACTGAAACAAACTCCATGTTTCTCTTAACTGCCGCTAGAGCTCACGTCGGATTCTTGGGGACTTTTTTTTGGGTCATCACCAGACATCCCTTAGTAAGTGTGCCAAGTTTCAAAACTGTTGGATTTTTTTTGAGGTGAAAACCTTTACTGACTGGACTAAATAGCAGATTGAAATACTGTTTTTCCGAACTCTGTATGAATGAAATTCAGTTTGATACTGTATTCGTATGTTCGCATTTTTTTCAATTATTAAAATGATTTTTCTTTATTTTTCTAATAGGCTATATTTACAATGTTTTTAAGTATCACCAGAATTTTGTGAAACAGAATTTTGAAATAAAGTATCATACAAGTATCATAAATGCATTAGTATAATCCAATGTAAAACGATTATTATTCATTTAATGAATATTTTTGACACTGACAGATTAAGGGCTCTTTTAAATTGTACTTGAAAAACCCTTTATAAATTCAAAATAATTTTACGTTTGACTATAATTTGATATTGTTTTAATTAAAGATCGGAGTAACAATTTATATTTCGAACTTTCTGCCTAGGTATATCATAATTATAATAAATTCTATTTTATTTCAAAGCAGGTTATGTAAGATGGAAGTGTTTTAAACCACCATTTTGAATTTAGAAATTATTTGTTCGTTAAAAAATATTGTATTACTCTCTTTTATTATTATTCCCAGTTAAATTAGAATTTACATTTTGAAATTAGAATATTACATATATGTAAATAATTAAATGTATACATGTATATATTGTAACTTTTGATTAAATTAGAATCAATTTACCACCAAAATCAATTTGGATTAATACAAAAAAGTAGTCTTATTTCATTACAAAAAAGAATTATACCTATTTTTTAATTAGCATTTCTCATAATATATAAACGTAAAATAAATCAATTAAATTCGCGTTTGTTAAATTTATAGTTAAATACACAATGTAAAATAATATTAAAAATATATCATTTGATAACTCGATGTAACCATATTCAGAAAACTGAAATCGGTTTCAGTTGCAGGATGAAGGTGGCATACGTACATCCCACCACAAATCATGCGTAACCATTGTGCGAAGTGAACCACAAATTCCGACCAGACCATAGCGCGCATAGCATCCATATTTTTCACCATCGTTTCCGATTATGTATGAATGTATGAAATTTTATACTGAACTCTATATAGGCATTAATAAAACAATACACAAAATTATAGAAACAAATTCCTGCTACAGCTATATATACATACAGTCGTTGGCAAAATTATTTGCACAACGTAAAATTTACACAGCATCTCTTCATTGGTGCTTTATAACTTTAAAAATAATAAAGATATTGTCAATATTTATTTTTATTAATAATGAATTCATATTCTCACAACGGTACATAAAATAACAAAACTGAACTTCTAACGGTTCATTTTAAAAACATAAAAACCAAAGTGGCAAAATTACTTGCACATTATATTAAACCGGCGAAATTATTTGCACATCTTTGGATTAGCACATTTAACACATTGGAAGCAAAAAAAAAAGTTTTTTTTTAGGAAAACAAAACTCTGCTTTGAAAATAGCATTACCTAGTAAGTTGTGCTTCCTCCTTTTGCCGCAATAACAGCAGCGAGGCGCCTTGGCATTGAGTCTATCAAGTTTTGAATTTGTTCTGACGGAACCGTACTCCAAGCTGTTATAAACTCTTCCCAGGTTTCATTTGAAGATCTTCCAATGTCTAGAGGAATTTTTGATTTTACAAAATGCCAAACATTTGCAATGACATTTAGGTCAGGGCTCTGCGGGGGCGATTTTAAAACTTCTTGGTCTACCTCAGATAAAAAAGTTTTTATTATCCGGGCCGTATGTATGGGAGCATTATCTTGTTGAAGGATGAAATTTACTCCCGATGAATATTGACCCTGCCACTAGTGCAACATCATTTAGTATTTCCAAATAATGCGACTTTGTCATAGGGTTGGAGCATCTAACAATTGGTCCACGCGACAATATGATATGCATCCCCATATCATTATTTTACCTCCTTTGGAATGCCTTGTGGGTTGTGTAACGGGTCGTTTGTTTTTTGATTGACGATCGCAGTAATAAAATTTCCGGCCATAGTTACCATCCAACGAACAAGCAGTTTCATCAGTCCAAAGTACACTTCTCCAAAAAACCGGCGGTTTATTAATATGCTCTTTAGCGAATTCTAGTCTGAGGATTTTATTTTTTCTTGATATATGGGGCTTTTTTTTAATGACGTAGGCGTTAATATTATTCTCTTTCAGCCTCCGTCGTATCGTCCTCTCACTAATAGCGTTTCCACGATCTTTGTTCAAATTACTAAGCACATTTCGAACTTTTGCACAGGGGTTACTTTTAAAGGAACGCATAATTTTTGTGTCTTCCCCCTTGGTCGTAGCCCTTTTTCTTCCTCTACCAGCAAGATTTTTTACACTACCATGAGTTTTTTGTTTATCTATTAGGTAATAAACTTTCCTCCGGGCGCAGCGATATTTAGCCGAAATTTTTGCTGCCGAAACACCAGATCGGAAGTCAGAAACAATAGCCGCGCGCTTTTCTGTTGAAATTTCATTCGTTTTAGCCATTTGAACAACCTGCCCGACGAAAACACCACAACAAACTACAAAAAACAACTAATTGCACCGTTTACCTTTGATTAGTCGAGTAAAAAAACTACCGTTAGACAGTCTAAGCAGTTCATTGCACTTGTGCAAATAATTTCGCCGGTGTAATATAATGTGCAAGTAATTTTGCCACTTTGGTTTTTATGTTTTTAAAATGAACCGTTAGAAGTTCAGTTTTGTTATTTTATGTACCGTTGTGAGAATATGTATTCATTATTAATAAAAATAAATATTGACAATATCTTTATTATTTTTAAAGTTATAAAGCTCAAATGAAGAGATGCTGTGTAAATTTTTCGTTGTGCAAATAATTTTGCCAACGACTGTATATACAAGTCTGAGTCAACAACAATAATACAAAATACAAAAATAAAAAAAACACCAAGAACCATAATTTCCACAGAGAACACTTTGAGGTTGTTGAAACTTTAAGCCTCAGCAGATGCTACCGAATAAATAATAATAATATCAAAATCCACTCTTTGCTTCTTTTGCAACTTCATCTAGACTTGTCCTATATTGTATCTAGATACTTGTACATTGTTATATCACTTCCCGCAATGTTTTTTCTATACAATGGGAGAAAAGGATATTCGTGCAATTTATGAAAAGGATATACACGTCCTGGTCCACAATGTAAATGTTCATGGTTTTATTTGCTTGTTATATGGATTTTCATTGTTCAGTTCAGTTTTTTGGAGTATGATACTTTTTGACTATTGATGTTTTTGTAGCGAGAAAGGAATTATTCAAACCCTCGTACGTACATATATATTTTTGAACTCTTACCTTCTTATGGGATTTGGAAATTTTAAAACTTAAAAAGAGACTTAAAGTATTTTATTTATTAGAAGAGGGATTTATTTGTTTTAGAAAAAGTTTTACTTTTTTTTTTGAATTTCTTATTAGATTTAGTTTTATTGGGATGAGATGAGATTTAATTTAGTTCGAGAGCAGACATCAGGCATACAAATTTTAAAATTCAACAGGAGGAATGAATTTAGTTGTCAAAAACAATCTTTTGTAAAATGAAATTCAAGGTTATTGGGAAAAAAACTTGTTTAAAATTATTATCTGTATGAAGATTTTGAAGAGACAATACAAATTATTCTAAATATTAAAAAAGTGAATGGTTTTGGCAGATACATGTTAAAATCCATACAAGAGGAAAGAAGAAGGTTTATAATAATTTTGTACATTGAAATTAGTAGCAACATTTTGAACAACAATATTTAAATTTTATAAATTTGGATGTTATTGTATTCTGTCTGATTTGTAAAATCTTGATATTTTGAAATTTTTCAACGTTTTGAGGTTCTTTGAATTTAGTTTTCATGTTTCTGATGTCTGTGTGTAATTATGTTCGAAATAACTTTATTTTGTTGAATATATCTTAAGAACCTGCAGAGATGTCAACTTCAAATAAATTTTGTATTATAGATAATACTATCAAAACATTCAGAAAGGATTGTCGAAAAAATTAAGTGGGTGTTTTTTTTATTGTAACAATTTTGTAGAACTAAAATATCGGTTTAATCGTCTTAAATTAAATTTTATTAAACAGATTTTGACGTTATACCAAGTTCGTACAGACTTAAGAAAACTTCAACAGACAGTTTTGTTCATAAATCTTTAAAAAAAACTGATCACCGAGGATATCGTTTTCATACAAACAATTTTATAACTACCAAAAAATTGGTAAACATTGATTTTCTTACTCAAATATCTTGATATTGGCTCAAACCTTATTTAATCGTATGTAAACGTAATTGTTCTTAATGTTTGGTAAAATTTATAAAAAACCTTACTTACCTTGACATACACAAAACCGCTGGCCCGGATAGTATTCTCCATATTGCTTTGTAGAGGGGTTCGTTAAGGTTAAACCACTGCGTAAGCTTTTTTATATTTTTCCTACTTTACAGGTCTCTTTCTGAGCGAATGGAAAACTGCATTTGTCCAGCATCAGCATGTCCCTAAAAAATGCGAATCCTCCTCTCCCTCCAACTATCGTTCGATAGCACTCACTTCCCTTCTGATTAATTATCAGCTTAAGAAATATCTTGAAAAACGGAAGCTTCTTAATGACCGGCAGTGGCAGTGGCAGTGGCTTCCGTAGCAATAGGTCCATTGGTGATCTCAGGGTTTATCTCACCGAACCGTGGAACAAATTTTTACATCGTTTTGGAGAAAGTAAGATTATTCCACTTGATATTCCAAAGGCATTTGATAGAGTGTGGCACCAAGCTCTCTTATCGAAAATGAATGCTTTTGGTTTGGATAAATCTGTTCTTCGATGGATTAGAAATTACATTTCTAACCGTTCAATACAAGTGGTATTGGATAGTTTCAAGTCTGATATTCATAAAATAAATGCTGGTGTCCCCTATGGCTCCGTTTTGTCTCCCACTCTCGAGAATGTGGAATGCTTTACCCAGATCTGTTTTTCCCTATCATTTTGATATTCAAAACTTTTAGACCAATGTGCACCGGTAACTCCTCTTTAATCCTTCCCAGTTTTCCTAAAGCTCGCACTGTGTTTTAAGTTTGGATATTTTAAGGGTATCAATAATCCCTTGAGTGCCTGCTAATTATTAAAAAAAGTAAAGTCCTACCAGAAATATTACGATACTAAATTGATTTAACGTCTCGATAGACAGAAAATAGCTCAAAATTCAATTTTTGATTGCATATATTTTTTGAAGTACCAAAATAGAAGCGAAGATTTTCTTAGAACGTTTAAGAGAAGAACACCTTGAGGCATCACTTGACGCTGAACGAGCAGGATTCCGCACTGGATCCTTCTGCATTAATCAAATCAACACCTAACGGAACATAATCAAACAATGAGTTAAATATCGACCAACACATTACCATCTGTTCAACAGGGAGTTTATCTGGCTTGTTTAGCGGAGGTATGCCGGATAAGCTAAGGCGACTTGTAGTTGCTCTAAACTTCACGTCTTACACGTAGGTATGTTGTCAGATGAATTTAAAGTTTAAAATGAAGTCGGACAGGGCTGCATACTGTAACCAATTCTTTTCTCATTGGTGTTAAGTTATGTGGGGCAGGCGGCCTTGACAGACATCAGAGGATTTTAACAACATACTTAAAACATCAATATTACGCAAACGATATATGCTTGCTATCTCATAGATTAATGTACCTCCATCAAATGGCAAGAAGAGTGGAGAGGGAAGCAGAAATTTTGGGGCTAAAAACTAAAATGGGAAAAACTCAAATGTTCAGCCTCAAAACCTCCCACTCATTCTTTCTGGTTAGCATTGATCAATAACGAGAAGAAAAAGTAGAGAGTTTTCAGTATCTTGGAATTATTGTCTTTATTTAATGCGGAACCGAACAAGATAACGATAGCCGTATTGCGAAATCTAAGGCTGCGTTCGGGATGTTGTCCAATGTCTAAGGAAGCAACTTTTAGCTTGAATACAAAACTACGACAGTTCTGCTCAAACTATTAGCAACGATTACCAGGAAACAGCAAACCTTTATCAATAGGAAACATCTCATGGGTTTTCTGCCTCAATCGTAAATCCAATGAACAACTATATAGTATAATGGGTCAGGCTCAGGAACCTATCGATACTAATACACATACGCGCAAGTGGCAGTGAATTGGACAATGGACATACGTTTCGAAAAGTTAATGACTGAATTGCAGGACTGGACTAACTCAATAAGGCAGAAGAGTCGGTAGACCAAGAAGAACGTGAAGAAGAACCGTCGAGGAGGAATTGTCGAGATTTATCCACCTGGTCTAGGTCTAAGGACATAAGTAAGAATTAGTAGTAAGTACATATTTTTTGAAGTTAATTGCAAATTTTTAAGGACACCAATGGAAAGATATTGGTATCGGTCTTATCCCAATATTCAAGCTATTTTGAAGTGTGAAGAATATAACTTAAAATATTTACACTATCTTAAAAATTAAAAAGAGGCTTGGATGCGACCCACACTGATAACTTCCCATCCCGTCTGTCGATTTGTCTTGCTTAAGAGGTTGGTAGGTTTTCGGGATTTGTTAAAAATGTTGTCAGTTGAATTATTCTTAAAAATTTAAAAATTACCAAAAATATTTTTGCAATTAGTTTTATTTCAAAATCTAGTTTTGTTAACGAGATTTTTAGTCGAAAACCAATTTTTACAAATTTTAGTAGCATTTCTTAAAATAGTTTATTTCTTATATAGACAAATACAAATTACATGAATTTAATTAATTTGAGAGATATCGAGAACCGAACATCAATTTTTACCAAATTTGCGTACTATTTTTCGTAGATTTAATTTCTTTATGAAAAAACGGACTGTTGGATTTTTATAAAAAAAATTACTGAATATCGAAAACAATATTTTCTGTAAAATAAAATAAGTTTGAAGCCAACATTTTTAAATTTTGAAAAGCTATTTGAATCGAAAGTAAATTTTTACCGAGTTTTAGTATTGTTTTTTTTTTTGTTTTATTTTTTGTAAAAAAACTGTCAATTCGATTTTTCTCAAAATTTTATCGAATGTCGAAAACAATATTTCTCAAAAGATAAAATTATTTTTAAGCCAATATGTCAAAGTTTTGAAGAGATATTTTGAGTCAAAAATCAATTTTTACGAACTTTTATTATTTTTTTTAAGGTTTTTATTTTTTGTAAAAAAACTGTCAATTCGATTTTTCTCAAAATGTTTTCGAATGTTGAAACAATATTGCTTATAAGATAAAATAAGTTGGAAGCCATAATCTCGAAGTTTTGAAAAGATATTTGAGTTAAAATTCAATTTTTACCAACTTTTAGTAATGTGTTTTTAGGTTTTTATTTTTTTTTATAAAAAAAACTGTCAATTTGATTTTTCTCAGAATTTTATGAGATGTTAAAAACGTTATTTTTCGTTGCACAAAATCGTTTTGGAGATGAAATCATTTTTTATTCGTAAAATTTTCGATGTGACAAATTTTTTGTTCTTTTTTTTTTGATTTATAAAAAAAAACCGTTAATTGTTTTTTTTCCAAAAATATACTTGTTTTCTATCACATTACAATATATAATATAAAATTTAATTCAAGTCTCTAGCGTCATTGGTTCATGAGATATTTAGGATTAACCAAAATGTTCACCTTTTTTTTAAAATGCTATGGTAAAAAAACCACCCACGCAATTTTATTATTATCTGTATAACAAAATTTATTTGAAGTCTATATCTTTCTGGTTCTTGAGCTATGGACGACGAAAGAAACGTCGCGAACGTACGGACGTACGGACGTACGAACGTACGTACACACTCACGCACATACATCTTTCTAAAAATCTTTTATTTCGGCTCGAGGAATCTTGAAACGTCGAGAAATGTCAAAATTTTCAATACGATAAATCGGACCCATTACAATTAAGTAAGTAAGTGGTAAGTTAAAAATATTTGTAAGATTACAATTTCTGAGTCTTAACTTGTACAGACAAACAATTTTATTAAAATGATTTAACAATTTTTATTTTAGTAATCATTAAAATCATCCTTAAAATGTAAGACTTATAAATAAAGGTAGGCACATTTACCAAAAAACAAGATATTTATGAAAGTTCTTAAAAATATACCCATTATTGAAATGCAGGTATTAAGCTTTGAAAAATTTGTATCATAGTTATTTTCTCTAAACATTTGTTTTATTAGTTATTATGTTTTACCTCTGATTCGACACGTGTCGTCTGAACCTATAGATTCGTAAGCAGAATGTTTTCATAATTTATAAGATAGATTATTTTAATGTGAAAACTACAAAAATAAAAATTAAAAAAAATATGAATTATTTATTAATATTTTGCGTGCTATGCAAATATGTTTTAAAACTAAATTAAATTACTGTGAAAAAAGAAATACCTTTGTTAACGTTTACGATTTCAAAGTAATAAATGTATATATGGAATTGCAAATGAATATGGCTTTTTGAAAATTTTCTACTCTGTCCACTTACATATATGTATTATGTTTTTTGCTACGTAAAAGTTGGTTAAATTATTCCCCAAAAAAAGTTACAAAAACGAAAACAAATCAATTTAAATTTTAATTGAATTTGTCTATGTTCTTATTTTCACTTGTTGTTTATGGAGTTATATTTTAATTCAGTATACCTTTATTTATTTATGCCTCTATTTTTTAGGTATAAAAATAATAAAATATGTTCTGCAACTTTTTGTGGGCGAAAGTTAAAACAAATAAAAAAGTGAGATGACGTAGTTTAAAAATATTTTTACTGGGAAAAACTGTGTTTTATATATTCAGATTAGGTAATATCTACATATAAAAGTAATAAACAGAAGGCGAGAAATAAAATCGAATAAAAGAATTTTAAAATTAAGGGAATACGATTTTTTCACAATTTTATATTTTCCAATGAAAAAAGTTGCGTATACGCCAGAGTACACATTTAATAATATTGAATTAATCTCGGCCATTGATTAGTAAAATTGTTAAGACATCTAATTGTCCAATGATGAACAGCATTTCATTATGTTGTTCATAGAATTTTTAGCTTGTCACATTTTTTAAGTTTTTTTTTATGGAGAAATTTTATTTGAATATAAGTAAATAAAAAAACACGTGGTCATGACCACACGCATTATATTGAACATTGAACTAATTTTTGCTTGCCACATATGTATAGGAACTAATATATGGCAAGTATTGCATTCATACAAAAATTCGAACTAGAGCTTTTAATCAAACATGACATAACGATGGTAGAAAAGTCGAAAAAAGTTGGTTCTCCGATTCCATCCGTTTGCCTGTCTGTCCTCGACTCTACAGCCCAATCCATTGTATCGATTGAAAAACAAGGTTTTCATCCGATTAGCGTAAGTCGTTTTTTCATTTTTTTAATACGAAAAAAAACAACAGTCCCCATACATTTTTTTTGGTTAAAAGTTGAAAATTAGAACTTTTTCAAAATGAACCGATAGGTGTTTTTAAAACTTTCTATAAATTTGTTGTTATTAATTTGGCTTCTTTCTAAAAGAAAAACGTGTTTTGATATTGCTTCAGAAGGGTGTTCCTTATCCTTTTAAAATCATTATTTTGTTTTTAAGTTTTCTTAAGAACTAATGGACCGATTTCAATAATCTTCTCTGCAAGTTCTTGTCGATGATCAAATGATCAAATTGATCAAAAAAATTAAGTTAATCTAGGTTTAAATAAAATGGGATTTAAATTTTTGAGAAAAATTTATTTTGCAGGTAAATTTTCAAATCTTAAAATATATTTAATATTTTGAAACAGACTTTTTGGAAGAAATTAGCAAGTTCACGCGATCCAGTCATGAATTTTATTTCTTTCAAAATTGATTTTCTGTTGAATACAAAAACTTTTAAAATCTTAAAAAAATTAAAAAAATCTCGTTTTTAAAGTGAATTTGCTTTAGAGGCTCTAGAGCTGAGATTTAAACACGAATTTCAAGAATATAAATGTCCCAAAAACAGCAAAAGTGACACTTTTGTTAAACGAATGGCTATAATTGAAAAACACAATGAAAGTTTTATATCTATTAATATAAAAGCTTTGAATCTCTTGAGAGCTGAAGTGAAAAGAGATTCTGAAACGTGTAATTTGAGAGTGCCAGAAAAAAGTTTGTTCCCAATTTATTTGTTTACCTTAATTTGTTTGTATTTAATTTTTAAAGAAACAAAGTACCTCAATGCTACTATTTACTTAAATTCAAGAACCAAACATTTTTCTCTCTATAATTTTTAAGTTTTGTTGACTCCCGAAAATTGAATTCGAAAAAACTACGTTAAAAAAAGCCAGACAATTTTTAATATCAGATTCTCTCTCATTTTCCGGGTTTTTGAATTTTTGTAGCGTTTTTCGCATTAATAGAAATGGCAACAAAAATAGAAAATATTATTTTTGAAAAAAAGCTCCGTTTCAAAACAAATGTTTACATTTCTGCGCGAAAGCAACAAAAACCCCCTAAACTATTGTGTTTTAGCTCTTAAACTTGGCATACTGCTGGAATCTTGGAATGCTTTTATATGTAGGGAGCCGTCCAAATTAAATAGTAAGACTATACCTTGCTGGACAACAGTGTTCTAAAATAATTTAATAACTAAAGTTGTCACTTAAAAGTTTGTCTATATTTTTTTTGTAGATTTTATTTAATTGAATATCGAAAATAATATTTTCTGTGAAATAAAATAAGTTTGAAGCCATTTTTTTTAATTTTTGAAAAGCTATTTTAGTAAATGTAAACTTTTAACAAGTTTTAGTATTGTTTTTTTTAGGTTTTTATTTTTTTGTAAAAAAAATGTCAAGTCGATTTTTCTCAAAATTTTATCGAATTTTAAAAACAATATTTCTTTTAAAATAAAAGTAGTTTTAAGCCAATATCTCAAAGTTTTGAAAAGATATTTGTGTCGAAAATCAATTTTTACCAACTTTTATTAATTTTTTTAGGTTTTTATTTTTTGTAAACAGCTGTCAATTCTCAACATTTTTCAGAATGTTGAAGACAATATTTCTTATAAGATAAAAAATGTTTGAAACCTTAATCTTAAGTTTTTGAAAAGATATTTGAGTCGAAATTCAATTTTTACCAACTATGAGTAATGTTTTTTTAGGATTTTATTTTTTATAAAAAAAACTGTCAATTAGATTTTTTTCAAAATCTTATCAGATGTCAAAAACATTATTCTTCGTTGCACAAAATTGTTTTGGAGATGAAATCATATTTTAGTCGTAACATTTTCGAGGTGACACATTTTTTTTTCATTTTTTTTTGATTTATAAAAAAAAACGTTAATAGGATTTTTTTCGAAAAATATATTTGTTTGGTATATTGTTACAATATATAATATAAAATTTAATTCAGGTCTCTAGCGTCATTGGTTCATGAGATATTTAGGATTAACCAAAATGTTCACCTTTTTTTAAACTGCTATGGTAAAAAAAACCACCCACGCAATTTTCTTGAGAGCCCTTTCTGCATCTTTCTGCCTTACGGACGTACACAAGCACGCACAGACATCTTTCTAAAAATCTTTTATTTCGACTCTAGGGACCTTGAAACGTCGAGAAATGTCAAAATTTTCAATTCGACAAATCGGACCCATTACAATATCTTCCTATGGGAAGTTAAAAATGAAAATAAAGTCATACTATCAAAAAATTGTACATCTTATTTCAGATCAAATTACCCTTCCTCTATAAGCTTTTCATTCCGAATTCAGGTATCTTCTATCTATCACACCTATCTACGTTATTAATGTAACATATGTACTTGTTTTTGTTATAAATCTGGATTAAGATTGTTCGGGATCTTTTTTCAAGAAGATTTACACTTTCGTAAGGGCTAATAAACATACTTATTCACCATATACCATACAGGTAGATATCTATTTCAAAGATAGATAGGTATAACAGCCAGGTACTTTTAATAAATTATAACTTATAAATCAGCTACATAATGTAGGTTTATTTTTGTTTATATCTTCTATGTATCCTTTAGAGCCATTTTATACCTTTTTATGTCAAGGAAATAACAAACAAAATGTTTTTGTTAAATTATTAAATAAGAGCTATGATTTGTTAGGAACTTTATCCCTTATTTCCTTAGTTAAGTGTTGATTTAATAAATCAGCCTTCACGCTCAGCACGTTCTTTTAAAAAAACAGAAGTAATTTGTATAAAGACTCAAAGAAAAAGTATATCAGTAAGAGCATAACCAATTTTTCCTTATCAACAATTTGCACTCCGAAAAAATAGCGAACAATTATTGTCTTCTGTTTCTAAGGGAATGTAATTTCTTATTCACTACTTTTTGAGGATGAAATTAGTATTTTTTATTAATTGTCTTCAATATTAAATAAAACACACGAAAAAAACCTAAATGTTAACAGAAACATCACATAACCTTTAAGCTCCTATACTCTGAATCAAGTCAAAAGTCATTATTTTGAGAATTCTTTTAAAATTATATGTATATGTTTTATGTGTTTCATAAAATAAGAAAGGTCAAATAAAAAGATTCAACATCAAACTTTTTAAAACCATAAAATGTTAATTTTCTTGACATTTTAATCATGTCTGTTAAAAAATATGAGCTACGTGTAGGTAGTATACAAATCACGATAAGCTTAGACTTACTTCCTTCATCATCACACCACAATATGTCCAGAAATAGGCAAAAGTTTGGAATATTCATAAGGCATTCATCACGGTTAAACTTGGAGATGAAATGCGCTGTAAATAAAAGTTCGTGACTTTTGAATAAACATAAATTTGGTAGATTGGTTCAAGGCCAGCAACAAAAAACCAAATATGATGGTAGTCTTCATACTTCTTTCGATGCTGTCGGAAAGGGGGAAAACTTTGTATTAGGTTTTCCAATCACAGATTTTATTTTGAATAGTCTGCTATCGGCTTTGAGGTTTTCGAAAGATTGACAAATAAATCCTATTGTTAAAATTCATAACAGAATTGATGAAAATTTATTTAAATTAAGAAGTTAAACCTGGCTGGTTATTTTTGACGATTGGATATTTTTAACTTGGTTTATTTTATTACATCGATTATTTCACAAATATGGGCTATTTTGTGTCATTGGTTAATTTTTAGTAGGATAGGTTTTATAGGGTGATACATCTGTACAGTTCGAAAAAAACATCTCTCTTCTCTTGGATCTCTTTGGATCTATACCCAGGAAAGGGAAAGGATTGGGTAGGGTATGGGAAGGTTGGTTAGAATTTAGATTTAGGGCATCTTACTGAACCATCGTGATTTCTGGGAAAATTAAAGAATGTCTCTAGGTGGCAAGGAAAAGACGTAGCATAAGTCGTCGAACCATTAATTTCCTAATATTGTCACTCTTCTTTTGGCTAGGCTTGGGTATTCACTTATAAATTGGATGTTATCTTCCTCCGTCTTCTCGTCCTTACATCCTCTACATAAATCAGATGAGCCGATACCTATTCTGTTCATGTGGGTGCCCAGTAAGTTGCAACCCGTTAGGATACTTTTTAGTAGAGACAGCTAAAGCCTTGAAACATTGGTTATTTTATATCATGGGTTACTTCATAACCTAGCATTATTTCATAACCTAAGGTAGGTTATTTTTGTACCTGTGTTCTTTTCCAACCTCGGTTATTTTACTACCGTGTTTAGTTTTTAACATCGGTTATTGTGTAACCGTTGTTATTTTATTACCTCAGTTATGTTTTTGCAAACCTGTATTTATTTTTAACCTTCACCCTTGTTCATTTCTTAACATAATTATTTTTAATCTAGGTATTCTATAACTTGGGTAATTTTTCAACCGAAGATTTTTTATTAACCTTGTATATTTTTTAACCTTGCATATTTTAGAAGTTTGGTTATATTATGGTTATGGTTCCATAGCCTTGGTTATTTTTAAATCTCGGTTAATTTATTATTTGTGTCATTTTATAACCATGACAATTTTATAACCATGGTTATTTTACAACATTGGTTGCTTTATAGTTTTTAAGGGATGTTAATTTATAACCTCGGTTATATTTTTGAATTTACAACCGTTTTTAGCTAACAAAGTTGTTAATTTTTTAACCTGATTATTTTTGATTTAGATTACTTTTAGACAAAGTTTTTTTTTATAACCTAGGTTATTTTGTATGGTAGGTTAGTTTATAATATCGGTTATTTTATGATCTGGGTTATTCAACAACCTAGGTTACTTTTTGAAATCGGTTATTTTTAAAACTTTTTTTTTTTTTTTAAACCTCGGTTATTTCTCAACCTCGATTACTTTACAATCTTAATTTTTTTATAACCTGGGTGAGTTTTTAACCTCGGTTGTCTTATAACCTCGGTTTTTTTTAAACCTTGTTTATTTCAAAACCTAGGTTATTTTTGAGGGTAGGTTTTTTTATCTGGGTTTCTTTGTAACCTGGATCAATTTTTTCCTAGCTATTTTTTACAACAGATATTTTGTAACATTAGTTATTTTGATACATTGGCTATTTTTAAAGCCTGGCTTATTTTTATAACCTGGGTTCTTTTTAACGTGGTTATTTTCTTAACCGTATTTATTTTTTATTCTGTTTATTTTGTACCAAGGTTATTTTGTAACTGGGGTCAATTTTGAACCTAGATTTTTTTGTTAATCTTGGTTATTTGTTAACCTTGCTCATTTTATAAGTTTGGTTATACTATAACTATGGTTATTTTATTACTTGTATTATTTTATAACTTGTATCATTTTATAACCTTGGATATTTTATAATCGCAGTTATTTTGTAACATTAGTTGTTGTATATTGTATAACCTTGTTAACTTCCCATAGGAGGTTATTGTAATGGGTCCGATTTGTCGAATTGAAAAATTTGATATTTCTCGACGTTTCAAGGTGCCTAGAGTCGAAATAAAAGATTTTTAGAAAGATGTGCGTGCGTGTGTTGTGTACGTACGTTCGTACGTCCGTTCGTCTGTACGTTCGCGACGTTTTTTTCGTTGTCCATTGCTCAAGAACCAGAAGAGATATCGACTTCAAATAAATTTTGTTATACAAATAATAATGCAGAAAGGGCTCTCAAGAATATTGTAAATTTTGGTTAAACCTAAATATCTCATGAACAAATGACGATAGAGACTTGAATTAAATTTTATATTATATATTGTAACGTGATATAAAACAAGTATATTTTTGGAAAAAAATCCAATTAGCGGTTTTTTTTTATAAATCAAAAAAAAAAACTGAGCAACAAAATTTGTCACCTCGAAAATTTTATGACTAAAATATGATTTCATCTCCAAAATAATTTTGTGCAACAAAGAATAATGTTTTTGACATCTGATAAAAGTTTGAGAAAAATCTAATTGACAGTTTTTTTTTTATAAAAAATAAAAACCTAACAAAAAAATAATAAAAGTTAGTAAATATTGAATTTCGACTCAAATATCTTTTAAAAACTTTGATATATTGGCTTTAAACTGCTTTTAACTTTCAAAAAATATTGTTTTCATCATTCTGTAAAATTTTGAAAAAAATCGAATAGACAGTTTTTGTACAAAAAATTAAAAACCTAAAAAAAATTTAACAAAAGTTGGTAAAAATTGATTTTCGACTCAAATATCTTTTCAAAACTTTGAAATAATGGCTTCGTACTAATTTTTACTTATAAGAAATATTGTTTTCAACATTAGGAAACATTTTGAGAAAAATCGAATTGACAGTTTTTTTTTACAAAAAATAAAAACCTAAAAAAAAACAATACTAAAACTTGATAAAAATTTACTTTCGACTAAAATAGCTTTTCAAAAATTAAATATATCACAGAAAATATTGTTTTCGATATTCAATAATTTTTTTATAAAAATCCAACATTCCGTTTTTTCATAAAAAATTAAATCTACAAAAAATAGTACTTAAATTTGGTAAAAATTGTTACATATAAACAAACTTGTAAGCAAGACAAATCGAGAGACAGGATGGGAAGTTATCAGTGTGGGTCGCATCCCAGCCTCTTTTTTATTTTATTTTTGGGGCATTTTATTTTATTGAACATTTTTTGGCCTTGATTATTTTTATATTGTTTTTTACATAATCTGGGTTATTTTATATACTGTGTTATTATATAACTTGCGTTATTCTACAAGCTGTTTTTTTTTTATAGTCTGGGTTATTTTTAAACGTTGGTTATTTTATAGTTTAGGCAATTGTTTAAGGTGGGTTATATTTTGGTAACCTTTGTTAATTTTAAGCCTGTGTTAAATTTTAACCTGGGTATCTTGTAGCCTTGTTTATATTTGGTTATTTTAAAAGCTAGATCAATTTTAAACCTATGTTTTTTTACAAACCAAGGTTACGTTTTACTCGTGATTATTTTATAACTTTGGTTATATTATAATCAATATATATGGTTTCTTAACCTTAGATATTATATTACCTGCTTTATTTCATGTATAGGGATAACCACTTAAAAATCTTTTCCATGTTTCATTGGAATTTTTAATGCAATAGTTACTTGTATGTTTGCCACCCTGTGTTACGGTTTTTATTGAAACTACTACAGATTCATCTTTGGGAAAATAAAATCATTAAAAAACCCATAAAAATGCTCGTTTTTCATTAAATTTTGACATATTTTCAACTAAGTTCAAAATTTACTAGGTACTATAGGTTTTCCCCCAAGGACTATATCCTTAAAACAAACGACCGAGAGTGCTTTTAATAGTCTGTTTCTTCATAAACCAAAAAAAATAAAATGTAATGATTTAAACTTGTCAAAAACAAGTTCACATTAGGATGAATATGGATGAATGTACACAACTAGACTATGGCTCTGTTATAGAAAAGAAAGTCGTTATAAAGTAGACCCAAGGGAACCCTATAGTTTATGGTATTAACTTTCTGGAACCCTAAGACGATTTAACATGAAAAGAAAACATTTCAGGAAAAATGAAGTGTCAAATGACCTTAAGCAAGAAAAATAATACATAAAAATACATTCATGTATATTTTAATACATTAAAAAACGAAGCGTCAAATTTTATTTGGCAAATAGGTTTGCAAGGAGAAAGAGGCAAAAAAAAGCCCAATAAACAAAACAACAGCCTGTCTTGAAGTAATATGAAATTTTCCAATTTTCTTTCGATATTATATCGATTTTTAAACACATGTGGGTACAAAAACACATATATGTATACATACATGCCAGCAGCCCTTCCAAAAAATGTATGTATATAAAAGAATGAAGTTGTATTTTATAGATACATATGTAGGAGGTGTATAATATATTACATAATATTCGATATAATCATTCACCAAACACATTATAAATCGCCACAAGCCATAACCATCATCACCATCAACCAGGACACATACAAATGCACATATAGATGGTGTTTATTTTTTTTGTGTTGTTTATTTTACTACCCAATGTTTTACAGATAGTGTATCTTGTAAATATATCCTTGGTTCCATAAAGAAATATAAAACAACACGATCAATCATCGAAATTGATACTCAATACGATGAATTCATTTTACAAAAACACAAACAAAATATAACAATCTATCGCCTTTGTTTTTGTGGGGGCGGCGATGTATTCATTATAATTTATTCTTAAAGTCCTTTTCGTTTTGTTGCTCTTAAAGAGAATGAACAACGACTATGAAGGAGAATTTCAATATTTTGTTTAAGTTATGCGAAGTGCAAAGGTTAAGTACTTAGGTGCAAAAAGTGTACAGAAGATTTTTAAATATTCGATGTGGATTGAAACAAAGGACACAATAATAAAAAATTACAATAAACACGATCGCTTTTATAGTTGACAAGAGCTATTTCTCGAAATAATAGGTCTGGAACTTTACTCTGAATTTCTGGGATTTTCGTGCTTTTTATTCCAAATTCATGTACAGTTCTGGTGGAATATGAAATGGACGTAATTTGAAACTTAATTCACCGGAAATCACAGAAATGCAGAGAATTTAAGTCACATAATTGCGGCTATAAGCATCCTGTAGTCAACTGTAGAAATCCTGCCTCTTGGTAACTCATAATTCGTCAAATTTTTCTTTTACAAATTTCAGCGTTGAGTTACTCCGACATTTTAAGCCAATTTTGACAGATAAACACAATTCGGTGAAGTCATAGTGGCTTTTGAAATATATCGTTCGATTGTGGAAATTATGCGTATCTGTCGTAAAAATACAGGCCTACAGCGCCCACAAACAAGACAGTTCATTGTTTGGTGAAGAATTTCGTTGTGTCCAGGACTTTATGCCAGATTGCAATGCGACCCTCATTAAGTTCTTATAGCGGTAAAAACAGTTTAGCCGTAATCTAAATATTTTGTATCGGTGCCGATCTCAGGAGTTGAACTGAGCAATTAGTCTTTTAACAAAATAGAGGCGCCAAACGCAGGTACTTCGATCAAGTTCTTGCAGAGTAAGTTTCTAGAATTTGCTGTCTTAAAAAGTCCTGATTTGGAGTGACATCTTTCTTGTTCTCCGGATTAAAAAGCAAAGTTTATGCAAAGCACTCAAATAGCGGACCCGAATACATCCGCAGTATAATTACTGCCGATAAAAGCTAAAGTCAAAACCTACTGTTGATAGAGTATCATTTCATTCTTAGACATTGTAACGTTTGACACTTGAGAAGTGTCCAACATACAAAATACTATTACGAGTGAGATGAAGTTTGACACTTCGACAAAACTTATTAACTTTCCATAGAAAGTTATTGTAATCGGTTCGATTTGTAAAATTGGAAATTTTGACATTTCTCGAGGTTTCAAGGTGCCTAGAGTCTAAATAAAAGATTTTTAGAAAGACTTTTTACGAATCACAGAGCTAGCGACTTTAAATAAATTGTTTTATAAATAAAAAACTGAAACCAACAATTTATCACCTCGAATATTTTATGAATAAAATGATATTAGGCGTGTGTTTTTTGGAGAAGCCATTAAGTGCGTTTTTTTCGTATTCCATATATAGTAAAGTGAGAAATTGCCACCAAAAAGGATCCGCAGTAGTCCGGTTTTTATATTTGAAAGTTGATACAACTGAATATTTACCAGAATAATTTATCAAAAAATTCCAAAAAAAAAAATAGCGAAATTCAGACCAGGGGTGAAATCGTGTAAGCTGATTTTTGATAGTTGACTATCAAAATCAAGAAAATACGTCTGTGTAATGTGAAAGTCGATTTCAAAGTTTTAACCAAACAATTTGACATAAAATAAAAGTTTAAAGAAGGGGGTTTGTTCGTAGACTACTACATTAACATGTGGTGTTGAAGCGAGCTTGAAGCTCGCCTTAATTCTTTATATACCTGAATCGAGTTAAAATGAGCTTGATTCGCTCGATTCTGGTCGGGGATCGCAAATTTGTGAAGAAAAACCTGTGTGGAGTTGGTTTTACAGATAATGCGTTATGGTCTGTTTATTTGCATGTTTGTGTACAAAAAAAAAAGTTTTGTTTTAATCAAATAAAAAAAAAAAATTACACATGGAGTAGGTAGCATATTCTTATATGGTGCTAAACTATTCAGTTTTTCATTGTTTAACACGAATGAAACTATCTTACTTGCACTTCATAAGAAACATCAAAACACCATTTGTATTTCAGAAAGTGCTGTCAAACCTAATCATTTTTAAATCTTCTTGTGCGGTGGAAACAACAAAAAGATTAATCTAAACTGAGATAAACCTTTGGTGAAAACATAGCAAAACATAAATATCTCTTCTATTGTTTTCTCTTGCAAAATAAGACCAGTTTGTCCATTTTCACTAACAAAACTAAATAATATCAACAGTAATAGCTTGATTTTTTTGCCCAATGGAAAACACACATGATTCCATATGCACAACTACTCAAGGAACACAGCCATCGAGATACAAATGCATTTATCAATCGTACCAACATTTGAGAACGAAATCACATAAGATCCATTCGAGACTCGTATAAATGTCAAAAAGCCATCCGTAGTAAGATTCTACTTTAACTTTTATCGGTAGTATTCATACTACGGATATTGTTTTTGTTATTCGTGTAAAATCCTACTATACTATGGATAAAAACAACAAAACACGGGTATTGGTTGTATAGCACGATTTTAAATGCATTACAAATACAACATCGGCTATAGGATTACGGATGATAAGAGGTAAATTAGAATCCTACTGTGGATAGATATTTGACGTTTATTCGGGTATCGAATAACAGTTTTGTTTATTTTATTCTTAGATGTTGGTTCGACTGATAACTGAATTGATGGATGTGTTCATGAAGTAGTTATAATTTTAATTTTCCATTGCACAAACAAATCGATCTTTTTGATCTTGTTTTTATTTCTTAGATCACAGAGAGCTCCGTATTTTCATAAATAAACAAGTGGTTTCCAATTTAAATAGCGTTTTTTTTTGTGTTTCTTTGGTTAAAGTTGCGTTTAAACACTGTGACTTTTAATAGAACTTTCTTACTCCGTTTATGTTTAGCCATGTTTGTTGAGTGAATAACGAATTAAAAATAAAATTTAAGCGGAAAAGAATTTAATTTATAGTAATTTAATACCGAGATTTCTCAAATTCCATCCTATTTACTTTACAATTGACCAATTTCAACAAATTTGTATTTTCATTCTGAAAACATAATCAATCTCTTTCGAACTGACCAATCCTATAGCAAAATCAAATGTCGGTTTTTAAACGAGGTTTATTGATTAATTCCTCTTTTCAACGTTACTTTGCATATGAAATTGATGATACGGAAATAGGCATAAGCTGTAATATGTTTTTGTTTGTTATTTTGCAAGAAGTTAATGCCCACAAAAATAGCGCTCTCTGTTGCACGCAATGATCTAAACATATTAAGAACATAATCTACGAACGAACCCCTTTCATTCAATTTTTATTTCATTCAGATTCAATTTACAAAATGGAAAACATGAAAACAAATAAAATGTAAATTATTCCTGATATTTTTTTAACATAATCATCTTTAAAACTGTCCACTTTATAAAGGAAACGTCAAATTTTTTTAGAATATTTTGACAGCTGTCATTATTTCAAAATTATTATTGCATACCCATAGTATATTAAATGAAGTTTAAGTCATGTTTAAAACGAGTTCAATATTTAAAATAAAAAAATATTGAAATTATCGAAATTTATAACTGTTCTTAGAAATAAATTTTGAAATTAAAGACAAGTTAACAAGAGACAAACTTTTTAGGACTTCTCTCTGTTGAGCAAGTTAAAACAGATTGACAAATATACATCAGCCCTGGAAAAAGTTTTTTACTCCAAAATTCAACCATCAAAGGACCACTGTATTTAAGTCTACAGTGCATGTATCAATTAATCGATTTATATCTCTTATGGATGACTTTGTTCTTTCAGAGATGAAAGCTCTTATGATGGAACTCGTGGGATGATGCGTATTAAATGTATATACGAGTTCGTTGAATTTTATGCGAATAAAAAGTTCAGATTGACAAAGCTGCATAAATATCAAGGATTAAGGACGAATGGTTTAAATACTTACATCCTCGTGCTTGTTTGGTGAATTCATATTGAAGGTTGTTTTCATAAATGGAACAGAATTTCCAGTTCACTGAAAGAATTTCTACGAAATTCTCTCATTATTACGTACATACATACTTCAAACAAAAGTGGACCTGAGCATTTAAATTGAATTGGTTTTAAATTTTGTAGATGATTTGACGACTGAAAAATGTATGGTCATTTTTGGCTAAATAGGGCTACCAATCAACCTTTAATAGAAGATTATTCAGTTGAAATTCTCCAACAAAATTTCTTACCACAGCTCATGATGTCTTGATGAACTCACATTTTGTGAACTCATCCTTTACAAAATGTTTAACAAGCCTCCGAACCAAAAGAGGGCCAAAACCAAAACCAAAACCATACACCACATCATAACATTATCGAATTCCTTAACTTGGCCATTGGGCATGATTGGTGAGGCATTTAAGAATTTTTGACTATTTCTTTGTTTGTTGTCCTGTTTATTGTCAATCGATTGAAAACTATTTAACAAAACATAAAGAAACGTATTCTGGGGAGCCCATCCGAATATAATATTCATTTCGTGTGAAAGAGAATGTCAACAGGCGGCTTGTGGTAAGGGGAATGTATCCCAAATCTCACACCCACACCCACATCCTTCTTTATAAATTGATAATATGTCGAGGACATTTTTATTGGAACAAGGATGAAGGATCCAGTCCGTGTCGGAGTGAATTTGAGTACATATGGCGATGGATGTGCCATTTCTCTAGGAAGGAAAAACAAAATTCAATCAACTCGGGTGAAAAGAAAGACAATTTGTTGTTGTTGTTTCTTTTCCTCTTATTGAAAAAAGATACAAGATGATAAAAGCTAAAATTCGAGGAAGTCGATGTACGGAAGGGAGAATTATTTGTTTTAATGCTCAATTTTTGTATAAGGTCCTGTAAGGTTCTTATGAAGATTCAAAAATCCATATTTTTTCTTATTTTATTTTTAAACTTTATTAGTTGGAAATTTTCATTGAGTGTTTTCAGTTTTGTTTTTATGGATTGGACATTCTTCTGTTAAAGTTTCCATCAGATTTTTTATAAATTTTTCTTCGAATTTTTTAAGGTTACACATTCTCGTTTATGAATTGAATTAGAAATAAAAGAGAATCCATATTGAAATATTGAAGGTTATGGTTTTGTGTGTTTTGGTTAATTAAGCAATTTCCTACGTTTGAATACTCTGAACAAAGTGTGTAAGGTACTTTTGAAAATGGAAATGATGTGGTTATGGGAAATAAAATAAAAAGGTCATTTCGTTTGGGAAGATGTTTTCAATTGAATTGTTTTTATATGCTAAATTTTTGTTTTAAATAGTAAATTTAAATTTAAAGACATATGGAATTTATGTCGGTGTTTTTGTTTCTATTAATTTTGCATATTGTTTTTCATGTCAAAAAGAATGATTGATTGATATTTTTAAAAGACATTACAAATACATTACAAATCGAAATACGACACTCGTTAATCATATTAAATTAGAGTCCAATGTCGAAATACCAAAGGTTTACGTGGTGTAAGATGTTGTATGTTTTGGAGATCCTAATTTTTTTAAACATTTTTTCTGGATTTGGGAACACAGAATACTGATGATTTGAGTGAACTAAGGATCTATAAAAAGTCTAATTGGCAGCTGACTCGTTATTTAAGATTGTTTTGTTTCTAATTTGTGAAGTCTTTGAAACTAACGAACATCAATAAAATTAATTCAAATTTAAAAAATACGTATACGACCAAGTGTACCGTATTGAATTCTTGCCCGTTTTAAAGACAATCAAACCACGGCGTATGAACAGTTGGTCCAGAAATGCAATTATTATTAAGGTTATGTACCAAAGAGTCCCTATCTCAAATTTGATGGATTTTCGTGAAATCTGAACCATTTTGTGATCAGTCTAAAAAGTTAGATTTTCAACTATTTGGAGATCCAATTAGTTTCAAATTTTGGCCCAGACATATGTATGGCTTGTTTATGTATAACTAGCCTCATCTTGCATAGGTCCATAGGTTATTCATGCTAACTGACCATTTCTGATGTAATTAAAGTTTCTGATGTTCTTTTTGTCAGACTCTGTTAGAATTTTCATTCTTTTTGAAAGCAAGGGCGTATATCTTTCTTGGCTATTTATTTACTTATTCATCATCAATGGAAGTACATAATCTTGTGATTGTAATAATTAATAGTAATTTTACAATTATATAGCAATACAAAAATTTAAAACTATATTTTTAAACATATTTCTATTCATTTGAAAGTCGAATGATGAAATAAATTAAAAAGTCATAAAGAATGAGTTATAGGTTAATTTTGTCCATAGTCCATCCTGTGATAAGGAATTAAAAAGACAACGTACCTGTTTCTAAGATTTCAGGAACATAAAAGGGTATAAAAGTTTCTAGCTCTTTCAAAAACTCTTTAGCATTGTCTTCAAATTTCTAGAGACTTCAAATCTATTAATGTACATCTAATTCTACAGCTGGAGAAACCTCCCGACCACTCTTAATTCCTCAAAGCAAAACGCATGCAATTTTTTGAACATTGCCAATCCTGTCGAAAGTGTTTTAGTAAACAGGTGACCAAACAACGCTGCAATATTCCAATACAGGTATTATTAAAGATATGTTTTCAAAGTATAACTTTTCTCGAATACAACTGTGTTGCGCTTTAAAAAAAACTTACAACGATTTGGCTTTAGATATTATGAAATTAACGTGAAGCATTGTGTCAAAAACGACAACAAGGTCTTTTATTTCGCTTACCACTAAAAGATTTTCAAAACCAAATGAATATCACCTTAAGTAATGAACAAAAAGCTCTAAATATTTAGCTGAAGATGGTTGTATTTACACCAATGCAAAAATGCATATCTTTTTGGAACTTAACATAATCATCAATTGAAGATACTGGAATATATTATAATGTCAAATCGCTTTACCCAATTTACAAATTTGAAACAATCTAAAATATCATTGACAAATAGGTTGAAAAGGAGAGGCCCCAAATGACTACCCTGGGGCAGGCCTAACAAAACCTAAATACAAAAATAAATTAAATTTTAACAATCTGTTTATGATTCGATAAATATGATTTCAACCATTTAAGAAAACCAAGTTTAAATCCCATTATCTTAAACTTTCTTATAAGAAGTCTATGGTGGATTCTATAGAAAGCATTAACAAAACCTGTATCTAAAACATCTTCTTGAATTAATAAATAAATTAGGTGGCGCAACAGTTCTTTGAGAACTAGGGCCTAGTGACTTACAACTCTCAACCACTCCTGTGTGCGAGTACTGTTGTCAGGGATGGAGGGGAACTACATTTTCAATCCGAATCCGAACGGCTAATTTAAGAAAGCACTTTTCATGACAAGAATTACTCTTAGAGAATTTGTTAGTTCCTCGCAAGAGGCAGTACCCGTGAAAAAAAAACTTTAGGTGACATACGCAGGGATCGAACCCAATAACTCTGGCATGACAGTCCAACGCAATAACCATTATGCAACAGGTACAGCTACTTCTTGAATTCTAAAAGTTATAAATTATAATAATATATAATTATAAGAGCATTCACCGTCAAGCTCCATAGAACTAGGGCGTTATGAATTTAAAAAAAAAAAACAAAAAGATCTAGAATTATCTACACTAATATTATAAAGAGTATTTTGTGTGTAACGAATAAACTCAAAAAGTACTGGACCGATTTTAACAATTATTTTTTCATTAGAAAGCTACATTATCTGTACCTATTTATGCCTACCCGTGCGAAGCCCGGGACGGGCAGCTAGTATTTGATATTTCTCTAGTTTCTTACTTACTTACGTAATTACTTAAGGTGGCGCTACAGTCCGGGGCTGACCTGGGCCTCAACCAACATGCGTCTTCAGCCCGGTCCCTAGCTAGCTCTTTCGTGCGCCACCTGAGTCGACTTCTTCCACTACTGCGCCGTCCCTCGGGATTGGATTCGAAGACCTTCCGGGCTGGAGCGTTGATTACATTCGCTCTACATGACCTAGCCATCTAAGTCGTTGGCCTTTAATTCTGTTAACTAGGTCAGTGTCGCTGTACAGCCCGTTCAGTTCGTCGTTATATCTTCTCCTCCATTCTCTATCTATATGCAGACGGGACCAAAAATCACCCGAAGAATTTTTCTATCGAAGCATCCTAAGACACTCTCTTCTTTCTCTAGTTTCTAATTTCCTTCATTTGTACATTGGTGTGTTTGGAATTCCTTTTATCATCCTCCACATCTCAAGAACCAGCATGAGATATGTTGGCTTTAAATACATCTTGTTTTACAGATAGCATTATCATAGTGTGCGAAGGACTTTCAAAAAAGTTTTAGTAATTTTATAAAATATCGACAAATTTCGTAGATCCCAAATTTATTCCGAACAAATAATTCCAGCGAATTATTTTACATTATTATTGTGAATAAAAATAAAGTTTATGGTTTTTAACAAATGAAAACAAACAAAAAATAAAACGGCTGTGAAATAAGGCGAACTTTCAAGAATTGGCTTATTTCACAATTTTAACATAACTCGAAAGATAAGTTTGTATTTTGTCTCAAAATAATTTGGCCTTATTTCACGTTCTGAAAGAGTCAATGTGACCAACCGTCGAAAATTATTTTACTTTTGTTAAATCTAATGAAGCCAAATTTGTAAGTTAGTGTAATTTCACTTCACTTTATATTACGGCACTCGAAATTTCGAGTAAAAAACTATATATTATATTCAGCGCTGAAAAACTGTAAATTCTCTTATCTCTGTTAGACTTCTTAGACTTGAGCTTTTATTTGGTACTTATTTCAATTATGTTGGTTTTACACCCGTACTCTCATACAAATTTGTCCATAGTTCTTTGTCAATTGGAACAGCTTTTTTAAATAATAAGAATAAGAGTGGTTTGATTTATTATGAGATAACAAAATCCAATTTTTCTTAAAATAAAATTATTTACACCACTGTGTAAGTTTCTGCTTTGTAGCATTTATTAACAGAAAATTAATATTTTACAAAAAATATTACTTGGTAAATAAAATGCAAGCTACTCAAATTCCCACAACCATAAAAGGTTATCTTTAAACTTTATTTAAGTCCTGAAATAAGAATACATACCTAGGTTTGCGATTTACTCGTTGTTTGTGTAAAAAGATTACTCTATTGATTTTTTGGTTAAGGCTTCTTTTGCTGCTCAAGACGCAAATGCATGTAATTTTCCAAACTCTTTGAAATCAAACTTTGTATAACTTTTATTCAGCCCAGAGGAAAACAATAAATAAGCTATATCGTTCGTCAAATAAGCTTAAAGTTACATACAGAATGTATTTTTAGATATCAATAAGTAAAACTTCAAACTACATACAATAAAAAAAAAACAACACAAGAAAATATTGAAACATTTTGGTGCGGAGGAGTTGAAGGCAGCAGATGTAAATTTACATTACTGCTTCCCAATCCCACTCAAACCACATTTGCCTTTTAGGACTTAGCACAAATTTTATTCAGGTCTTGTTAAAAAGGTTTATTCTTGTTTGTGTCTCTATAGTATAACTAATTATTATTATCTATATTTCCATATCATTCCATCCTTTTTGTAAATCTATATCTATATCTAATTGTTATAAATGTTTATATACATATAATATTGTTAGATACTCGTAATATTTATAATCTAAAAGATTATAGTGATAGATAATTGAATATAGAAATTATCCTCTTAACTCGTTTGTTTCAATAAGAATCTATTTTATAAGCCCCTAAAGGCATAAACTTATACACATACTCAAAGTAAAATATATGTACATAATGTACTTGTGGGGATACAAAATCTATTGTGAGTTTAAGTTTACTGAGAAATTGTGTGTTATATTGTCACTTTGAGGAATTGTATTATAAATACTTGGGTGTGGTTTTGTTTAAATCAATTTAGGTATACCCTACCCTATACACGACCTAACCTAGGGGTAAATTTGAAAAACGATTATGTGATTTATTGGGTTAGGTAAAATAATTTTTTTTGAAAGAATAAAGTAAACATATATTGCTTAGTCCAAAACAGAGAAGGACTTTGGAAGGTATTTTAAAAATATAAGGTTTTATTTTTTGGTTTTCTTTTCGAAACAAAGAGATTTAGTTTTCAACAAAAACTAAACCAAGGACATAGCTTACTTCGGGACTTGCATAAATATACATCCTTTCAACGTTCATTAAAAATTAAAATAAGTTTCAACTTAAGGATAACTCATTCAAATAAATATTTCATAAGTCATAAGTCTTTTGTTTATAAATTTGTATGAAATCAAGTCAAAAATCTAATCCAACTTTTAATTTTGTTTTGAATATTGAGAATTTTGAAAGTGAAAGGTTTTGCTAACCTTTTTATTTTTTTCATCTTAATAATTCAAAATCTAAAGCTTATTATTTTTAACTTCCCATAGGAAGTTATTGTAATGGGTCCGATTTGTCGAATTGAAAATTTTGACATTTCTCGACGTTTCAAGGTCCCTAGAGTCGAGATATCGACTTCAAATAAATTTCGTTATACAGATAATAATGCAGAAAGGGCTCTCAAGAAAATTGCGTGGGTGTTTTTTTTTACCATAGCAGTTTAAAAAAAGGTGAACATTTTTGGTTAACCCTAAATATCTCATGAACCAATGGCGCTAGAGCCCTGAATTAAATTTTATATTATATATTGTAAGGTGATACCAAACAAATATATTTTTGGAAAAAAATACAATTAACGGTTTTTTTTTATAAATTATAAAAACTAAAAAAAAAAAATGTTGTCACCTCGAAAATTTTACGACCAAAATATGATTTCATCTCCAGAACAATTTTGTGCAACGAAGAATAATGTTTTTAACATCTGATAAAATTTTGAGAAAAATCTACTGTACAGTTTTTTTTCTAAAAAATAAAAACCTAAAAAAAACATTACTCAAAGTTAGTAAAAATTGACCTTCGACTCAAATATCTTTTCAAAATTTAAAAAATATTGGCTTTAAACTTATTTTATTTCACAGAAAATATTGTTTTCGATATTCAATAAAAAAAAGATGTGATTTTTGATACCACACAAAGTGATTTATACAAAGTGAGCATTAGGAAAGGGAGAGATGGTTTAAAAGAAGGTGTGGGTAGTTTGAATCTTAAACTGGCTGATAAAGACAGATTGTGGTAAATCATTTCACATTCGTGTAGTACGACTAAAGAACGAATCTTTGTACTTGAAAGTAAAGTTTGTGCTTGAAAAAAAAAAAGTTCTAATTTACTTGGAAGTACGACCGAAGTTGGGCTCAAGAGTATACTGATGAGCAATCCTGGAAGCGGAATATTAGGGTTAAATTGCTTGGAGAGAGGAATACAACTGGCTATTTTTTTGAGAGCATAATTCGTTAATATAACGGTAAAAAGGGTGAGACAAGAAACTTTTGGACGGTGTTCAAGCTACTTAAATGATTCAACAATTAAATCATCACTAAAAAATTTCAATACTCTACATTCAATACTGTCCGAGAGACCTAAGTAGCAGAAGCACCAACTCAGAGATGGGAGATATACTCACGCTTTGGGCGGATAGATAACAGCCAGTTCAGAGAAGGAGACATTGCCTTGGTAAACCCAAATTTCTTGCTTCATTTTTGGCGACATCGCGTATGTGATGTCGTTGGAGATACACATACCGAGATTTTAAGGTTTTCAGGTTCTAATGCAAGTGCAACTCATAATAGATTTTACTTGATTTTTGATACCTAATTTAGGTCAGAATTTAATGAGCTTATCGTATCCCCTTCCGAAGAGCAGGGTTTTCAATCTAATCGTCAGCGAGTATGTTAGTGGATTAGAAGTTTAAGGCAGAAGATCATTAATAAAAATGAAACGAAGAAAGAGTGTCGGAGATAGAACAGATCCCTGGGCACACCAGCATTTATTCTGTGTTCCTCAGATTTGTATCCATCCAATACTACTTATATTGGACGTTCTGAAAGGTAATTTTAATCCAACAAAAGAGGAATAATACAATAATCTGATTTTCTTCAAAACGATGTTATAATTTGTATTTAAATTTTATAAAGTTAAATTACTTTGTAGGTATAAGAATCAGTTGCACAAGACCAAAAACCTATTAAAACGAATAGTACCCAAGGACCCCAAAAGTATGAGACATCTTTTCTTATCATTTTCCACTTTAAATTACGTCAGATAGCTGTGTGGGTTTCTTATATTGTCGGTGACTGTACAATAATAGAGATTCAATTTAAGGAGCATGTGGAATTCTGCCCACATTCACTTACTTATGAACTGTCTCTTCATCGGACTTAATCCTATTTCGTCCTTTTTTATGAAAAGACTAGATTTGTATTGATTTGTTTATAATAACTATTGAGTTGACGCTATAGAAGTAGGTTGGGCATCAGCTGAATTCTGAAGTTTACTAACATAGAAAATTTCTCTCGAAAAACCCTCGAATAGATTCACTTTGAAGAGGAAAAAAAATAAACTAAAACGTTAACCCTAACTTGAATGTTAAGAAACTATGAAGAAGTGCACTTAAAATGTAACTTTAGTAAATACCTACACTTAACACATTAAAAATTATAATAATAATAATAATTTCCTTATGCTATATACCCACCACACCACCATCAAGTTTACCAGAAAATGTAAGTATGTTTTAAGTGCAACTTAAACGATTTGAAATATTTTCTATATAAAATTTAATAAACGTCCTCTAGCGTGTAATTAAATTTTAAATCACTTTAACCAACTATACGAGTATATTCACCCCCAATCCTATCCTACAATCCCTCGCCCCCCCCTCACCACCTACATTAGGTGCTTCAATTTAAGCACCATAAAGATTCTGGAATCCTTCTTCAATATATGTATGTATAGTACTAATATATCCAACATCATATACATACATACATATATGAACATGGTTGGGTCTCGTGAAGTGTATCTCAAAAAGTGTTAAAGATGTAGAAATGTTTGTTCGTTTGTTTTTTGTACGAAGGAAATCCTAGAAGAGCATAAGCAAGTGCAAGGTCGATGGAAAAAGGATTCACTTTATTTTATCGCGAAATGAGGTTTCTTTTTTTCGTCTTCATCTTCTTTTTCTCTTTTTTTTTTCGTTTCTGGCAATTCTGGCATGTGTACGGACGGACTTAGATTGTAATTGCAAACAACGTTACGTACGTTAGAACGTTAGAACTTTAGAACAAGACAGTAAAGGCTTTTTGTAGGTATGCCATTTGAATGCACTTAAGTAAGGTATTGAAGGTGAACAAAAAGAAGCATTTTTTCCTTCTGAATATCTCGCTTAGTAAAGTTACAATCTGCACTGTGATAAGAAAAAGTCTTGAGATAAAAGTTGGTTAGGCACTGACAAAGATTTAATGGATTTTAATGGAGGTCCTCTTTGAACTATGCACTGTATAAAGTAGTTTGATGCTAATGTCTCAGTTATTATTTGTCTTTAATGGGTGTTTTCGAGTTCCAGAGAATTGAAATATATGTACATACGTCCTCAAATTCCAAAAGAAAACTAAATGAATTGGAATGACTAAAGTTTTTTGTTTTAATGAGCTGTTTACTTCGAGTTTTAAAAAAGAATCTGTTTTGACAGTCGATGAAATCAAGAAATAATATTCTTTTAACTTTCGAGTATTTCTTGAAATTTAAGACTGAAATTTCACTGAATTGATAGAGTTAGGCAAGAGATATAATAGTGTAGTATTTCCAACTTAATATCTAGAAGTTAACATTTTCAAATAAGATTTTAAGTTTCTTTTGAAGTTAAAAATGCAAAACTTACGACATTGACAATCATCGTCTATCGGGCAGTTGAATTTACGTACATATTATAACAATTATTAGTTTTAGATCAAAATTTGGTGATAATTTTAAGAAAATTTTATACTGGTTATTTTCTCTCACTAGTTAATTTCGGTATGGTAAGGCTACAGTGATAAAATTTGCAAGTCCTTCAAAACTGGTGCTGTTTTCTCCATTTAGCACCTGGATTATTTCCTCTTCTGTTAACCAAACTTTCCCAATGAAGGCGACCATAAATTCCTTTAAACCCGGACATCTGCCCAAGAAGTGCTGGATGTTTTCTTCCTCCCTTAATCTGCACACAGTACATAATGATGATTCGTTCTGGCCAAATCCGTTTCCATTAAGCTTGTTTAAATCACATCTTGCCTTAAAAAAATAGGTGATCTTGTTCAGTTCGAAACCATCGTTAATGTAAATATGTCCTCTTAAATGATCCAGATGTTTGTAGATGAGCGTACTGCTCTCAGATGCCCTTCGTATAGGTTTTCTTGTTGACCCTCTGATTTCAACAGCCGCAATAGATCATTGCCTTTTGGGATCCGATCAATTTGAGAACTAGATCTCTCATCCCAACACAGTCCAAAACAATATCCAAGATTGTTCAATTCTTTTACCCAGAACAATTTTTCCATTTTTGTTAGCTGGTGCGGTAGTCTTGTTGCACTGTATTCGAATATTGTTTTTGATATATGTATATCAGAGGTGAAGATCAAGGGTATAATAATGTCCGTCCTCCGCCCCAGTTTCCATTGCCAAAGTGTAGTTTGGAGTAAATGTAGGCAATTTTAAAATTCGTTTCAAAAAATAGCGTTGAAGTTTATCCACTTCTTCAAACATTCCAAAGCCCCAGATCTGAACACCGTAGGTTTGAATAGCTCTACAAACCGCCTGAAATAGTTTCCATTTCGTTTTTAAGTTGATATTTCTTTTTGCTAGAAAGCATTGCCACGTCGAGTTTATGCTGTTCTTGGCTGCAAGGTTTCTCTTTTCTACGTGCTTTGAAAACGACATCTTTGGTGAAAGTAAGACTCCTAAGTAAGTATAGTTGAAGACAATTCGAATTCTTTCTCCATTTAATGTCCAATTTTCTTGAAGAGATAACCTTCCAGATTTAGATAGATTTACTTCTAGGCTCCATTTAATGCAATAACATTCCAGTTGCGTTATCATCTGCTGCAAGAACGTGACATCATCCGTCAGAATAACCATATCGTCTGCATAAAGCGGCAACTTTATGTTGAACAAGTCAATAAAGAGTGCTCCTCCTAAAGATTCATGCAAATCGTTTATATACAGTGCGAAAAGCAACGGTGATAGCATAGCAAGCATCCCTGTTTGACTCGAAAAAGTGTCTCAAAATATTCGGAGAGCTCTTCTCCCGTCCAAACAGCTGATTGTGTGTTGGAGTATATGGCTTCTATCAAGTTTACAAATTTTGTCGAAAGCAATTTTCTTGAGATTTTATCAAATGCGCTTTCAGATCAACAAAAAATGCATACACCTTCTTTTTTTTGTGCCAACTTCAGATGAGCGATTGATACCGTGTCGAATATTTTTTCCTAAAGCCCGCCTGAAATTTTGTTAGTATATCATTTGCCTCCACCCATGAGTACAGCATCTCGTTGAGAATTCCTATCATAATCTTGGCCACACAATTCATAAAGGAGATTTCCCTGTAATTACTGGGCTGATTTGTATCCCCTTTTTTAAATATGGGAAAGATAATTGTTTTCACAAAGACTTCTTCTACTTTGCAGTCGTTCAACATCCTATTAAATCCTGCTGCCAGTTGCTCCAAGAAGTCATCTGTTGCATGTATGAAGAATTCATAAGTAGGTAGCCCTGTCCTCTACTGGTTCTTTGTTTAGTTTAACTTTTTTTAGAATAGTTATAATTTCATCTACAGTTATAGACATATCCAGATCCCAATCCTGAATTAAGTTAGGTGCATAGAAAATCTGATTTGCCGTTTGATTTGGATTAAGAAGTGAACTATAATATGTTCTAAGCTCAGGAGCGGAAATTTGATGATCTTGGTTACTTATTTCCTTTGCCAAATTCCACCACTCTTTACTGTCTTTTACACTGCTTATTTTGAGGCCAAGCTGATTGTTGTATGTGGACTTACTCCTTTTGCAAATAGTCTTATATTTTTTTTTGAGCTCGTAGGTAGTTCTATGGCTTATCAGTTTTTTTTAGGTTTTTCTTTAACTTTTAAATCAGTTTGATGTGATGACTTCTTCAATAAGGAATTATAAGTTGCTTGTTCTAGATTTAATAATTGTAGGTTTGTAACCCTTCGTAAATGATAAAATATATTTATTTCAGTACTACATCAGTTGAAGAATCAATCCAAAATGTTTAAACTTAAGACATTTAAATACAACAGTTTCCAAAAAATAAAGAAGATGTTTGATACATTTAAATAAATTTCAATAAATAAAAAAAATTAAACTCCAAATAGAAAGTAGTGAACGATTTTGTCAAAATCCAGAATGTGAACAATTCTCGAAGACTTGCCAAAACTACTGGAATTGGTAAAGGTCTACATGGGACATTCCACGTCAAATCGGACGGTTTCAAACATTTGAATTTTTTATATTCTCATTTGTTAGGTATTATTTAGTACCTCCCCTCAAAAAAAGAGGCCTCATGATAAATTTTGAGATTTGTTTGATCATTAGTTCAAAAAATATCGAATTTTCAAAACGCCGCTCTTTTTGGCTGAAATTCAAAAAATAAAAATTATGCAAGGTCCTTACCGGACCGGGTTTAAAAGTTGAAAGATGGATAGAAGTTCAAAATAACAATTTTTCAAAAAAATCTATGCATACAAAAAATTTGGAAAACACGATTGAAAACATAAAATAAAAAAATTCAATAAAATATAATTTGAATATTGCATTTGAAACCCAAAAATTAAATTGAATTTTGACCATTATTAAAAAAGTTACAATATTTGTTGGAGCAGTGATCAAACAAAACTCAATATTTATCAAGAGACTTCTTTTGGGGGGGACCTAAAAATACCAACAAATTCAGAATATTTAAAACTAAAATTTTTGAAACTGTCTGATTTGGCGTGGAATGTCCAATATCTGGCTATCCAATAAAATTGTTCAAAAATCACAATCATTTCTTTTTAATAAAACACATACATTTTTGATATCTCGAAAATTGCAACATGTGTATCTCGATTAATATGAATTTTGAACTTCGATTTAAAAAAAAGTCTAGAGCTTCAAAATTACATATACATATATAAATCTTCTGTAAATTGCAATCAAATTTTAGTTTGTTTAGGAGTAGAAGCAGGTTTCTTCTCTGAGACACTCAATCTTGCTTACTCCTTTAGACTTCCCGATCTAACAGGCGTCTTTCAAGCCGAAATATTTCTGCCACAACAATCAAATCAAAGCTTGTAAATGACTGTCCCAAAGAACTTACGGTCCTTAGCTCACAGCATAACATTAGACTCTGTTGGGTAGGAGAGAGCTAATGAGCTGGCGAGGACAAATACAACCAATCCCATATAGACTAAAGTTTAAATACCCCAAGCTGTGAACTTAAAGAGATAATTGGTAACAAGATACTTAAAAAAAAAAAAAAAAAAAAAAAAAAACGAATTAAAAAATGGGAAAGTTTCGAACCTGTACTACAATTAACAAACTATGGCCCGAATTCGACAAAAATAGATCTTGTAGAACTATGCATCTAGGCAAAAAATCTCTACACTTGGTTGTGAGCATATTAACAGGTGACAACCTTTAGGGTTACCATAAAAAAAATGTGGCTTACCACCGATGACATGCACAAACTCTGCGATGACGAAGTAGAGCTGATAGAAACAGCCCACTTCTTATGCCACTGCCCAGCACTATGCCACAATAATCTTGAAGAACTTGTAGGCATTTCAGGAAACTGCATATTAGGCTTTATAAAAGCCTCTAAATGGATAAAACAAGAGAATCAATAGACATCATGGGTTTTTGTATTTTATTTTCAGGGAAGTTAAATACTTCGGGGTATCACAATAGATCTACACGGATCTAAGTATGGCGATGACTTCATCAATCGCCTATTTACTTAACATAACCTAACATTTTGAAAAATCTTCTGTTGGGTCTAATTACATAAGAACACATGTTCTTAACAAGGCCCATATACACAACCAATAATGGTGACGCTTTATAAGCCTTTCTAATAGGTCCCTATAAGTTTCCAGTTACAATATGTTTGTTTAATTTTTGTACTCTTGTGGCTTTTTGAATCGAAATTTCACGGTGTCGTTCCATGAAAAATAGTAACCCGTTAGCTCGTTAATGTTTTCAGACTGTTAGTGATGCTATTTGTTTTACAGAATGCGGTGGATTGATGTCCTTATACTTTTGCTATGATTGGTATTGCAACTTGCTCAACCCTTACTATCCTGTCGCATAATTCCCTCTCCTGCTTAGTCGTTAGGATAATACGAGCATACCCCATTCTATGGCTTTCATGGCCCTTTCCATTCGAGCTTATGTCTAATTTGGCCTTTTTTCCTTTGGACAATCTGGGATTCGACATTTTGCCTGGAACCAAACTAGCTTTATAAGGAACATGAAAGGCTTTTGTCAATAAAGCTAATCAAAAAACCTAGGACAAACATATAAATAAAAAATTAATCTATATTTCATATCTCTTACGAAAAATATTGAAAATTGTTCTTACTTGATATTATATTGAAAAATATATAAAACAATGTAAAAAACGGGTATTTTTAAATCTGAGTATAGAGCTTAAATCAGTAGTTTGGGTTTGGAGACACCACCAACAATTAGCTCTTAAAAATGAGTTTTCAAAACTTAAATATATTCTGATGATATTTTGTTCTTTGCAATTTGATTTCTTAAAATGTCTAAGGACAGGCATATCTTTCTAAATTTCCAGTATCACCCACCAAAAAAAACTTTTCTCTGTTTTTAATTAATTTAACTTTAATGACAAAACATTAAATTTATTTTTATTAATGGTAAATATAATTCCCTTTCCATAAAAGTAAACATTAACAATTAAAATCGTTTTGGAATTCCTTTAATTCAAAGAGAGCAAGTAAATTTATTGCTTCTGTGAACATTAATTAAACGCTTGAGTGATATTCTTTTCATTTTGTTGTCGATTAATAAATAAATTGATTATAACTTAACCCACAGAACTATACAACATAGACATATATACATATCTACAATAAAAATAATCCTCATAACACAAGAATTTCAATGTTCCAAAATTAGAAATATTAGAAATACATACAAAAATAGTTATATACAAACCCTCCTTAGGTATCGGGTGTTTTTTTAAGAGCTTGAGAACTTGAAATAATACACGACAGAAAAATTGTTGGGTATATTTAGTTTCTATCAGTGAAATAGTCAATTCTGTCAGTTCAATTGTTCACGACTTTTTCTAATAAATCTAGCAAATGATTTTGCCAGCTTTTAAACCGCTTGTCTTTATATACGTCAATTTTGCTTATTAAAGAAGCCATTTAACCAGAGTTGAGCTTCAACATTTATTAATTGGACGAAATGGATTTCCACAGTTTGGCATTCAACGATTTATGGATGAAATGTCAAACCTTACTGAACAGAAATGTCAACACAATTTGACAGTCTCAACTGTCAAACCATGGATAACAACCATCCAAACATCTCATGCAACCAAAAAACACCCTTTACATTATTAATTGTCATTTACTAAGGCGTTTTACTTGTTTTTTTTTCGATTATATGTTGTTATAAAAGATAAAATCAATTTTAGAAAACTGTCTCCGAGATATGTACAATGTATAAAATATGTCTGAATGTGTCTACTTATTTTTGGTTATTTTCTTGTATTTGTTTTATTGTCACTCTTATAAGCTCCTGCTGATTTATCATGTGTCGTTAAACATGAAACTACTATCATTAAATCTACATCCTAGATCCAAGACTTTTCTGCACACACACAAAGAAAAAAGGACGAAGAACAAAAACAAATAAAAACTTAAGAACACAGCTTCTTATTTCATCCATCATCAGTTAGAGAACGATTTCTATGTTGAAAATGTGATTTTGATTTTGAAATATACGCAGATGCAGATCGAATAGATTTTATGTTGTTGTTGTTTTTGTAGATGTTCGAACTTTAGTTGATTGCCACACGATTTGATTTATGATGAATCAAACAAGAAAAGCATAGAACTCAATTTTACTATATGCGGGGAATTTATCCATTCGTTCGAAGCACGTATATAAATTCGTTCTGTTTTAAGAAGGATATGTCGTATATGAAGTAATGAGAAACAGGGTTGATGCATTTATTATTTGTTGAGGACAATTTGTTGGGATTATTACAACAAATTGACGAAATGACATTAATAACATGGATAATTAATTGAGGTCAATAATAATAGTATTTTATATGGAACAAGGTTTTTAATAACTCTTGTTTTCTTTATTTTCGAAGGATATAATTTCATTTGGTCTTGAACATTTATAATTATTAAGGTATTTATTTATGAGTAGACTTAGACATTATGGTTATAACTTAGTGGGGTGTAAAATGTTCAAAATATTATTCTGTATATTTAGTTTTGTGATTGTAAACAAATCGGTGTTTTTTTTTATAATTAGCGAACACTAAAAGGGTTTTGTATACCTTTAATATGCCAAAGACACAGTGTGAGCATTAGGAAAAGAGGGAAGGGTTGAATAGGAGGTGTCGGTGTACATTGATTTTAAATTTCTGAACATTGCAATGACAGGGAAAGATAGAGCGTGGCAAGGCGTTCCACATTCGCGTAGTACGGCTAAAAAAAGAATCTCTGTACTTCATAGTACGGCTGAAGTTGGGCTCAAGGGTAAACTGATGGGCATTCCTAGAAGCGCGGGTATTACGGTTAAATTGTTTAAGGGGAGGAATGCAACTGGCTATTTCACTAGAGCATAGTCCGTTAAAATAACGGTAAAAAAGGGTGAGGCAAGAAACGTTGCGTCGATGTTCGAGTGACGTAAACGTGTTGAGGATGTTAATGTCACCAATCATTTTAAAAGCTCTTTTTTGAATACTGTCCAAGAGGCTTAAATAAGTTACTGGAGCACCAGCCCAGAGATGGGAGTTATATTCAAGTTTCGGACGTACCGTACATATATAGGTTTTGTAGATTGTAGCCAGATCAGACAGAGAGACAAATTTCTTGCAACGTCTCAAAAATTTTGGCAACTTCGCGCATGTGATCGCTCCACAAAAGGTGGTTGCTGATGCACATTCCGAGGATGTCAAGATTTTCCGTTTCGTTGATGCAAGTGCCACTCATAGATAGTGGCAAAGGGGGTTTATCTCGCTTTAACGATACAAGACAGCATTGCGTTTTCGAAGCATTAAATTCCACACGATTTTTTATTCACCATTGTACAATGCTGTGTAGGTTGGAATTTAATGAGCTAATCATATTTTGCCGTTGCAGTTCCACATTCGAAGAGGAGGGTTGTGAGTCTGGAAACGAATATGAAAAGCTAAGAGTGCTATCGTCAGCGAAACAATGTATTGGACTAGAAGTGGCAGACAGGAGATCATTTAGAAAAATTAGGAAGAGAGTCGGAGACAAAACGGAGCCCTGGGGCACACCAGCATTTATTTTATGAGTTTCAGACTTGAATCCGTCCAAAACAACTTGTATTGAACGGTTCGAAAGAAAATTTCTAATCTAACGAAGAAGAGATTCGTCGATACCGAAAGCACACATTTTCGATAAGAGAGCAAGATGCCAGACTTTATCAAATGCCTTTGAAATATCAAGTGCAATAATCTTACTTTCTCCAAAACGATGTAAAGATTTGTTCCACTATTTGGTGAGATGAACCATGAGATCACCAGTGGACCTATTGCCACGAAAGCCGTATATATTAAGAAGCTTCCGTTCCTCAAGATGTTTCTTAAGGTGATAATTAATCAGCATTTCCATGACCTTAGAAAGAAGGGACGTTAGTGCTATCGGTCGATAATTTGTGGGAGAAGAAGATTCACCTTTTTTTTTGGGATTGGCTGAACAAATGCAGTTTTCCAACTACTCGGAACGAGCCCAGAAGAATAGGATAGATGGAAAAGCTTACGAAGTGGTTTTGCTAGCGTGGAAGAACACCTCTTCAGAATAATATCGGGGATATCATCTGGGCCAGCGGATTTATTAATGTTGAGATCTTTAAGAACTCTCGCCACAGTTCGAGTACGAAAAAAGATTGGTCCCATAGAATCATTTACGCGTTCAAGAACTGGGGGAGTCATGATGACACTATCTGGTAAGGTGGAATTTTCGGCGCACTGCTTTGCAAAGCTAGATTTAAAATTTGAAGACAGTAAGGTTTAAGTCTGAATTTTAATAGAAGCACAGAGGAGTAGTACCCGTAGCGTGATGGTTAGTGCGTTGGACTGTCAAGCAAGGGGTCTTGGGTTCAATCCCTGCCTGTGCCACCTAACTTTTTTCACGGGTACTGCCTTTTGCGAGGAATTGACAAATTCTCCAAGAGTAATTCTTGTCATGAAAAGTGCTTTCTCAAACTAGCCGTTCGGATTCGGCATATAAACTGTAGGTCCCTTCCATCTCTGACAACATTACTCGCACACAGGGATGGTTGAGAGTTGTAAGTCTCTAGGCCCTGGTTCTCCATGGACTGTTGCGCCACCTAATTTATTTTATTTACAGAGGAGGTGTTAGCAGACTCAATATTTATTCATATCAAACCTATACATTTGTTGTGTAAGAAATATGTAAACAAAATAATGCTGAATGTTCTGCTTTTTATTTTTAACATTCTAAGAAAACAGTGTTTTCATCAATATCAAATGAAATGTTGTTGTGTTTAAATTCAGACAGAAATTTAGTGAAAATTTCATTAAAATGCATTGTGTCATTTTTGAGAACATATGAATATTTGACAAAAAAAAGTATGACTATTATTATATTTGGTGTACTGTTATAATTGGTCTTTAAAATAAACGCAAATCTTCTTTAAACCCTTGATTTCCAAGTTTGAACTCACTCGATCCAACTGTTTAGATTGCAAAACAGACAGTTAGGCAGACGGACAGAATCGCGGGACCCACATTTTTCGACTTTTCTACCATTGTAATGTTATTTTGATTTAAATCTGGAGTTTAATTTTTATTAGGAATGCAATACGTGTCATATAGTTTTTATATGCCGTAAGCGAAAAGACAATATTGAATGTGGTACTTTTTATTTTTAACATTATAAAAAATAGTGTTTACATAGTATCAAAGGATGTATAGTTATTTCTTAGTTTATAAAATAAAAACTTTCGTTGGTAACTTTTTAATAAAAATAAAATTAATTTTTGAAAAAATAGAGATGAGTATGAAAAGAATTGTGAGTTGAGTGCTTTAGGGTGACATTTGAGTTGATTAATCTGCGAAAGTTTTGAAATTGATATTTATAATATTTTTATCAATTTAAAGTAATTTATAGCGGGGAGGCAAATAGTTACTCTGTTTATGTTAAGAGGTTAGTAAACCATTGAATTTTTGGAAATTAGGTTTTTTCTTCAATCTGAAATATTTTACGAAGACCTCAAAAATTTTCTCGCAAATATTATGCTTGCAAAAATCATTAAGTTTTCGGTTTTTGAATTTTAGAATAACTAGTATAGCAAAATTATTCATAATTATTATTATTTTCTCCTACTCAAAACTTTAAGCTCTTGAATCTCAATACTGCATTTTTTTATTTGGTCTATCTTATACATTCTCTCTGAAAATAGGTGGGAATTTTGTTTTATTTTTAATATTTCAATTAATATAAACAATTCTATTTAACAACTGCTTTAGAAATACACACTCATCAAAACTATATAAACATTTTACTGAAAGTTGAAAATAATATATTTTATAAGATGAAATTAGTTTGAACCAATATCTTAAATTTTTTGCCAAGGTATTAGAGTCGAAAATAAATTTATTCAGACTTTTAGTAGTGTTTTGTCTTAGTTTTTATTTTTTGTAAACAAAATTTTCTTCGATTTTCCACAGATATTAAAACGTTATTCTTCATTGCATAAAATTGTTCTAAAGTTAATAATATTACTTGTTCATAAAATTATTCGAGATGACAAATATTTTTTAAAACTTAGACTTGTTTTGTATCACGTCACATTATATAATATAAAATTTAACTGAATATGCAATTTCGAAAAGGACACATCTCTGAAGATTTAAAACGTTTAGGAATTGAAACAAAACTGGTTATTTTTCAAACTACTGCATACATTTTATTTTTTTTGTGTACAGGCGATGACGTTTATAGAAGAATTAATACCAGAGATGTGCTGTTTTCGATCTTAATGGGTGTAGATAAGCATTTACGTCACATTAGTATAAAAAAACGTATGTGACAAAATATCCGACATGTGCCCTTTTCGTTAGCTAGCGTTATTGGTTCCTAAAATATTTGGGGTTAAACAAAACTTTCGCTTTTATTTAAATTGCTTTAGTAAAAAAACATCCACTTAATTTTTTGGATAGTCTTTTCTGCATCTTTCGATGTTATTATCTGTAAACCAAGATTTATTTGAAGTCAATGGTAACTCGAGCAAACGAACGTATATAAATGTATATACTAACACAGAAGCGTCTTTCTAAAAATCTTTGATTTAGATTCTAGGGACCTTGAAACATCGAGAAATTTTAAAATTCGACAAATCGGACCTAAATTGAAAAATTTTGTTTGTTTAAAAATTATAGACTGGCCTAACCATTTAAGATACATATATGTATATGAAAATGAAGAGCTCGAAAAATTCTGACGTAAAGAACAAAACTTTCTTCGAAAACATCACGCAACACATCTTTAAATTCCTTACAACAAAACTCTAACCAGAGAAGAATGCATAACTTTATTCCGTATTAGAGTAGGGAAAACTCTATTTTCAAGTCGTCACTATTTTACTAACAACCCCCCATAGGAATGCGAATATTGTAGAGTGATATTATCAGTTTGGCATATAACTACTTGCCGATTGTCCGTCAAACTAAAGACATCTATTGCATAGAACTTAAGAAGAAACAGATAGCCGAAGTACGTGATCAATCCTATGTCCGATACTTTCAGGGCATTGAAGTAGCCACAAACTTACACAACAAGTTTAAAGACAAAATAAAAAGAAATTGTTCTTGTCAAAAAGTTAAAAAAAAAACAAAGGCAAACAAATTTTTCTAAACAGCAGTTGTACGGGTTTTAAGACTTGTCCCTAACAAAGTTTAGAAAATGGTCAGCTGAAAACTAGCCCCGAGCCCGACGCGACGCTTGTCCGAGGTTCTCTTAAACAGTGACCCCGGAATGAATAGTTGAGATTGCGTTCCCTGTCAGTAGCAAGCAAACTAAAGAATAATCGGTCGGCCTAGCCTTGTCCGTCGAACAATTACATTTTCTTAGTGAAAAGCTCTTCTTGGGAGAAAAGCTGTCCCTAGCAGCAAAATAGAGAATAAATGGGTTGCCTAAGCCTGTCCGCCATACATTTAGAAGAAATGGATGATGGCATATGGAATACACTGTCTCTCTATGGTCTATCGATCCTGTACTTGGGGTATTAAATGTTCACGGTAATTCTTTCCTTCATGTGTACACCAGATTTGAACCTTAACTCAGTAAAGGTAGAAGGCAAATCGGCTTCGATACGTCACCTTGTTATATAAAATATCCTGTCAAAAGTTACTGTGAACTAAGAGCACGCGAATGGAAAAAATATTTGTAATATTATTTCTTACGGCTTCTACTTATGTTTATTGTCTTCTATTCGGGGTAATAGAGGAGAAGTGTTACCCTAGTTACAAAATGTGCGTTATAAAAAATCACAAGAAAATGGTCTGACTCTACGGAAATAAGGTCAAATTCATGAAAATCGGTCAATTCATTCATAAGCTCTTGCTCCCATTTCAATAGACACAGAAAGGCGGAGGTAAATTAAATTATTACAGTTTGTCTTCAAATTATTAGGAATTGGTTTTAAGGATGGTACTCCCAAAAGAACATTCCTAATTAATGTTGTAACTTTTACATAAATAATTGATTTTGATTTTGATTTAAATTCCGCAAAATCTATTTATATTATCTGATGAGATGAAGAAGCATAGAAATCTTCTATAAAATTTACCCTATATTAAAAGAGAATAAAAAAAAACGTAAATCTAATAAACCCCAACATCAACCTTCAAAATGTGATTAAATACCGTATCAATTTATTATTTTATAAGGTAAGCCTCGAGTGAATTAGCCTAATACCTTTTTCTCTTCGCTCTTAGCAAAGCCTCTTTGGTTTGTGTTATAGCCTTGAAGTTGAAACAAGACATTGATGATGCCTTTCCGACCTTTCATACAAATACTTTATCTATACCTATATCACAAAATATATACCATCTACAAGAATCTTCAACATTATATCTTCTAAAACTCAAACTCGTTCCTCAAACCCTCAAAACATACCATCAATTTTAACACATAGGCTTTCACTTTTCGCTCCTAGAGTTTAGTATACATCTTATCAACACCCAATCTACCTAATGATTAATTATATGTTATACTTCTATATTCTATGTATCTAACCTACTGCGGAGTGGAGCGGCTGCGGCGGCGTTAAGATACATCCCTTGGTTTCTTCTAATGCAAAATAAAATTTCATATTGCGAAGTATAGAAGTAGGTGCATAGTGATAGAGCAGTATAAACGGATTTCTTATCTCGATCTTTATGGTCCTTAGGGGTGTGGGGTAGTGGGGGGTGATAACATTTTATTGCTATGCAAAGATTTTATCGGCAAAAATTAATTAATTCTATTTTCCCATCTTCAAGCAACAAATTTGTGAGCTGCATGAAATTTTGCATTAATTTAAGAACAAGAAGACGACCGAAGCGACGCGACGAGCGACGACGAGAAAATCATCACAGTATTTATGAGCAAGGACGAAAATAAATAAGAATATAACTATACTAAAAGAGAGAGGATATTGAACAATTTAGAAACCAGTAAAGGCGCAGAGCCTTTAATAATTCGAACGTCATAAATAACACGTATAGTTCAGTATTCTTATTAAAGAAATATTATAAACGAAATGTTTCTCTAATGTTGAAAACCTGCCCTATGGAAATAATATTGACTCAGGGCTTAGCGAGATGACCCAATAACCTAATTTTTCCTTCATAACGTTGAGAATATTGTTTTTGTTGTCTTTTGTCAAGCTCTGGGTTATAAAATGTTGGATGATATTCAAAATATCAGACATTGTTAACAATAACATTGATTGCTTCTGTATGAAAAAGTGATGGTCTAATGATTCCACCATTCCGTAAACCACTTTAATTAATTAAACTTAATGGATGCAATGATTTTTTGTTCAACACTTGTGGAGGTATGATTGATTAGTTTGAAATTGGGCATTAACCATGAGTTTGATATCCTGGAAAAAATTCTTTTGTCCGGCCGACATTTTTTAACATTTTTTGCACCTAATTATGAAGCTGACATTGTTGTCTTTGATCTTTTAACTGAATTGAAAATCTTATTTAAAGCTAACGTCTAGCATCTAAATTTTCCCGTTCGACTTTTTGGCAACTCGCAATCAGATGGTTTGTGACGACGAATCGACTTATCTGTATGTTTTTTGATATTAGATGCTGTGGCTGAGTCTAGTTGATAAATGAAATAATCTTACCGCAACGTAAATAATCTCAACACTTCGGTTTTGCGTTACAACTCAATATTAATGGCAGTCTTTCTCCAAACCTATATAAACTGTACGAAAATAAGGGTTTTAATATTTTCCGTAGAGTTATATGAGGTTAAATGTTTACAAAAACTTTGCTTCCAAAAATTAAAGTAAAAAGTCATCTCTTTTCACCGCCTACCGAGTGTTAAGGAAGTAAAGAATGATTTGACGTGGGGCTTTGAGATCTAAAATAAACCACATAACTTGTACTATCAGTTGAAGAACAATTCACGGCAATGTTTGCAACGACAATAGCTTTCAAAGTGTAATCTTAGCTGGCTTATTCCTTAAGACCTGGTATCGCACGATCTAGGTGGTCAATTTATCGTACCAAAACGTAAAATTGTGTGATCACCAAAATTATTTCCAATGGCACTCGGTCTTGTTTCAACCAGGGGCAAATTTCATACAACAACATTGACAATTGCGACAGGTGACCGTTGACATTTTATTAATTTACAACTGTTAAAATCTATTCCATAAACAATTTGACAATTTTGTAGAATTATAGAAAAATATTAGACAATTGTCATCTTTTCGTTTCATAAAGAAATTATGAAGTAATTTTCACAATTGACGGGAATTTTCCGACAATTTTGTACTGAAAATTCTTTTATGAAATGAAAAAATTTATCTGCTCAATCATTTTTAGCTCTGTGTTTCCATTGAAAACGGCAGTAAACTTCTTCAAGACTTCCTCTGCAATGGGCCCTTTTGCTTTTTTAAAATTTTCTTTAATGTCTTTTAAAACAGGCAGCACTTCGCCAATTGATGTTCCTTCATAAGAATATTGTTAGCTTGAATTATAAGTAGGAACAGACTCTCAACTGAATACGCACAAACATTTTTGAATATATTTTATCCATTTTTTCTAAACAGTGATGGTTATTATGCCATCTGTTGATGGTAAAAATTTTCGTAACATATAAATAACAGAATTTCAAAGTTTTATTAAAAAACAACCGTGAATTTTTCCTTCAACCACTTCCAAAGTGTAACTTATGCAAAGTAGAAGTTTTTTTTTTGAGTCAACTGAATAGGTACAAAAATTAAAATTGGTATTGGAATGGAATGAAACAAGTTTTTGTTTAAGTTTAGTAGTGGGTACTTCCACCTTTATTTTTAATTACTTCGTAAATTCGATCCGGCATGGAATCGTATAGCTTTTTAATGTAATTTAACGAAATTTCGCTACCCCTTCGGGTAGGGTTTAAGAATTTACCCGAAGTAAGGTATGCTTGTCGTAAAAGGCGACTAAAATCCAATCTCCGTATACTGAGAACTACATAAGTATACAAAATATGCAATGGAAAAAACAAATAGATTAATTACCCCAGGTGGAAAGCCAGTTTCTCTGGCAAATCCATCCTCTTCGGAGGCAGGCTCTACGGATTCTGGGGAGAGCCATTTATTGCATTTGATAAATCCTTTCGCGAAAGCGCATAAGGTCCCTCGATCACCTCCATCTGTACCGAGAGTTACCGGCAGAAAGAGTCCACCGGTTGTGCCAAAAGGCACTAAAAGCGACTCACCGAAAACAAACAGTTGTGAGCAGGACAATTGTGAACTGCAAAAGAAGCTGAACGAAATGATAAGACTCTACGAAGAGCTTAAAAAAGAAGTCGAAAGTCTTCGTGAAGAGAACAAGATGTTAAAAACTTCTGAAAACATGAAAGTAAATACTCTAAGTCCACAACATCGAGATCGGCACGAATATGAAACTGATGAGGATGAACTTGCTCGGGAAACTGAAAAAAGTAGACCTTGTAAAAAACGAAAGGCTGAACATTCGCCTAAGTTTCAAAATCAGCTAAAACCAAATAAAATTACACGGAAAGGTCAGTTTTCTGCGAATAAGAAACTTCCTCCACCGATAAACATCGTTGGTCAAGCGGTTTATAACAAAATTCTTCCTATTCTAAAAGAAACGGCGCAAAAGAATTTCAAAGCTACATCCACTCACAATAATACGTGGAAAATTAACGTAAATGATTCAGATTCTTATAGAAAACTGTCGAAAAAACTCAGCGATGAAAAAATTGAATGGTATAGTTATTCAATTAAAGAAGAAAGACCTTTACGTATAGTAGCTAGAGGACTTCATCCCTCTTATTCAAAAGAAGACATCCTTTCGGACTTAAAAACCAAAGGATTTAAGATTCTTGACGCAACAAATCTTTTGAAGCGAGAAAAAGGAATCGAAACCGCTTATATAAAACGCGCTCTTCCGCTTTTTATTCTAAGTTTCTATAAAAATGAAAATGGTGGTTGCACTGGTTCTAATCTTTAGTCGTGTTTTTATAGGCTCTATCTTTTCTTTATTTTTGTAATATAAATCGTGTTTAAATATTTGTAGTGGTGTTAAGTTTCACTGAATAAGTGAACTTTATTTTGTTTTATTAAATAACTAAATAAAATTTTGTGTTACAATAGCATTTTAATCAAATCCAAATTTTGTTGAATTTTGTGATATTTAGTTTGAAACAAAAGTTCTCCCCGGTAAGGTGTTCAGTATTTTTGTTTTTTCCAAAGTGTTCCCTTGTCCATGTGTGAGTGCTTTTTGTTTTCAATTACTTCCTATTTAATTTTCCCCTACTTTCTTTGTTTCATTAAATTAATTCCACCTTCTTTGTTTTATTCAACTACATTTTTGTTATCCAATTTTTAAGGCCTTGCGTAGGCGAGTTAGCAAGTGCGTGATTTAATTGAGACTTTTGTTGAAACACGTAGGTTCGAGTCCCGCCTCCCGTGATTATTTTTTTTTTATTATTTATTTATTTTTTTTTTTAAATACATTTGTATCTATTTTTTTTTATATTTTATTTTAACACTCCTTCGTTAAATATGGATTGCTATAATAAAAGCTGCCAAGAGGGTGGTAATAATAATCCTCTATTTGCCTGTTTCGGACCCTGTGGTAATCTTTACCATGCAAAATGCGTTGGTTCAACGAACGCTTTCATTGAAAAAATAGCCAGTTCAAAATTTGCTTACTGGTACTGTCACGACTGCCGTAAGCTCTCTGTATCTCAACTAGCTTTTAAAATGTCTTCTTTTAAGGCTGACATTTTAAAAGTTTCTAAAGATTTTGAAGAGCTACTGAAGTCTTTCAACACTGCAGTTTGCAAATTAAATGCATACTCTGTAACCAACATCATGGTCGATAGTTCTACTTCGACTAATGATTTGGCACAGCCTATTCCTACTACTTTCTCTTCTGCAGGTGAAGATATTCTCGCGCAATCATCAGGTTCTGCTGTTAATAACGCAGAAAGTGTATCTGTCAAACAAAAGAAAAAGTCTAAGAAAAGAAGCCGAGAAAACTCTGAACTTGCAAGAAATTCTACCCCCCCATCAAAAAGAACAAACGTCAACATTACCCCAATACCTACAGATCCCACCGGAACTCCCCATATACCTCAAGTTGTTGAATCAAACTTAGCTTCCAATAGTGACTCCGTTACAGGAACTGTAATAAACAACTCCATCTCTATCAAAGCTGTCTCGAAACCAAAAATAATTTTTATATCTCGTCTGGACCCAGTTACAACGCCAGATGACATAACTTCCCACTTAATATCTACCAAGAGCATACCTTCCAGCTCATCCATTAGGTGTACTAAGATCAGTAAACCTAATAGCTTTGTTTCCTCTTTTAAATTAATAACGAATCCCACTTTCTTTGATTCTATTTGCAACACAAATATATGGCCCGCTGAGACTTTAGTCAAAGAATTTACTCATAGTCAAAAACAAGGTGTTGCTTTGAAACCCAAGTCAAAAAACTTAACAGGCTTGCGCTCTTTTACCAAAACGTAAGGGGACTTCGTAGCAAGACTGCTGACATTTTTCTTAACTCCCAATCATTTCCACACGACGTATTCGTTTTGACAGAAACGTGGCTTAATTCAAGCTTTTCCGACACAGAACTTTTCAGTCAAGAGTTCGAAGTTTACAGGAACGATCGTCATGTTGGTAATGCAAAGGATTTAGGTGGAGGTGTTCTCATAGCGGTAAAAAATACATATTTCTCTTCTTCTGTATCTTTTCCATTTGAATTATCAATTGAACTGGTATGTGTAAAGATAATGATACAGACTAAAACTATTTTCATTTTAAACGTCTACATTCCTCCAAAAAGTTTGGAGTCTGTTTATAACGATCTCTCCTTGGCATTAGACTATATTATAAATTTGTCCAGCTCTGACACCAATATTTTACTTCTAGGTGATTTTAATTTACCTCACATTGACTGGATTCCATCCGAAGACGAATCCTGCCTTGAAGCCTCTCCTTCTTCTTCACAATTGGAACTATCTCTTCTCGATAAAGTCCTTCTTACTGACTTACAGCAAACAAGCTGTATTAAAAACTCAAAAAATCGAATTCTCGATTTAGTCTTTTCTTCTGACGCTATTAGTACTCTTGTTCTAGAATCTAGATCAGGAATTACTAATATTGATAAATATCACCCCCCCCCCTGGACATTTTTTTTGACTTAAGTAATCACCTTACTGAACACAGTAATTCCTTTGATTGCTTATATAATTTTGATTTTAGAAGAGCTAATTTCCAGCAGTTGTCTGAAGATTTAACCATTTCTGGAATTGCTGATACATTAGCATTTTCTAACATTGACGAAGCAGTTTCAACTTTTTATAAGATCCTTAATTATTGTTTAGAAAAAAATGTACCCTTAAAGAAATCAAGAAATACAAATTTTAGCCATCCTTGGTACACGAAAGAATTGCGTTCACTGCGTAACAAAAGAAATAAGGCATGGAAAACGTATCTTAAAACTCTGTCTCCAATCAACTTCTCTTTTTATGTCCAACTCTTTAACCAATTTAAGTCTCTTTCTAATTTTTTATATGCTTGTTATGTTACTGATATGGGATCCTCTTTGAAAGAGAATCCTAAAAAATTTTGGAATTTTGTAAACTTAAAGAAAAAATCAGATGGCTTTCCAGTTAACTTCACTTACAAGAACCTTTCGTTAGATAAAACTGTTGATATCTGTAACGCTTTCGCGACAAATTTCCGTGAGTCATTTGTTAATAGCCCTCAAGAAGTTGATGAAGTATATTTTCATAATCTTCACTCCTTTTCACAAACTAGCTGTAGTCACATTCCTGTGCTACAGAGTACGGTCCTTGATCTTTTATCCGCGTTGAATGATGACTGTTCAGCCGGCCCCGATGGTATTCCCCCGATAGTATTAAAAAAGTGTAGTAATGCTTTAGTTGAACCCCTTACGTTCTTATTTAAACTTTCTCTAAAAACAGGTAAATTTCCCAATATATGGAAGGAGTCATTTCTAACACCAATTTTCAAGAAAGGTAACAAGGCGGATATAAGCAACTACAGGCCCATTGCAAAGCTTTCTTGCATTCCTAAAGTGTTTGAACAAGTTGTATGTGAAAGTGTAGCATTTTTTAGTAAGAATCTCATTTGCGAACAGCAACATGGTTTTGTGAAAAAAAGATCAACCGTTACTAATCTCCTCACATTCTCAAACATATGTTCAAACGCTTTAGAACAAGGTTATGAAGTTGACTGTATATACACTGACTTTTCCAAAGCTTTTGACCAACTTAGCCACGGAAATATTTTATTTAAACTTAAAGCTCTTGGTTTTCCACCATTTTTCTTAGCTTGGATCAAATCATACCTTGAAAACAGATCCTATGAGGTAAAATTTAGAAATTGTCTTTCTGAACCTTTTGTTGCTCAATCTGGTGTTCCCCAGGGAAGCCATCTTGGCCCTTTTCTGTTTATCCTGTCTATTAACGATGTATCGTCATGTCTACGCTCAAGTGAAGTACTCATTTTTGCTGACGACATGAAGATTTTTAAAATAATAAAGTCCACCCATGATCGTATTCTTTTACAAGCCGACATTGATAGTTTCACATTTTGGTGTGGGAAAAATAGCCTTTCACTCAACCCTTTAAAATGCCAGACGATAACTTTTACTAAAAAACGAATCGGTAGTGTATTTGATTATTGTATATCACAGCAAAAACTCTTTCGCGTCTCCACATTTAAAGATTTAGGTGTTCATTTCTGTTCCAACTTAGAATTTACATATCACATTAATTTGATTGTTAATAAAGCAAGTTCTATGCTTGGTTTTATAAAACGCTGGGCAAAGGAGTTCAATGATCCATATGTTACTCTTTCTTTGTATAATTGCCATGTTCGTCCTCATCTTGAATATGCTTCGCAGGTATGGACTTCCTATTACGAAATTCATAGAAAACGTATCGAATCAATTCAACATAACTTCATTCGCTTTGCCCTAAAGGGTCTTCCTTGGGATGATCCTTATGATCTGCCTCCCTATGAGCATCGTATTCTGCTTCTTCAAATGCAATCTCTTCATCAAAGGCGTGTTAATAATGACTTAGTATTTTTTCATCAACTCATTAATGGTGAAATTGATGCACCTTATTTGCTATCTTGTGTACATTTGAATTACCGAGGCGGAACTCATCACCTGCGTAAATTTGATTTTATACATATTGACTTCCATAGAACTAACTATGGGAAGAATGAAGCTTTAAGTCGAATGAGCATTTTATATAACTTAAACTGTTCATCGATAGATTTAAATTTGAATAAGGTGGGATTAAAATCATTGTTTAGAACCAGTGCTCCACTATCGTAAACGTTCTCATTTTATTTTTTGTTCTGTAATAGTTAAATGTTAATTATGTTTTGTATTTTGTGCGTGTGTTAGGCTATAATTGTATTATTTTTTTACTAACAACTAACACATGCACTTATGATGAGCCTCTGATCGTAGTTTGACGCTTGCTATAAGCTTACTACTTTCTGAAATTCTGAAGTGTAATAAAATGTAGACAATGTTTATAATATTAAAACTATAATGAATATTGTTGTAAAAATCGAACCACTAAGAAAGAACAAACGCCTTATTCCTCAGTGCAAGCGATGTCAAGGTTTTAACCATACAGCAGCTTATTGTCAGAAGGACCCCGTTTGCGTTAAATGCGCGGGAAAGCACATGACTGATGTATGCCGTCTTAAAAAAGAAACTCCGGCTACATGCGCGAATTGCAAAGGTAATCATCCAGCAAATTACCGTGGCTGTGAGGTCGCAAAGGAAATGTTAAAGAGGCGCGAAGAATTTAGTAAGAAAACTAAAAAAAGTACCTCAAAGCAAAACAAAGAATTAAAATTAAAAACCAAGACTAATACTCAAGCGTCGAGTAAAACGGACGGGAAAAATAATGACGTTTTACCCTCAGAAAACATAAAAACAAAAAAGACAAACACGTACGCTCAAGTCACGGCGGCGCCCGGAAAACCTAAAACTATTAAACCTGACTCCGTTCAAAATGTATTTTCCCTTATACCTGAACGATTAGAAGAACAAGGGAGAATTAACACAATTATTCTTGAGAAATTGGACAAATTTGAGTCGGCGGCTCTTAAAACACCAAATTTACCGTAAACATGGATCAGTTGTCCCAACAACTCAAAATAATAACATGGAACGTGAACGGACTTACCGCAAAAATCGAAGAACTAGAAACGGTTCTACTTAACGAAAAAATAGATATTTGTTTGATCTCTGAAACTCATTTGAAAAAAGACTCAAATTTAAGTATTAAAGGTTATTCGGCTTACCACGCATGCCATCCATCCGAAAGAGCAAGGGGTGGTTCTTCCGTATTTATCAGAGAAAATATCAATCATTCGTTTGAGATAAATATCGAGCTCGATACAATGCAAGTTACTTCCGTTAGCATAAAAGTTAGACACGTATTTTTTAATATTGCGTCTATTTACTGTCCTCCTCGGTCCAAGATAGACAAAAACGATTTTAAAGATCTTTTCAACGCTTTAGGTCCAAAATTTATTATTGGCGGCGACTTCAATTCGAAACATTCATTTTGGGGATCACGTTGCATTTCGACAAAGGGTAGACAACTCTACAAAGCGGGTATTGAATGTAACGTTGAATTTTTCTCATCAGGAAAACCAACGTATTGGCCAACCGATACAGCGAAAACACCCGATCTTGTTGACTTTTTCATCGCAAGAGGAATGAACAGAAAATATATGACAGTAGATGATAACTTCGATTTTTCTACGGATCACTCGGCCGTTATCTTAACAATAAACAGTAACGTAATCGAAAAAGAAAAGCCCCTAATTTTAACAAATAATAACACAAATTGGGATAAATTCAAAGAAGATTGCGAAAATAGAATTATACTGAACGTCTCTTTGCAAACTCCGTTTGAGTTAGAAGATGAAACAGAAAAATTTATAAATATTGTTCAAGAAGCAGGTTGGAATAATACTCCGATCTGTAGTAAAAAGTCAAGGCAATACGAAGAAAAAATTCCAGAAGATATAAAAGAATTGATACGCGAAAAACGAAAAGTATGGCAGCAATCACGTGCTCCTCAGCATAAAAGTGTCGTCAACTTTTTATCAAACAAGATTAAAAATTTGTTACGAGATTTTAAAAACAGCGAGAATTCTGCCTATCTTGAAAGCCTAACAGCAGACAAAAAACCGAATTATTCTTTTTGGAAGACGATAAAAGGTATTAAAAAGCCTCAAATAATGTCGGCACCTATTCGAAAAAATAATTCTGAATGGGCAAAAACTGATAAGGAAAAGGCGGATTTATTTGCTAAGCACCTTGAGGAAACGTTCAAACCTTTCGATGGTCAAGAGCTTCTGACTAATGACGGAGAGCTCCAACCAGCGCCGGACAATTTTTCTATCAGGAATATTACTTTGACTGAACTTGTCCAGGAAATAAAACGGCAGAAAAATAATAAAGCTCCTGGCTACGACCTGATTAACGGTCGTGTCCTCAAAGAGTTGCCTAAAAAAGCAATGGTTAAGCTCTTACAGCTCACTAACGCTGCTTTAAGACTTGCTTACGTACCCACGCAATGGAAAGTCGCCGAAGTAATAATGATCCCCAAACCGGGTAAGCCACCGAATGAGAAAAAATCGTATAGACCAATTTCTCTCTTACCAATTATATCTAAAATATTTGAAAAATTGCTTCTTAAACGAATGTTACCAATTATTGAAGAAAAACGTTTAATTCCCGACCACCAATTCGGTTTCCGGAATAATCACTCGACAATTGATCAGGTTTACCGAATAACTAACGAAATTGAAAAAGCATTTGAAGAAAAAAAGATTTGCTCAACTGGATTTCTTGACGTTTCTCAAGCTTTTGACAAAGTTTGGCATGACGGGCTAAAATATAAATTAAAAGTCTTTCCAGAGCAAATATATAACATTCTTGAATCGTACCTAGAAAATAGATTCTTTCGAGTTAAGCAAGGAACGGAGTATTCGGAGTTTAAAGAAATAAACGCTGGGGTTCCCCAGGGTAGCGTCCTTGGACCGATTTTGTTTGTTCTTTATACCCGAGATATACCCCAAACAGAAGGCACAACTTTAGGCACTTTTGCCGATGATACAGCTGTACTCGCAATATCGGATTCAATAGAAACGGCAACCTCTAAGCTTCAAAAGGCATTAAATAGCATTTCAGATTGGACAAAGAAATGGCGAATTGCTCTTAATGAAACGAAATCGACGCACACAAATTTTACGTATAAAAAAGTATATAACTTACCTATTTATATAAATTCTGTGCAAATTCCATACGCTAATGAAGCGAAGTATCTAGGCATGACTCTAGACGCGAAACTTAAATGGAAAGTTCATGTAAAAAAGAAACGCGATGAACTCGAAAATAATCTCCGCGAATTGACATGGCTTATTGGAAGATATTCCAATCTAAGCGTTTATAACAAGCTTCTTATTTATAAGCAAGTACTGAAACCAGTCTGGACGTACGGTTGTACCAACGAAAGAAATATACAAATTTTGCAAACATACCAAAACAAAGTGCTTAAAATAATAGTAAATAATAGAAATAGCGACTTACATAGAGATTTAAATATAAAATATGTAGAAAACGAAATTAAAAAATTTGCTACAGAGCTAAGATCACGACTTAGAAATCATAGTAATAACTTAATCCAACAATCTGTTAGCGAGACGTTCGTTTTTCGGCGTCTGAACCGAACAAGACCTTCTGATCTAGCGCAAACAAATTAATCTCTCCACTCGAATTTTGTGGAATCTTCAGGTCCTCTCGTTGGGGAGCTTCCTGACAAAACGCGAACAAAATGACGCTAAAACTACTTGTTAAGCTGGACTTAGTTGTAGTAATAATATAGAAGATAAGGGAGGTGAGTTTTAGTCAGTAAAAATCTGACAGTACTATAAGCATCGGGATTATAGTGTCTCTGAAGATTTCTCACCTTCCTGCGAAAAAAAAAAAAAAAAAATTTCGCTCCACGCTAATTTGATTTCAGAAATTAAGGTTTCTTTGTCTTCGAACTGACGACCACCCTCATAAACTTTGCGTACTAACCATCCCCAGACATTTTCTATGATGTTTAGATCAGGTGAGTACGGCGGCCATTGAAGCAACTGCACTTGTTGCTCCTCTATCCATGTTTTTATTATGCGCGCTGAGTGAATAGGCGCATTATCATGTTGGTAGGTCTAGTTTATGGGTCCAAAGATGTTAGAAAATTAAGGAAAATTTCTTTCCAAAATTACTTTATACCCAGCTGCTATCATTTTTGATGTTACAACCTCCAGCTCAACTGTTCCATAATAACTGACTGCTCCCCATATAATGACACCTCCTTCACGACTATGATGGCGCTTTAAAAATCTTTTTTCTTTTCTTAAGTCGTGAAAATAGAAGTTGAACCCATCAGGGCCATCGAAATTAAAAATTTTTTTTCATCTGAAAAAACCACGTGATACCATTCTTTTTTCCAACTCATGTGAAGTCTTGAAAAATCTAATCGCAACATTTTCCGTCTCTCGCCAATTGGTGGTTTTTTCTTAAGTTCTTAAGTTTCATTCATTTAAGATGGCTTGAGTTGTTGATTACTCTTAAAACTGTTGAGCAACTTGCGTTTACGCCGACTTTTTGTTTTATTTTTGCCACAGAATCAGAAGAATTTGATGCATATCTTAAAATTATTCGTCTCTCAGCTGCTGTTGTTGCTGTTTTCTTACCTCCCTTCATGTTTTTGCCGTATGCATCTTTATTTTTCAAGTAAGAATAAACTACATTAAAACTTCGGCCAACTTTATCAGCTATTGCACGTCCAGTTAGGCCTTGGTCTCTAAGTAAATCGATTTTAGCTTTTTCAACACTGTTAAGACAGGTACATAGATCTACCCATTTTTCTTTAAATTTGAAATCAAGAATTAAATTTTACTGAAAACACTAAAATCGTTAATTTAAACTGTCAAGCACTCCAAAAAACTTATGTTACTTACTTATATGTGCGTATTCAGTAAGCGAGGAGTGTATGTATGCTGATATGAAATGACAAATTTGTCATCGTATTTTTCTGACAAATTTGTCACCTGTCAATATTTTATAAAATACAGATTTGTCAGAAAACCGTTACAAATTTTTTGAATTGTAACTTGTCAATTTTTATGAAATAGGGCCCAGAGCTTACCGAGACAATGTTTTGAATTTCAGGAAGCACATAGTCCGTTAACATGGCGCAATAACGGTTAGCATTGACGGTAGCATTCTGATATTTTTGAAGAAGTATAAACCATTAACTCAACCAGTCTAGAAATCACACCATACCATTGTTTTTAATAGATGTTATGGCAGGGTTGCCCATCAGTCCCAATACGGCAATTTTGTTTACTAACGCATTCATTTAGAAAGAAATAGGCTATCACAACGGAGTTTTAGTGTATTTTCCAAAACGCATTCACTGAAAATACGTCGTAACCTTACCAAACGATACTTAACAAAAATGACAGATTATTTTGATATGTGTCAGGTATGATCTGTCAAAAAAGCTTATTGAAAATTAAACACAACGACCAAAGTAAAAATTGAATTTGCCTAGATTATTACATGATATTTCTTAATTCTTACCACTCGTTCATATTATGAAATTTAGAGTGACATTTGTATTGCAGAAAATTTTACTGAATTTTTTGATAGCTGGATGGCATTTGTTACTTTGACAGATCCTAAAACAGAAAAGAGAAAAAAAACTCTAATTTCTTCCTTCTTTTGACAAGTGTTATTATTCAGCTAGGTATCGAATATAAAATGGCAAGGCCCAGTGAGTAGATATTTGATGACAGCAAGTGAATCCTAATATTCGTTCACAACAGAATTTAAACTATGTCAATCATACATGTTATTTTATTTTATTTTATTTTATTTTATTTTATTTTATTTTATTTTATTTTATTTTATTTTATTTTATTTTATTTTATTTTATTTTATTTTATTTTATGTCTCTATATTATTTGAATAATGCACGCGCATAGGGTAATTATTACATTTAGCTCCATTTGGTGTCTATGGTATGTGATGATGTAAATGTAAACACAAATCAAATATTATTTTCATTCAAGGCAAAATTTGAATTTATCGAAAACAAAAATATATTACAATTGGCTTTTATAATGTCCTAAAATTAATGTTGTATCTATTATTCGTAACGTAACATTCTGTCATTTATTTACAAAAGTCAGTTACAAACAATGTGCTCGCATTTACAAAATGCATATTACTTGACATTAGAGACATAAGGTTAGTTGAAGCGATGTAGATTTTTTGTTATTTTAAAATATGATTTCTGTATTTTTCGAATATTCTGAAAGCAGCACCATTTATTGACTTAATACTTTTATTTAAAAAAAAATATAAAAAAACATTTTTGAGTTTCCTTTTTTCGATTGAAGATTTTGAAGTTTAATATTGAATATACTATTCTATTCCCTTCCTGCTATTGACTGATGCGTAAAATTTCTGTTTAGAAAGTCAAATCCTATCCCTTTCAAATTTCCTTTTTTACGAGTATCTCATAAAGAACATTGTCTGGAACAATGCTCTTAAAATCACAGAAAATGATTTTCGAAATCACTTAAATTAAATAACCTCTAGAAAACGATAAATTTTAGAATTCATAGAAAATTGGAAATAATTCCCAGAACCCAAAGGTATAAGGATATTATTTAATGTGTAAATACTAACACATGTCAATTTAGTTGTAAAGGACTTTCATATTTTGTTGGATTTAATCTTATTTTCTCACACATGATTTTCTTTTCATACAATTATTTGACATGTGTGTCAAAAATATTCAATTTAAATAATTTAATCTCCATTAAATTTAAATTTGTCATTTTTAATATTTGTATGACATTTCATGAATTTATTACACGTGCAAATAAATTAAAGTGGGAAACTGAATATTTTTGGTGATATAAAAATGGATGTTTTTTGATTCAATTATACTTCAATACGTCTGTTAGTTACATATGTGACAATTAACTCTGTTTTTTTTTTCAAAACAAAAAATGTTACTTATTTATTTAATTTTGTTATTATTATTACTAGCTATAAGTAATTATTGTAATTTTTTCTTAATAATTGAATAAAGACTATACAAATACAAATTCAAAATTTCACTGTCAATGTGGTTAAAATATTGATTTCGCAATTAAATTTGCTCTTTTTAATTTCCCATTGGAAATTATTATAATCAGACCGATCTGACAGGTTGAAAATTTTGACATTTCCTGTCGTTCATTTTAATTGTGGGATAGAAAATAATTGAAAAATAGTTCCATTTTGAGTGTTTTGACATTTACAGTGAGAATTTTATTTTAGTCACCTGACTATTAGCAACAAGAAAGCCAAATTATAGATTTGTTTATTGAGGTATAACTAAGCTGTCAAACAATTGTCAAAAAACAACTCTTTTTTGTTTTGTTTTAAGAAATAGGCATATAAAGGTGAGTCCTTTCAAAAGAGTTAGATGTGAACACTGTCAAAAATAAATGTCAGTTATTGGATTTATTTAATTTTCAACCGATAAGTGAACAGTTCTATGTTTTATTTTTTGTTTTGATGGTATTTCAAATATAAAGAGTTTTTTTCCATAAGGGCGAGTAGATTTTGAAATGGAATAAAACAAGCTGTGTGTGAGGTATTAACAAAATTATTTTTTATTTGAAAGGCGCATGTATGCCATTAAGTGTGGAATATGACATCATTCAAATGCCCGCCTCGTCTTCTTTCGGTGACACGGATCCAAGTGGTCCAATTTTCAATGAGTCTTCCGCATAGATCCGGCGGAATTTGAGTGATGGCCTGTGTTATCTTTACCTTTAGGGCATCGGTCGATTGTGGTTTATTTGAATAGACCTGCGACTTCAAGAAACCCCACAGGAAAAAGTCTAGCGGGGTTAAGTCACTCAAACCGTTCATGCAAAATGTCAATCGTAGCGTTTGCTGTGTGGCACGAAGCGCCGTTCTGTTGGAACTACATGTCGTCTAGGGCCATATAGTTCAATTTGGGCCATAAGAAATTAGTAATCATCGTTATGTAGGTAACTAACGTCACTAACGTCGTTTTCAAAAAAGTACGGACCAATTAATTTAAATTAAAGATGATTTTTCGGTCAAAATTGGGGTCCTCTTCCAAACGATTCGAAACCCAGTTAGCGAACAAACGGCGTTGTCTATATGGTCATGAACTTTGAGCTCCTGGGTCAGTTGGATCTTGTACGGGTGTAGGCCCAAATCCCAATGCAAAGTTCGCCAAGTTGAAGTATGTGAAAGGCCGATTTCTTGTGCACGGCGAGGAATAGACTGCCTCATGTTCTACTGTACACTTTCACGGACCGTGGCGATGTTCTCGGCTGCTCTTGCGTTCCTGGAACGTACGGGTGTTGGCTGATTGCTTACTGAACCGGTCATCTCAAATTTGGCCACCAAACGTTGAAGAGTTCACTGTGAAGGGCCACTACGTCTACCGTAAAATGGGAGCAATGCACGCAACGTTTGCGTTAACGAACACTCATTTTGATAATAAAGTTTTATCATTTGAACGTGCTGTTCAATCGTGTTACTTACCATGATGATTTGGCATAAACAACTGAATAATAAACAAAAGATTTAGCAGATGCCACCAAAACAAAATGGCCGTCACAGGACGCCAAAATCTACCCGCTGCAATTGAAAACCCCTTTATTAAATTTCTGTATTTATAAAAAGTTCTATTTTATTCAGAAGAATAAATAATTTTGAACCTTCTGTCACTTTGACAGTTTGTTCGTACATCCACTTACCACAATGTAATCTAAATCTTTATTTATAACTTAGGATGAAATGTGAGTTCAGGTTCAAGTCCATTTTCAAGTCCAGGTCTCATAAAACACTAAATCAGGGTCATAATCCGCCTTTATGGTTGAAATGTATGATATCGGTTGAGTTTATCGAATTAAATTCCGCATCGTATAACACAAATACATCAAAGTTTACCATCGTATAGTTCCGTAGATACTCTTTTTGTTTAGAAGAATCCATTCCCATCTTTTGTTAAGCTCTTATAATAAAGGAACAAAAAGACAAAAGAACAATACACTGATGGTCAATGAAATATGAACAAGAACACTCTTTTATTTCTATTGTTAAATCTATCCCTTTTCAATCCACCTTTCTATACCTACATATAAAATGACGTTATGTTTTTCTGTACATAAGTTTATGACATAAAGGTTTTAAAAAATGTTGGCATTGAAAACAGCATCCTTGATTGTTTTGAACTCTAACATAACCGACAGAAAAAGACGTGAGAAGTGTAACAGATGTGAAAAAAGTAGACTTTCGTTACGGCCAAAATTCCAAAGCATATAGGAGGTTGATTTGGATTCATTGTGAAAAGGAAAAATAAAGGTGGAGACCCATTTTGACATAAAATTGGAAAATTATGAAATAAAAAATTTAAGAAAACATCAAAAATGTCAAAGGTTTGAATGTTACTTGGCATAAAATTACATGTTTAACCATTGTCAACTCGATCAATAGACTTCTTTATTGACGGTGCGGTGGTGGTCTGAAATTGTTCATATCAATTGAAACACTTCCAACCATCTCACTTACATAGATCAGAGTTGCAAAAGCTTAAACCACTTTCTAGCTTAAGTTTGTCTTTAATTCACAAACTAGTTAGTGGCTTACGAATTAAACTAATTTAAATCACAAGCTACTAAGTGAGTTGTGATTTAAAAACTGGGTAAATTCTGATTAGAAAAATTAGTAAGTGGAATTCATAAGCTTCGTTTTATGCTTTTCAAAATCTTGAAAACTACTTTCGTTAATAATTAAATAGTTATGTAGTCAAAACAAGCTTACGAATTTCCAATTTACCAACCAACTTATGAATAAAATTTGTTTAATTTACAAGTTATCTACAGACTTACATATGACTTGATGATAATTTAATTAAAATTAGTTTTATTACATTTAGGAGTTTTCCGCTTTATTATGCGGCTTATAAAACATGCTCACATGCTCGACAAGCATTTGAACAATGTACATATATGCCGCTTTACGAAAAGTGACAAATGTAATTATTCATTAGTGATGTGATAAATATTTTAGATATTAAAAAACTTATGCAATAACTGAGTCGCACAAATTTGCTTCTGTAGCCAAAATATTGCCTTTTATTTTACAGGGTTATCCATTTTGTGGTTTCAAAAGCAAACGTAAATAAAACACATACAAAATATTTCATGATATTTCCTTTTTATTATAAAGTTTGAACGTTGACATTACGTGTGAAACACTACATCATTTAAATGACCACCACGCGAATTGTTGAAAGCATCGATTCTTTTTCGACCACTTTTTGACACATATTGAGTGGTATCTTAGCCATAACTTGATGAATGTTGGTTTTAAAGTGCTCAAAAGTTAAAGGTTTATCTGCGTAAACAAAACATGGTTTTTCTCGTAGCCTGATCTTGGTGGCCAGTTGATATTGCCACGACGAGAAATTTCGCGGTCACGAAATATCTTTTTCCATAAAGCCATATTCGCTTGAGTTGTGTGGCATGTGGCACCGTCTTGTTGAAACCACATATTCTCCAACTCGTATTATTCAATAGCAGCCAAAAATATGTCGGTTATCATATGACCATAACGCTCCGTATTGACGGTGGCAGTCGTTATATCGTCTTTTTTGAAGAAGTAAGGTCCAATCACACCTCCTAACCAAAGAGCACAACAATCAGTGACTTTTTGTGGACTCTTCAATTACTTGAAGATTCTCCGAACCCCAAATACGACAATTATGTTTATTAACATACCAACCGAGTGAGAAATTTGCTTTGTCTCTGAACAAAATTTTGTTCGAAAAATCACAGTCCACCGCCTGTTGTTCAAGCACCCATTCGACATTTCTAAGACGTTGTGAATGGTCAGCAGGCTTCAGTTGTTGTATGAGCTAGACTTTATATGGATGTAGGTGTAGATCCAAATTCAAAATACGCCATAATGTGCCGTAAGACAGTCCTAATTCCTGAGAACGACAAGGAATAGACACATTCGGGTCTTCGGCAACACTTTCACTTACAGCAGCAATATTTTCAGTGGTACGAGCGAAACGATGATGCACCATCCTTACAATATTTGTAACTAATCCAGTATCTTCAAATTTCTTCACAATTTTGCCATTTGCTAGCGTAGTTGGAAGATTATAGCGTGTTTTTTTTTTGGCACAGCTATCCGTATGTGCAGTGGGAGCTTCCATGTATTACAAATACAACACCCAGCTGTGGATAAAACTTAAACTAAAATCTGGCTGCGGACTAAAAATTGTCATTTTATCGAGTATCGATACTCGATCGGAGAAAAATTGAATTTCTTAAGTTGGTAACTCGGATAATCGGATAACTCATATAGTCTCGAAGGCTTTGTTCGCAGAGTAAAATTTTAAGTGCGTTCTTTTATTTAAGTTTATTAACTTCCCATAGGAAGTTATTGTAATGGGTCCGATTTGTCAAATTGAAAATTACTTCTCGACGTTTCAAGGTCCCTAGAGTCGAAATAAAAGATTTTTAGAAAGATGTCTGTGAATGCGTGTGTACGTACGTTCGTACGTTCGCGACGTTTTTTTCGTCCTCCATAGCTCAAGAGCCAGAAGAGATATCGACTTCGAATAAATTTTGTTATACAGATAATAAGGCAGAAAGATGCAGAAAGAGCTCTCAAGAAAATTGCGTGGGTGGTTTTTTTACCATAGTAGTTTAAAAAAAAGGTAAAAATTTTGGTTAAACCTAAATATCTCATGAACCAATGATGCTAGAGACTTGAATTAAATTTTATTGTAACGTAATACAAACCAATTATATTTTTTGAAAAAAAAAAATCGAATTAACGGTTTTTTTTATAAATCAAATAAACTGAAAAAAAAAATTTGTCACCTCGAAAATTTTACGACCAAAATATGATTTCATCTCCAAAACAATTTTGTGCAACGAAGAATAATGTTTTGACATCTGATAAAATTTTGAGAAAAATCTAATTGACAGTTTTTTTTATAAAAAATAAAATCCTAAAAAAAATTTACTCATAGTTGGTGAAAATTGATTTTCGACTCAAATATCTTTTCAAAAATTTGAGATAATGGCTTCTAACTAATTTTAACTTATAAGAAATATTGTTTTCAACATTCGATAAAGTTTGGAGAAAAATCGAATTGACAGTTTTTTACAAAAAATAAAATCTTAAAAAAAAATTTATAAAAGTTGGTTAAAATTGTTTTTCGACGTAAATATCTTTTCAAAAATTTGAGACATTGGCTTCAAACTAATTTTATCTTTTAAGAAATATTGTTTTCAAGATTCTACAAAATTTTGAGAAAAATCAAACTGACAGTTTTTTGTACAAAAAATAAAAACCTAAAAAAAAAACAATACTAAAACTTGGTAAAAATTTACTTTCGAATCAAATAGCTTTTCAAAAATTACAAATATTAGCTTCAAACTTATTTTATTTCACAGAAAATATTGTTTTCGATATTCATATATCATTCGATATAAAAATTCAACAGTCCGTTTTTTCATAAAAAAATATATCTACAAAAAATAGTACGGAAATATGGTAAAAATTGGTACATAAGACAAACTTTTAAGCAAGACAAATCGACAGACGGGATGGGAAGTTATCAGTGTTGGTCGCATCCCAGCCTCTTTTTTGAATTAATATTAACGCACAAATCAAGGAAGGAGTCACAAATAGTTGCGCTATGGTGTTTAATATTTTTCTTCTGTAATGTCGTTTTCTATTTGCGAGATTTAAGGTATAACTACAAGGGCCACTTTTTGCAAAAAGTGGGAAATCTACAAAAAAACTATGTAAAAACAACTCAAAAATAATCTTGAACAAAATTCGGTTTTTCTTTGTTTTTTTTTTATTATCTGACAGCTAGACAAGTCTACCAACTTAAAAATAAAACAAAACAGTTGCGGATGGGCAACTGCGGATAAGTTTTTTTTTTTGGAATTCGAATTTGGCTGCAGATATAATTATGTATAACTGTGGCAATATCACAATTTTTGTAGTATTTTTTAACAATTTGTATGCGGTTTGCTAGAGTTAAGCGATCCAATTTCCAAAATGTCAGACATTCAACTGAAAAGAAAAATTGGTTTAAAAACTTAGTTTGACAGATGTCGAATTCCAGTCTCATCAGTTATGATTTTGGCTTTTTGTCTCTTTTTTCAAAGTTTAATTTTTAAATACAATCAGATCATGTAAACGTTCATATTTTATTTGACCGACATGAACTTTCATTTATAACTATTGCTGATTGTTTTTCCAAAACAAAACATTCAAACAGTATTTGAAATTGATTATGATGAATATTTTGATGAATTGAAATATTTGTTCATTTAAGTTCGAATTCTGAACATTTTTAACCAAAAAAGTGGAAGAAAATTTTAAATATAAAACTCAATGTAGAAACACTAGAAAATGTATGGACCTTTTAATTTTTATTTTTTTTAACAAAATTAAAATGCTTTAAAATATTTCAAATACGTTTTTTGAAAAAAAGGGGAAAAAATAACGTTTGGAACTATTTTTGTTTTCTAAACTTGGACACCCTACGTGTCATACATACATATTCAAGACTTATTAGGTTCTGAAGTGTTCATAAATATTTTATACCAAAAAAGTGATAATATTTTTCATTAATTTAATAGTACAAATTTTATAGCGATGATCTTTTTTACGAAGAACAAATTATTGAATAAAAGTGCAGTGATGGCAAAGTATTAAATCGTATTAAAAGTGTAAGTTGCAAAGTCATATAAAATAAATACATATTTCCCAACAATTTTTCCCTCAGTGTAATCAACTACTAAATAAAGTAGATGGGTATTTTATTTTATATTTATTATTATTTGTATCTATAAAAAAATATTATTTGTATCTCTTTGAGAGAATTTCAATTGAATTATAAAAAGGATACAAACAAAAATAAAAATGTGAATGGGTGTGAAATCATTTCATTCTTTATTTGTATCCTTTTTTAAGTGAATGAATTCAGGAACTGATGGTATAAATAAAAATGTTTCAATTGAAGGAAAGTCACAAAAAACGACTTTTCACAATCATAACAAGGGCATTCTGAGGAATGCTCTTCCTCCTTTTTTTGTTGTTGTTGTTTGTTGTCAATATATACTTTCAATCAATGTCCTTTTTATTCACCTTTCTACCATTCAGTTTCAGTAAGTCAGTCATTCAGGTTATCCTTGAATTTATCGCATCTGTTCAAGTTTATTTCTTTTTTGTTGTACTGTCATATTCTAAATAAACCTGACAGCCTTTTGGATTTTTAAGGATTCTCTTTGGGGAAATGTTGCTATGTACAACCTACACAGAGTTCCTTTCCATAGGTATGTAGTAGGTATTACTCGCATCTCGTTCTCGTGTTGGGTCCTAGGGACTGATGTTGTCTAGAAAGCTGGATGGTATAACCAAAAGAAAGCAAGAAAAGAGGTGGGCTTGTCTGGCAAATTGGCATCTTTTTTATTGAAAATATATTTTTCTTTAATCCCACGCCATGTTATTTCAATTGTGAATTGAAGTTACGTGTTATTTTGCGGTTGCTTCAAATAAAAACTCACTTAAAAAAACAAATAATATTGAGTTCGAATAAAATACCTTAATCCACACGTTTTTGAAAATTCTTTTATTTTATTTTTCTTATTCAAAATTTTGTCAACAGTGATAAAATACAAAAATTAATAGTTTTCAATCTAGACACTGCATATTAGTGTTCTATCCCCTCTCTTCCCTGGAACCTAGTGGTAAATGAAATCCTAACTGGTCTGGATGCGGAGGGTTTCAGGAAAGCATCTTAACACCCTAAAAGAGCTCCTACAAAATGCCTCAGACAAACTAATACTTTGGGTTGATCGGTGTGGACTGGGTGTTAAATTACACAAAACCGAATTAGTCCTATTTTCGAGGAAATACAAAATTCCATTTGTTTACCCTCCCTATATTAAAGAAATCCAATTAAAGTTTTCAGAAGAGGGTTAGTACCGTACCGGAGTCTTAGTTTAGACAAAAAACTAAATTGGAAACGCAATGTACAAGAGTCAAAAAAGCTACTGTAGCTCTCCTTTCTTCCAAAAAAGCTATTGGTAATAAATGGGGCTTACAACCCCGCCCCGAATCACGTATTGGCTATACACATAGGTAATGCTTTAGAAAAAACTATAAACCGCGGCGAACAAAATAAAGTCCAACATTCAGTTTGCCTATGTATGTATAAACGGTTCGCTTCGCACGACCCCACCTGCGGCACTTTACGAGTGCACCCTGCTCTACGTAACACCTCTTGTTATATTTAGCAAACAAATAGCTGCAAGCTCTGCTATTCGTCTCGAAGCTTTAACAACAATATTGGCCACTCCGTAATTCTTAAGTATTAACAATCAATTCCAAAGGACATAGACTACACCATCGCCCAACTGCAATTCGACAGAAAGTTTTAGAATTCTATATTTTCCAGATCTTTCTGGGAGGATAGGGCATTCCTGGAAGACGAGTCAGTCCACTTTTATACATCAAATGGATCAAAAACAAAAGATGGGGTTGGTGGAGGTGAGTACTCTGAACGACTGAAATTAAGTCTCTCATTCCGCCTTCCCAGTCATTGTAGCGTGTTCAAGGCGGAACTTTTGGCAATAATAAAAAAAGTCTTGTCCTGGCTTAAGGAAAACGTGGTATCAACATGTGATATCCATATTTTTTTAGATAGTCAGGTCGCTATCAAATCTCTGGACTATGTGTCTACAAACTCTATAACAGTCCATAACTGGCAGAACAGTTTAATATTCACCTTTGCTGGGTGCCGGGCCATAGAAACATTCCAGGAAATTGTAGGGCAGATGAACTCGCCAGGAATGGTACAGTACAACCTATTCTACTACGTTTGGCTTATGATGGCATAGCAATTGCTACTTGTAAACTAAAAACGCTATGAAGAATTCAAACATCAGGTGGAATAACATCACCACGTGTCAGGTCACAAAACACATCTGGCCTACACTAGATTTAAAGCCATTAAGATGCTTGCTAGCTCTAAGTAGATCGCATATAAGATCGATAATCGGTGTCATAACCGGGCACTGTCTAATAGGAAAGCACGCCACGTGGTTAGGCGTATTTTTAAATGACTTTTGCAGAAGCTGTATGGATGAGGAATAGAAGGAAACAGTTCTTCACCTCCTCTGCACATGCCATGCTCTAGCTCAAAAACGCAAGAATTACTTACAATGTTTTGCATCATTAAATTAAACCAGTTGAATATTTTCTTTCGCATTTTTAATACATCGAAAGATAAAATAATTGATTTTTAATTTTTGATTATTTTTAATTGAATTTATCTCAGATACTCATTCACTTGGGGGGAATTTTTTAATTCCGATAAATATTTTTCAAGAGAAACATTGAATTTCCACCAACAACAATAATCCCTTAAACCAAAAGTATGGCATTTTAATGTAGAAAACACTAAGGAAAATAATTTTTCACATTACCTTTCAGATTGATTGCATTTCTACAGAAATGTATTGAAAATTGTGTTTAAAAATTAATAAATTGAATTCAATCAATCTGAAGAAAAATATGAAAAATCAATAAACGTTTTACATTTCATCTCAAGGCTACAAAAAATATGGTGTAGTAAATTTAAGGGGAATTTTTGAATAAAGTATTAAAGTTTATTTAAGTGTATGTCAATGGCCAGGATAGTTTCTACTAAAGTTTTTAGAAACTAATCCCTTTTTGACGGGAACTACATTTAACTGATTTTCGACTGCCCTCTAACTTAAAATTCAAAAGAAAATCAAAAACTTCAATTTCACAGCTTTTGCTACGTTGTGAAACTAATATGCACTTCACAAAATTTTAACTCAAAAACTGTTATAGACTGGCATGCTTGTTAAAGAATGCAATCTTTTGGGAATGTAATCGCTTATAATCAATTGATTGAATTCACCTAAAGAAATTGAGGTTTCAAATTTTAAAATCTACAATCATTTGACCTTGAAAAGATTGTAAACAGTTTCTTCCCAATCATTTAAGACTTCATTGGTGGTACCCGTGGCGTGATGGTAAGTGGGTAGAAATGAAATGCCGTCGTATTCAAGGAGTGGCTCCTTTCTGGATCTTTTCTTGTACAATACCAGACTGACAATTAAAGACAAGGTGGGTTATCACCCTCGAAACTGCTTACAGACAGTCGAGTACAATAGTGATCACTGCGGGCTGGCTGCTGAAATGCAGATTCCGAACGAACACGTGGAGTTGGGGGAATACGTTGTGACTCACTCTTACAATTTCAGTAAGATGGGCTGGTCTCATTTCACCAACGACTTAGCGAAAGAACTTTGTTCGAGTGACATAGCTTCACGAAACAAAAGAAACCTGTCAAATTCAGAAATTGACCAACATTTACAGCAGATGGACGAAAGAATAAAACGAACTGACAATACCTAAATACAAAGAACAAGGCCGAATGGGCGTGTTCAGAAAGCGACTATAGACGCACTACATAGACTCAAGAGTGGATTATTGACAAGACTCAAAAACTTGTACAGACGATTCACAGACCCGCAAGACTTGGAGATTAGTATACTGAAATCAATAATAAATAATATCAACCTGTTCATTTAGGATAACTATCGATTAACAAGTACTGGGACCACAAGATTTGGTCAGTTAATTCCAATAACCCGAGTATGTTTCATTAAATCAACAAGATATTCAGGAAAAAGAATGATGTTGATCTTCCGTGTCTGAAACTTTAAAGAACTGAAGAGAACAGAGACGTACTTATGACATCTTTGACGATGGCTTTTGAATAATTGAAGATTCGAGGAAAAAGGTTGTGGAGCAGTGTTGTATATCCTTTATAATATGCTTAACGGTAGAAAGTTGTTTGTCAAAAGTGGCAATGGAACTTCTACCACAACATTCCAAATTGAAAATGTTCTTCAACAGGGATCGGTAAAATTTCCGACGGACGGACGAACGGTCTAATTGCGTACAGAACGGCCCGAAAGTTTGAGGTTATTAGAATTCTCTTGCAGCGTGATTCAGACAAGATTCAGCGATATTGCGACGACTGGAAACTGAAAACAAACGTCCACAAGTCAGGTACAATTGTGTTCCGGACTTCGTTGGCTAGGACCACGAGGGATAATGCAATAATTGGTGCAAGATGGTCATCGTCGATCTTCACGGAAAGCGATTAACTAACAAAAGTCTAGTAAAGTATTTTGGTTTTCAATGACCAGGGCCAGAGGAGTCTTTGGTCTGACTAAACTGAACCTCATACGGCCGATGAACGTATATGGCTGACCTGTGTGTTTCAACGTTGCCCCTTCCCAGATGGAGAAGTTTGGCGCAGGGACATAAGGCCCAGGGACATAACGCCCAATTTTTTTTTTGGGCTTATGTCCCACCCGAGTGGGACATAAAGCCGAAATTTAATTTGGGCCCTAAGTCCCACTCGGGTGGGACATAAGCCCCAAATAAAAATGTTGGGGCTAATGTCCCACTTAAGAAGAATCACCAAATGACAAAACTTGGAGCACTTCAATACCACAAGACTTTGTTTTGTGGAGTTTAAATCCTGAGATCCCGCGAAGCGGGCCACCCACAGGTGCTTTTATTCAAAAAAGCTGTTGATATTGTCGCCTGCCTGGCGACTTTACATACCCTAAGCGGAGCAACGGAATTGCGTGAGCGGGTGTGACCCCGAAAAAGGGAGTTAAAATCCTGAGAACCCTCGAAGCGGGCCACCCTCAGGTGCTTTTATTGAAAGAAGCTGTTGATATAGGCGCCTGCCTGGCGATTTACATACCCTAAGCGGAGCAACGGAGTTGCGTGAGCGGGTGTGACCACGAAAAAGAGAGTTAAAATCCTGAGAACCCGCGAAGCGTGCCACCCACAGGTGCTTTTATTCAAAAAAGTTGTTGATATTGTCGCCTGCCTGGCGCCTTTACATACCCTAAGCGGAGCAACGGAATTGCGTGAGCGGGTGTGACCCCGAAAAAGGGAGTTAAAATCCTGAGAACCCGCGAAGCGGTCCACCCTCAGGTGCTTTTATTGAAAGAAGTTGTTGATATAGGCGCCTGCTTGGCGACTTTACAAACCCTAAGCGGAGCAACGGAGTTGCGTGAGCGGGTGTGACCCCGAAAAAGGGAGTTAAAATCCTGAGATCCCGCAAATAATGTTGAAAATAAAGTTTTTTGTTTTTCCTAATTTTTGTATTATCACCGTCTTTAAATTATTTTTAAGAAGAAGTTGTTTTTTTTTTCATTTTTATTTTTTATAACATAGTTTACAAATACAATACTTGCCATATGATCCCTATAAGTCGCAAGTAAAATGGGAGTAATTCGTGATAAAATTTAATGAAAAACAATACAAATAAATCACGTTCTCTTAATTTAATACATTTTAAGGGGAGTTCGCATTATTTATATTCTTCCATACATCACTTACGCCCCCTACATTTATTTTCATACTGATTGACTGCACTTTGTAAGCAGAAGAACTGTCAAAGAATAAACATTAAAATAGATTTCTAACTTCTGATTTACCATAAAACAATAATTGAACTGAATCAAAATAATAATTGTCGATTTATTTTATAAGAATCTCTGCTCCTATTGCACATTTTGTCCAAGATAACATCAAATACATCTAAAACTAAAAATTATACTTAAAAGAGCAGAAAGACTATTAGAGAATAAAAAAAGCCATTCATGCTTCTGATTGAACTTTTTTATTCTTTTGTTTTACAAAACAAAAATCAACTCAAATGCAAAAGATATCAAATCTGCACTCCATAAAAAACGTCCTACGTTGGATTTTCTTCATCTTATAACTTCAACTATCTTCGAGTCTTCAGTAAACGATGCGAAAAACTAGTACTACACTGAAACATAGGAATAAAATAGATGAAATAAAAAATATTATGCAAATGACAACTGTTTGATATGCATTGTGAAGCCATTTCATTAAATTGCAAATTTCTATCACCCTATTAAAAATAAAATAAAATAGAAACAACAACAACAAATTATTCAAAAGTCAAAGAAAACTTCATTGAGTGAAAAATACTGTAGTATGCAGTAAACAGTGCTGCCAATGTGTTTGAAATAATTAACACAGGGTGTTAGGTATGTGAAACAATTGACATTTGACATCTTTCACCTCTGTTTAGCATTTCACTTGGAAAATTGGCAACCATCAACAAAACTTCTATTGTGTTAGCCCAAATTAAACAAAAGAAGAAGAAAAACCTTCAAAATCTATCAGAAGTTATAGCTTCTGGCCGTCACATTGGCGACAACGATGTCAGCGTCGTCTTTGTCCTTTAGTTTCTTTTGCTTTTGTTTTCATACTCGAAGCATCAACTTCCTTCTATTTCCTGGGTAAGCAATAGAAAGATAATGCGCACAAACCTGGTTCAAGGTAAGACGACTTGACAGGGCTTTTTCTGTCATTCTTCCTTTGTGTATATATGTAACTAAAGCTACCTTTACATTATACTCTTCATAAGAAATCGAATCAACCAATGTAAACAACTATAAATCCTTGCTGATTGCGGATATGTACTCATTGTTGTATACTGATATGTAGGGAACGTATATATACATATGTATATAAAGGACATTGAATTATTGTTCGTATATATAGCTCGTACCTTTCATTTTATTGTAGAAAATTTCCCGTTAATTCACCATCACCTGCTGCCATCTGCCATTTACTAGAGCCACCCATCACTACTGAACTGATGGTTTTCCATTGACAGTAGGAGACGGTGTCACGTGTCAACAATCTTTTAGCTATTAGTTTCTGAACGTGTGAAGAATGGATAAGTGGCGTGTTTGGAGAGGGTTGTTTGATTATTCTCTTCGATTAAAGGATATATTTTTTTTAATGGCAATAATTTGCATTCTATTGAAAGGAAAAGTTACACTGAATGGACTTTTGAATATCCTCATGGTGAGGTGAAGGAAATAAGTTTGTATAACACTTTTACTAATAGTACGTTTATGAAATCCGACCAGACAGAATTTTTGTGGGTATTTGACAAGACAAACTGTTGTAATTGATCTCTATTGATATGTCTTTAATATCATCCAGTTTTATATCAATGAAGGCTTTTTTAACATTGTTTTTGAGTTCATTTCAAAGTCATTTGCTTCATTTAAACTTAGTTATACCAACGTATAACAGTTCTAATTTTTAAAGTACCTCTACGGCTTATCTTTGTCTGCACAATCTATCAATTTTTTTCAATCTCTTGAAGCGTCTTTTAAAAAAGTGAGACTTCATCATACTTCATTTTATAGTTTTGGACGCGCGCCGGCCGCCCGTCGCGCCCGCTTTATTTGTTCTTTCAAACACAACTTACTGGATATTGATCAGTTTTGATGTACAAGAAAATGTTATAAAATGTTGTTTTTAGAGTCTGATCTGCGCTCATTTAACTTTAATAAATTGTTATAACTGTTATAAATTGTCACTGGAGCTCCTTGACTTTTGACATAAACGAAAACTGTTATAATTTAGCATTTTATGAGTCTGATCTGTCATTTAATGATTATAAACTGTTATAAATTTTAATTTTTAAAGTTATATTTGGTGTTTTTTTTCTTTAACTTTTATAAATTGTTATAACTATTATAAGTTTCCAATTGCAAATTGCGTGAATTGTTATAACTGTCACTGGCGATCCACCACTTTTGACGTAAGAACATTTTATAAATTTGACTTTAAGAACTATATAGTTTGTCCCTCAATGATTATAAACTGTTGTGAAATGTCATTTTTTAGTTTAATTAATCAGTATATTTTAATAAGTTAATTAACTGTTGTAACACCGTAGACCTACATACGTTTGGGTCGTTTTCGACCCATTTCTTTTGCGTTATCGAAAATATTAAAATAACTACTTTCAATATTTGGCTGTTTTTTCATGGCTTTGTTCCATGAACCTTTATGAATCGAATTCAAGCTGTTTTAGGTTTAAAAACTAAGTTGGCCATGATTTTTTTTGGAATTTGTGTGCTATCTGTCAAATTGGGTCGTTTTCGACCCGGTATATGAAAACTCATTTCGTTTTGAAATTTCGTTGTGGTTTGACTGTTTTTTTTTTATTTCAATAAGAAGATTATTTTGATAAAATGTCGAGTTTTTCATCAAGTGATGACGATTTTTCCGCGGGTAGTAATGAAGATTTTATGCATGAAATTGGAAGTGCTAGCAATAAAGAGTTCGATTCATCTGAATCAGAGAATGAAGGTGAAGAAAGACATATAGATTCGGCGGGTGCCGATTTCCAGTTTGTCTCTAAAAACGATATAATTTGGAGTCCATTTTTATTGTTTTTTACGATTAAAATCGAGAAAATAATTATTAAAAACACAAATAATTACGGCCGCTCAAAATTTGGAGATAAACATAAAGAAATAGATAAGAGCAAGCTACATGCATATTTTGGTGTCTTGATACTCGCGGGTGTTTACAAGTAAGTTTTTTTTCAGTTTTTGTCGGCTCTCTTCGAAGACATGTGGTTATTCTCAGATCTAAAACAGAACGAATTGAAGATTTGTTTGTCGCCCAATATTCCAAGCAATAATGTCCAAAGAGACATTCCAAAATCTTACAAAACTTCTGCGATTCGATGATCCCACTAAGGACAAATTTGCCCCAATTAGAAGTTTATGGGACAAATGGGTTGAATTGCTGCCATTGTTCTATAACCCATCGTCCTGTGTTACTGTCGACGAGCAACTTCTTGGTTTTTATGGTCGATGTTCATTCAGGCAATATATGCCAAATAAGCCTGAAAAGTACGGGTTGAAGTTTTGGATGTGTACTTGTGCCGAAACTTCCTACATATGGAAAATTCAGCCATATTTAGGAAAAGAAGTTGGAGGTGTTGCTGAACGCAACCAAGGTGAGCGTGTCGTCCTGGATTTAGTAGAAGGATTGAAGGGACACAACATCACTGTGGACAACTTTTTTACATCTTATGAATTGGGCCAAAAACTGCTACAAAAGAACTTGTCTATGGTTGGCACCCTTAGGAAGAATAAAAGGAGTATACCACCAAAGCTTTTACTTGAAAAAAAAACAACCTTTATTTCAATCGACATTTGCGTTTACCGACGCCACAAAATTAGTTTCGTACATGAGTAAGAAGAACAAGTGTACTATAGTACAAAGCACAATGCATTCCACCGCTGATGTTGGTCCTGAACCAAAGAAAATGCCAGAGATAATACAATTCTACAACAAAACAAAGGGCGGTGTTGATAATGCTGACAAAATGCTTTCTGGATTCAGTGCAAAACGCAAAACAAACCGCTGGCCAATGTGCGTCTTAGCTAATATAATTTATATTGAAAAAACAAAAGCCAAAGACAAAGAAAACAGAGTTGGTCTGCGTTTTCTGCAGGAAAAACGTCTGTAAGAACATACATAACCGTAATGTATGTGTAAAATGTATTAAAAACATGTATGTACATGTACATATTTACTTTTGATATTATTAATAAGTATAAATAAAAAGAATAAGTTTTTGTAAAAAGTATTCATTATTGTTCTTATTCTCTTAAGAAATATATGAGGGTCGAAAATGACCCATTAACGTAAGATTTAGTCGTTTTTTCTTAACGTAGGTCTACGGTTAAAAATTCAAAACGCAGAGTTGCCATAGTATCTTTATTTAAAAATTAAGATGAATACAAATTGATATTTTCCATTTTTAATGACATTTAAATTCCTTCTCATTTAAAGCATTTGGATTTGTTATAATATTGAAGTTTCCCTACATTTCTGCAAAAAAATCAAAAAATAATAATGGTTTTATAGTTTGAATCACGAAGCCCCGGTTCTTAAGGAGCTGTTCCATTATATTTTTTTTTAAACATATTTCTGTTTTATGGAAATTGTTACTGAAGGCACTTGTCGATAAGGTCTTATTCTTCGCCATTAAATTGCACTTTCCGATGTTTTTTTACGACCTAAATCAAATATAACTTTCATATCAATCTTGTAAAACATGTTTTGAGGCAATTTAAATTCATGAAGTATTGTTTACAATGTGTAATAGTTTTTCAAATCTATATTCCGTATTATCAATATTCAGTTTAAAATGTTCATTAGTTTTTACATTTCATCTGTTTAATATTAATCTAATTGAAACGCACAACTATTCATCCTAAAACGGTCTAAACTGATGTCGAAAACGGGTATTTTTTATATTTTAACAAATTTTTAAATTCGAATCTCAGTCTCGAAAGATTATGCAAGCTTTCAATTCAATGTTTCTCAAAGCATTGTCAAATGAATTTTTCGAAACTAAGTAAGCCATCTGCCATCCTCAAATTAGTTTTCTTTTTAATTTCCCCCATGATATATTGTATCCCTGTATCATTTTTCATTTCAATTCCCATATTCAAGCTTCATCTTTGACTAATGCATTAATGCATTCTAACGATATCTTATTCTAAAGAATCGTGTTTCTAACCTAGTTTTTCTATAAGGATGCATTTCTACCCCTATTTAATCGATAACCACGACAGGCGCCAAGTATCATCATCTCTCTTCTATATTTGGGTCAAATAAAAATCGACATAAATTACAATTTCTATTTCCAGCCCTGACATTATATAAAAATATCAATGTTACCAAATCTTTATCCTCCCCTAAACGAACGTGTGTCATTAAGTTAAAATTACATTATTTTGTATATATAGGAAGAAGGATATTTATTTCCTTAGGTCTCAATAAACTATAAACATTTACATCTTTTATAACGTGCTTTAGATTTTTTGTGTTCAAACCTCAAACTCGCATATAAAGTCTAAAGTACGTGAGACCGTTTAAGTCTCGGAAAGACGTTTTGTTGGTTGTGGTGGTGATGTTACTGCTGCTGTTGAAGTTGATTTTATTATGTTTTCCTTGGGGGTAAAATTTTACTTTTCGATTAACATGTAATTACTTTTCTTGCAAATAAATACAAAAATAAAAAACACTTCATTTTCAACATCCAACATCCTTCCGCCATTTTTATTTTGTCGATACAATCATATCACATCTTTTCATCCCCTAAGTCCACTAAAGACATCATGGATGTTGATCGGGGTGTTGAATTTTGATGGCAGGAATATTGTTTTGTGTGGTTTTTGACTTAAACTCAAACTCAAAATTTGAGGTCTCGGAAATTAAACAAGGTACATTTATATTGATCTTTATGATTTAAGTTGGTTATACTCGTTAATGTCAGGAAAAATGTTGGGTAGTTACCTACATCAGGTCCTGACGTAAAGAGAGATTTTGGTATATAAGAAATTGGGAATTGAATGGAGTTTTTATTTTTTAAGTAATTGTGTATTTTGATGATAATAATCTCTGTTGACATTTTGACAATAAGAATTTATTTATGGAGGTTACCGTCTTCATGCACAGGAATTCGTATTTGTTTTTATTTTTGGTTTGTTTATTTATTTGTGTTCTCAGATTATTTGGTAATCAGGAGAGTAAAAATATTGTTTGTTTATTCATTAAAATTCTGATTTTGTTTTTAGTTCTGAGATTTGAGTCATCAGAGACAACAGTTATGATTTTATAAATATTCATATTGTTTTATAAATATTCATATTGTTAGCAAAAAAACAGGCTTCAAAGCATATTATTTGCTCTGAAGAGAGCATGAACCAGCTATAAATTTGGAAAACAAAAATAACTTAAATCAAAAATATTATAATCAACAACTCAATCTCAGTCAACTTTGCCAACAAAAGTTATTGCTCTCGAAAAGTTAAACTTAAATTAAAAATCAGAAAATTTTTGAATACTCCTCTGGTGAACGTTTAAATTTGTACTTATTTTTAATTTAAGGTAAATTTTTATCAAAAATGATTAATTTGCATTGTAGTTTTAAAAATAAAAGAAATAATGACTTCGCATTTGCTTCCGCTAAGAATTTTCAAATGGTGTTCAAATTAAAAGGAATTAAAAGAATATGCAATCAAAAATTAATGTTTTAGCTGTTTTTTTTTGTCGAGAAATTATATATTCAAGAAGTTAAATCAACATAGTAGTATATTTTGAAGAGCTTTGATTTGAAAATCTGTCCTATAATGTTACAAAATATTAACAACAATATTTATATGGGTTGGAACAAGAACAACGTTGAAGTCAGTGTCTATCTTTGTTCCTACAATTTTTTTAAGATTAAATTTTAACCACTTTTTAGTATTTCGTTTTTTTTTTGTGTTTTTATTTTTTGTGAACAACAATAAGTTTAATTTATATACAAAATTATATATACACAATATTTTGTATTGAAAAAATATGTAGTCTTTATCTTCTTTTGTTCCTAGATACTTGAGTTCAAAATTAATTTCTACTAATTTAAAGTTGTTTTATTTTAAGTGTTCTCTTTTTTTTGTAGAAACAAACTGACCATTGGATTGTTTCTAAAAATTGATTAAATCTTAAAAATAATACTTTGTATACAATGTTACAATAAGTTTGTGTGAAATATTTTTTCTTATTCCCGAGATATTAAAAATATTAAAATCGAAAACTAATTTTTGTTCAGTTTTTATTGGCATTTTTTGTGGGCTTATATTTTTTATAAAAAAATGTTAACTGGATTTTTTGTAATGTAATGATATTTTTTATGAAATGCAATAATTTTGAAGTCAATGAGATGATCATAACAATTTTATCAAATGTAAACAGCATTGATTTTTTATGATAAAATTTGTTCGATGCAAATATTTGTATGTATTTTAAAGATATCCAAGTCGAATATAAACTTGTTCCAAATTTCACAGTTATTATCATAGGAAGTTACTTTAATCGGTCCGATTTGTCGAATTGAAAATTTTGAAATTTCTCGACGTATCAAGGTCCCTAGAGTCGAAATAAAAGATTTTTAGAAAGATGTCTGTGCGTGCGTGTGTACGTACGTTCGTACGTCCGTACGTTCGCGACGTTTTTTTCGTCGTCCATAGCTCAAGAACCAGAAGTGATGTCGACTTCAAATAAATTTCTGTAAACAGATAATAAAGCAGAGAGATGCAGAAAGGGCTCTCAAGAAAATTGCGTGGATGGTTTTTTTTACCATAGCAGTTTAAAAAAAAGGTGAACATTTTAGTTAACCCTAAATATCTCATGAACCAAGAACGCTAGAGACTTGAATTTAATTTTATATTGTATATTGTAACGTGATACAAAAGAAGTATATTTTTGGAAAAAAATCTAATTAACGGTTTTTTTTATAAATCAAAAAAACTGAAAAAAAAAAATTGTCACCTCGAAAATTTTACGACTAAAATATGCTTTCATCTCCAAAACAATTTTGTGCAACAAAGAATAATATTTTTGACATCTGATACAATTTTGAGAAAAATCTAATTGACAGTTTTTTTTTTATAAAAAATAAAAACCTAAAAAAAACATTACTCAAAATTGGTAAAAATTGAATTTCGACTCAAATATGTTTTCAAAAACTTGAGATTAAGGCTTCAAACTTATTTTATCTTACAAGAAATTTGGTTTTCAACATTCCGAAAAATGTTGAGAAAAATCGAGTTGACAGTTTTTTTACAAAAAATGAAAACCCAAAAAATTTTTTTAAAAGTTGGTAAAAATAGATTTTCGACTCAAATATCTTTTCAAAACTTTGAGATATTGGCTTCTAACTAATTTTAACTTGTAAGAAATATTGTTTTCAACATTCGATACAATTTTAAGAAAAATCGAATAGACAGTTTTTTTTTACAAAAAATAAAAACCTAAAAAAAAACACTACTAAAACTTGTAAAAATTCACTTTCGACTCAAATAGCTTTCCAAAAATTACAAATATTGGCTTCAAACTTATTTTATTTCACAGAAAATTTTGTTTTCGATATTCAGTAATTTTTTTTATAAAAATCCAACAGTCCGTTTTTTCATAAAAAATTAAATCTACAAAAAATAGTACTCAAATTTGGTAAAAATTGATACATATAGACAAACTTTTAAGCAAGACAAACCGACAGACGGGATGGGAAGTTATCAGTGTGGGTCGCATCCCAGCCTCTTTTTATTATTATAATTTGTCACCGAGAATTCTTTTAATTTGAGATGGTTGTAGGTAAACACGTCTCCTTTAAAATGCATTTTTTTAAAATTTTCATTAAAATACCAAAAAAGTTATAGGTTTTAAGGTAAACAAAATCTATGCCACAAAAACAATTTAATGAAATAATGGTTTATTCATATCTAGATTTTCTAAAACCATGCCAAATAAGTTCTTACTAAAAATAAATTCTTCTTAAAATAATTATATCTGCTAAATGAAGATACATATAATATTTTCCCATTTTGGCAACAAAAACTAATTTCTCGAGATGACTTCATGTGACCTACTTTGAATTATTAAAACACAGAAATATTGATCCAAAATACCCGCATGATGTAAAATAAAAAAAAAAAAATTAAAATAAAATAGAACCCAGCATTTCCTCTTTTTCAATATTAAAAAAAAAACACACACAATTTATTCATACATAGATAAATTTCCTCAGTTTTAAAATAACATTTACTGAGTTCAGCTAAAAATCTATATACCTACCTATAGTATTTCTATGTTGATAAATTAAACCAAAAGCAATGTTAACGGAGGTGTGTAAATTTTAATTAATTCTTCTTTTTTGTAATTTTCTCATCCTCAGGTATCTACCATTTATTGGGGCTTAACGTTTTGAAAATCTATTCTTCATTCACTAATCCAATCAACTTCAACACGGCACATCATGGGGGTATTTGCACCGAAAAATTTAACAAAATTATCACTTTTTATGTTAATGATACGATTTTCAACAGAAACTATATAAATTTTAATTTTCGTCTTAAATTTGCATAAAACCAAAATAAATAAACCTAAAACACCTGGAAAAAGCTTGAAATTGTTTTGCTACTTTATTTTTGATAATAATAATTCACAAAAACATTAAAAAACCTACGTAAATAAATTAGATTCACTTTTCAATTCTGTGTTTTTGTTTTGTTTTTTAATTTGAAAAACAAAAAAAAAGCAAAACAAACAAGTTTTGTCCAGAATTTAAAAAGAGACAAATACTTCTATTTGCAACGTGCCCCTTCCAAAGAGTGATTTGCATAAATTATCTTCACTCCCTTATCAAGAGAGCTATAAAACCATACCAGACCTGGCAGATAGCAGATAATGAAGCTTTTGGGGGCCGTTTATTATTAAAACCAGCACGACTTTGGAGACTTTAGAAATACCAAAGCGACGACGACGCGACGGTGACGCGACGATTCAGAAGTCAGAACAGTTTCCATTGGCATTCAATTGTCAATTCTATCGCCGGCCGGCCAAATAGATTAGCAAAACTAATCAACTAAGCAAACCTACCTTAGAGTAGATAGATTGAAAATAGATAAAGGGAAAACCTTTGTGTAGGACCCCCTGTCAATGACATGAGTCGCCATGTGGACGTACATGATGGCAGCCGCCCGAGGAGATCGGGCAAATTCAATGTTATCCTCGAGACGTCGCACTGAGAGTGAATCATCGCCCAAGTATGGTTACAAGTAAGTTTTATAAATCTCAAAACCAAAAAAAGATCTTGAGGTCTAATAAAGGTATTTTCTAATACTTGCAGTCTAACCCGTCCTTTATATCGGACTACCCGGCTAACTGGAACACATGCCAGTTCCGGAGTATGCAACCAATACCAACAATTTCCGACATACGGCAACCAAATGTTCCATCATTCGAACTCGTATGCCTCGCATCATCATGTGACATCACCGTCAGCAGCATTCAATGCTGCTCCTCCGTCGACATCTTCGAACCACAGCCAGAACAGCCAGGACGAGGAGGATAGCAGTTTCTTTGGTCCCATGTCAAATGAAAACGCAACCACCGTAACTCCCACCAGTCATATCCATCATGACGCCTCCAACGCCACCCAACTAAGCGAACGAAATTCGATACCGATACCGAATCGGAACCCATCGGCGGCGGCGGTGGCGGCTGGAGCACGTTCGACGAATGTGTCTTTGGTTATTGAACAAGGCCAAGCTGCAGATAGAACCGCACCACCTGGATCAGGCCAACAGCTGAGGTCTTCAAATCGACGACGCATCAGCAGCAGCAACAACGATGACGAGGAGGTGGATTACCTGGAGAGTGTGATGGAAAATGGGAAGCAAATGTCAAAGGTAAGAGAGTTCTATAGAAAAAGTTACTATATTTAAGGTAAGGGTTGTAGTTGGAGTTTGGGTTAGAAGACTCTGGAAAAACATGTATAGATGCAGGGTGAGAGTATCAATCTTTGTATAGGAGCAAATTTATGCTGGAATCTTCAATTTAACCAGACAAGGACGTTAGGACGTTTGTGTTTTGAAATTGTATGCGTACGTGCTGACATTTATGGAAAATTTTTTCAAACCCACTAAAATGATGATGATGATGGTATCTTTGAACTTTGAGCTTCCTGAAAATAACCTAGATAAAGCTTTTTTCTTTTCTTTTGTTTTTTGAACGGGAATTACTTCGTTTTGTTCTTCAAAATTTAAGGAAATTTTTAGATGTCTCTGATATCTGGTTGCAATTTAACACGTTGAATTTTGTAAAATCTGTCATACCTTCCATTAACTTAATTAGGACATTTATGTATGCCATAAGGTTTAAAAGATTTAAGTTGTCTCAACACTCAAAGAATGATGGTTATGGATCTAATTGTGCATATTTCTTCTTTTTAACTTCCCATAGAAAGTTATTGTAATGGGCCCGATTTGTCAAATTGAAAGTTTTGAAATTTCCCGACGTTTCAAAGTCCCTAGACGAAATAAAAGATTTTAAGAAAGATGTCTGTGCCTGCGTACGTCCGTACGTTCGCGACGTTTTTTTCGTTGTCCATAGCTCAAGAACCAGAAGAGATATCGACTTCAAATAAATTTTGTTATACAGATAATAGTGCAGAAAGATGCAGAAAGGACTTTCAAGAAAATTACGTGAGTGGTTTTTTTACCACAGCTGTTTTAAAAAAAAGATGAACATTTTGGTTAACCCTAAGTATCTCACGAACCAATAACGCTAGAGACTTGAATTCAATTTTATATTATACTAGCCGACCCGTGCTCGCGTTGCTTCGCAAGTAGTAACCACGAACATTTTTTGAATATTAGTATTAGCATATGAAAAAATTTCTCAATGGGACTAAGCATATTTTCTACAATAATATTAATTTTAGTTTATAATCAAAAAAGACTTCCTTACCGAAATTAACACTTTAGAAAAAAAACTTAAGTACAATATTACGTAGTATAGGCCAAGCCGCACGTGAAAACAAACAAAATACAAAACCATTTCAATTTTTTAGTTGAAAACAGAACGAAATTTTTGTCTATTTTCTTCTTTTCTTTCTTTTATTCATAAACGTTTTTTTGCAACCGAAAAATATAGTTTGCGGTAAAAAAAAAAAACAAATTTGTGTTTCTAATGTTCTCACACATCTATAGGTATGCGTGTGTAAATATCCATAGACAATGTTGTAATGATAATGAAATGAAACAAAGCAGCGACCTCGCGATTGTGATGGAATGGGAATCTAATTTATTGTATAAAATAAATTCAAAAAGTTTATAATTTTATAATTTGTTTTTATTTATTTCTCAGGTTGTATGTTTAGCTTAGAAGTGATTTTAGGCTTAAAATTTGCGCAACAATATTGACTTTATGAAGCAATGCTAATCTTTGTCGATTATTGAATAGGTTTTAAGATATGAGTGGTTGTATAGATCAACTAATGAAAAAAAATGGACAAAAAATGTAAAATTAATAATATTTAAGTTTGACAAATAATTAATGAAAAAAAATTAAAGCCATAAACACTCTCATAACAATATAGAAAATAATAAAATATATTTCAAATAAATCGGTTGACTACTTTCTGAGATCATGCGTTACGAACTTTAAAATGGTTTCGCTTTTATATAATAGTATAGATATAGATATTGTAATGTGATACCAAACCCGTATATTTTTTGTAAAAAATCCAACTAACGGTTTTTTTAATAAATCAAAAAAACTGAAAAAAAAATTTGTCACCTCGAAAATTTTACGAAACAAAATGCTTTTATCTCCAAAACAATTTTGTGCCACGAAAAATAAAGTTTTTAACATCTAGTAAAATTTTGAGAAAAATCGAATTGACAGTTTTTTTTATAAAAAATAAAAACCTTAAAAAACATTACTCAAAGTTGGTAAAAATTGAATTTCGACTCAAATATCTTTTCAAAAATTTGAGATTATGGGTTCCAACTAATTTTAACTTCTAAGAAATATTGTTTTCAACATTCGGGAAAATGTTGAGAAAAATGGAATTGACAGTTTTCTTACAAAAAATAAAAACCTAACAAAAAAACAATACTATGCTTCAAATGCATTTGATAAACAACTACCACATCTCGACCTGTGACGTCAGTGGTCTAAAGTAGTGGAGTGCGTAGTGCACACGACTTCTAAGACTGAGCAAATCTGATATGCGTGGGTTCGAGTCCTAGGGTGTGTATAGAAAGTTTTTCAAATAAAATTGGATTAAAGCTCAGCACCACAAAAAAGGAGACTGATGAGTGCAAAAGTGGCAAAGCACGAAATAGCTATATCTCCAGCCAAAAACAATGAGTGGAAGCACCTTTAAGTTGTTGTTGTTGTTCAAAAACATTCAATGAAATTAAAAGGAATGGTCAAGTCTAACAAGCTGACATTCTAGTACGAATAGTACAATACAAATAATAACAATAAAAACAATACTAAAACTTGGTAAAAATTTACTTACGACTCAAAAAGCTTTTAAAAAATAAAAATATTGTCTTCAAACTCTTTTTATTTCACAGAAAATGTTGTTTTCGATATTCAGTAGCTTTTTTTTATAAAAATCTAATAGCCCGTTTTTTAATTAAAGAAATAAAATTTACAAAAAATAGTACGCAAATTTGGTAAAAATTGATGTTCCGTTCTTGATATCTCTCAAATTAATTTCATTCATCCAATTTGTAAAAATTTAAGAAATGCTACTAAAATTGGTAAAAAATTTTGTTCAACTAAAAATTCAAACTAAACTATTTCTTTAAATATTGTTGGTAATTTTAAAATTTGTAACAATAATTCAAATCACAACTTTTTTAACCCAACACGAAAACCTACAAACTTTTAAGCAAGAGAAATAGACGGACGGGATGGGAAGTTATCAGTGTGGGTCGCAACCCAGCCTCTTTTTCATTTTTTCTTTTAATGTGATTATGTATAATTAGATGCGGAAGCGTTGATGTTAAAATAATTTTTCCCACGGATATGATGGGGGGGTATTAATGCTTTGTGCTTCCATCCAAAAATAAATAAACAGACCTTTAAATTACTTTCACATTTATAATCTTGTAAACATATAATAATTTGACATTTGTTTTTTTTTTTGTATAATTTTTGAAGATGTAAACACGGTATGGTGTTTTGAAAGGGTGGTAAGGCACCTCTTTGTGCCTTGAGGCTTTTAATGATTTCTTACTTATATTCCTTAACTTTTTACTTAGAGTTGTTGTGGGAAATGTAAGGTAAAATTATAAAGGTATGTATGTATGTATATTTATATTTTGTCAACTTTTTGATTTCTTGATAATTCAAAAAAAAAAAATCCCAAATGTTTTATCCTACAGCAGACAAACAGATCATGGCTTTTGGGGAAAGGAAAAATCATGACTTCGTTAAATTTGAAACAAATTTAGTAAAATTTTGTTAGAGTCGTCTACAATACATGTAAGATGATAAGCTATTTTAGATAGATAGATAAGTTCTTTATTTTTCCAATTTTCTTATAAGTACAATATTTCATAATAAAAGATATACAAAGCATGGCTTTATAAGCCGTCTTTCGGAAAAAAACTAATTAAATAAAAAAAACAAAAAAATACAATATTTGAGTAAAAAGAGAGAATATTTCACAAAATAAGTTTCATAGTTAAAAAATATGTAAATACTCGTATAAATATTAAAGAAGAACATTTTTTTTTTGTTTGAATTAAAGAAGAACATTTTTTTTTGTTTAAATTATTATTTTCATAATGTGACTTTTAGTTTAGTCAAAAAAAAAAGAAGAATCATTGAACCATATGGAAATAATGTTCATGTTTATCATTAAAGTATATTTTGATATATATATATAGTATAAAAAAAGCAATAACAAGTAGTTATATGTTCAATAAGAAGTGTGACTTTTAGTTTAGTCAAAACAAAAAAATTAAAGAAAAAAGAACAATATTGTTAATGGGCTTTTAGTTTAGCTAAAACAGATAATGATTTGTAAGTGAGAAAAAAAAGCAAACAAAAAAAAATAGGAAAAAGAACCGCATATTTCTCAAGTTTTTTTTTTTTTAATTTTAAGGGCTTTTAGTTTGGTTAAAACGATAAAAAAGGAGAGATACAATCACTTTAACATCTTGTTACAACTCAAAACAAATTCAAACACTCGTTTCGATATTTTCTTGCATGTGAGATATAGCGTATAAGAGGCTTCCAGCCACGATCTCCGTTTAGTACACCGACACATTCCTCTTGGGAAAGAAAACTAGAATAAAAGTAGAGCCTTCGGATTTCCTGTAATATTGGACAAAGTGCTAAAAAATGCAAAACATCTTCGTTTTGACCAAGGTTGCAAAGGGAACACACAGGGTTTAAGTCTGTTCTATGTGGTCTATAATTCAAATCGAGCATTTCCGTTCTGATCTTGAAGATCAAGCTCATTTCCGAAACTGTAAACTCTTCTCTAAAATAGTTTCCTTCACCAAGTTTCAGATTAAGTTGTCTGTATATATTCCTGGATGTTGATGCAGTCCCTCGCGCAACACAAAGCCTATACATCGAGTCATCTATAACAGAGATACATTCATATAATGTATTTTTTAAAGCTTCCACATTGTCCACTGGCAAAGATATTGAAAGGTTATGTGCTACAGCAAGATCATACCAGTTTTTGACAGGACTATATCCAAAACTAAAACAAATTTTAAGGAGTCTTTTTTGCAAGTTTTGGTCGGACCGCTTCATAACTTTGATCATAAAATCGGCGTTAGCCTTTAAGTTTTTCAAGAAAATTTGAGGTAAGCCTGACTCTAGGTGAATAGCATAATTAGGATTGTTTTTAGGTAAGCTAAAAATTCGCTTGAAAAAATACCCTTTGTATATTTTCCATTTCCTCCAACTGTTCGAAACCATATACTTCATTACCATAGCAAAAACAAGTATTTACGGTGGCATTGAAAACTTTGAATTTTGAAATTGGATCTACGAGTTTATTTGCGAAGAACTGGGACCACATTGTATTTATTGCAAATTTTGCAGCGGTTTTTTTTTTCTTTTATAAAGGTTTGAATGTTAAGATTATATGTCATTGTACATATACCCAAGATACTTAAGTTCATTTACTACCTCAATTATCTCACCATCTAGAGTCCAATTCCGCCCATAGCCAATTGATCTATTTCGAGATCTGAAAACCATTATTTTCAGTTTTGTTTTTAAGAAATATATTTGTCATACATACATACCTATGTTAAATGCTCATAAATATACGTTATACATTTGAATTTTATTACAAAATGTTGACCCGTTTTTGAGATATCAAAATTTGAAACAAATTTCTTACCATTAAATATTATTTAGACAATATGACTTCTGAATAAAAAAGAATTGAATCTATTTTTGGACCAAGACAAAGCTAGCTAGTCAATTTCGCTACCGCAAAGCAGAAGCAAGCGAATCTTGAATTTTTTAGAAACGTCCTTCAGCTATGTATAATACATTTATGTCCACTGCTAATCCAGCTATAGCCTATCGGATGGAACCTTAAGCTACATATTTGAGCTTTTAGTTTTGTGTTAAATTTTCTAGAACGTGTAGCTTCAATACAACGGTTTTGATAATTAAAGATTTTCTCAAAATTGGCTATAACAATATTTATTAAACTTCGTATCATGTAGAACAATTCTGAAAAAAGACAACTTAGAGCTTTGAAGGTTTTTTGAGAAAATTGGTTATTTTTGGCTTATTCATTAAGGTTTATTTCACTTCAATTATTGCCGAATCCAAATTTCTAATTTTTTCATGACAAAAATTACTCTTGGAGGATTTGTCAATTTCTCGCAAGAGGCGAACCCGGCACAGAAAGTTTTTCAAATTTGACCCAAAAAACTGTATGAGCACTATATTCATTTTTGGTCCTGAGAAAATGAAAAAAAAAGGTTTAACAAAAATTTGTAAGTTTTAACTCAATCGACCTAATGGCTTAGGCAAACTTTTTAAATTCTCTACCATCGTGAAGTCATGTTTGATTAACATCTCAAGTTCGACATTTTTACGAATGCAACACTTGCTATATAATTCCTATGTGTGACAATTAAAACCTGAGTTTGCAGGAATTGATTCGTTGAATGTTTGGTCTGTGGATAGAGAAATTACGATGTGTTCCGATGGTAAAAAATAGGTATTTTTATTTTAATATCAAAACTTTAGACCAGTAATTTTACCCAAATAAGACTTTCGTAAGGGGAGGGCAAATTATACAAAAAAAAGTTATTGAATATTAAATATGTTCTTCTTCCAATGCTAGGTTTGAATGACAGCTGTCAAATTGACAGGGAGCGTTTGTTTCATATTTTGTAGGTAAAGAAAAAAAAAACACTATAAACGATTAAAATCAGTCAAAATTTGGTATTGCCGTTTCAAGTGGACTTTAAAATTTTGTAATACTGTGATTTCAGAAGCGAAGAAGGATAAGTCAGAAGTGGAGTGTTTTAATCTTTTTTTTTTAAATTTAAGTTTATTATTATTAACAGTGTGTTTTGTAATTTCTTAAGGTGTGTCTACACAAAGAAACATTTTATGAAACAGAGTTTAAAAAACGTTTTTGAAATGTAAACTATTTGTTGAAACACCATTTTAGAAACATTGCAGAAATATTCTAGAAATGTTTCTCATTTGTTTCTTTGATGTGGACGCGAGAAACATTTCCGAGATGTTTCTTTGTTTTTTCATAATGAATTTTGTTTCTACTTCACCTTTTTCCAACTTTATACTTTTTTGTGACAAATTTTCGACTTTTTTTATCTTATTTTCAAAATTTCGTCAATTGGATACCATTCAAGTTTTTTTTATTAAATACATTTTAATTAATTGGGTAACATTCTCACACTTCGCTACATTATACATTTTGATTCATATTCATAACTATTTAAGCACTTTCCACCTACATGAAGTTTAATTTAGAAACAAAGACAAATTTTATAGAAACATGTTATGTTTCTCTGTTTCTAAAATATGTATTTTAAAAAATATTCTGAAATGTTTTAAAAATATTTCTATGGTCTGGTCACACCTTTACCACAAAATTCTCAAAAGTTACATTTAAAGATCTGTTCCATTTACATTTATCATTAAATTCCGTCATTAAGTCGAAAACCAGTGTCACTGACAGATCTTGGGATTAAAAATAATTACAGAATTTCAAAAAAAGTACAGAAACTGTCAAGGTGTTAAATTGTCTTTCGCTTGTAATTTTGACACAAAACCAACAAAAATCAAATTTTCTATGCAAAATTTGGGTTCGAAAATGAAGTATGTTTTGCATTTTGTACCTTTTTTATTGCTTTCTCATTGACTTGGCTATTTTGTGAGTTTTTAAGTGTTTTACTGGAAAAATGTACCACACTATTTCTTCTGTTGTACAAATCCAATTTGGGAAATTCGTATGTGTATTATGTATTCGTTCATTTAAGATTTGACGTAGATTTTATTGAATGTGTAAATTCATTCAAAATCTTTTTCTCGAACCCGGAGTGAAAAAATACTCCTCGTACGTCACTCAAAAAAAGAAAAAAAAAAAATGGAAAACTTAAAAGTGCAAAAGGAGTAAAAAGAAAACGTAAAGTGCTAAAGAATGTGAGCAACTGAAAAACAACAACAATAATAATGGACAGCTGAGAAGCACTTAGTTTTCCTGATGCATCATTTATAGCGATGTTTGACATTTAAATGCATGTTTCTTCATTCAGAAATTTTCTTAGAACACAACCAGAGATAAAGTGATTGAAAGAGAACATCAAGATCCAATGAAACAAACCTAAAGCAACGCGGAGTTGTCATTTTTTGACGTTTAAATGTAGCAAATGATTTTTATGAAACGATGCAAGTTTTAATAGGAAAATAAACTTTAAACTCTTTTTAAATGTATTATAAGAAAGAATAAGTTAAATATTTGATCTGTAACCTAGCAACTTTAATTCACTTATTTCATTGGATTAAATAATATTGGTCCTCAGTTGAACCACGATTGAAAAACAGGGCTGTGTAGAAAAATTAATTTGACAATGTTTTTCTCATGCACGTCGTCCGTTTGGTGTGCGTCAGGTTATTATAAGAAAATCGCATCACGTTATTGGAAAACATTTCGACATCGACAGAAGAAAGTTTGGTAGTTTAGTTGTCATCTCAGAAATTTGACATGTTGACATAAATTTGAGCTTTCAAATGGCGTGTAGACTTCAGTGTTTTTTTTTTAATGTGCATTGTAGGCTGTAAACATAAAATAGTGGGAGATTTATGAAAATGTAAATAAAAATCTGACGTTTGGACAGCTGTCACTTTTTAAACTGTCATCTTTTGACATATTAAGAACGGAAAGATATTTTCTTCAAAAAGCACTCAAATTGTTGCAAACAAATTTGACATTATTTCTAGCAGAAGATGTCATCACAATTGGTCACCGAAATCTTGCTGATTAACAGTTTCAAACTCTTTTCGTTGGGACCACATGAAAGATATAGCCTATGATAATGAATTTTAATCTGTTCAAGACCTTAAATATGGAATTCACGAATTTATTGAAGTGAAAATAGAATATAAAATAGAAAGAATATGTTGCTACAATTGTAGCCAAGCAGTCATAAAATCAATTGATTGATACTTGTCTTTTTTCGATATCAAAATGGAACCTCTTATTGGAAACCCCCTAAGTATGCTACCATTTTATAGCTCTTTCATCAGCTTTTTTCTTATTTCTCAAACTAGAAATGTAGAAAATATCCGATTTATCATTAAAGAGTCACTCATAACCACAAGAATTTCACGAGCATTTAAAACCATCAAAATTGTGGATGACACATTAAGCCCTGGGCGGTCAAAAGGGTGTCGTAAAGTTGAAGTAACATAGGACATTACTGATGGTTATATTTAATTTATATATTGTAATGAATATATATCTTTTAAGTTAAATTGTAATCTCCGGAAAATTCTCAGCTGGAAGTCAAAAAATGAAATCACTTAAACACAAAAAATTTGTATTTAAATTAAAAACTTGTAGGTACAAAAAACTTTTAATTTCATTTTCTCCACCTTTCACGTAAAGGTTGAAACCTACCGCTACCATCACAACAAAATGGCGTTAAATTTCGATTTAAATGACTTTAATATATCCCAGGTCCTTAAATTTTGCGGACAAAGTTATATTTTTCATTTCTTGAATAGTATACCAACAAAATACACGTATCACGGACACAGGGCATTTATTATATCGTATATAGCTACATACATTCATTTATTTCAAAAGTCCAATAAAACAAAAAACACGAAGTAGAAATGAAGACAAAAAAATTATTAATTCCACTAAAATAACCTGCACTCTAGATGTTTGTGCTGAGCTGACTCTATAGGATTTCCAAGTCCAAGTAAGTCGTCACCACCTCACCACTTCGAGCGAGGACGATGACGATGCAGACGAACGACGACGAATGGCGGGCGGTTTCTGCCTTTGCCCCCAAACCATCATTGACCATTTCATCTTCTACTTTTACGATTTTCACTTTGGTCAAGAAAAAGGAAAGTCATTCCACTTTATCGTTGCCGTTGCCTCCCTGCACCATTTGTTATGTTCTGTTCTTGGAATCGGTTTCAGGATTTCATGACGATTTAATTTCGCTTACGGCAAGCAAATAATTATTTATTTTCTCAATGGAGAAGGTTTGGTTTATTATCCTTTAAGGATGAAATAAGACTCTCCATTCAGCACGATCCTTTCCGTTGACAGTAGGATTTACGCGAGAAGAAAAGGATGAATAAATAATATTTACGACTACGACGGGTATTAATACATATAGATTCAGGACATGGAACGGATAGTCAATGATGATTTGCTTGTCGATGAACTCTGTTAAATCCCTTTCCGATACAAAAATAAAAAGAAAAGAAGGAATGTGAGTATAATAGATTCAATTCAAAAAAAGGATGCTTAAGTTTTTACTTTGTGGTTTTATAAAGGACTTTACATATATTATACAGTTTTTTGTTCCTCTTTCTCGTTAACTTTTTGAGGAGGGGGATGTGTGTCTGACATATAATCAATTAAGGGTTTGAATCGAAGAGAATTGATATACGAGCATAGAGAAGGTTATACAAAACAGGGATAAGAGGGAGCTAGGTTAGTTGTAATCTAGTAATCGACCCAAAACTTGGATAACTTCATACGATGACGATGATGATGGTTTTTGTGGATGTCGTATGTCTAAAAAGGTCCTTGAAGTGTTTTGTTCGATAAAATAGTATTTCGTATGTGGAAGTGGAAGTTAAATTACTTTCAAAGAAAAGTTAAACATTTAAATAAGTTAGTATAGTAGAGGTGTAAGGTAAGCTCATAGGGTTACTGCATAAAGTTTTCAAATGAAATAGTTTTTAAATAGAACGGTTTTAAACAAAAAAAAACACTAAAATCCTCTCGCCTTTTTGTTTGTTTGGTTTCAGGATGAGATTGAGATACATTCACCCAATTGGTCTTCTCTTTTAATGATATAAATTTTAAACTCGCAGGTGAATCACAACGAGTAAGGTTACATATAGGTATGTTGGCTTTACGATCTGTTTTATTTATCATTGGTTTAGAGATTAAAAACCTATTACAAAAGTTAAATTTGTTTTTTGATTGATGTCCAATAGTAAACAAATGAGTTGTAGAATTTAGAATTTTCCAAAAAAAAAAAATAATTTATTTCACACAGAAGTATGTAGGTACTATATTCTCTGAGGGGAAGTTATAGCTATCATTGAAAAAATGTTTGAATCGATAATTTACTATGTTTCCATTTCACGAAAATTTGTTTTCTTCACAGTTATTTCTATTTTGTAAAAAAAATTGAACAAATTGTTCAACTTTTTTTTTTTTGTTTAAGATTTATAAAATAATTCCAATGACAGATTTCAGATAAACTGTCTAGTGAATTTCAATCAAGAAAGTTTTTCAATGATCGGTTTAAGCGACAAAAATTCCAAAGACTGGTTTCAATAATGAAAACCAATCAAAGTGATACAAAAATTGATACAAAAGCTGGATTCTAAGTAAGTATATTTTTAAGCTGGTTGTAGGACGAAATTAGATTATAGTATTGATACAAACAAAAATCTGAAAGCAACTTAAATTATGTTAATTTATATAAAACTAGCGGCCCGTCCCGGCTTCGCACGGGTAGACATAAATAGGTACAGATGTTTAAGTTATAGGCATGCTAATTAAAACGACCATGAATCACTAAATTGGAAAACATTTTTTTGTCCTATCATTAATACTCTTCGCAGCGTATGCGATGAAAGACATTTTATGGCTAATTTTTTTACACCTTCGGTTGGTTTCAGTAGGAATTTATTAAGATTTCTATAGTAATCTAGTACTAAATATAGCCTTTGTTACTCAGTGATAATGTAGCTTTCTAATGAAAAAAGAATTATTAAAATCGGTCCAGTACTTTTTGAGTTTATCCGTTACATACAAAAATACAAATCTTTCCTCTTTATAATATTAGTGTAGATATAATATTTAAAGTGGTTTTACTTACAATGAGGAAAGAATTTGCCTAGACTTGTGAAATAGCCAAATTAAACTTTTGTAGAAAGAACAAATTATGTTTTTGGATTTTATAGCTCAAAAGTAGTTTAAATGTTTTTATACCATTTTTCAAGATAACCGCAATGCATTTTGATGGATTAAAAGTAGACATTACCAAAAGTTGAAAAAGAAAGACAACGCTACAATCAGCTTTGAGATGTAAAAAGGGTGTTTAAAAATTTAAATAAACATTTTTATTTGCCATTTTTATGTAGAGGCATTTGTCTACCCTTATACAGGGTGGCGCACATACTGTGCGCTACAATAAGAAACTCAAATAACTTTATTTTTTAAATCAGTGTATTTGTATTTCATTTATTTTTTTATTGGAAAGAAAATTAAATTTTATTTGAAATATTAAATTATTTTTAAAAATGATTGATTACCTCCCGATGAAAAAATTGTTCATTGCGGCCTGAATGGTTCAAGTTGGGATCGCCTCAATTATTGTCATTATGGACGGTTCAATTCAGTTAAATTCTTGAGTTTCGTTTTGATTGGGAGCTAGCGAATAGTGAGGTTCCTGGAAATTAATTTGTTTAGAGCTCCGCCATAACTGATCTTGCTATATGTGCAGTTTCTTCATCTTGCTAACACCAAATCCTGTTCATTCAACGTTTTTAAGTTCCCATTGACAGTTACTGTTACACGAAGTATGGCCCGACAATACACCTTGATGAAACTGTACACCACACAGTTACTCGTTTTGGGTGCAGTTCCGTCTCATGGAGCATTTCTGGATTTGATTCACTGCAGATAAGCCAATTTCGTTTGCTTACATTGCCGTTTAGGTCAAAGTGGGCCTCATCAGACATGAACAAACAATTAATCAATGTGTTGCCTTCTTTGGCCATAGTAATCATTTTTCGGCAAAATTCCTCGCAAACAGGAAAATCCTGTTGGTTTAACTTGCTTGCAATTTGGACTTTGTACGGAAACAAGTTTAAGTCATTTTGAAGTATCCGGTGTAATGACCGTCTGCTAACTCCAATTTGACCCGAAAAGTGTCGAGTCGAACTGCTGGGATTTGCCTGTATGCTTCAAATGCATTTGATAAACAATTAGCATATCTCGACCTGTGACGTCAGTGGTCTAAAGTAGTGGAGTGCGTAGTGCACACGACTTCTAAGACTGAGCAAATCTGATATGCGTGGGTTCGAATCCTATGTTGTGCATAAAGTTTTTCAAATAAAATTGGATTAAAGCTCAGCACCACAAAAAAGGAGACTGATGAGTGCAAAAGTGGCAAATCACGAAATAGCTATATCTCCAGCCCAAACAATGAGTGGTAGCACCTTTAAGTTGTTGTTGTTGTTCAAAAACATTCAATAAAATTAAAAGGAATGGTCAAGTCTAACAAGCTGACATTCTAGTACGAATAGTACAATACAAATAATAACAAAAGTTTATATTGTTATTTTAATTTAAACAACATTTTACCCTCAGAACTTGGAGCCAAAATCTTTTAAAATTCTCAGTAAAACTCCGTCTTTAGGCAAATAATAAAAAACATATTTGTAAAGTTTTTTAAATCCTGCAAATTTTGATCAGTTTTGAATGTGCCAAGATTTTCTGTGTAAACATTTTTCTATGGTCGTAGAATTATCAAATTGAATATCGTACAGATTATAAGACATAAGGTTTCAACAATTTTCCGTAGGGATTTTCTTTCGAATGCGAAGAAGCAGAGAGAAAAGAATAATTTTTTTTTGCTAAACCTTAATACATTTAACTTACCGAATATTTTGGCTCTAATGCCGAAAATATTTAAATCAAAGTTGTTCATCAATGAAAAGTGATTCCCTACTTCATTTTAAATCAAATTTGAAACCAATATGATTTAAAGTGGTAGCATTATAGTTTTAAATACGATCCGCATTTGATTCAATAAAATATGAATTCATTTAAAACACGCTTTGTTCTCAAAGTAAATAGGTATCGCAAATAAATCATTTCGAAACATATTTACATGAATTACTAGTCAACATTAAATTAAAATGCTCTATCATTATTTTAAATACGATCCACATTTCATTCAAAAAAATATCAATTCATTTTAAACACGCTTTGTGCTTTTAGTAAATAGGTATCGAGAATAATTTAATTAAAAACAATATAAAACTTCAGGGATTTAAAGTCATTTTCACATTATATCAATTGATTTTTTTAACTATACATACCAAAAACTTTGTATACATTACCATATAATTTTTTGAAGCAATCGGCACTAAAGCTGTAATGTTGAATTATGAAGCTTCAATTTCAGAATATCAAATATACATATTATATTTGTTTTTAAATAATACCTTTATCAAAAATTGACAAAAAAAAAACAATAATTTTCTTCAACATGATTTATTGTGTATAAGCTTACGATATACATATAAGTTTTATGTAACACTGAATAACTTCTTTTTATAAACTAAGTTAATAACAAAACTTATAAATATTTATTTTGTATATATATGTCTTACCATTATTTATTTGATATAAATGAAGCGGAGGGCTTGTAAAGACTTCAATGTCTTTCAGAAGCAATTTTGAAATTTTTTGCCCAACTTCAAAGGACTGAAAATGTTCATAAAATGATTTTATATTTATTTCGTAGCAAATTATAAATACATGCTTACCATCGCAAAGAAAATTTTGAATTTTAAATAAATTAAATGGAGACCCAGCAACTGCTAGGTAATAATATTGTTTGTACAAAATACCCTTAAAATTAACAAAATCAGAGGTTCTTATGATTGCAAAATCTAAATTAAGCAAAATAAGTTCTGAATAATATTCCTTTCCCGTCAGATCTTCAAAAATGAAATGTTTATCATCAAATGGTGATCTTATTCCCTCTTTATAGAAATCGATCAAAGACTTTCCTTTTGATGATGAATTTATAAGTTTTAAAATATCCTAAAAGATAAATAGAGGTAGGATTACAATATATTTTATTTTAACTGAATTACAAACATTATGTATGTATCTAATATTATGTTATGTATGTATACTTAAAATTTTAAAAAATGAATTTATACTTGATGTTGGTGTTGATGGGTCCGCTTCAGAATTGTTGCAGTTTTGGCACTGCCAATTTGCTACTTTGGAAATCGCTGAAAGGGTTTCCTCGTCAACTCCAAACTGAAATAAAATTAATGAGATAATTAAAGTAAAATAAATGATGGCGTTTTTTTCGGCAGGTTGTACCTACTGTAAATAATGTTAAAAATATATATACTGTAATGTCTATACACTCCTTATCTCTTTTAATATCGTGTTATAGTAGAAAAAAACATTTAGAATAAGGGGCAACATCTAGTGGCTAAGAGGAAAACTCGCTTCGTTAAGCATCGAGACAAACCTGGTAGATTCTCGAACCGATTTGAGGTATATAAATAGGCGCTCGGAAGCGAAGCGGTTGTTTATTGGTTGTGAACTGCGATAAGTAAAGACTGTGTTTAAAAAGTAATAGTTGAAAGTAAAGACTGTGTTTGAAAGTAATAATTGAAATAAGTGGAACAATTTAAATAAAGTAAAATTGTGTTTTATTTACAAGTGTGAATAAGTTTTAATTGTCGGACCAAGCCGAATATTACAATACATATAAAATAATAAACTACAGCCTTCAAAGAACACTAGAAAAACGTTATTTATTTTGTCTAAGTTAAAAATTAACTCACCTCCTTCTTTCTCCAAAGGAATAATTTTTCTCGAAATTCAGCTCTCAGTCCGATATCTGGTATTATTTCTTTGATATCTTCTTTCGACAAAAATTGAAGGCAGCGGTATGTAATACATATTTTTTTCTAAGTGATAAAAATAATAGGGACAATAATTAAATTGTTGAGCAATGCGCTGCCAAGCGACGACGGCGGCGATGGAGCGAGGTGATGAAAAAAAAATAGACCATATGAAATCCTTTAGCTGTGTCCATTTCACGTTACTGTCGCTCTATCGTTCGGCCAGCTTGGCCAAAAATACAGGATTTTATATGGTACATTTTTTTTTCATCGCGTCGCTACATCGCCGCCGCCGGCCGTCGCGTCGGTCGTCGCTTGGTAGCGCACTGCTCAATTTAAACTTACCTTCAAATTTCTGAAAAAGAATTTCCAAATTGTAAGAGGGGGGTAATATCTATACCGCCGGGAGGAACTCCTGACTAATATAAATATTCCTTCTGCCTGCTCTTAAAACAAAAAAAATCCTTGAACGTTATAGGAAATGTATTGATAGCCGAGAGGGACTCTCAACGTATCAATTCAATATCGACGGAATCTTCTTATATTCTTAATTCTTAATAGGCAATATATTGATAGACGAGAGGGACTCTCAACTTAACAATATCAAGACGGAACCTTCTTATATAAATGAAGTAAAAGAAGAAGTTATTTGCTGAAATAGATCTTAAGCTTTATTTATTCAATATAATCCAATTTTCTCATCTTTTACATCAATTTAGTTCTTCTATTAGTAAAGTTTCTTAGCGAAACTAAGTGTGAATTCTATAAAAATGATACAAAAGCTTTTCGTTAAATAAAATTTAAAATAATATAAAACTTCAGTAATTTACAAGGTATAAGTTTAGGGCTAAACTTTAAATAGAAAACTAGGTATAATTTTAGGAGTTAAATACATATTATAAACTGAAGTATAATTTTAAGAAATGTTATTATTATATAAACATTATAAAACTGCTTGGTTACAGTCTCCCCCTCTGGCTTCGAGTACGCCTCGGCGAGATGCCAGATAATTGTTGAGTTGTTGATTCAGAACTTCGTTTTGGACGACCTCTTCTTCTAATTGGATATTTAGGATTTGTTGGAATAACATCTGCTTTCGAGTTGTACGGCGTTAGTGCTGAAACATGGTATGTTCCTAATGGTACATCTGTTTGCTCTGGATGTGCTATTTGAAATGATGTGTCTCCAACTTTGCTTATGATAATGTAAGGTCCGTCTCTTTTTGGTACGAATTTTGAGGTAACGCCTTTGCTAGCGTTGCTGAGAACATGTGTTGTTACCAGTACTGCATCTCCTATAGTGTAATCAGGTGGAGGTTTACGTTTAGCGTTTGCATAAGTTAGTTGTCGCTCTTTAGTTTCCTTCTCGAGTTGGCGGGAGTCTTCCAAAACATTAGCCAACTGCTTTAAATATGGAGTGATTTCCGGGACGAAGTTTTCATTTTCCAATATTGCGCTAAAATTGTGCGTGACATGCATTGGTGTTCGTAATTCTCTTCCGAATGTAAGGTAGGCTGCAGTTTGACCTGTTGTTTGGCAGACGGCGGTGTTCATTGAGAAACGAATTGATGATAATTTTGTACTCCATGCAGAATGTTCTGTACCCACTAGTATGGCCAATTGTGTTTTTAAGTCACGATTCTTTCGTTCTACGATGTTCGGCTGCGGATGGTATACAGGAGTTAACCTTTGTTCAATGCCAAGACAGGAGGTAAGATGTTGCATAATGGTTGAGATGAACTGTGGTCCATTATCACTAATTATTCGACGTGCTATGCCAAATCGAAGGAAAATTTCGTTTAATAATGTAGTTGCACAGCTTTCAGCCGTGGCTTCCTTGAGTGGGAACAATTCTACCCATCTACTCGTAGTATCTTCAACTACAAAGATCCAACGATATCCATTGCTTGGTGGTAGAGGTCCAAATAAATCTACTGAGATTACTTCGAAACGCTGATTTAGTGGTGTTGACTGGTACAACCCAACAGGTTTCTGATTGGAAGGCTTATATTTTTGACATTCAGTGCAATTCTTGACAAAGTCCGTAATGTTTTTGTTGATATTCTCCCAATAAAAATGGGGTAGTATTCTAGCTTTGGTTTTCTCGATTCCATAATGTCCAGCCGTTGGCGCCTTGTGGAAAGCGAGTAGAATATTTTCTTTTTCACAGTCGGGGATAACTAATGCCGCTTCTTCGTTATCATCTGTGTACTTGTATAAAATTCCGTTGTTCATTATGTAACCTTGAATTACGTACTGCTCTGCTTCCGTACCTCCGCTGTCTTCAAAAGCACTAATTATGGCTTTTAGCTTTGGGTCGGACAGTTGACCATTTCTTATTTCAGAAGGGCGTTGTGTAGGGACATCGATTTGAACGTGACATAATTCGCAGGATTGTGAAGGTGGGCGAGACAATGTGTCAGCTACCACGTTTGTTTTACCTTGAATATAATTGATTTTAATATCGTAACATTGTAATTGCATGGCCCATCTGGCGAGTCTACCAGTTGGCGATTTTAGTGACATAAGCCATTTGAGAGGCTGATGATCAGTCAGTAAAGTTATTTCTGATCCTTCAAAATATCCTCTAAACTTGTTCACTGCCCAAACTATTGCCAGTGCTTCACGTTCAGTTGTGGCGTAATTTCTTTCGGCTGATGTCAACAATCGACTAGCGTATTCAATAGGGTGCTCTTCGGAACCCTCCCCCTGGACCAAAACTGCTCCGATGGCATAATTACTAGCATCGGTTTTTAACAAGAATGGTTTGTTTTCATTTACTTGATGCAAAATAGGTGCGGTTACTAACAACTTCTTAAGCGTATCGAAAGCTTGTTGTTGTTCATTTGTCCATGAGAATGAAACATTTTTCTTTAGCAAGCTGCTCAATGGTTTTCCTACTTCTGAGAATTTGGGAATAAATCGCCGATACCAAGAGCAAGTTTGTAAAAATGTCAAAACTTCCTTTGCATTTCTTGGTGGATTCATCCTCTCTATTGCTGATGTTTTGTCTGGATCGGTTCGAATACCATTTTTGGTGATCAAATGTCCTAAATATTTGATTTCCTCACAACAGAATCGACTTTTCTCTCTGTGGACTTTAAGACCATATTCACCGAGTTTGTAAAATAATTTTTGGAGATCATTTATGTGGTCATTAAAAGTTGGAGAACAAATAATTATGTCGTCCAAGTATGCAAAAATACACATTTCGCCTAAGCCAGTTTTTATTCGATCCAAAAGGCGTTGAAACGTTGCAGGTGCATTACGAAGTCCGAAGCTCATACGGTTGAATCGAAATGTCCCAAAAGGGGTTATAAATGCTGTTTTGTTTTTGTCCGCTTCAGCGACAGCTATTTGCCAGTATCCTGATTGCAAATCAAGCGTACTCATGTATGATGTTGCTTTTGCGTCATGCAGTAAATCATCAATTCTAGGTAGAGGGTAACGGTCTGGTGTTGTAATTGCGTTAAGTTGCCGATAATCTACACAGACTCGTATATCTCCAGTCTTCTTGGGTACCATAACTACTGGTGATGCCCATGGAGAATCACAAGGTTCAATTATTCCTTGTGCAAGCATCTTTTGTACTTCCAACTTCAACTGGTCTTTTCTAGTTGGAGAAAGTCTATATGGCGGTGAAGCGATTGGCGGATGATTTCCGGTGTTGATATAATGCTCTACTCCTTTTGCATGCACTCCATCTTCCCAGGAGAAAATTGTCTCATGCACATTTAAGATTGAATCAAGCATTGTACGGTGTTCCTGTGACAGGTGACATCCTTCTTCGACGCGAAGTTCAATGGTGTTGAGAGGTATCCTGTGTGGTGGTGCGAAAAGGGTTTCAAGTCTAGGTTCCAGGTCTGACTGTCGTGTTTTTAAAAAAACATTTTCATAATTTTTGTCATCCTTTGGACTTTGGACATGTAGAGGAAGTGCATTACGAAACATGTCATATAATTCTTCTCTGTTGGATTTTGAAGATGTAGCTACTTCGTCATAAGTTTCGTCTATGGACATATTTAAAATTTGTTTCGGAGTATTTGCAAGAGGAGAAATAGGCTCGACTCTGTTGTATTCCATATTTAGTAAAGAGGCCGGTGTTTTCACTTCTCTTTCTATATGGTCGTAATATTCGAATGTAACATTCTGGTTATCAATAAAGCACCATGTTCGTTGTGCTAGGTTTAAAATAATACCAGCTTCTTCTAAGAAATCGATTCCAAATAATGTTATTTCATTTAGCCTTTCTGGCAACACGCTTATGTTTATCGTTTTGGATTGATTTCCCACAATGACTCTGCATGTTGTGCACAGCATATTTTTCCTGGTATCTAAACCGTCAGCTAGGGTGATGTTGGCACTTATCTTATTAAACTTATGCCCAGTATTTTTTAAATGCATAAAGAAATCATTGCCTGCAATTGTAGTCAAGGCCCCAGTGTCAATATAGGCGAGCATCTCTTTACCCTTTGCTAAAAATGGAATAGTTGGTATACCTCCTTTTGACGTGGCCTGGAAGCTTTGGATCTGAGTGAATGATTGACTGGGAGGTGTCTTTCGGCAATTTGGACAGTTGCCTCTATAAAAACCCTTCGTACCACACCCAAAGCAAACTATTGGAGGTTTAACTTCATCCCTGGGAACTGTTTTTTGTGCCTGTACTTCACTGGCTTTCTTCTTTCTACAGTCTTCCGTCGTATGACCTCTGTAGTTGCAGTGGTTGCATCGTGGTTTTTGCTTTAATGGTGGTGCTTCTGTGTATATTGGTCTGGTATTTATTGAGAGCTGTTCCCAGTCTCTACATAAAGTAAGCAATTCCTCGAAACTTGAAAATTGCTCCCTTCGTACATCCTTGCGAATGTTTTCCACCAATAGAGAATACACCATGTCAAGAGCCATTTCATCTGAAAATTTCGCATATGGAAGCTCTGCGATCAATGCTCTTTTTTCGCTTATAAAAATGTCTGCAGCTTCTCCTCTTTTCTGCTTGGAATCAAATATTTTCTGGAATATTATATGAGCTTTTCTATTGGGGGCAAATTGCTTTTTCAACAATTCAATGGCCCGTTTCCAAGTAGTAGCTTCGTTTTTTATGCCTTTCCACCACCTTATTGCGAAATCTTTAAATAGTAACGGTAACTCTATTAATGCTTCGTCATCCGATATATTTTTTACTTTTTTGAAAATTTCTACTGCCTGCAGAAAGTTGTCCAATTTTTGTCCATCTGCTTCTCCACAGAACCTTTCTGAGCATTCTGATAGGCTTGTTTTACGCCGCATCAAATCCTGCAGTTGGCGTTGAGTGAAATGAAGAACTTCTTCCTGATCCTCTTCAGCAGGAATCGCAGACCTAGTTGTTTTTGGTCTCGGCATTTTCTGGCAGTAGTAGATAGTTTTGCTCGTAGTTTCTGCCCTGTAGTTGGTGCGCCAGTTGTAAGAGGGGGGTAATATCTATACCGCCGGGAGGAACTCCTGACTAATATAAATATTCCTTCTGCCTGCTCTTAAAACAAAAAAAATCCTTGAACGTTATAGGAAATGTATTGATAGCCGAGAGGGACTCTCAACGTATCAATTCAATATCGACGGAATCTTCTTATATTCTTAATAGGCAATATATTGATAGACGAGAGGGACTCTCAACTTAACAATATCAAGACGGAACCTTCTTATATAAATGAAGTAAAAGAAGAAGTTATTTGCTGAAATAGATCTTAAGCTTTATTTATTCAATATAATCCAATTTTCTCATCTTTTACATCAATTTAGTTCTTCTATTAGTAAAGTTTCTTAGCGAAACTAAGTGTGAATTCTATAAAAATGATACAAAAGCTTTTCGTTAAATAAAATTTAAAATAATATAAAACTTCAGTAATTTACAAGGTATAAGTTTAGGGCTAAACTTTAAATAGAAAACTAGGTATAATTTTAGGAGTTAAATACATATTATAAACTGAAGTATAATTTTAAGAAATGTTATTATTATATAAACATTATAAAACTGCTTGGTTACAAAATCAAATTCCCTTAATATTGCATGTAGCTTTATGGAATCGTCCTGGTCGTTGGAAGAATCAGAATATAATAAATTCACTGTCTATTTGTCCACTTTCGTTCACTATCTGAATGTTATTATTATAGTATGCACCATTATACAAAGATTTTATTATTTTATTTTTTTTTTGTCTTACTTTAAACTTTTCTATTAAGCACTGTTCAAAACCACGTTACTAAAGCGAATGGCAAATAAATTACTCGATCGGCATATGAAATATTCTTGCAGAATGTTTACCGTTATCGTTCACGAGTCAAAGGATAACAACTTTGATTTGTCTCATTTTTACTTTGGTTTAAAGTGCATATGTATGTATATGATTCAAATCGAAACACCTTTGAATGAAACACATTTCTTGTCGTACGCGTCTCGACATGAATGTTCGCAGAAAATCGTATTGGTGTTGGTAACAAAAGAGGACGTGCATACTGCATATGTATAAGACAATTAATGTCTAGATCTTATAGTAGTGGTCTATCTATATACATATCTATCTAGTAGTGTATATCAAAAATCAAATGAGTTGCCACTTTGATTAGCCCTAAACAAAGCTCTAGATACTGCATGCCCTTGTGGAGATTATTAGTAGAGTACCTTTAGACGACTTCGGAATAAAAGATTATAATTATACAATACTAAAGTCCACTTTATTTAACATAAAATATTTCTTAGATGAAGATGAATATTATAATAATATAATTTAGGATACTTATAAGACGTGTGCATCACACGAGGTCAGCAAAGAGAAGAAAGTTAAATTTATTATTAAGTTATTAGCCTTCCGGCATTTGCTATTCTAGTACATTTCTTTTATATTCAGTTGTATAGTTAAAACAAAATTATTTTTAGTTTAGAAATTAGAAAGTAGGGTTCGCCACACCCTCTTATACAAGTAAGAGGTAAAAAGAAGCCACACTGGTGGAACTCAGGGCTGGATCCACTTCGAAAAGAATGCAGAAAACTCTTTAACAGAGCCAAAGCTTCTAGAGACATGTCTGACTGGGATTCATATAAAGAATCACTGAAGATTTATAAAAAAGAACTGAGGAAAACCAAACGATCATCTTGGAGAAACTTCTGTAGTAACGTTGAAGATTGCTCCGAAGCATCCAGGCTGCGCAAAATCCTCTCCAAAAATCCAATCATGCCAAGTTGCTTGAAAAACGCCTCTGGCCTCTGGACCAATTCAAGCGAAGAATCGCTCAACTTGCTACTAGACGTCCACTTTCCTGGTAGCTCTAATATTATTAATAACGTTGCACTTAATAATGGTGACAATACTTTACAACCCCCACAAGGTCTAGTCACTAGGGAAAAACTCAATTGGGCCATTAACAGCTTTAAACCATACAAATCTGCTGGTCCGGATGGTGTAATTCCAGCCGAACTGCAAGAAAATGCAAGTTTTCTAATACCCATCCTAGGAAACATCTTCAAGGGTTGCCTTAATTTGGCATACATCCCGATGTCTTGGAGACAAGTTAAAGTTGTTTTTATTCCAAAAGCTGGAAAATCCAGTCATGTAAACCCTAAAGACTTAAGACCTATCAGCTTATCATCATTCCTTCTCAAAACTTTTGAGCGTTTGATCGATATTCACTTAAGGGCAAGTATTGATAAGTCCCTCCTACCACAAAGGGAAATCAGTTGAAACGGCTCTACACAGTATAGTACGTACCATCGAATATTCCCTCCATCATAAAGAGTACACCTTAGTTGCCTTCTTAGACATAGAAGGTGCATTTAACAATGTCGACACATCTGCAATTGCACGTGTATTGGCATCTCTGAAGGTAGATAAGTCGATCAGCGAATTGATTAATCAGATGCTGATAAGCAGGATTATCAATTCAAAACTGGGCGATTTTACTACACAAAGGGGCGTCAGCAGAGGTACGCCACAAGGTGGTGTCCTATCCCCTCTCCTCTGGAACTTAGTAATAAATGAATTACTAACTACTCTAGAAAGAGAGGGATACAGAGTGTTTGCCTATGCGGACGATGTTGCTATTGCAGTAACGGGTAAACATCCCAATATACTAAAAGAACTCTTACAAAACGCTTTAAATAAGCTCACCAGATGGGCTAATCGGTGTGGACTAGGCGTTAACCCACAAAAAACCGACCTTGTCCTCTTCACAAGGAAATACAAAGTTCCATACATTGACCCTCCCCTCATAAACGGTGTACCACTTAAATTCTCTGATCAAGCAAAATACTTGGGTCTCATTTTAGACAAGAAATTAAGTTGGAAACCTAATATTCAAGAGAGAATAAACAAGGCCACAGTAGCCCTGTTCTCCTGTAAAAAGGCCATTGGTAATAAATGGGGCCTACAGCCCCGCATTACACACTGGCTATACACGTCGGTCATAAGACCGATCCTTACTTATGGAGTAGCGGTATGGTGGACGGCGCTAGATACAGCGACAAATCGCGATAAACTCAGCAAAGTCCAACGAACAGCCTGCCTGTGTATGGGAGGAGCACTTCGCTCCACCCCTTCCGCTTCACTAGATGTTCTGTTCCATCTAATACCGCTGGACTTTTTCAGCAAGCAAACGGCCGCTAACACTGCCATACGGCTTCAAGCCTCCTCTCTGTGGATCAATAATGGAATTGGCCACACCACTATTTTGAACTCGTTCAGAACTATAAGTAGTAATATTGACTACACCATATCCCATCCTCAGTTTAATAACTATAGCTTCAAGGTGACTATACCTCCCAGATCTTCTTGGGAGAATACATCATTTTTGAACGATGGTCCTATAAACTTTTATACAGACGGATCAAAAACGGAGGATGGGGTTGGTGGTGGCGTATACTCAGATAGACTTAACTTAAGTCTCTCCTTTCGTCTACCCGATCATTGTAGCGTGTTCCAAGCTGAAATCCTGGCTATAAAAGAAGTCGTATCCTGGCTTAGAGAAAACGTTATATCAACTAATGATATACGCATCTTCTCGGATAGCCAAGCTGCGTTAAAATCCTTAGACTCTGTCTCTACAAATTCACTAACAGCCCTAAATTGTCGATCATCTCTTACGGAGATGGCTACACAGTTCAAAATTCACCTTTTCTGGGTGCCGGGCCATAGAGACATTCCAGGAAATTGCAAAGCTGACGAACTTGCAAAAAGCGGAACAACTTTACCTCTGCTGGCTCATAATGCTAGCGTAGGTATCCCCTTAGCTACATGTAAACTCATGCTAAAGCAAGATACCATAGAGAAAACAAACTTCAGGTGGAATAACACCACCACCTGTGTAGCGACTAAACGAATTTGGCCTAATCTTAGCACCAAGCGCTCAAAACAATTAATCTCTCTGAGTAGATTGCACATTAGCTACGTTATAGGTGTCCTGACTGGGCACTGCTTAATAGGAAGGCATGCTATTCGACTTGGAGCCCCTGCAAATGATTTTTGTAGGAGTTGCTTGGACGAAGAAGAAGAGGAGACAATCTCTCATCTTCTGTGCACATGCCCTGCCTTATCACACAGACGTAGAATCCACCTTGGAGACTACTACTTTAACGATACCAGCGATCTAAAAAATTCAGACATTACTTGTCTCCTACGCTTCATTCGAAGCTCCAATTGGTTCAACGAGTTAAGCTGATTAACTGATCCATGTGGTATCACAACGGACCATACTTTGGTCTAAGTGTGTTGGTCGTCCCAAACCAACAGCCACTTTAACCTAACCTAACCACTTTGATGTAATGAGTTTCAACTTTGATTCAAAGAGCATTTATTTTCATATCAAAAATAAACGTAAATGAATTTAATATCAAACGTCTTTAAATGAACAACCAAGTTTTCTGAGTTTACTCTAATACATTTCAAAATAGAAAAACATTAATTCAAAGGTGTTTAACTAAACTTTGATCAATCAAACAATTTTCTTATTTAAAACAAAGTTGATCATATTTAAACTAAAGTGTAGATATAAATCAAAAGTTATAGCAACTTAGTTTCAAATACTTTCTTACTTAAATCTATGATGGTGTTTTTCTCTGGGTGTAATACGGACTAATAATAACTCTTTGTTAAACTTTTCTTTTAAATACTGTTAAAAAGCCAGATTGCCTTATTTTACGTAAGCAGACCTTATACAATTTATATTTCACAGAAAACAAAAACTACAGAGCTTGATTAGTTTTTTGAATCATTGTATGTTAAAATATTCCGGAAAATAGAATTGCTATGCATACGGATTAAATTTTCCAGAAAATTTCTTTCTTTAATATTAATGTTTATTTTAATGCTATTTTTTATTTTCGAAGAAGTTTACAGAGTTTTAATAGCTTAGATTTCTGCCTTTAAGTAGAAGTATTTGTAGTAGTAGTAGGTTAAATCATTGTCTGCTATATCCTTATTGTTTGTTAACTATTTTTTTAATCGCAGTGGACGCATCCTGTTTTTCCATTGTTCGGAGTTTCTTAAAAATTTCTATTTGGTATTTTTATAGTTTTGTCAACTTATAAACACTCTGCTAACTTTGTAATATTCTACCTCTTAACGTTTAAAAAGAAGTGATAAGTTGGATCTTAAATCCTTGATATTTTTTCATTCCCTGCTTAAAAGTGAAGATGTAATAAGGCTGATACAGTTCGATGGTAGCTTAGAAATAAGTTCTCTGAGTTGAAACCAAGCCTTTTCTCATTTGAGTGAGAGATTTTTTTTGTTTTTTGCCCTTGGAACAAAAGGTAATGATTTTACTAAATAATGAAAGCCCTTTTCATAGTAAATCTATCAAGTGAGCTTCGAATCCATTAAAATGAATTTATTTTTAATGTATAATTTACCTACCTGCCTGTTAACACCGTTTTTATCTTATAAATTCATCTCTCCCTCGTTAATTAAATATTTATTCAATAAATATCTTAACAAGTCTGTATAAAGATCCCTTTTAATAAATAAAATGTTTATTTAACTTTTTTAAATTTCTCAATTTTCTTAATTTTTTTTTTTCGATTTTTTTTTTTGGGATTTTAAAATAAAAAGTTATTTTCATCTCATCTCGATTCGATACATACTTGTATATCGAATATCGAAGTCTTTAGAGAGTATTCAATCCCAAAAATACTAAAGTAAGATTATTTTTTCTTTAGCTAAGAAGACCTTAACGTACACATAAATTTTGTATTTTCCAATAAAATGAATAAATAAATCTTGTTAACATCATATTCTCATTAAATGTTTGAAAATTTATACATTTTGTCTGTTTTTGTTGTTGTTTGTTGTCGTTGTTAAAGGAGATATCGTATTTATTTAGATTTTGTTTCAAATATTCAAGGAGCTAAAAACATAAAAAAAAGGAACCTAGCTTGTAGCTATATACGCCCCTTTATATCAGGGATTAGTTATATTCACGTTTGAGAGTAAAAAGAATAAATTCAAACCTAGGATGACGACTCTAGGAGTAAGTATCCTCGTACTTTACAAAAAAAGGACAACTTAAACATCAGACATAAGGCAAGGATACAGAGTTGGAAGCTGGAAAGAAAAAGGAATAAGAGATTTACTTCTTTCCACGCTCTTCAATATTATTCGCTGATATAGATATATTTACTACGTCTCCTCTTCTATATAGATAGTCCTTTGGAAAAAGGACGATTTATTTTACCTCGAATAGAACCTACATTTTTATGGATAACCGTTTTGCTAGCATATAAAACGACGACGAAAACCATGAAAATGAGATAAAAAAATAAGATATCGAAGTGGAAAAGTAAGGAAAATAAAAGCCTTCAAGGTGATTCGAGGAGTTTGTTTTTTTTTCTTTTTAATATCATAGAATTTGAAAAAAGAAGATTCCAAAAGACCAGGATAGAGCAAGGATAATTGAAATGTTGGATGTATCCAATGGAAGGTATTCAATTTATTTTCATTTAGAAAGATAATAAAAAAAAGCCAAACCAACTTGGTTGATATCAAGTAAAATGGACTTGTATTTTTCTTATAAAGGTTAGGTACCGTAGCGTAGGTATGGCGGGAGTATGAAGAAACAAAAAACCAATTTACCTGCATGAATTTAAGATTCATTGAAAGGTTATAATAATGAACTGTGTCTATAGAAATTTGTTTGTGGATTTTATATCATTTATTTTAGACACCTATACTCGTAGATCGATATCCTATATTTATAGCAAATTGATTAAATGTAACAAATTAAAAGCAAAGCAATTTAAGGAATTAGCAAGAGGTGTATGAAGGAAATGTATACAAGGTTATTTAATGGTAAGAAGCTTTTTGCTCGTAATTTGTCTGTTGTTCTTAATAAATTAAACTTATTTTGGTTTAATATACCTAAGCTAATTTTTAGAGTAGGTATTGGAATTAAATAGCTTTGGTTTCACTCTTCGTTATTTTTCAATCCTAAGTGTTTGAAATTGACGATTTCTTGTGGTATGATTTTATGAGTGTCAAGAAGTGTCGAAAGAAAAATCAATATCAGGTCTAACAAAACCGAAATATTTTATAGTGCAATGTTACGGGAAGTTGATTTGGTGTGTGTATCCTTAAAAACAATCGAAAAACATAGAAATCACTATAAAATAAAATCTTTCACATTTACTATTGCAAATTACTAAGCAATAAACCATTCAATATAAATTCTTATCATTTTTTAGAAGAAGCTGTGCTGTGATAATATTAAGTGAGTAAACCAAACAACAAAATCGTTACAAGCAAGTTTACCTAATTCAATACTTCAGAGGATTTATTGTCGAATTGATTGTAGGGGCTTACATTGAAATATCCTCTTTTTCGGAATAAAACAATCGTTGTAAAAAGTACAGTGTAGAGTAGGAAAAAAGACATTAAAAAAGTCAAGTGAAAAGCTGCTTCACTACAATTCCTCAATTTGTATGAATATTGTTGAGATACATAAAAAAGAGAATAAAGTTGTTCAAAATTTTGAGAGTAATGTAATGTAATGTACTGGATAAATAACTCATAAGAACGAAAAATTGTAAAAATACTACTAATATAATTATTATTTGCTTATGAAACCTATTGCATAATAAAAGTAAAGGAATTTGTATGTGCGTTTCAATAGGCTTTATATCCCATATGCTTGAAATGCTACTTAACAATCTTATCAAAAATGTACAGTTTAAGGAATCAATCATCTTCTCGTTAAATTTTTTTGAATGTCGAATAATTTCTTAACGAAATAATCTTGTATATTTAGTATATATGGGTGATTATACAAAAGTTGGGTAACTTTTGAGGATATTTTGTTTACGATAGTTTTTAAATCAAACTTCTATAAATTCGGGTGTATATGATAGCTAATCTAATTAATATATTGTTCCCAATCGGGCCAGTCACGTTTTTTGAGTACATTGTAAGATATTTAAAAATTTCAGAATTTGACTGCCAGGGGATTGACGAGGTAACATAGTAATGATACATGTTATACACAGTTTTGAATATTATAATGAAATTTAATACAAATTAGTAAAAATCTCTTAGGATTTAATAATGATCACTTAAAAGCACTTAGTATAACAATTAAAATAATTATTAATATGTAATACTGGGAGAAAATACTATATAAGTTTTCAAAACAGACTTTCGACATTTGACGTAACGTTATTTACTTATCTTTTACTACTTTTACATAGTTTTACTTAATATTTCCAAGTACTCAACAAACAATAATAAACAATAATTTAAAAAATAATAAACAAAATTTAACAATATTCATCTTAAAGCCTAGTACGCAGATGAAGTGAAACGAATTTTTTCGGCGGTCTCCAAGTGCAGAGCGAAATGAAAACGAAAACCACAGCGGAAAAATATTTGTGGAGAGTTCTGTCTGGAAGTTGAAGTTCAATTTTAAGCCTAGTACGCTGCTGATGCGAAACAAAATTCCCATACAAAAATGACATGACGAAATCATAAACGAAAATATTCGAAAAATTTTTCAATAAATAAATAAAACGTCAAAATTTCGCAAGCAATTAATATACCGGGCAATTAAATTGAGAACGAAAAGAGTGGAGAATTGTACGAAATCTAGTACAGCTATCCACTAAAATGACACATTTCGTCGTTCAGCAGCGTACTGTAAAACGAAAAGCACAGCGAAATTTTTCGTTTATGATTTCGTCATGTCATTTTTGTATGGGAAATTTCGTTTCGCATCAGCAGCGTACTAGGCTTAAAAGTACTAATGATCATGAAATGAAGAACAATAACAATATACATACCTGACACAGAACTGACGCCATAGGACTGACGAAAAAGACGAAATTTGAGATTATAATCAGGACTAATGTTTTTTTTTGTAATTTCGAATATCAACAAACTACATTTAACAAATCATAGTCTAATATGTATAAATAAAAATAAACTTTAGATTAAAAAAAACAGTAACGACTCACCATAGGACTGACATGTTGACTGGCTAAGCACGTGTATAGACAACAAACATAACCCAAACTCTCTTACAGATATGGTGGCCGTCAAATTGTGCGACCCGCAACTAACTTTATTACCAACATTAAAATTCAAAGTGGGATTTGACAGTGAGTAGGCGATATTTCGCAAGAATTTCAAATTTAAATAACACACAAGGGACTGACGAATGAAACTGAACACAAAATTTCTTATTTTTTTAAATAAAGTGGAGAACACTGCATTATGAAAGTTGTAGTATATATTAAACTATATACATCGCAGATTGTATTAAATTAATAAGTTTTCTCAAATCAATGATAATGTTTAATAGACAGTCACTTAATGGTTGGTTTTCAGGGTTGTGACATGCCAGAGGACTGACGTTTTAAGAACTAATTGTGTTTTTAATAACTTGTATTCAAAATGAAGAACTGAAATTGGGTGACTAAATAAAGGTCTTTCCATTGTTTTAAAATAAATTGCAATCTCAATAAAATATAATCAGACTTTGTATATATTGGTTGATGACATCGAGTTACCCAACTTTTGTATAATCGCCCATATATATGTTCATAAATTGTGTTTTTATATTGGGTCCGCCAAATAACTTCTTTTTTTTTGAAAATGCTATAAAAAAAAGTAGATACTGAATATTTTCACAAATTTCTTTATTATTTGAAAGCACAATCTTTCCGGTTAATAATGGAAAATAATTTCATATAAAAGGTTGCCTCGGCTGGCTATGCAGTAGCCTACATCGGATCGGTCCAATTTTTAAGCACATTATCGATTGTGTGCAGCTGTATTTCACCAATAATGGCTTCACGAATATTGTCCTTTAAAGCGACCTTAGCGCCAATTGTCTCTGGCTTGTCGGCGTAACAGTTATCTTTTACGGCACCTCACAAATAATAGTCCAACCGCAGCTCCGCGGTGGCCAAACGACATCAGCTCTGCGGCTGATAATGCGGTCTTCAAAAACAGGGCGCAAAACATCGAGTGTAGCTTCGGCTGTTTGGCACGTAGCGCTGTCATGTTGAAAAGGAATGTTCCCAATATCCTCCTCTTCAATTTTTGTGAACAAAAATTCGTTCAGCATGGCCCAACAACGATCGCCATTGACTGTAACGGCCACTCCTTGCTCATTTTCGAAGAAAAATGGCCCAATTATGCCTCTAGATCAAAATCCGCACCAAACAGTGACTCGAAAGGATAAAACTAATTATCTGTCAAATCAGACATGATTTAAATGTTTTCATTCACGAAATAAGCACTAGTTGAAAAAAAAACGTTAGATGGCGGACCCTTTATGTATGTTGTCGATTAATATTGTCCAGTATTCTAGTAATCCGCCGACTTCTAAGACTATACCTAGCTTTTTCATAACAATAATTCTGAAGCCGTTGTATTTGTTGCCAGCTATTTGCTTATAGCTGTCAACAAATACAACGGCTCCAGAATTATGTGAACAAAGGACAAGGAGGTAAGTTTCTGAAGTTTTAGAGCGTACATAACTGAGTAAAACTAGACGAGATTTAAGCAAGCCTCGCAGGCCTGCAACACCAATATTTGAAGAACGAATTATATTCGTGATCAAAAATTAATGCAAAAAGTACTGCAATGTTCCAAAGGCAGTAAGAAGGATTATTCCTCATTCCCATTTCCTATTCCTGTTCTAAATGACGCAATATTCGCAGCAAAATCTACCTTGATAGTGTCATGAATCCCCCAATTCTTTAGAGCATTAATGATTCTATGAGACTATTTTTTTGTTCGTCCTCGTACTGTAGCGAGAATCTTAAAATATATTTAAAAATAAATAAATCTGCTGTTTCGGATAGTATCCTAAGTAAGCTTTTTCATTTATTCTATTATTCTGGACTCGATCTGAGTATTTAAAAAAAAGCAGTTCTTAAGCAAATCGAAACAAAAACTAATCATCTTCTCATTCAATTTATCAACCGATTGCACTATCGTCCTTTTTTCCATGGTTATGGAAACGCTGATTTGTTAGCTTTAAAACCATCTTGACAAGTGAAAGCAATAGGTCCGGTTGATCTCTCGACTGTTAACTTCGTTTGGAAGAAAGTAACATTATTGCACTTGATATTAAAAGAATTTGATAAAGTCTTGCATCTTGCTCACTTATCGAAAATGAGTGCTTTCGGTGTAGACGAATCGTTACTTACTCGTTGTATTAAAAACCATCTTTTGAACCGTTCAATACAAGTTTATTGGAGCGATGAGAGTCTAAAATCTACAACAAAAATACTGGTGAGCCCCAAGGTTCCGTTTTGTCGCCGACACTTTTTCTTATTTTCCCAAATAGTCTCCTGTCCATAACTTATTTTAATAGAATTGTGCAATGGGGAATAAGAAACTACGTGGAATTTATTGCTTTCAAAACCAATTGCTGTCTTGTATCGTCAAAGCAAGTTTACCTCCTTGACATTATCCATAAGTGTTGTTTGCATCAATGAAACTGAACATCTTGATATTCTCGGTACGTGTCTCAGCAACCTTATAACCTTATCTTATAGAACAATCACATATTTGATGCAGTAAAATCTTTGTGTTTTCTTAAACGATTCAAGAATTTCGTCTTTTTTACGGACCTGACTACAAAAATTATATAATTGCAAATCTTTATTATAACTATCATTTCTGGCTTGGTGCTCCAGAAACTAATTTAAGCCTCTTAAAAAGTGTCCGAAAAAGTTTCTTGAATCAACATTATTCATCGTTATTTTAACCTACCATAGCCAGTTATATTCCTTCCGACAAACAGTGTAACCGTAACACTCATGCTCTCACACTCCTAGAAAGGCCCATCAGTTTATTCTTGAGCCCAACTTCCGAATTGCTATAAAATACGTGGAAGGCCTTGCCATGCTCTATATTTCCTTTTCATTGCAATATTCAAGAATTCAACGCCAATGTGTACCGAAACCATTAAAAAACACCCGATATACATATAAATCAAATGACTTAAAACTTATAATGATTTCTTTAAACTTGTTGTAAAAGTTAACTCAAAAGTCATCAGGTATATTGGAATATGCCTTAATTGTTGGAAGTGATAGCAAACGTCAATTCTAGTTTGAAATTTGTGGAGTTAACAAATACAATATAAAAATATCCACATCAACAAAACATTAATCGCAATAATATCGCAGGAACACTCAGTAATTCGTCTTTGTTGAAAATATTGTTGCCACTATAAAGCAGAAAGAAATAAAGGGTGAGTTGTGACTTCATATGACGTAAGAGAAATTTTCAATTCCGCATAAGTCCACGAAAAACAAAAAGTGATACGATATAATAAGGTTTGGGATCTCTAAACCTCAAATATGACAGTTATATACACATTTTCTATTCCACAACTGCTACGTGCTGTCATCTAAAGCTAATCATTTTTAACATCACGATGAAGTGAAGCTATGGTAGGTATTAACGTTGAAAATCTCTTGTGCGTACATGACTGATAGCCATGGTACAACCACTAACAAGAGATTTTTATCAAAATAATTGAAAAACTGACAGGTTACTTACGGATATTTACTCATACAGAGGACTTCGATCAATTTATGTCAATCTTTTAAAATTATTTTCCTGTGGCTTCAAAAATGCTTGGATTTGATTTGATCTTGTGCGGTTTCCTTCATTTGTATGCAAACATAGCATAATTAATTTCAAAATTGCTGCTTGTTAACATTTTAAATCTCTTAGATGTATATCATAGTCACTATAAAATCCATTCTATATAATCTTTTGTATAAAATTGAATCACTAAAAATGTCAACCTCGTGCTCTTCGTGGAATTGAAACGTTTTAGAGATAACTAGCTTTTGGTTGAAGAAGTAAACCACCGTTTATCTTCTTGTCATCTTAATCTTTAAACCGCATGTCTAATATAGTTTAGTTATATTACAAACCCCAACATAAAATAAAACAAAACTATGAAGGTCTTAAACCACAACGACCTTTTCACTTTATACATAGGTATAGGCACCTATATAGATACTCGTATATAGAAGGCGACAGGTTAGGTTAGTTATATAGCCTCGATTAACCCAAAAATGTTAAGTAAATATTTTTAATAAAAGGTTAGATACAATACTCTTCCTATACATATATATTCCAAAGAGGAAAGGGGGAAGGAAGGTGTTTTTGAAAATAAGATTATCATCTATATATTGACTGGGTATGGAAAGGGGGATTATACCGCACATCATCACCGTCGTCGCATCGCGTATCGTTTGTCTTCGTTGTTCGTCCTGAGCGAATATTTCCATAAGCATAATCAAAATTCATGGGGATTATAGGGTTTGTTTAGCATTATTTAGGGCGGCTAAGAAGCAAGAAGAATAATTATGACAGGGTGGTTTTGGGGAAGAAGGAGGGCTTTGAACAAAAAGAAGAAGAAGAAGTTTATTTTCCAAAATGAACATTTAAAACGTTTCTGCCATTCAAATCATCAGACATATGAAAATAAAATTCTCGACCGATGGGTAGCAATAACTTCCTCCTGTATATTTCAAAACATCACCTGCAAAATAAGTTTATCTTCCAAAATTTTAAATGCTATTGAATTTGAATTTCGTTAAAAATGTCGACCCGTTTTTAAGGTATAAAATTTAAAAGCTTGTTTGGTACACAATTTATTTAAATCGGTTCATTAGTTTCTGAGAAAATTTAAAAATAAAATAACAGTTCTGTTTAGGGTACCCTTCTCAAGCAATAGAAAAATATAGTTTTTATATTAAAAGCATCCAAGTAAAGAACAACAATTTGGAGCAAAATCTATCGGAACGTTTTTGAGAAAATTCAAATTTTCGATTTTCGAAATTGGAAAGACGTCTAACCAGATAAAAATTTCGAAGTTTGAACTCAACTCACAAACAGGCAGACGGACTGAAATGCCGGATCCACTTTTTTCCACCATCGTTATGACATATTTGATTAAAATCACGAGTTCGAAATTTTGTACAAATGCAATAATTTCATTGGTCATAATAGTTCCTACATGTCACAAGTAAAAAAAGTATAGGGTGTATTCATAAACGTCAGCCTAACTAAGAACTGCGTTATCTGCATTCATAAAGTCAGATTTTCGATCGAACTAACCTAGTCGAACTGCAGTACCTACCGTTCATAAACGTCAGACTGTCGTCAGCGTCGGCCAGATTGTGCTGCAGCTGAATTTGTTTGGCTGCAGAAAGAGCCACATTGAATGTGGACCTCGACATCCTAAAATGACTACGGAATATATCGCCAGGATACTTTGAAATCACCTTCATGAAGAAGGCATTTTTCGGCAATATGCGATAATTTTTTAAGCTTAAAAATTGTTTCGTTATAATTTCCTTTCTATTTTTTCTTTGCAAGATATTTGTGCCAATTATAATTTTCTTTTCTTTTTTGGTAAGCAAATCAAAAATCAAATTCAACAAAATTTGTTTGGCAGCCATTTTTCTCTGACGTTTATGAACTCTGTTTACATACAAATCAGACTAAGTCAGACCTTTTTGTTTACTGCAGACATTCTGCATTGGGAGTGCGTTCACAAATGCATCAGAAAAGAAATGCGATTGTACTAGCGCAGATTTTCTGCGTTTATGAATACATCCATACTTTAAGCAGCTTAAGGTGTGTCCACACCAAAGAAAAATTTCGTGAAGGAAAGGATTGTTTAAAAAGAATTCAAGTTTTTAAAAAAAAAAAAAAAAAACATTTCAAAAACTATGCAGAAACTTTTCAGGAATGTGGCTCCTTTTATTTCATACATTTTTATAAATTGGATGGAATTCTCGTTGCCTTACACTTTTCGCTACATTTTATATTTATATTAAAACCAGTAAGGCTATAAATGATTGGAAAACATTCCATTAGAAATGAAAACCAGAGAAACATTTTAGAAATGTTTCGAAAGCGTCCAGACTAAAGCAAATATTTCCAAATTGTGTTTCTTAAAGTTTCTGAACTTTTTCAAAAATGTTTTGTTTGATTTGGACAAATCGTGAAAGCTAAAAAAATAATAATAGCGACGACTGTGATCGAATTGATTGGATTGATTGAATGTACAACTTCTCCATTTTGAGTCAATTTTGACAGATATATACAATTTGTAACATTATTTAGTGACATTGCATTTATTTTGTTTCATTTCATTGCATTTTTTTAGGGTGTCATATTGAATCCCCAAAAAAAAGAATCCCCACGGGATAATATCCCCAAACAAATTTAATCCATTTTGATAATATCCCCAGAGACATAAGACAAATGGACAAAATCCCCAACTAAATAATTTATTTTGCCAAAATCCCCACGAAATCTCCAAATCCCCAGTATCCGTGCATATCTTCATTTATGCATGCAGTTTTTAGAAGAACTCTTATGAAATTCTCTTATTGTGATATTTATAAATGATAATGATAAACAGTTTCTAAACAAAAAATCACTATGAAGGCATGCATTTCTCAGTCTGACTTTAGTATTGATAGAGAATCATTGTATTCGTAGTGCTTGTTTAGTGCTGTCTAAGTGTTGTTTTGTAGTGTCGAGTATTTCTTTAATTTTGGAATAAAAATTGAAATGGATGATGTTATTGTTTCCAAATCTTTTGCTTGCATTTCATGCAATATAAATGAAATTTAATATATTCAAAACAATTATGTTCAAGTAGTGAATCATGCGATTTAATTGCGCGCGCGATTTAATCGCATGATTCACTACTTGAACATAATTGTTTTGGAGATATTTACTTGGGGATTTTCACCCTGGGTATTTTCTCTTTGGGAATTTTGCTGCTGGAGATTTCGTTTTGGGGATTATGGATTTGGGGATTTTCCTTTGGGGATTATATCTTTGGGGATATTATCACCAACCCATTTTTTTAAAAGAAAAATTCCTTAACAGTGACACATTAAGATTTAAATCTTTTAGAGTATCGATAATTTGAGAACTTTACATTTAAAACAATCGTTCAATTCCAAAAACTGCGCGAGCCTATTGTAATCTTTGTATATGAAAACTATAGTACTCTCATGGGCAGAATTTTTTTACGCGACCGGATGCCGTCGTCGTTGGCGGTAGTATCGAAAATGGAGAAATTTCGGGGGAGCGAGAGAAAAATATTATTTCCATTCCCATAAGCAGCCAGCAGAATAAGGGAGACAGTTAAAAAATTCACTACCATTGAAAAACGTCCAAAAATTAAATATCCATCTTTTCATTATACCTACATAAGTTGTCAACAATTTTGTAACCAGCTTTTAAATAATTGTATTAGATATCAATTAACAAATTTATTTATTTAAAAAAAAATCATCTTTCTAAGACTTTAAAAATTTAAACTCGATTTGAAAACAAATTGTAAGAAAGGTTTAGGCGATTAAATTTTTTTAATTTATTAAGCTACCTATCTATTATTGGATAAGAATACAATACCTACATATTTACTTGTCTATAATAGTTCAAGTTATAATTCCCTAATACAATCCTCAAATCATCAAAAATATAAAATCTCAACCAAGAATATAAAATTCCTACACGAAATCACAATTCACCTGTTTTTGTCTTATCATCTTTGTATAGAAAGACTACCGTTTTGCGTATGTAACCTTTGTATATGAAAAAGTTTTCATATACAAAGATGTAACCAAAAAATATAACCACACCAAAATACAAACACAAAGAAACAAATGTGTTTTCCTCACTCACTCAGACTTTCGTTGATTCTCTGTAGTCTTTTTCTATTTCAAATTATAACATTTTTAATTCTCCCAAGTCTCCCGACTGCAAATCGATTTCTCCATTAATGTCTTGACTAGACGTTCCACACAAAATATCTAGATGCCGCCCTATTCGACTCCCACCATGAGAGTACTATAGTTTTCATATACAAAGTTGTAATAAATATGGCAGACGTTCAGTGCCTACAAAAAAGATGATGAATTGAAGTGGCCTCCTCGTTTTCAGTCTTCAACGGTACAGGATTTTTTTGTTTAAATTTATTTAATAAGAAAAGTTTGTACCAGCTAGGCAAAGAACATTTGACGACCTAAAAGCTCATTAACGATCTAGAAACAGCTATCTAAACGCCCCAAGCACTATAGAAAATGTTGTGCAGAATGCCCGCAAAAATGGAGCTTTTTTTATTCATTTGTGAAAATCGTTCGAAAAATGGCGGAGTTATTCAATGTTCAAATCTGGATAAAATCTAGATGGCGCAGCCTGCATAAGCTATCTCCATTTCTACGCTCTTACAGGGCTTTAAAAGGCTTGCCGTAGTGATCATTTCGGGCTTACAAGTTTCTCCTTTTTTACTTCAATCTGTGCGTCAAATTTCTTAAATGGACGTCGCTGTCTGAGAAGATGATTTATTGCCAAATTCTGAATCCAATATTCTGACCAATATTCCAGACTCTCAAACTAGTTAACCTTTTGCATTTCCTTCAGTATTTTTGGCATTATATAAAGTCTTGTATATCAGTATGATGTTGATCCCAAAATTGAACATCACTCCAAATCATTTTATTCTTTACAAACCAAATTGAAATGTCAAATTTTACAGAATATTTTGACAACTGAATGTCATTGATAAATTTGACAGTTGCTTGATTCCTGAACATACGAGTACGAATTCTTGTTTTAAAAACTGTCATTGATATATATGCATTTGCATATAAAATATGTTTTAAGCCATCTTTAAACACTAATTTATGCAAAATATGACCAAAATTGATGAAGCTATTAATAAAAACAATGAAAATACAATCATTTTAACTTATTTTATCAACAAAATTCGATATCAGTGATTTTTTCCTAAAAATTTAAGCCATTCTGTTGCAATCAACAAAATGAAATTAAGAAAACAAGTTTGAAAGAAAAGTTCATAAAAATCGGGACTAGGTACTGTTGTTTTTGGTCTTAAGAAAAATTAAAAGAAAAATTTGGACGTAAAATCTGCTTAATAACTTAATTGAAAAGTTTGGCCTCTATTGACCCAATATTTAAGGCTGTATGGGTGGGGTCAGAAAGATGGAATCACTGGGCCCACATTTTTCGATTTCTCTACCATCGTAATGTATAATTTTTAATTAAAATCGAATTTTCTTACGAATACAATACTTTCCATTTAGTTCCAATATTTCGCAAGTAAAAACAGAAAAAATGTAAAAATTCTGGTGAAACGCGAATACCCTCTATGTGCGTTCTACGACTACGTGATGAGTGCTTTTGAATATGAGAAAAGAACTTCATTAAAATTCCTTGCAAGGACTGATATAGGATATTGGGAAAAATGTACCTCTGTTTACTTTTATTTTTGTCAGTGGCACCGTTCGAATGACTACGAAAACGACAACGTGCAGGATAATGGTGTTGTTGACCTTTTGTGTTTGAGCTTATATTTAAAACCCACGAACTCATTATTATTATTTTTTTTTTTTGAAAAACGGAAATCAGCAAAATGAAGTTGTCTTAATTTGTTTTTGTCAATATAAGTAAAATTTTACTCGAATAGAAATGGAAGGACCATTAATTCGATTAGAAACACGGATGTTCAGCTGACACCATGTCCAATTTAAATCAGCAAATCAATTTTGTGCATAGAAATTCGTGCGTTGCGATTCGTGACTTTGATGCTTCGTATAGAAAACCCTTTTACGAGGTTGCATCATTTGAGAACAAAAATAAGATAGGGGTCTTTTCCATCGGTCTACATATGGCGTTGCGTCGTCGGTTGGTAAGAGGTTAGGGTCAAGCTAAGTGTAGATTGGTTCCCCTGTAAAAGTTGACACAAATTCAAAGGATCACGATTTGATTACTTTTTTTGTTGAACTCATAAGTCCTGACAGTTCCTCATCATATACCATACGCACGAAGCAGGTAGGAAATAGGAACCTATGTTGTTATCTATGATGTTGTCCAATGTCCATCTCCGTCATCAGACAAAAAACGAAAAATGTTAATACGAGATATGATGATGGAAAGTTTTGGAAATTTCAAGGCTGTACGTTGTTGGTGCGTTGTCAGTGTTCATCAAAAAAGGAAGTTACCTATACCTTTTTGTATAAATTGAAGTCAACTTAAATTAAATGTTGGTACACACTCGGCAGGATATATAGGAATTGGAATTCAAAGCACGCTTTTGTGTTGACATTTTTAGCTCAAATATTGGAGAGATTTTCGAAAAAAGGACACGAGTATCTACAACATTTACATACTTTTTAAAGTCAAAGCTCAAAGGCGCAAAAGTTACATATGTATAAAGGTGTGTCTAAAAGTTAAAAAAAAAGTTTAGTGAGTTAGCTTTGATTCAAATTAACTATCTACCTGACGGGAATGGTGTTGAAAGACGATCGATACTTGTTTAACTTACCTTTTTTTGTTTATTAGGTAATTTAAAAGTTTTATGATGGTTAAAGAGACTGAAAGCAGCAGCTGTTGGGGTATTCAAGAAATTCAAATAAATTGGACAACCAGGTAACTAAAGTTAAATGAAATCGATTAAATAGTTTTCTTAAACCACAAAGGTCAGTTTTTTTGGGTTTATAAATCTCATTACAAGCATACTGGTTTTAATGAGTCTTTGTAAAATATATTTTCTTAATGTTGGTAGGGTTAGGTTTTTGTATTGTGTTCTCTATTTAGTTTCGTTGAAAACTAAAAATTAAAGTAAGGTCAACCAGAAAATTAAAATGATAATCCCAAATTTCAAAAGAGGTTGGGAGCTTGACTCTAGCTAATGACTTCCCATTGGCACCCTTACAATAAGTGAAATTTTTATTTAAAGAACTTCAAGAAGTGTTTGTGAGAGGTTACTCAATTAATTAAAGTTCAAGATGTTTCCTTGTTGAGATATTCCGGACACTAATGTAATTTAGTATTGCATTTTTGGTAGATTTTTTTTTTTTTTTTTATAAACGGCCATTTGTTTCTTTTTAACTTCCCATAGGAAGTTATTGTAATGGGTCCGATTTGTCAAATTGAAAATTTTGAAATTTCTTGACGTTTCAAGGTCCCTAGAGTCGAAATAAAAGATTTTTAGAAAGATGTCTGTGCGTGCGTGTGTACGTACGTTATTACGTCCGTACGTCCGTATGTCCGTACGTCCGTACGGCCGTACGTCCGTATGTCCGTATGTCCGTATGTCCGTATGTCCGTATGTCCGTATGTCCGTATGTCCGTACGTCCGTATACGTTCGCGACGTGTTTTTCGTCGTCCATAGCTCAAGAACCAGAAGAGATATCGACTTCAAATAAATTTTGTTATACAGATAATAAGGCAGAAAGATGCAGAAAGGGCTCTCAAGAAAATTGCGTGGGTGGTTTTTTTACCATAGCAGTTTAAAAAAAAGGTGAACATTTTGGTTAAACCTAAATATCTCATGAACCAATGACGTTAGAGACTTGAATTAAATTTTATATTATATATTGTAACGTGAAACAAAATAAGTATATTTTTGGAAAAAAATCTAATTAACGGTTTTTTTATAAATCAAAAAAACTGAAAAAAAAATTTGTCACTTTGAAAATTTTACGACTAAAATATAATTTCATCTCCAAAGCAATTTTGTGCAACGAAGAATATTGTTTTTGTTATCTGATAAAATTTTGAGAAAAATCTAATTAAAAGTTTTTTTTTATAAAAAATAAAAACCTAAAAAAAACATTACTCAAAGTTGGTAAAAATTGAATTTCGACTCAAATATCTTTTCAAAAACTTGAGATTCAGGCTTTAAACTTATTTTATCTTATAAGAAATATTGTTTTCAACATTAGGAAAAATTTTGAGAAAAATCGAATTGACAGTTTTTTTACAAAAAATAAAAACCTAAAGAAAAATTAATAAAAGTTTGTAAAAATTGATTTTCGACTCAAATATCTTTTCAAAATTTTGAGATATTGGCTTTAAACTACTTTTATCTTTCAAAAAGTAATGTTGTCAACATTGAGTAAAATTTTGAAAAAAATCGAATAACAGTTTTTTTTACAAAAAATTAAAAACTGAAAAAAAAAATTAACAAAAGTTGTTAAAAATTGATTTTTGACTCCAAAATCTTTTCAAAAATTTGAGATAATGGCTTCTAACTAATTTTAACTTATAAGAAATATTGTTTTCAACAATACGAAACATTCTGAGAAAAATCGAATTCCCAATTTAAAAAAAAAAAAATAAAAACCTAAAAAAAAAATTTATAAAAGTTGGTAAAAATTGTTTTTCGACGTAAATGTCTTTTCAAAAAATTGAGACATTGGCTTCAAACTAATTTTATCTTTTAAGAAATATTGTTTTCAACATTTTATAAAATTTTGAGAAAAATCGAAATGACAGTTTTTTTTACAAAAAATAAAAATCTAAAAAAAAAAAAAATACTAAAACTTGTAAAAATTTACTTTCGACTCAAATAGCTTTTCAAAAATTACAAATATTGGCTTCAAACTTATTTTATTTCACAGAAAATATAGTTTTCAATATTCAGTAATTTTTTTTATAAAAATCCAACAGTCCGTTTTTTCATAAAAAAAATAAAATCTACAAAAAATAGTATGCAAATTTGGTAAAAATTGATACATATAGACAAACTTTTAAGCAAGACAATTCGACAGACGGGATGGGAAGTTATCAATGTGGGTCGCATCCCAGCCTCTTTTTTAACTTTAAGTATGAGTCAATAATCTGTTCCGTCATGTGGTTCTAAATTAATATTGGTTTTTAATTATTCCCTTTTTACCCATCATCACGATCACGAAAAACCATCAAAAGTATATTCCGTTTTTTTTTTTTTTTTTCTTTTCACATTCAATATAATATTTTGATTGTTCAAAAACTGTAATTAGAAACTTTTCAAAAGTATTCCATTTAATTTAAACTTTCACTTAAGGTAGTTTATCTCAATGGCAAAACAAAAAAACAAGTCCTTAATAAATCTATATACGACTAAACGACTATAAGACTATAAGACTTTTCAATATACGTAGTACACTTCGAGTCGTCATCTTCCTCTTCGTCTTCAGTTGTAGTCGTAGGGTTGTGTTGTAAAGATATATAAAATAAAGTACTTTTTTGAAACTTGCAACACAAGCACGTGGCAATATTTCAATGACACTACACTTTTTGTACTTTTTTTTGTTTTAGGTACTATTTTCTTTCAATTAAACAAAAAGTCTATTTCTTTAGTTTAAAATTTAATTATCAAAGGAAAATCACATTTTATGCAGTTTTCTTTAAAGAAAACAAAAACAAAAACTCAGAACAAGGATGAAAGTAAAGGACTCTCTTCTATGTATGCATTTTTATACAAGTTTAAGGACTTGTCCTCTAATTGATAACTTTTGCTTTTTTGTTTGCAATCATAGAGATATCCCTTTTTTGACTTGAACTTGTTCCATCAAATACATCTCTCAAGTCCTGATAAGCACCAACGAAGGCCAAAGAACGAAGGACGAATAGAGAATATCCTTCATTTTAATTATTATCAAGTTTAAGTTCTCGTTTTACATTAAATTAGTTATTTTTTTTTTTGTTCTCCTCGATTTCCTTTTGTTTCAAGAACTATCAGAGTGTATCTACATTGTATAGCGAAGCCTCTTAGTGCTGATGACTTTGACTCCGGCGAATTGGGAGTTTTACTATATAGGTATACATACATATAAACGGCCATCATAACAACCATTATGGCCATCGCGTCCAATTGGCAATAGAACGAGTCCTTGTAGACAATTTGTAAACAATATGAAATGATTATTTATTGCCCAATAATACAATTATGATGACTGTAAGGACTCTCTCTTCGTTCGTTGGCGTTGTCCTTTGGATGGGACGTAGGGCTTCAGGCTTCCCACAGAACAAACCAACAGGTTTTAAGCATGCTAACGGTTAGGAAGTCTTTATTTTCGTTTTTGTTTTTAACTTACTACTGCTCTTGTTGTTGTTTGACGTTTGAAGGTCATCATCACAGGGAGAAGGTGTTGGCGGTATATTACGATGGTCGTGTCATATTTTCATTTGTACAAAATACAGTGAGACAAGAGTATCTCTCGCGCTTTGGAAATGCGACAAAGAAAATGTAGGTATCTACAGCTGATAGCATTGGACATGGACAGAAGATATGGAAAGACAGAAAACGCAAAAATGAATTAATAAAACAGAAATATAATTGCCAATTGATTGCGCTATAGCTACCGACCGAAGACTACGATACGCCGACGACGTCTTACAGCCACACCAACTATACATCGCCCTCACCCAACGACCACGACGAGCGACGGACGGTATATGAACGTATAGGAGCTTGTATAGCGCCAAAATAAACACTTAAAACCCAGCACACCTCCATCTTGGACATGGACAGTATCTAGATATACTATTGCTAGAGTTAGATACGATAATTAAATTTTTGTTCGTCTTCTCCTCCGTGTGTTAAAGATTCAACCAGTCGCAGTGACAATTCAGTCATCGCAAGTTATTTGATCCATGCGTTCTGATGGTCTTGAGAGTGTTTTTAATTTTGTTATTTTTTTTCTCAAGATTTCGAAGTAAGACGCGCAGCTTGTGTATAGTAGAGAGTTATCGTCGATAAAACTACATTATCGGTTACTTCGAAGACGACGACGGCTAAGACGCGACGCACGTTAAAGTGATGTGTAGTGTATAGTTTTATCGGCAGCATATATTGACGCATGGTATGCTAAACGAAATAAGATTTACGATATGTGCACTTTAGTGTTTTCTATACCTGTATCTTTTTCTTTATTTGTTAATATTATATCCAAAGTTTTTAACTAAATCGAGCTTAAATAACTTCTAGTTTGAAACAAGTTGCAGTAACGGCTAGTTTAATAAATTATTATCGCTCGTTTAAAAAAGTGCGCGATACTTGCAAGTGAAGCGATTTTTTTTTTTAACGTATGTTCGCATTTTTGTATTCTCAACGGGGAATTTGTAAAATTTATCGAAATTCCAATTATTGATTCTTCGGGCAAGTTTGTTTTTTTTTTCTTTAATTTTCAAACGTTAAATGATTTAAAATTATTTTCACAAGTTTACCTTGTGCATCAAAGTGATGTAGTGTGGAAAATGGAAAAAATAAATATAATATATAATTTAAGCTGAAAAACAAGTGATTAAATTTACATTGGACATACATACACCGCAACTAAGGATAATAATAAAATACATATGAGGCAATTTTTTGAACTTGGAAATAACTTAAGTATTTTTTTTAAGTTTCGCATTCGAAACTTGTTGAATATATTATTTTGTATTGGTTTACATTTTTTGTTAGGAGGTTAACTTTGATTTTTAGAATATTGAAGCAGTTTTTGAGCAATATTCGTTTATTGATATTTAAAATATTAGTTCAAAGGTGTGACTATGAAAATCATAAGAATATCCGTCATTTTTGTACATAGAAACATATGAACGAAATTTATGAAAATTCAAGCTACAGTTTTAAATAATCAATACTTGATTTAAATTGACACACTGATATTACATTTTACACATATTTAAAATTTAACGACATTTTTTGGGATTTTTAAACTGAAAAAAGTCTATAATTTATTAACGCCCATGTTATTGAGTTTTTTCAAAAGTACATATAGTTTAAAGTTTTAAATTTTTTTAAAAATTATTTTAAATTTAATAAAATTATTATTATTCTAACAATACTTTGATTTGATTGACATCTAAATCTAATTAAAGAAAAAAAATTGAAACTCAAAACTTCTTGTTTTGCTTCTGATGGGCTTCCATCCAGGGGTTGACTAAGGAATAAACTTCTGTCTCTTTAGATTTAGACAAGTAAAATAGTCTTACAGAATTAATGACTTGACTTGGGTAATTTTTTTTTCTCAAAACTTTGAACAATACAGTTTAAAACTTCTGTCCGTTCGACTTTGGTTATAAGGTAACCAAGATCTATTTACGGGCAAATTATGAAATGTAGGCAAATGACTGGACTAGGGTCTAATTTTTAACACCTTTGAGTGCAATTTTTACCATCTTCGTCACGGGCACAGGAAGACAAACTTAGCAGTCTTTGTTTTACATCCCGAAACTTTTCTTTTGATGTATGTACTTAAGATGCTTTGAATGACTGACCTTTTTTACTATGAACTTTTAGACTGTAAATAGTTTCAAGAAAACTTAATAATACTAGCGTTAATGACCTACCAAAATGATTGTCTTAGAAACTTAGCAGGAAAAATGAAATTTATGTTTGAAACCTTTGCTCAAGTAAAACGTACAGACGCCATAATTTACTATAGTAGGATGAAGCTACCTATTCAACCTGTGTTCCTAGAAAACAACGCCTTTCCCTTGAATCTGTGATGCAAATAAACAATTGTGCTATTTGACTAAATGGATTTCTAATTTCTTTGGAATCCAAATCCTCGTTTGAAAGCTATGAGTTTAAATTTCAACAGAAATAAATTTTCCTATTAGAATCTTTTGTTTTTAATACAAATTTGTTGATTGAAGCTCAACAAAAATGTCTGCAACGCAACGCAATGGAATTTTATTGGAGTATAAACAATTTAAATATTCCTCTTGAGTATTTTAATTTAAATTGTTGACTTTCAAGAATCAAAAGTATCTTAATTTTAAATTTTGTATTCAATATTCTGAAAAACTACGATTTCAATGTTTTCCTATCGTCCAATTGATTCGATAGTTGGCACTGAAGTCAAGTTTTTAACGAATTTTATGTGTGCATTAGGTCATGTGTCAAAAAATAAAATAGATAGATTTAGATCGAATTGATGGCATTTCCATATTTACTCGTTTACAGCAAAATGATAAATACTCAAAATATTATACTACAAACTAAATTAATATGTTTCCTTAAAATGTGCACTATGTTATATTTATGCTGGAATTTTAATTTCTCTAAAAACTACCATATAATACAAAATAGTACACTTGGGCGTATACGCACTTTTTTGCCTTTATGTTATCAAAGTGTAATTTTTTCCTCGGTTCATTTAAAATGTCATGACTGAACTTTGTTTACTAAAAATAAAGATAAATACAACTTATGGGTAAGATGTTAGGCATTATTGAGTTCAATGCCTTTGTGAGTAAAATTATTGCTTGTAATATTCTAAATATTCTATTCAATTCTCGATCGGCAAAAATAATTACCTTAGAAACTGCTAAGTTTTGGAAATTTTCAAAATATTTTCGGGTAAAATGTTTGTATTAATAATGTGAACAATAACAAGAATATTAAATTTTACTTCAAATTTTTATAAGAACAAAAGTAAGGTTATATTTTTAAATTTTATACAAGTTACTTTGAACTTATGTAATGGATAGTATCAAATTTTTAAGCTTTGTCAAAAAAGATATCTTTTAATCTCTTATTTTTTAAAAGCTTCAAGGAACTTTGCATCTTAATTTTTTGGCCTAGAATACAAATTTTTAGGCTTCTGGAATTTGAGCTAGGAGAAATTAAGGAATTTTCCGTACGTAAAATTCGGACTTTTCTTTCTACGAAAAAAGACCAAATATTAATGAAAGATTTTTTTTTTCTAGTTTTCTTTCTCTAAGTATTCTGAATTTTATGTTCTGTACAAAACTTCAAAAGGGGCAATGGAATAAGGCAAGAGAAAAAAAAACATTGGGAATTCTTCCCCTTCCTGAGTTCCAACGCTCGTTGTTAATAACACTGACACTCCATTTGTTAGTTTTTTAGAGAAAGCTAATCTCTTTGCTAGGCAGTATTCCACCAATTCAACGCTGCCAGTGAGTGTTATGACTCCGCCTTCTATTGAGCACGTTAGTGTTTCTATGGGAACAATCTTTTTTCGCACTCATACTGTGGCGAGATTCCTAAAAGATCTTAATATTCATAAATCCACTGGCTCGGATGGTATCTCCGCTATTGTTCTGAAAAGGTGTTCTTCAACGCTGTCAATACCACAGCGTAAGCTTTTTCATCTGTTCTACTCTTCAGGTCTCGTTCCTAGCGGAATGAAAATAGCATTTGTCCAGCCCATCCTCAAAAAAAGCGAATCTTCTTCACCCTCTAATTACGGACCGATTGCACTTTCATCCCTTCTTTCCAAGGTCATGGAAACGCTGATCAACTATCAGCTCAAGAAATTTCTTGAAGATCGAAAGCTCCTTAATTACCTACAATACGGCTATCGCAGCAATAGGTCCACTTGTGATCTCATGGTTCATCTCACCGAACAGTGCAGCAAATCTTTACATCGTTTTGGAGAAAGTAAGATTTTTGCACTTTCGAAGGCATTTGATAGGGTTTGGCATCAGGCTCTTTTATCGAAAATGCGTTTTCATGAATCTCTTCTTCATTGGATTAGTAATTACCTTTCGGATCGTTCAATACAAGTAGTATTGGATGGATTCAAGTCTGAAAGCCACAAAATAATTGCTAATGTGCCCCAGGGCTCTGTTCTATCTCCAACACTCTTTCTCATTTTTATTTATAATCTCCTGTCTGCAACTTCTAATCCAATACATTGTTTCGCTGACGATAGTACTCTTAGCTTTTCATATTCGTTTTCAGATTCACATCCCTCGTCTTCGGATGTGGAACTGCAACGACAAAATATGATATAAATAATATAAATTCCAATTCAATGGGGAATAAAAAACCGCGTGGAATTTAAAGCGAGATATACCCCCATTGCCATTATCCAATTATCCATGGATGGCACTTGCATCGAGGAGACTGAACATCTCGATATTCTCGATATGTGTATCACCAACCCCCTTTTGTGGAACGATCGCATACGTGATGTTGCCAAAAATGCCGCAAGATGTTTGGGTTTTCTAAGGCGATGCAAGAAGTTTTTTTCCCCCCTCTGATCTGGCTGTTATCTACAAAACTTATATACGTCCAAAGCTTGAGTGTAACTCCCATCTCTGGGCTGGTGTTCCTGCAACTTACTTAACCCTCTTGGACAGTATTGAACGTAGAGCATTTAGATTGATTGGTGATAATACCATCATAGGATCATTTACGTCGCTTGAACATCGTCGAAAAGTTTCTTGTCTTACCCTTTCCCCTTAATCAGTTCAACCGTAATACTCACGCTTCTAAGAATGCTCATAAGTATACCCTTGAGCCCAACTTCGGTCGTACTGTCAAGTACAGAGATTCGTTCCTTAGCCGTACTTCGCGAATGGGGAATTTCTTACCACACTCCGTCTTTCCCAGCCATTGCAATATTCAGAAATTCAAAACCAATGTGCACCGACACCTCCTTTAAACCCCTCCCTGTGTCTACATAATAAGGGCAATAATATTCCCTTGAGTGTGCACTTATTATAAAAAAAAAATCATTTTTCTAATCAATTTTAATTTTCTTATGTTTTTGTATCGTTTGTATCGCAAACAAATTGTGTATAAAAATGTAGAAGATCAAAAAAAATTTAATGGATAGTAACTAATTTGTAGATAGTTTAAAAAAAACTAAATTAAAACCAAATTTTATAAAGGTTTTGAACGAAATTACAATTTTGAATACAAATATTGAAGCAAATTCAGCGAGTTCTTAAAAGAAATGTTTGATCAAAAAATAAGTTCAATAGTTTTAAAATCGCTAGCAACTTTCAAAAAATAGCTAATTTCGCTATTATAAAAAGTTTTGGCTTCAGAAAAACATTTTGTTTTCAATGTTCTCTTGTTTTTGTTGACATAATTTCTAAGATTTAAATATTAAATGTCGTAACTAATTTTGTTCAAATAATCTCAAATTTCTTCGAGAATTTGTTACACAAACTTCAAAAATTAAATCAACTACAGAGAATTAGATATAAACGAGTGAAAACTGTTCCTATGAAAAAGAAGTATGCTTTGGTCAATTTGATGAACACTTTAAGGAAGAATATCTGTACCAGTATGACATATATTTTAAATTAAGTCGACATAAGATATTTTTTCCTATTTTCAATTGTTAATATTCTACACTTTAAGACCTTCTATTTTGTCTTATTATATTTATCATAAAGATCATTATCCATTTGAAAAAATATTGTTTTTTGCTAAACCTTGTAGATGTTACAGAAAAACTAATATGTTACTAAACGTTTGTATTTTAAAAAAAATTAAATTTTAAAACGCATATCTTTATTTAAAATAATTAAATTAAAAAAAAAAAACTAAAAAAACTAGGAATACAAATTTTACAAAAAAATGTAAAAAGTCCAGTTAGTTTGTCATTCATTTGAGTAGAAGGTGACTTTTTATCGGTTTTTGCTTTGTTACCTTCAGAACTTGAGGTCAAAAACCTGGATTATTTATAAGACCAACTTCATAAAGAACTATCGGGTGATTTCTTTGAGGTTAGGATTTTCATGCATTAGTATTTGACAGATCACGCGGGATTTCAGACATGGTGTCAAAGAGAAAGATGCTCAGTATGCTTTGACATTTCATCATGAATAGACTTACTAACGAGCAACGCTTGCAAATCATTGAATTTTATTACCAAAATCAGTGTTCGGTTCGAAATGTGTTTCGCGCTTTACGCAAATTTTATGCGTTTTTTTTTTAAAAAAAGTTCTCAAGCTCTTAAAAAATCACCCATTATATTAAACAATGTCCTCTTTTCAATGGAGGACAATAAATACATAATGGGTGATTTTTTAAGAGCTTGAGAACTTTTAAAAAAAAAAAAAACGCATAAAATTTGCGTAAAGCGCGAAACACATTTCGAACCGAACACTGATTTTGGTAATAAAATTCAATGATTTGCAAGCGTTGTCCTTAGTAAGTCTATTCATGATGAAATGTCAAAGCATACTGAGCATCTTTCTCTTTGACACCATGTCTGAAATCCCGCGTGATCTGTCAAATACTAATGCATGAAAATCCTAACCTCAAAAAAATCACCCGATAGATAAAAAATTGGATCAAATTTAAGGAAACGCCCCTTTCTATCCAGAGAAAAGTTTACTTGACTTAAAAGTAGTATGGTAAATTGAATTGTTTCCAATTTCCTCAAAAACTAAAAGAAAATTAGATTTGGATTGGAGCTTAATTAATAATTGATAAGAAAAAAGATTACTGAAAAAAGTAGTAATAAATATCACACAAAATGAAAAAATGTATTTGTTTAAATAATTTGTTAGTTGTTTTTAACTTTGAGATCTAAAATTATTTTTCTATTATTGACCTAGAGACAAAAGTAACATTAAAAAAAAATGACTACAAGAATGTGAGTGTAACCGTTGTTTTCTAATCTTCTAAAATAAATAAATTAGGTGGCGCAACAGTCCATGAGGAACCAGGGCCTAGTGACTTACAACTCTCAACCATTCCTGTGTGCGAGTAATGTTGTCAGAGATGGAAGGGACCTACAGTTTATATGCCGAATCCGAACGGCTAATTTAAGAAAGCACTTTTCATGACAAGAATTACTCTTGGAGGATTTGTCAATTCCTCACAAGAGGCAGTACCCGTGAAAAAAGTTAGGTGGCACAGGCAAGGATTGAACCCAAGACCCCTTGCATGACAGTCCAACGCACTAACCATCACGCTACGCGTACTACTAATCTAATCTAATATTCTATTTTGTATAATAACTCATTTTTCTGAAAAATTACACCTCTCGCTTAGCAGGGGGAATAAAGACCCCCATTTCACAACATTTTTAGCTAATTTTTGAAAAACTTAAATTAGAAACCTACACAACTATAGGCTCAAAATGTAATTAATTTTTTAACTTCCCATAGGAAGTTGTTGTAATCGGTCCGATTTGTCAAATTGAAAATTTTGACATTTCTCGACATTTCAAGGTCCTTAGAGTCGAAATAAAAGATTTTTAGAGAGATGTCTGTGCGTGCGTGTGTCCGTACGTCTGTACGTCCGTACGTTCGCGACGTTTTTTTTTCGTCGTCTATAGCTCAAGAACAAGTAGAGATATCGACTTCAAATAAATTTTGTTATACAGATAATGATGCATAAAGATGCAGAAAGGGCTCTAAAAAAATTGCGTGGGTGGTTTTTCTACCATAGCAATTTAAAAAAAAGGTGACAATTTTGGTTAACCCTAAATATCTGACGAACTAGAGACTTGAATTAAATTTTATATTATATATTGTAACGTCATACCAAATAAATATATTTTTGGAAAAAAATCCAATTAACGGTTTTTTTTTATAAATAAAAAAAAACTAAAAAAAAAATAGCTGTCACCTCGAAAACTTTACGAACAAAAATTGATTTAATCTCCAAAACAATTTTGTGCAACGAAAAATAACGTTTTTAATGTCTGGTAAAATTTTGAGAAAAATTGAATCGACAGTTCTTTTTATAAAAAATAAAAACCTAAAAAAAACCATTACTCAAATTTGGTAAGAATTGATTTTCGGCTCAAATATCTTTTCAAAAATTTGAGATATTGGCTTTAAACTTTTTTTTTTTCCTATAAAAAATATTGTTTTCGACATTCAGTAAAATTTTGAGAAAAATCGAATTGACAGTTTTCTTACAAAAAATAAAAACCTATAAAAAACAATACTAAAACTTGGTAAAAATTTACTTTCGACTCAAATATCTTTTCAAAATTTAAAAATATTTACTTCAAACTTATTTTATCTCACAGAAAATATTGTTTTCGACATTTAGTAAAGTTTTTATAAAAATCCAAAAGTCCGTTTTTTCATAAAAAATAAAAGCTACAAAAAGTAGTACTCAAATTTGGTAAAAATTGTAGTTCGGTTTTCGATATTTCATGTACAAGAAGAAGATATTGACTTCAAATTAATTTCATGCATCTAATTTGTATTTGTTTATATAATAAATAAAAATGTTTAAGAAATGCTATTAAAATTGGTAAAAATTGGTTTTCGAATAAAAATCTCGTTAACAAAAATAGATTTTGAAATCAAAATATTTCACTATATGCAAAATATTGCTGGTAATTTTTAAGAATAATTGAACTGAAAACTTTTTTAACAAAACACGAAAACCTACAAACTTTTAAGCAAGACAAATCGACAGACGGGATGGGAAGTTGTCAGTGTGGGTCGCATCCCAGCCTCTTTTTTTTTTGTCTTAAAATCCGACATCATTATTTGTATTATAAATATTTGTCCTTGAATCCGATTTTTCTGATTCGTGGAATGTTACGTTCTGTGGGATCATTAATTAGGCCAACCTCATAAGATCAGAACCACTAGATTTAACGCAAGGTCTGACGTATACAAATAGATACCTACTGCACTGAAATTCTCGTTACTACTTTTTTGTTAAAAGGCGCTATTCAGTCATACTGCCTCAGATATAAAAATTATAGAAGACCTAAACAAATAACTTAAAAAATAATACATAAGTAAATTATATACAATTTTTAAAATTAGCAGACTTAGCAATTCTTTTTTATTATTATTTTTCAAGTTTTCAAAATACTCAACAATTTCAAACTTAGATCAATTTTCTGTGTATTTACGGTAATCGTTAGCTATCGCTATTGATCAAAAGGCAATAAGTTATCTTTTGATCCAAACTTTCTAATGAATCGGAAAAAAAGGACAATCACACTCATCTTATTAATTTTGAAATATATTACTTTAAGATTATATTTAAGCTTCAGGTCCAAATTGAAAAATAATTATTATTCATAAAAACATAACATAATTGTGCTATTGATCAGTTCTTAAATTTACCAATAAAGACCATCATGAAAGCACGCATTTCAAAACATCATTATTTAAGTTAAAATGTTTTGATCTTTATCTACAAGACCAATTATATTACCTGTATCGATATTAAATCGAAAAGAGTACAATGGCCTGATATAAATATATTGCATATATGTATCAGCGGCGATTCCTCATCGTCAGCGGGTTTAGCGGCGCTAAACCAAGAATTTTAGAATTAATCTTATTTTGTAATATGAATATTATTTAGTAATTGAATTACTAACCAACTGAACAGTTGACCATTATGTTAAGAAATTCGGTTGTAGTTTCATAACTTGCATCTTGCAATCAAAGTCAAAGTGATTTTTCTTCAAATAATTTATATTTCATGCAATACAACTCTCATACAATACCAAATTTATCTTGAAACATTGGGCTTGGGTATCGCAAAAGTTTGCGCTAACAAATTTCATACATTCTACACATACAGATAAATACACACATTCAAATAAAAGCCTGTACAAATAAATAGAAGGGTTAGCGCAAAAAAAAGCGATAACCAGGTGAAGTTTGCTGGTGCACATTAAAGACACACAACAGAGAGGAAGACCAGGCGCGACCAAGAGTTTGATATCTTCTATCTTTATACTTCGTATGGACTATGGAAGAAAGAACAACACAACAGTACAACACTGACGAATCGAACATGATCGTAGAACACGGCAACTGTTCGGTTCGGTATACTTTATACCATCATACCATATTCGTTTTTGAAAGCATAAAATTGTGCGATGTTATTTATTTATATGAAAATGGGTTTTGGTAGCGAACTTGCTTGACCCTGCTCTGCTCTACGAGAATATAGCGAGCAACGCATGTTCGACGGTTAGCGCACTTTTTAGCGATTATGTTATGATTATACTGATTTTTGATGCCGATGCGTGAGGAAAAGGTAAAGGCGTTGGAGTTTAGGCGGATTATTTAAATGTTTAATAGGAAGTAGTTTTTGTTTAGAACCTTCTTTTAGGTAGAACGGAAAGTGACTTAAGAAAGTGCATTTTAATATCTATTGTTTTGTTAGTTAAACTTTAAATGTTTTGTGATCAATATGTTTTTTTATGTACATATGTACATACATATGTATATTTTATTGTAATTCCTATTAATATAATTCCATACGAATTTAAACATGGTAGAGGCTAGTCGCAAGAAATTATTTTATTTGATTTCCTTAGAACAGCTCAAATTAAAACAAGCATTTCTTTTAATGGAAAAGAAATCTTCAAAAAATAAAAATTAAGTTTATTTGAAAAAAAAAAATATTTAGTCAAAAAATCAGTTTGAAGTGTGATTTTTCAAAATGTTTATAAAGTCCATATATTTTTTCATTCAGAATTCGTTATTCTTATTAATTAAAAAAAATGAAAACTATAAGACGTTAAATTTAAAACTACCAGAGCGAAAAAAAAAACTAAATAAGAGAACGTTACGCCTTATGCAGCTGCATTGGATCAATTTTAATTCTATTGCAATCAAAGACAAAATAATAAAAATTGTATGAAGTTCAATTTTCAAATTGTATTCAATAAAAAATTCTATTTGACTTCTAAGTCATGGAATTGTATAATTCTATGACCAGCTAAGAATAAGGTTTTAGGTTATCTCTTTCGCATGGAGTACCTCGGATGTGGACAATATGAACACTCTAACCACATTTCAGAGAAAATACAAGCTAAGTGCCTCCCATTCGCAATATGTAATTAAATTAGCTACCTTTGGTCAGACTAGGAAAGACGCAGCTTTAAGTGTCCAACATAACGTTAAAAAAAATCGTGCAGTGTTAAATCGTCAACATTTTTAAAAGTTTTTCAATTGCTATCCAAAATGATTTAATCAAAATGACGTTTTAGGCGATCACATTTCTGATAGAATCCGACAGACAGAGTTTATAGCTTTGTCTGACATTCATTTAAAGTCCCAATTATCTATTGTTATTGCTTTAATAAAAAAAAATCATGAAACATTTGCTGCATTTATCGATGTAAGCTCAGGGCGGACTGCAGAAAATTTGAATAAAATTAATTTTTATTAGCCGCGTTTTATTATCACCATGATCTGATCCGGATCAGATCATGATAATAAAACAGCATTGGATCATCATATTTTTTGTTATTTAAAGTTTGGTAGCAATGTCAAATTCGTTCTTTCGAAAGTGACATTACGAAGCAAAACAAAAACAAACACATACCAAAAATGGAAGCTCCACAACTTTTGAAAATGTTTCTGCAAATCACCATTGCACTCTCAAACTCAAAGCATCCAGGAACGCTTTGGTCTCCCATGTAGTACAGATTCTTTTTGACCTTTTAATAAATGTGACACTTAAATAATTTAATTTAGAGATTACTAACAATTTATATTTGAACATCTTTTCTCCCATTTGTGCTGCAGCTTTCACGATTTTATTTATATTTTTTGACATTTAAAGCAATGATTTTTTTTATCCTTTTTTTTTTTGGGAAAATAATACCCATAAATTATGTCAAATATACATTTTTTTGGACTTAATTATTTTAATTTCACCAATTAATATCTAGTTTTGTTAAAATATCTAATTATTTCATGGATTATATACCAAATAAATAAATATAAAGCTTCTCGCTTTCTATTTAAAAAATATTTTATTTCAGTCAAATGGAAATGTTTATATGGCAATACAGGTTTTATTTAATTTGTTTGCAATGATACCAACATTTACATGTGAAATTACAATGATAAAGCGCTCCTTGTTGTGAAAAAAAGAGTTAAATTTTGGATCTCAAATTGAAATCCAAACACAAAGCTGGATCTTGTGTTGTTGTTGTAATGCATGTAAATCCAAGATCCGGATCAGATCATGGTGATAATAAAACGCGGCTATTCTTGAAAACTTATGTTCAATTTCTAGGAGAAAGTAGCTAACCCTGAGATCATGAGCAGGAAACGCCACTGATATGTATGTACATATATATGTACCTCAGACCTTTATTAAAAGGTCTGCTCCTTTTCTAGCTTTTTTGGAATATGCGTAGGGGAAATCAATAATAGCAGATACACCTTTATAAATATAAGCCCCGATTATCTTCCTTAATTAATTAGCAAAGATGACTCGATATACTTGAATATTTTCAAATGAAGAAATATAAAAATATATTTGCAGATATTGTATTTTTCTACTGTATATATGTGGTCTATACTCTAGATATGACCATTTTATTTAATATAAAGAGATATTTGGTCACGAACTTTTATAGGGAACATTCTCGAAAATTCTCCAAATCTAACATCAAAATGAAAAGAGCATTTAGATATAGAACTGCTACACTAATTAATGCAACCTATTCTCAAAACTCTACGTGAACCATAATATATGAACCAGAAAACATCATCTTATGAGGTACCTCTCCGGTCTACGATACGACGATACGAATATAGCTTTTACTCTCAGTCTCTGCTGAAAATAAATCCTTTCCACTTAATTAAATATTTCATACAACCAACAACGTCTTATTTGGCAACAATACAACACTTGATATACCTTCACTCAATATTCATGTCACGTACGTATAAATATCTCAACTCAACTCACAGGCAGAGGGCGTTGTTGGACGTATCTCCATATTGAAAATAATAAAGAACTTGACTCCTGCATAGGTATAAATACGAGTAAAAAAGAAATTCTTGTGTGGAAATAAAGGATCAGAACAAGGATTTACCTACATCAAGCAACTGTTTCTTTTCATTCAAAAATAATCCCATAAAATGTCTGAATGCCTTTCGAATTCAATTCAAAACAAGAGTTTACAATTTCAGTCAGTTTATGTCTGTCATGATTTCTATTCACAGCCAGGCAAGCTGAAGTCCTTTGGTCTTCTATTTCAAACTAAAGATACACCTCCTCATATATCAACTCTGGCATTCACTTAAATACTCTATCGAAATTTCTATGTTTGTTATTAAGATGAAAAGTCCTCGAGAGGGCATGTGTCCTGAAGCAAGGAAATTGGTCAAATGCCAAACAGCTTTATAAAATCGTGTCGTTCTTCTATGAACTTTTACAAGCCCAAAGTTTCTAAACTAACCTATTCATATGTTTGAGGTTATTGTCAAGAATTCAAGGAGTTCAAGTGATCCTTAAACGAATAGTTAAAGGGAATGAGTATGAGAGGTGGTGTAATGTCTATAATACTTACTTTTGTGGTTCTTTTCGTCCTTGTTCGATGCTGCGCTGGCTGTGATTTTGGATTTATTTTTTTTAAAGATATTTGCTTACATTGATTCAAAAAGGCCAGGTAAAAGTCGTTCTCATTTGCCCTTTCCGACAAAAACATAGGAAAAAAAACATCATATCCTTTTTTTAAGCAGCCATTTCAAAGGCTATATTCTGAATCGTTTGTTGTCCCTACGTTACGGAGAACGGAAGGTTGTAGTTGAATTAAGTGTGATAAAAATAAGTGAAACCCTTGTAATCTAGTTAAGAAGATTGCCTGGGTATGTTTCCTATCCTTTTTGTATCCAAAGTAGTCAAGGTCTCGTTTTTTATCGACAAAGTTTTCCCATTCAAAGGTATATTTTTAGGGATTTTTTATTTTTGGTGTGTTTTGAGTTTTGTCGGTTGTTTTGTGTTGTGTTGGTTCATTATCCTTTTCTTTTTCTGAGGTTATTTTTTCCTGTGGTATTTAGGGCATACTAAATATTTTTTCTCTTTACTTCAACAGTCACGTACGATTTTTGATTTGTTAGATAGATAGATAGGATGGATGGCTGGAATATAGATGGTAAAAAAGGATATGAATACTTTTCTTTTCCTTTTTTTCTTCTTTATTTATTGAGCTAAGTAGTCTTTTTTCTGGTCTTTTATGAGGTGCAAATAGGAGGGGAAAAAGGTTATTATGGTCATTTTTGATTAGATCTTTCTTTTTTAGTGTTTGGGGGTTTGGGATAATATTTTGTTTTTTATTGGATTTGTGTGCTTTCAGAATAATATGATGGATTATTTTCACTAGCTTAAGATTGCTAACAAAAATTAATGTAGGCGTATAAAATGGTTGAACGGATATCTATCAGACGAAATAAAAATAGTACAAAAATAGCTTGCACGTATTATTTTTATCGGAATCTTTTTAGATTGCAGTGATATCAACTAAGCTGTGTAGGTTTGGTTTTCAATAAAAATAATAAAGCATAGATTTGTAAATTTCTACAAAATCTAACCATCTTTATTATGTTTGTAAATTTAAATTTGTAAAGAGTTTTCAATAGGCTTTAACTTGAAAGAAACTGTGGTATCTATAAGTTTACGTTTATTTTTTCAGTCATCTCATAAAAGTCACCGACAAAATGTCTTCAAAATTGAACTTACAACCTTTTTATGGAAAGTCTATATCTCGTGAGATATTGGTTTTTAAATTAAACAGAAATATTTTCACTTTGATCCTTATCAATATCTTAGCAACTAATAATTGCACAGACAATTGAAGGATAGTTTCAAAAACTACAAGGAAAACGACTTTGAATAATTAGATAAACTTAAAAATTCAACCATAAGAGGTCCTTTTGCTTATTTAAAAAAAAAAAAAACAAACAACTTATCAAACATATTGTGATAACCAATCATGTTTAGTTTGCTAAATGTTTGAAAAAAAAACAAGGACAAACGTGGAATTTCCATTTAAACATCAATGTTTCAATCTTAAATCTGAGTAAACAAGTTTTCTGGTCCATATGGAAATTAAGTGAAACAAAATTGTCAAAGTCCGTACATAATAATTTATAAAAAAAAAAACATTTTGACGAATTTTGTCTCTGCATTTTTTTTTAAGATGACTCGAATCGAAAGGAATTTTGGAGCTCAAATTTAAAAACTAGACACTTGGAGCTGGTACTTGGTTTTTTGAAGTTGAAAAAAAAACTTCACCAACTTTCAAAAATTGAAAACACAACTCAACTCAATCAATTCTTAATTGAAATTTCATTACAATATATATAAAATTAAATACAATTTTACTTTATGTGCCTTTAAGTTAAAACAAGAAATTATATCTTAAATGTTTTATAGCTTTAGCTTTAATATAATAGCGGTCTGCATCAGGTCGTATGCGTACATTTTTTAAAACATTTTTAAATATAAATAAAGTTATAGTTCATTCACATTTGGTCTTCACAGAAAATTCAATTGATAAAATAAAATATTTTTTTTTTCATATTTATTCGACGCAATAAGCTCTTAATATTAAAAAACACAATATCCCACAGACTTATAATCTTTAAGTTTTCTACTCTTGGCTTTGAACCGATTTTGATGCAATGGATTTCTTCTAATACCTAGAAAGCCGTTTATAAAATGTTCGCTTCAGAAGCGCTCTCTCCTACCCTTTTCTTGCTAACTCTGGTGTACCTCAAGGTAGCCACTTAGGACCTCTCCTTTTTATCTTCACCATTAAATATATGGAGTTGATTTCTAAATATTTCTATATCTTACTTTACACTAATGACACAGCATTTTTTAAGTCAATGACGTTGATGCATAATCTCGAAAATTAAACTAGATCTGGACAGTTTTTCAGCCTGATGTGAAAAAAAAAACATTCATAAATAAATGTCAGTCAATCATTTTTTCACGAAAGCAAGTTATAATTTCACACCGTCAATATTTTCTCAAAATTCCCTCTGTTCCGTTTTTTAAAACTTTGGTCAAAGGAATTTTAAAACTCTTACTTTACATCAGCTGTGTCCGTCCCCTCCTCGAACACGCCTCTCAAGTATGGTCACCTTACCAAGGCGTACATATTTCAAGAATTGAAAGCGTTCAAAGACATTTCATTCGAAATACTCACTTCTTTTATCTCCTACCTATTAAGCACCTATTATGGCTTAAATGAACTCATTACTCGCACGCTCCGGAATGTCAATTTAAATGAAAACTTTTTTGATTTGCTTTGCCTAAAACATCGTCTTCAAAACTGTCCATTTCAACAGCTTCATCCTTAGCTATAGTGCGTTTATCCTTAGCTAAATGTTTCTTAGTTCTTAAGTTTGATTAAGTTTAGACTTAATGAGGGTTTTTCCTCCACCAAAATTGAAAACCACTTTATGAGCTTTAGTACCAGGAGCATATATTTTGTTCTTATTTTGGTTATCAATTTTTAAATTCCAATTGAGTCTTACCTTTGGACTGACGATTTACTTTTTCTCAGTACTTAAGTTGGTTATTTGTGACTATTTTGAATCAAGTACAGTGCAAGAATTAGATAAATACGAAAGTTGAAAGTTACACCAAAAAGATAACTACTGACAAACTTAAAATTTCATACAAATCAGTCTGAAATTTCATTGCTATTTTCGACCTGTTTTATTTACCAAAATTGGTCTTTAGGGGTCAGTTGAAGCTATCATTGGTTTTTATCATTGAAACCAATTATTGAAATTTTTGTTGGCAGTTTGGTTATAGCTTCCATTGAAAATTTCAGTCATTGAATAACATTTCCTGATTAGAAACAAGCATTTGGGGTAAGAGTTAGGTGCCAGTTATAGCTATCATTGAAATTGATCTGGAAGAAATTTTTGAATCGATATTTGACAGTATTTCCTTTTGATTAAATAAATAAATTGGGTGGCGCAACAGTCCGTTTGAGAACTTGGGCCTAGTGACTTACAACTCTCAACCATTCCTGTGTGCGAGTACTGTTGTAAGGGATGGAAGGGACCTACAGTTTCAAGTCGAATCCGAACGGCAAATGTTTGAGAAAGCACTTTTCATGACAAGAATTACTCTTGGAGAATTTGTCACTTCCTCCGCAAGAGGCAGTACCCGTGAAAAAAACTTTTAGGTGGCATAGGCAGGGATCGAACCCAAGACCTCTCGCATGACAGTCCAACGCACTAACCATCATGCCACGGGTTTCCTTTTGATTAGAAATGAAAATTATATGCTGATCGATCGGAAATCACACAAAGAATTTTTTTTTAAGAAAAAAAGTGTAATTGCACATTTATTTTTCTCTAAAAATGTATTTTTCTATTTTCCGGACGGAAATTCATTTTCCTGAACAGGTGATACTTTTATGTTTAAAAGTGAAACGAATCGTTCCACTGATTTGTGTCCCAATTTCACACAATTCCAATGACAGATTTCTGTCAGTAAAAAATATTCGGTGGATTTCAATCATGTTTTTCAATGACAGACTTTTGTAATGATAGCTATAAACGACCTGTCAAAAAAAGTCCAATGTTTGTTTTCAATGATAAAAAACAATGATAGCTATAACTGGCGCCTTAATCATTGGAAGTAAGTTTGACAGGTGGGAGTTCAAAGAAAATGAAACACTTTCAGTGGAACGATTATGTTCCGAAATGTGAAAACGATTTAATCGTTAACTAAAACAAAAGCTCTGGGTTAAATAATGTATTTTCTTTTAGTAGAAAAAATCTACAGCTCATCAGCTCAGTCCATATTTTTTGGGCCGAGGACGACGCCAGTTTGAGTGATTGGGCTTCCAAACAGCCTCTTTATCTAATTTGCTAAAATAAATAGATTTTAATACTTTACAAAACACAATGGTTGCTTTAATATTTTGGAAATTGACAAATAAAATGTGTTTTTTTCTTAATTGCATACGTATAACACGGCTTATTTTGAGAAGTTGCATATAGCAATGCAAAGTGATGAGACAAAAATGCAAAGAGGGTTAAATACTTTGTGGAACACTTTTCACACTTATTTTGCAAGTAAATGCAAAGACTTTGTAAGAGAGTGAAAGGACTTTGCGAAATTATGCTTATTCCAAAATTAAATTTGCAAAGAATATGTTGGAACAGAATTACTTTTTTATTTTGCGAAAGAATCAATTCGATAAGTGCAAAGTGAAAAAGTTCATAAGTTATTTTTATAACAGGTTCATTTTGCAACTTTGCACTTTTACTTTGTAAATAACGTTTCATCAAACCCAAATTTGCAAATTGCAAAGTCTTTTCTTAAAACTGAAAAGTTTTGTTATTTTGAAAAGTATTTCTCCTTTTTGTTTCACCAACCTAATTATATTTAGGATTTTGAAAAGTTTTTCTGTAATATGCAAAGATAAATTTTCATTTGCAGAATAAGAGTTTGTTTTGAAAAGTTGTCAAAAACTATTAAGCAAATTAATAAACCGCTTTGAAAATGAAGAAGTAAATAAAAGTTAGCAATGCAATGGACATAGTTTTTTTTTAATTTAATGAATTTAGCATTCCTCCCCTTAAACAGTTTAACCGTAATACTCGCGCTTCAAGGAATGCCCATCAGTATACCCTCGAGCCCAACTTCGGCCGTACTGTCAAATACAGAGATTCGTTCTTTAGCCGTACTACGCGAATGTGGAATGCCTTACCACACTCTGTCTTTCCTAGTCATTGCAATGTTCAGGAATTCAGAACCAGTGTGCACCGACATCTCCTTTTAAACCCTCTCTCCTCTTCCTAGTGCTCACACTGTGCCTCTGCATAATAAGGGTAGTAATATCCCCTTGAGTGTGTGCTTATTATAAAAAAAAAAAAAAAAAAAAAAACGTTTCTTTTGAAAAGACTATTTTGAAAACGAAGAAGTTAGTTAATAGTGACCCGAGAGTAGTGAAACTAAGAATTCACTTCGATGTCGGTAATGATTTTTCGCTAAAAAAGAGTTTTCGATTAACGAAAAGTACCATCAAATTTGTGTTTTCTAAAATTGGAAATAAACTACAATTCAAAAGTCCGAAAAATATGTGTTTAAGTCCCCTGCAACAACCTTTTTGGTGAAATATGCCCCTATTCTGTTTTACAAAACAATATTTAAATTTTTAAAAAGATTAAAATCGTTCATTTCTAGCTTTAAAAAGACGAATTTTATTTGGAAATCTAATTCTCTGGGGCTAAACTTTGATTTTTAAACTAATAGCGAGAAAAATATTTAATTAATATTTTAACTTTTGAAACTCACTTTTTTAAGAGTTTAATTTTTTTATTTTTTTCAAAAATATCAAGTTCTTCTAAAAAGTAAGATTCACGAATTTTCTTTAAGAAATGTATCAGTTTTTGTTGTTTCTAGAAACTGGCATAGAAGCCGAAAAAATAAGCTTTTTGGGTATTTTTTCGAGAAATACTACACATATCAGTGACTACTTACAATAATTGCGTTGAAGCGATCTTGTGTGTTTTTTTCAAGGTTCAATACCAGACTAAAATCTCTTGTAATTCTGTTGTCGTTATAATGAGCAAATACATTTTTGAAAAAAATCTATCGGACCGTTTTATTTGTTACCAAAAAATATGTGTGGAGAATATTGCTATTTTTGGTCATAAAAAGGCCTAACGTAAATCTGCTTAAAGCCTGAATTTAAAAGTTTGGTTTCTCTGTCATCGGAGTGTCATGTTTGATTTAAATCTGAAGTTCGAATTTTCTTACAAATCGAATACTTATTTGCTATGTTTACGGCCCATACAATTTTTTTGGAGAAGCTCTTTAATAAAACACTAAAAAATTGATATTGATAGACTGATACGATATTTAGACTACCTTATTAAGAAAATATTTAATTAAATATGTTGACAACAAAAACCATATACACGTCACAAAAATCCATTCGAATTTTACTAACCCCTGTCAATAACATTACGTAATACTTTCTTGACCTACGTCCTCCAAACTCAAGAGAGTTCACATCATCAATGAAAACAAAAACTTAACCCCAAAAGCGTCTAAAAGTCAAAGTACTTCCTTCAAAAAACACAAAACACGCTATATTCAATAACTCCTCAATTCATTGAACTGCTGAGCAGGTGTCCATTTAAATTATTCCAATTTTATTTTACATATTTATTTTTTGCACATTGACCCTGAATTCGGTTAGTGTCCGATTCACTATCAAATTCCAAATAAATTTAATAACGTTTCAATAAATATTTTTATTTGTATTTTTACAGTAAAAAACATGAAACAAAAACGATTAATCGATTAACTCTCTGCGTGAATTGTCAAGGTCATCATAAAAATTGGTGACAATATAAAGTTTCTGAACGCACACTAGACCTCAATAACCTCCCCAAATAACCTCCCAACGTTATCTTTGCCTCAAGCTAAAAATAAAAAAAAATATACTACAAAACAGCGCTTCCTCCATATTGAATCGAAAAATAACTACGAAAAAATAACAACAACAACATTTTCGTGATGATGGGCTATCTGGCTCGATTCGGGGGAGGGAAGTGCAATAAATCAACTATCCATTTGCCCTTCGGCTTTGGTTTGGTCTTCTATACCTATGCAAGTTCGTATATAGATCCTCCACTCTTTCAGAATATTAATTTTCGATTGAAGAACATCAGTATAGCGTAAATCGACCCCACACCGTACTCGTACTATCGCCATTACTGCCACTACCGCGCCACTACCGCTGCCGGCCGACATCAGTAGTGGCAGTGGCAGCGTACGTTTATTAACGCTAAACGCGTACAAAACATTCCAATTCCAAATTGCCATTCAAAAAAGGGGTTTTTCGTTATCATGAGGTCTCCAGAGTTCCATCATCCAATAATAATATGATTGTTGGTGGCTTTGGCTTTGGCTTTGGCTTTGGCTATGGATGTGGCTCTGACTCTGGCTTTGATGCGGGACATGCCAGCCAAAAAAGCGAAAATAAAAAGAGATAGAAATTAAATCGACTAGAAGCTCGCAGATAACGGTAAACGTACCATATATCTTTTCTTAAAATGCATATCATGTTCCAGTTATAGGGGTTTTTAGATTTTGGGTTTTGTTCTCTTTTAGTTAAAAAATAAACACAAACATTTTTGGAAAACCGATCTGCGGGTAAAACATACCAAAAACTTTATACGATACGATGAATATTCATTTGCACGTGCAAACTTCACCTTCGCTTCGTATCGTAATGTAAATAGTTTTGAATTCGCATGAAACATATGAGTTCGTATAATTGAAAGACTCTATTATATCGCGCGCCGTGGGCGGGAGCTTATATTTGGCACATCTATATCCGAGCTCTGAGCCGAAGAGTAATTTGTTGTTGTTTCATTGTTTTTTTTTTATTATGGAATTGGAGCGGAGCAGAATATTGGAATTTATAAGCGTTTATTTTGCAATTTCCCAAATATGATAATTAAATTTGCGTTTTGTTTCAGCCCAAGGACTCTCGAGTCAGGTGTTTTAATAGGTCAAACAAAAATCATCAGACCTTAATTGAAGGAAATACCTTTATTATCATTATAATTGAAAAACTATAAGCGGGTACTTTGAAATTCAAATGTTTTTGGGTTTAAGTTAACTGATAAGTATAGGCTTTAATAATAATTGGACAGTGCAAAGAGGGTGATTCCAAATTCATTGTTTTTCACATACCGACGTACGGCTGCAATTGAAAATCTCTAATTGTATATATAAAAGACCTTAGAAAATTATAAAGATGTTAATTGATTTTTAACTTTTCCTGAATTCTTGTATGCAAATTGATTTTTAGAGAATTTTTTTTTAAACAAAACATGATAAGATTCATCAAAACAGAAAATAAACACCAACTCGAAGTTTGGAGTAACATTTAATTAAGTTGAATACGACTTGTAACGAGATCTAAAAAAAATTATTCTTATTTTATTTAGTTCATGAAGGTTTTAATATTTTTTAATTTGGAACAAATAGAGTAATTTTTTTAGATAAAAAAAATTGATAAATATATTTCTGACAAGTTTTGCATTTTTTACACTTATACGATTGCAATTAGTAGATTTGGAACGAGCTGCTCTAACGGTCCTAGGCTATACTTTATATAAATATTCTTAAAATATATCCAGATTATGTTAAAAAAAATTAAGCTAAAATGCAAGCCACACTGAACACTTTCCATTAGTGCCTGCTAAAAATGTTTGTCAATTTTTGTTTTTAAAGAAATGGAAAGAGTAACCAAAAATATAAACTTAAGCTGTTTTCTGTTAACAGGAAGCACTAAAGACAGTGGCACAGTGGTGCGAGAGCGGAAAAAAGTCTTTTTAAAAAGTCATATTTATCCTTTTAAACTTTATGTTTAAGTACTCTTAGATAACCCGAGCGTATGATTAAAAAGTATTTTTTAACATATATATTGTATGTTCTTATTTACAAGCCCTCAAAGTTGAAAAATAATTTTACTCAAATCGCGAACCGTATTTTCAACAAATTTTGAGATGTTTTTTTCCGAAGTTCCTTTAAATAAATTCTCTAGCTTTCTAAATAATTGAATTGGTCTATTTTCGATTATCTAAAAAAAAATTTGATTATTTATAAAAGATACCTTCTATAAGCAGTCTGAAGCTTTAGTACTAGGAAAAAATGTGTTTTTTTAAACTTTTTGATTTTTAAAAAAAGCTCCAAAAGATACCAAGAAAGTAAGTATGCCAGCATATGCTCAATACATTCATGTTAAAGCACAGAAAAAATCAGCTGCAGATACTTGCAGATGTGGAAGTTATGATCAAAAATGTTTCACTGAATCGGATTTCAAAAAACTGCGTTTTGACGGTGGTGTTTACCAAAAAGTTTGATTTCTTCGTTATTAATTGTCAGAATGAACTGGTTAAGCCCATTATTTTAAGAAAAATGTCAAACTTTATTTTAAAAATAAAACAAAATTAATACATTGACACAGGTCTGAGAATTTCGATTTTTGCGAAACCATTTATTTCTGCCGGAAAATTTTTTCAACTTTGAACTCAATTTTCTTGGAAACAACACACGAAAAGCAATATAGTTTTATGATATTTTAAATTATATGATAGAGCTTAATAAAATATAAAGAAAAGGATTATGGATAATCCTTTATTTTTTTAATTTTTCGATAAAAGTAGGTCAGGTAGAAATAAAAAAGGTGTTATTTTTAAAGTTTTATTGCTTTGTTTTTGTTGTGTATTGCGAAATTTTTTATTACCTGACTTATTAGAATAAAATCTCTTACTTAAATCTATATATATAAAGGATTAATTAAAAAAAGTCTCTATTGAGTTATTGAGCATTAGTGCAAGGTTTTTAAGAAGAAAATACTTCCAACGCTAAAAACCTAATTTTAGCGTTATAAAATTACTACTTCATTGTTTTTTTATTTATTTTTTGTATGTATTTATCTATTTATTTATTTAATTTTATAATATACATAGTTAGTAATACTATTTTGTTCAAAATAAAAAGTTAAGATTTTACTAAAAAAAACTTTTATTTAAATATAACATCAAAAGCCTCAAATTTTAGAAAAATAGCAATAACTTTTTTTCTAATAATTTTTTCTTGACCAAATTTTGACCAAGCATGTATAAGACTAATCTTAACATGTGTTTCCAATTTCATTAAAATTCGTTCAATAGTTCAGATTTAACAATTTTTTTTCCGCTCTCCCATACAAAAATCAAAAACCCTCAAATTTTAGAAAAACGTCAATAACTTTGTTTATAATTTTTTTTCAACCAAATTTTGACCAAATATGTAAAAGACTAATCTAAACATGTTTGCCAAATTTCATTTTAATCCGTTGAACCGTTCAGATTTTACAGACTGTTTTCCACTCTCCCATACAAACCGAACCACTGTAAGCCGTAGCCTAAACCATTGGGACGATTAAGTTCCAAGTTAGTCGATATCGCGTTTTCTCTGAGCCAAGAAGGGGTTCTTGTACGGCTAGAAGTTCTGCTTGAAATTGATTGGAAATGGAACTCCAAAAGGGTACCCCAATAGAAATACATATATTTTTTTATAATTTTCTCAGGAACTAATCAACCGATTTAGGTATTTTTGTCTCAATTATATTTTATTGTCAAAAATGTCTTATTTTTCTACTTTTCTTTTTTAAAATTTAATTTCTCAATTTGTTTTTATTTCTAATACAAATTTAAAACTTTATGAATTAAAAAAAAAATCTTAAACAGCTCTAAATATTTTCGAAAAAAATTAATAAATTAAGAATCTTTCAAGAAATTAAATGTTATTATTTTTAAATCTTTTATATATGTAGGACGTAGGTACTATCGGGTGATTTTTTAGGAGCTTGAGAACTTTTTTAAAAAAAAAACGCATAAAATTTGCAAAATCTCATCGATTCTTTATTTGAAACGTTAGATTGATCCATGACATTTACTTTTTGAAGATAATTTCATTTAAATGTTGACCGCGGCTGCGTCTTAGGTGGTCCATTCGGAAAGTCCAATTTTGGATAACTTTTTCGAGCATTTCGGCCGGAATAGCCCGAATATCTTCGGAAATGTTGTCTTCCAAAGCTGGAATAGTTGCTGGCTTATTTGTGTAGACTTTAGACTTGACGTAGCCCCACAAAAAATAGTCTAAAGGCGTCAAATCGCATGATCTTGGTGGCCAACTTACCGGTCCATTCCTTGAGATGAATTGTTCTCCGAAGTTTTCCCTCAAAATGGCCATAGAATCGCGAGCTGTGTGGCATGTAGCGCCATCTTAATGAAACCACATGTCAACCAAGTTCAGTTCTTCCATTTTTGGCAACAAAAAGTTTGTTAGCATTGAACGATAGCGATCGCCATTCACCGTAACGTTGCGTCCAACAGCATCTTTGAAAAAATACGGTCCAATGATTCCACCAGCGTACAAACCACACCAAACAGTGCATTTTTCGTGATGCATGGGCAGTTCTTGAACGGCTTCTGGTTGCTCTTCACTCCAAATGCGGCAATTTTGCTTATTTACGTAGCCATTCAACCAGAAATGAGCCTCATCGCTGAACAAAATTTGTCGATAAAAAAGCGCGAAACACATTTCGAACCGAACACTGATTTTGGTAATAAAATTCAATGATTTGCAAGCGTTGCTCGTTAGTAAGTCTATTCATGATGAAATGTCAAAGCATACTGAGCATCTTTCTCTTTGACACCATGTCTGAAATCCCGCGTGATCTGTCAAATACTAATGCATGAAAATCCTAACCTCAAAAAAATCACCCATTATTATAAAACATACTCTTCAAATGTAGGAGCATGTTAGTGCGACCCAGTCGTTTATTTTATTTCTCAAAATAATTGATTTTAAAACCATTTTTTAAAGGTTTTATACTAGTTTTTGAAAGTTTAACCATAAATTAAGTAAACGATAAAATCAATAGTTAGCATATGATGAAATAAATTTAATTCCACTGTTTTTTTTTTGTTCCCGAGATATTTTAGTCAGAAACTAATTTTTAGTCCCATATTTTGAAGGTTTAAATTTCTTTTAAAAAAATGTTGACTTGATTTTTTAAAGAACATTAAATTACCTTAAATTAACAACAATATTTTGTAAAGAATACAATAATTTAAAAGTCAATATTGTTCTGTAAATTTTTCCAAACATTTTTACCAGATATCAAAAACGTAAGTCTTCGATTCCTAAGACTATTTTGAAGGTTAAAACATCCTTTTATTGCAAAATAATTGAGGTGATAAATATTCGTTGTCAATTTTGTTTATATTTATAAATACAAAAATGTTTGTATCACATAACAATGAAAAATATTAACTTTAATTAAAGTTCCAAGCATTATTGGTTTGAGAGATATTTTTATTAACCAAGATTTTTCACTTTTTTACTTGCGACATATAGGAACATTATGACAAGTTTTGCATTAGTAAAAAAATGTCGAACTCGATATTTTAATCAAACATGTTTCCGTCCATCCGTTTGTTCTCGCCCCTGCAGCCCACACCATTGAATCGATTGAATTCAAATTTAGAATTTAAGGTTTTAAGCCGATTTGCGTTAGGACCTTTTTTTAAAAATATTTTGGTCAAAATCGAAAATTCGACTTTTCTCAAAAACTAACCGATAGATTTTTTTAAAATTTTCTCTAAAATTTGTTTCTTAATTTTGCTTCTTTCAATCAAATCAAAATATTTTTGTATTGCTTCAGAAGGGTAACATCCATAGAACCGTTATTTTGTTTTTAATTTTTTTCAAGAACTAATCAAAGGATTTCAATAATATTTGATGATTAAAAATGTCATTGTTTTAATTTTTGATTTAAAAAAAAAATTATTTTTTTTAGAAATTCAATGTCTTGAAAATGGGTAACTGATCAAATTGATACCAATTAGTTTTTGACTAAAAATCCTATTAACAAAACCAGATGAAATCAAACTTATTTTATCATATCTAAAATATTGTTGCAAACTTTAATTTATTTTTTTATAAAAATTCAATTGACAACTTTTTTTTTACAAAATACGAACATTTCTAAAAACATCAAGAAACTGTTTAGAAATGGTTATCGCCTAAGGTATTATGAGAACAAAGGCAGATATTGACTTAAATTTTGTTCATCTTACACAAAATATTGATATTAATATTTTGTTAAAGTTTTAGAAAGTTAGTGTGGGTCGCATTCGCATCCCAGCCTCTTTTATGTTTTTGAAAATCAGGACAAATATTGCACAAAATTCAACAAAAACTCATATGAAAGATGATTAATATTAACACCATTATTTGCATGTAATTAATTTAATAAACATTTTAAAAAACACTTCCTTATAAAAAAAAAGACAAAATATTGATTTGTATCTTCATGAAAAAAAAAATCACTTGAACTATGAAAAGTAACAACTTTTTAGGAACCCGCAAATTCAAAGAATGTTACTATCGAACATTTTACGAACTTTAAATGTTTTTTTTTTAAGTGAGGTTACAAAAAAATAGTTATGATAACTTATTTTTAAAAATATTATGTTTTAAAAAGGGTTGGATTCGATATCCCGGTTTTTATATTCCCGTTTCTTAAAATCCCGATTTTAAAATCCCGTTTTTTATAATCCTGCTTTTTATTATCCCTATTTTTTATAACCCCGCTTTTTGTAATCCCGTTTTTAGTAATCCCGTTTTTTATAATCCCGTTTTTTATCATCCCGATTTTGCAAAATTAAATTCGAAAAAATTTAAAACAAATTAAAAAATGAGATATTTTTCTAGATTCATTTTATTGTAACCTTTAACAAATACAACATATCAAAAAATAAAAAAATATAAAGTAAAATAGTATTCTTTTAAAACAAACTCAAATCAATTAACAGAGTCAACGATAGCAGTAAAACCGTTATCGAGAGGTAGATTTTCTGTAGGATGCATATTTTTTGTGCAAGAGTTAATATTGTAAACAAAAATGAATGTTTATGTACAGTAAAAACAAAACAAATTATACTATATTATAATATTTTAGTCAAGTAATTTAACATAAAAACCTTTGACTCCTATTGTTATTTAGTTTAATGCGCGTATTTTGTAGAAAATAAAAACGGGATTGTCGGGAATTGACGGGATTTAAAAAAACGGGATTGCAATTGATCGGGATTTTGAATAAGCGGGATTTTAGAAGACGGGATTTCAAAAAATCGGTATTTTAGAAGACGGGATTATAAAACTTTTTTTTGGGATTTTTTACAAACGGGATTTTAAAAAAACGGAATCCGATACGCTCCCTTTTAATACAGAACTTTTACCAAGCAGAATTTAAAAATACAGAATTTTACTATACAAAATTTTAACCATAAAGAATTTTGGGGTTGGGTTCGATATCCCGGTTTTTAAATTCTCGTTTCTTAAAATCCCGATTTTAAAATTCCGTCTTTTATAATCCTTCTTTTTATAATCCCGATTTTTTATAATCCCGCTTTTTGTAATCCCGTTCCTTATAATCCCGTTTTTAATTATCCCGATTTTGCAATCAAAACTAGTTGTTTAATTTTTAAAAAATCGTTTTGATTGCAAAATCGAAATTAAAACAAAATAAAAAATGAGGTATTTTTTTGATTCATCTTATTGTAACCTTTAACAAATATAACATATCAAAAAATAAAAATACATATAAATCAAGGTAGTATTTTTTTAAAACAAAACAACAAACTCAAATTAAAAATTAACAAAGTCAACGATTGTAGTAAGACCATTATCGAGAGGAAGATTTGCTGCAAGTAGATTTGTTTGTGAAAGAATTAATATTGTAAACAAAAATTATTATAAAAACAAAACAAATTACGATATTATTATACATATATTAGTTTTATTTGTAATTATTATATATTAGTCAAGTAATTTAACATTCAAACCTTTGACTCCTATTGTTATTCAGTTTAATGCACGTATTTTGTAAAAAAATGCGATTGTCGGGATTTGACGGGATTTTAAAAAGCGGGATTGTAATTGATCGGGATTTTAAAAGACGGGATTTAAAAAATCGGTATTTTAGTAAACAGGATTATAAAACTTTTCTTTCGGGATTTTAAAAAGCGGGATTCAGATACGCTCCCAGAATTTTGTCATATAGAATTTTTACACACATTTTTCTGATTACAGTATTTCGACCTAAGTTAGCAAATAACTAAACTAAAATGTGAGCAACACAACAACAACTGTGACTGTGAATGTAAAAGTTTTAGAATACAATTCCTTAAAAGTTAGCTAAAATACGTTTTTTATTAATATTCAACAAACTAATACTAAAATAACAAAAGTAGACTATTTTTCAAAGGTAAACCATAATTCTGGAATGATTAGATTGGGCCAGAAGAAAGTAAAAAAGGTTTGGTATGGCGGGTCTATATATCCCCATTTTTATGGAAGGAGGTTCTATTTTTTAGAAAATTGAGTTGACATAAAAATCAATCACGTGAGTAAAATTTATTCAGTAATTAAAGTGCTAGTCAATTATTGTTTAAATTCAAAAAGACAATTCTGTAGAAAGATGATTTTCCTTAAATCCGGATGTTATAAATAATCCAAGATTTAGAACTCGAGGTCTGAATCCAATATGGCAAAATATCAAAAAAAACTCGATTTTTTTTTTTTTTTTTTTTTTTTTGTCTGGTATTGCCGATTTCAACCCCAAATGGCTCGTTTCTTCTCCATAAATACACTTTACGATTTCAAGCTAACTTAGTTGTGTTTATTTTGAGCCCAAGCCTCTATATAACCCAATACTTTTCGAATATATCCATATTTAAAATTCAAATTCTTTCGTTTTTGTAAAAATATGTACATACAAGCGAACACACATCCTTCATTTGCTTCCAATTCTATTCAAAAACGATTATGTGTCTTTGAAAACCCTAAAATTAATTGTAAAACTAGAATAACCTTCTTCATAAGTGGTGCGGTTTGCCTTCAATGTGACATTAAATTGAGTGGTAATTACAGACATATATTGCAAATTACATAACTTCATCTTTTCTGTATATATGTATATGAATATACGAGTTCAACATACATACTACGAGTAAGTATCTGTTATGGGGAGGAACCTCAACTTTAATATCTGTAACCATGTTTCACATTCGATTAAATACCATGATTACCAAGTTTTATCATACATAGATACTTATCTTCTCCTATCAAGTCATTGCAACATCAATTATCCTTCAATTAAAGTCTCTCTCTACTCATAGACTTGTATAGCATATTTTAATGACAACAACAGCTCCTCCCATATAAATAGTATCTACGTATGTATCTTACCTCTATAATAAATTAATGTGGGTCGATATACAAACATTTAAACAACCATAAACTCTGTTAACTAGTTTTATTCTTTTCTGAAGAACTAATTAAAAAAAATTAGTTTAAGGTGAGGGAGTGAGACTTCGATTTAGACCCACGGGCGTTTTGAATGTGGGTACATAAATATACATTTAATTTATTATTATTGTTATCGAAATGCAGGATAGCTCCCGCATCCCCATTTCAAACATTCAAGTTTCTAAAAAAAACTGAATGAAAGTCATACTCAAGTCTAAGAGAAGTAAAATTTTCATTTCTCAACACCAACACCAACACCACATCCCGAAGTAGGTAGGAAGGTAGGTCTAGCGGTATACCTATAAAATGTCTATAAGAAAAGTCATTCGTCTCTATCATGTCATGTTTTACTTTACCGCATGTCGTGTTAAACTATCCCACTTGCGTATTACATCAGACCCATGATGGATGTCAAGTAATTATGTGCCCATTTGTCGTTTACAAAATTCGAAGCCAAAGCTGCCATATACCATCTTCTTTGCTAAATTCGATTTGGAAAGTTCATTGAGTTTGACAGTTTTTCTTTTTTCCAAAAGAAGAAGCCAAATATATTTTGGACAACAAAAAAGTACTTTCCCAAAACAATGACAGATAAATAGAAATAAAGTTAAAAAAGATAATGTTAAGACAGTTTTGTCTACATAGCTACCCTATGTTTGGAGTCAGCGACCATTAAAAATATAAAATTCATTAATTTTACACCAAATTCATAATCAATTAAAAATTCAAATTACAATTTTAATTACACACGTCGTCGTCGTTGGTGTTTGGTCTTATAAGTTGTTTGGTGAAGACAGTGATACTTGCCTACATCGTATGCTAGAAGCTAGAAGGCGGGGGTGTGGAGGAAAATTAATGATAGGTAATAAAATATTTAAATACTGGTTAATTGTTCGTCTGTGTAAATTTATTTTCTAAACAAAAAAGGTTAAAATCATCATCAACATTCATTGGAAGTTTGTCATATTAAAAACTTTCAACGTTTCGTTTATGTTGTTAGTTTTGTTGTTGTAGTTTTTGAATGTCGATGTCTTGTTTACCTTGCGGTAGGTGGGGGATTATTTTGTATTTCTTTAGAACTTATATCATTTGGGAATGATGACTTGGTAAAATTTTATGGAAAAAAGTAGTAAACATTACAAACAAAAATCAACAAAAAAGTTTTCATTAAAATGACAAAAGTTTATATATCATGAATCTGCAAGACATATTAAGTTAAATGAAAGGTTTAACCGTAGCCTCGCACTTAAAAACTAGGTTCTTGGATTATTTCTTAGTTCTTAAAATGTATCTAATGGGAAGGTTTTGTTCCTGACAATCAAATCTCATTTGTCCATAATTTAAACCTAAAATCGCTTCAGGTCAGGTTTCAGAGGTACCCCTTCGGGTAGGGGTTAAGAATTTACCCGAAGTAAGGTATGCTTGTCGTAAAAGGCGACTAAAATCCAATCTCCGTATACTGAGAACTACATAAGTATACAAAATATGCAATGGAAAAAACAAATAGATTAATTACCCCAGGTGGAAAGCCAGTTTCTCTGGCAAATCCATCCTCTTCGGAGGCAGGCTCTACGGATTCTGGGGAGAGCCATTTATTGCATTTGATAAATCCTTTCGCGAAAGCGCATAAGGTCCCTCGATCACCTCCATCTGTACCGAGAGTTACCGGCAGAAAGAGTCCACCGGTTGTGCCAAAAGGCACTAAAAGCGACTCACCGAAAACAAACAGTTTTGAGCAGGACAATTGTGAACTGCAAAAGAAGCTGAACGAAATGATAAGACTCTACGAAGAGCTTAAAAAAGAAGTCGAAAGTCTTCGTGAAGAGAACAAGATGTTAAAAACTTCTGAAAACATGAAAGTAAATACTCTAAGTCCACAACATCGAGATCGGCACGAATATGAAACTGATGAAGATGAACTTGCTCGGGAAACTGAAAAAAGTAGACCTAGTAAAAAACGGAAGGCTGAAAATTCGCCTAAGTTTCAAAATCAGCTAAAACCAAATAAAATTACACGGAAAGATCAGTTTTCTGCGAATAAGAAACTTCCTCCACCGATAAACATCGTTGGTCAAGCGGATTATAACAAAATTCTTCCTATTCTAAAAGAAACGGCGCAAAAGAATTTCAAAGCTACATCCACTCACAATAATACGTGGAAAATTAACGTAAATGATTCAGATTCTTATAGAAAACTGTCGAAAAAACTCAGCGATGAAAAAATTGAATGGTATAGTTATTCAATTAAAGAAGAAAGACCTCTACGTGTAGTTGCTAGAGGACTTCATCCCTCTTGTTCAAAAGAAGACATCCTTTCGGACTTAAAAACCAAAGGATTTAAGATTCTTGACGCAACAAATCTTTTGAAGCGAGAAAAAGGAATCGAAACCGCTTATATAAAACGCGCTCTTCCGCTTTTTATTCTAAGTTTCGATAAAAATGAAAATGTAGACAATGTTTATAATATTAAAACTATAATGAATATTGTTGTAAAAATCGAACCACTAAGAAAGAACAAACGCCTTATTCCTCAGTGCAAGCGATGTCAAGGTTTTAACCATACAAAAGCTTATTGTCAGAAGGACCCCGTTTGCGTTAAATGCGCGGGAAAGCACATGACTGATGTATGCCGTCTTAAAAAAGAAACTCCGGCTACATGCGCGAATTGCAAAGGTAATCATCCAGCAAATTACCGTGGCTGTGAGGTCGCAAAGGAAATGTTAAAGAGGCGCGAAGAATTTAGTAAGAAAACTAAAAAAAATACCTCAAAGCAAAACAAAGAATTAAAATTAAAAACCAAGACTAATACTCAAGCGTCGAGTAAAACGGACGGGAAAAATAATGAAAACGCTTTACCCTCAGAAAACATAAAAACAAAAAAGACGAACACGTACGCTCAAGTCACGGCGCCCGAACAACCTAAAACTATTAAACCTGACTCCGTTCAAAATGTATTTTCCCTTATACTTGAACGATTAGAAGAACAAGGGAGAATTAACACAATTATTCTTGAGAAATTGGACAAATTTGAGTCGGCGGCTCTTAAAACACCAAATTTACCGTAAACATGGATCAGTTGTCCCAACAACTCAAAATAATAACATGGAACGCGAACGGACTTACCGCTAAAATCGAAGAACTAGAAACGGTTCTACTTAACGAAAAAATAGATATTTGTTTGATCTCTGAAACTCATTTGAAAAAAGACTCAAATTTAAGTATTAAAGGTTATTCGGCTTACCACGCATGCCATCCATCCGAAAGAGCAAGGGGTGGTTCTTCCGTATTTATCAGAGAAAATATCAATCATTCGTTTGAGATAAATATCGAGCTTGATACAATGCAAGTTACTTCCGTTAACATAAAAGTTAGACACGTATTTTTTAATATTGCGTCTATTTACTGTCCTCCTCGGTCCAAGATAGACAAAAACGATTTTAAAGATCTTTTCAACGCTTTAGGTCCAAAATTTATTATTGGCGGCGACTTCAATTCGAAACATTCATTTTGGGGATCACGTTGCATTTCGACGAAGGGTAGACAACTCTACAAAGCGGGTATTGAATGTAACGTTGAATTTTTCTCATCAGGAAAACCAACGTATTGGCCAACCGATACAGCGAAAACACCCGATCTTGTTGACTTTTTCATCGCAAGAGGAATGAACAGAAAATATATGACAGTAGATGATAACTTCGATTTTTCTACGGATCACTCGGCCGTTATCTTAACAATAAACAGTAACGTAATCGAAAAAGAAAAGCCCCTAATTTTAACAAATAATAACACAAATTGGGATAAATTCAAAGAAGATTGCGAAAATAGAATTATGCTGAACGTCTCTTTGCAAACTCCGTTTGAGTTAGAAGATGAAACAGAAAAATTTATAAATATTGTTCAAGAAGCAGCTTGGAATAATACTCCGATCTGTAGTAAAAAGTCAAGGCAATACGAAGAAAAAATTCCAGAAGATATAAAAGAATTGATACGCGAAAAACGAAAAGCTCGAAAAGTATGGCAGCAATCACGTGCTCCTCAGCATAAAAGTGTCGTCAACTTTTTATCAAACAAGATTAAAAATTTGTTACGAGATTTTAAAAACAGCGAGAATTCTGCCTATCTTGAAAGCCTAACAGCAGACAAAAAAACGAATTATTCTCTTTGGAAGACGATAAAAGGTATTAAAAAGCCTCAAATAATGTCGGCACCTATTCGAAAAAATAATTCTGAATGGGCAAAAACTGATAAGGAAAAGGCGGATTTATTTGCTAAGCACCTTGAGGAAACGTTCAAACCTTTCGATGGTCAAGAGCTTCTGACTAATGACGGAGAGCTCCAACCAGCGCCGGACAATTTTTCTATCAGGAATATTACTTTGACTGAACTTGTCCAGGAAATAAAACGGCAGAAAAATAATAAAGCTCCTGGCTACGACCTGATTAACGGTCGTGTCCTCAAAGAGTTGCCTAAAAAAGCAATGGTTAAGCTCTTACAGCTCACTAACGCTGCTTTAAGACTTGCTTACGTACCCACGCAATGGAAAGTCGCCGAAGTAATAATGATCCCCAAACCGGGTAAGCCACCGAATGAGAAAAAATCGTATAGACCAATTTCTCTCTTACCAATTATATCTAAAATATTTGAAAAATTGCTTCTTAAACGAATGCTACCAATTATTGAAGAAAAACGTTTAATTCCCGACCACCAATTCGGTTTCCGGAATAATCACTCGACAATTGATCAGGTTTACCGAATAACTAACGAAATTGAAAAAGCATTTGAAGAAAAAAAGATTTGCTCAACTGCATTTCTTGACGTTTCTCAAGCTTTTGACAAAGTTTGGCATGACGGGCTAAAATATAAATTAAAAGTCTTTCCAGAACAAATATATAACATTCTTGAATCGTACCTAGAAAATAGATTCTTTCGAGTTAAACAAGGAACGGAGTATTCGGAGTTTAAAGAAATAAACGCTGGGGTTCCCCAGGGTAGCGTCCTTGGACCGATTTTGTTTGTTCTTTATACCCGAGATATACCCCAAACAGAAGGCACAACTTTAGGCACTTTTGCCGATGATACAGCTGTACTCGCAATATCGGATTCAATAGAAACGGCAACCTCTAAGCTTCAAAAGGCATTAAATAGCATTTCAGATTGGACAAAGAAATGGCGAATTGCTCTTAATGAAACGAAATCGACGCACACAAATTTTACGTATAAAAAAGTATATAACTTACCTATTTATATAAATTCTGTGCAAATCCCATACGCTAATGAAGCGAAGTATCTAGGCATGACTCTAGACGCGAAACTTAAATGGAAAGTTCATGTAAAAAAGAAACGCGATGAACTCGAAAATAAACTCCGCAAATTGACATGGCTTATTGGAAGATATTCCAATCTAAGCGTTTATAACAAGCTTCTTATTTATAAGCAAGTACTGAAACCAGTTTGGACGTACGGTATACAACTTTGGGGTTGTACCAACGAAAGAAATATACAAATTTTGCAAACATACCAAAACAAAGTACTTAAAATAATAGTAAATGCTCCATGGTATGTAAGAAATAGCGACTTACATAGAGATTTAAATATAAAATATGTAGAAAACGAAATTAAAAAATTTGCTACAGAGCTAAGATCACGACTTAGAAATCATAGTAATAACTTAATCCAACAATCTGTTAGCGAGGCGTTCGTTTTTCGGCGTCTGCACCGAACAAGACCTTCTGATCTAGCGCAAACAAATTAATCTCTCCACTCGAATTTTGTGGAATCTTCAGGTCCTCTCGTTGGGGAGCTTCCTGACAAAACGCGAACAAAATGACGCTAAAACTACTTGTTAAGCTGGACTTAGTTGTAGTAATAATATAGAAGATAAGGGAGGTGAGTTTTAGTCAGTAAAAATCTGACACTACTATAAGCATCGGGCTTATAGTGTCTCTGAAGATTTCTCACCTTCCTGCGAAAAAAAAAAAAAAAAAAAAAAAAAAAAAAAGGTTTCAGAGGTATTCGTTTAAAAATTTCAAAAACACATATACAAATGTATTATTTTTGAGGACATCTACATTCAATAGGTGTTTCCAAATTCATAATCTCTTTCTTTAATATTCAGTTTATATAGGTATATACTCTGAACCATTTATGCTAAAACGGTTTTTAACATAAAAAGGCAAAGCGATTTAAAAATCACACATCAAGTTTTTAAAATATGTTGAAAAAAAATAAAAATTTAAAATTTGAAATATAAAATTAAAATTTAAATATAAATTTAAAATTTGATCTCTACAAATGAACTCTTACACGTATTTTTTAAAAACCATGAAAGCATTAAATTCGACTTCATAAAGAGTCAAATGAAAACTCATTAGTAATAAGAATCTCCAAAAACTGTATAAGATAAATTTGATTTAAACTGTATCTAGAAGACTTTGTGCACCATTTTTATTTAGAGCTACATTGCTTTTTAATATAGCCTCAAAAATATCGTTTTTAGTTATCTTTCCTATTTTTAAAGAGGCATATGTTAAAAACCTGGTCTCTTTTTCATAAAAATCAACAGTTGAAAATTCTACAAATTCATATTTGCAATAAGAACATAATACAAAATGAGATTTTAAAATTAACAATATTCTCAAAATATGTAAGTGTTTTAAAAATGTTTCTTTAGATTGTAGGCCAATCTCAAACTCAACTGAGAATCGTCATCACTTTCACATTAACTTTCAATTAAAAATAAATTGCTTATCAATTGAGGTCTTTTTACTGTCATTACTTTACCGTAACTGAGTTTCCTGTCACAAATGTCAATTAAATACTGACAGATATGTAAATTGAATTTTATTTTAAATTTTCATGAAAGAATTGTCAGAATAAATTTGTCGGAAAATTCCTGACAATTGTGGAAAAATACTTCTACAAAATTGTCAAATTCAATTAATAAATTGTCACCTGTCAACTGTACCAATTGTCAATGTTTATGAAATAGACCCCTGGTGTGTTATTAAAATTATAAGGCAACTTTCGAGTTCAGGGCAACTTGAAAACTTAAAAAGGAATCGAGAGTTGTATGCCACTAAAAGAAAGTCGCACAAAACTAGGACTTGATTTCCAGTTTTCTTCTCGAAAAGTAAAGTTTTTAGTCCAGGGATAGCTTTTTTTAGATGTATTTTACTGTAATAATTTTAGTTCAACTTAAATTGAATATGTTATAATTTAGTAAATTTTAAATTTCAACACAAAACTTAATTTTTTGTATAGCAAATAGAACACGTTTAAAATTTGATTTAATGTTACGAGCATAACGTAGTCAGTCGAACAGGTGTCATAGCGAAGCTGTCAAATTTGTATACCGAAAGTGATTCAATATTGGAATCAGAATATTTTGAACATATTTTTCTACACTTAATTTATGTTGATGAAGCAAAACAAAAACATCATTTATCAAACTGAGAGCTGAAGATAGTTTAAGGGCTTATAAAGGGTGTCCCAAAATTAACGCAAGATTTGAATTTGCCGCCATTTGTGCAGTGAAGTGTTGGCAACCCTGAAAAAAAGCAATTTGACAGCTAACAGTATAGGGTTATTAAAAATGGAGCGTTACACGAGAGAACAACGTGTCTTCATTATTAAAGAATATTTCAAAAATAGTGAAAGCTTGGCGGCTGCAGTTCGAAAATTTCACACAAAATATGGTCGGAATAGTGTTTTAACTTCGTCAACTGTGAAGAGATTAATTGAAAAATTCATGGAGACTGGATCCGTTGGAGACGCCAAACACACTGGTCGTCCAAAAACAAGCCGTTCAAATGTGAATGTCGAAGCAGTGCGTGAGAGTGTTGCTGACAATCCAGGAACCTCAATTCGGCGTCGTGGACAAGAATTGCAAATTTAAAGAACCTCTCTACAGCGTATACTCACCAAAGATCTGTGTCTTCATGCTTACAAAATTCAATTAACACAACAATTGAAGCCTAATGACCATGGACAGAGAAGAGAGTTCGTTGAATGGATTATTGAACATCAACAAATGGACCCTGATTTTTCGAGCAAAATCATCCTAAGCACATTTTCATCTTGATGGCTTTGTCAATCGCCAAAATTGCCGCATTTGATTGTCGAAAAACAAATGCATCCACAACGCGTGACTGTATGGTGTGGATTTTGGGCTGGAGGCATAATTGGGCCATATTTTTTTTGAAAATGATGTTGGTCAAGCAGTGACTGTTACAGGTGCTCGATATCGCGACATGATTACACACTTACACAGTTCTTTCTGCCAAAATTGGATGATATTGATGTGTCCAATATGTGGTTTCAACAAGACGGTGCCACATGTCATACAGCTCGTGAAACAATTCAATTACTGCATGAGACATTTCCAGGTCGTGTACTCTCTCGTTTCGGTGATCAAAATTGGCCTCCTAGATCGTGTGATTTAACACCATTAGACTTCTTTTTATGGGGTTATTTGAAATCACAAGTCTATGTCAACAAGCCCACAACCACCCGTGCATTAAAGGAGGAGATTCAACGCTGCATCAACGAAATTCAGCCACATTTAAGCAGAATGGTCATGGAAAATTTCAACAAAAGAGTGCGCATGTGCATGCAAAGCCGTGGAGGCCATTTGTCCGATGTGTTATTCCATACATAACCCTATCCTATGTACTTTACGAGTCAATAAAAATATAACTATCAAAAGACTAAAAACGGCGTTTTCTATTTAATTCAAATCTTGCTTTAATTTTGGGACACCCTTTAAAAGAGGGACACAAAATAAAAACTTTTAATCAAAAATAAATCAGTTTACTTTGCCCAAAGAAAACGAAAAATTGACAGATTTCAACAAAAACATAAAATTTCCTTTACCAATGAAAAACTTCATTACTTTTTGTCTTGAAAATATACAAAAATCGTATTTCGACATTCATATACTATTTCCTTTAGTACCCGTAGCATGATGGTTAGTGCGTTGGACTGTCATGCAAGGGGCCTTGCGTTCAATCCCTGCCTGTGCCACCTAACATTGACATTGAATTGACAAATTCTCCAAGAGTAATTCTTGTCATGAAAAGTGCTTTCTCAAATTAGCCGTTCGGATTCGGCATATAAACTGTAGGTCCCTTCCATCTCTGACAACATTACTCGCACACAGGAATGGTTGAGAGTTGTAAGTCACTAGGCCCTGGTTCTTCATGGACTGTTGCGCCACCTAATTTATAATTTATTTTTATAATATTTCCTTTTCATATCATTCCGAAAGTTTTAAATACTTCGCTTAAGAAGCAATCAATAAAATACGAAAATACTATGTTTTTTTGACAAGCACGTAACAGTTTATATCCATGTATGTTCTTCTTTATAATAAAATAGTAACGATTACAAAATTAACCTTTTTCACAATACAATTAAAAATAATATTTTTTCTTCTAAAACTATAGAATCAGACGAACCCAACGAAACTGAGAAGAACATTTCAAGACTCAGGTGAATGTTGGCCTAAATTCTGAAAAGTACCTAGTATGGAACTCGACCTAAATTTTAGTTCACGTTTTTTTCCAAACCACAGCTAAAACCTGAGCTAAATTTTGACTAAAGGACCTTGTGTAGACAATACAATTGAAAAAAAAAATTTTACTTGAACTTGATTTAAAACAAAAGAGATACAAAAAATACGTGCAATGCCGAATTTGATGAAGATATTATTATCTATGCAGCTGTGCAAATTTCTGCAATAGCTTCCAATGAAAAATAAGATTTGATTCGGAGATTCAATCCCGATCCCAACCATTCTCCTTTTAGCCACGTGCTTCAATAGTCTGTAAAAATTTAGCTCGAAATAAATGCGCCGAACAATTTATCAGTTCGCTAAATTTTGACAACTATCCAACAAAAATATGAAATTTTAGTTAGATCTGCGTAATATTCAGCTAAAATGTTTTGCTTAATTTAAGCTTGACTAATTGTTCAGACAATTTTGTATGGAAGGTAAATTTTAGCTCGAGCTACGTACCATGCATAAGAAAAAAAAAGAGACTTTTCGCGTCTCGTGTCCAGGCGCAGAAACTGCTTAATAAATAATTTGAGACTTTTTCATGATTGTTAACAATCAAAAAGAATTGTCAACATTTTTCTGAGATCTTTCTTCTTAAAAAATGCAAGTTTCCAACCAGTTTTTTTTTTTTTAATAATAGTATACTTATGACGTTAAGATAAAGAAAATGGCAATACTCCCAACTTCTTTAAGTTTGCATATTTAGAAATTTTGCTCCTCCTCAGCAAAATTTAATTACAAAAAAGGTCAATTTTTGTATCTGTGAAGAAAAAGTCACTCTTTCCAAATATAAGAATCATTTTGTAATCTAAACTAATATTATAAATGGGGAAATCAGATTGTTTGCTTGATTGTTTGTTTGTTTGTTTGTTTGTTTGTTTGTTTGTTTGTTTGTTTGTTTGTTTGTTTGTTTGATTGTTTGTTTGTTTTTCCGTCCTCCATGTCGCAACGGAGCAATATTATGACATGATTTTCTGTTTCAAGGTAGTTACAAGGTTAGAAGGTGTTTAAAGTAATATATCTCATTCATAGCTCATTCCAGCAAATCCGCCAGTAACACTTGTAATTATATATTCAGTGGTTTCTTGTTGTTTTAAAACACTAATAAGTAGCATATCATTAATTGCTACCTGCTTTTGGACCTATCATCATTATCTATCATAAGGCGTTCCATAAAATGATACTAACGCTGGAAACTATGCTGAAACTGAAATAGGAGATGAGCGTTTAAAAACCTATGCTAATAGAAGATTTTCGTAACTTAATAATGAGTAACTCAGAACTTATTGTTTACTCTGATTTATAAAATAACGTACATGACGATCAATTTCTCTGTCAAAGAAATGGTGCTATTTTGAAAACAAATTCAAACATATTGGATGAAATAGCAGGAGGTATGAGGCAGTATTTGTCAACAGACACTGTCACGGACTCAATACAAAGCACTTCATGCCTAGTAAAGTTTCTCAAATAACTTGAGCTATCCTCACATGAGCTGCGATTTATATTAGGTGCGCCAGTAATGCTTATGTGAAATTTAGATGCCCCTAGATTTGTAACGTTACAAGATTTTGTGTCACAACTTGGGCAAAATATTTTTAGTGCTTATATCTTAACTGGTAGCGTTGAAAAGGGTGAAAGTGTAATTATTCCTCGAATCCCAATTATTCCTACAGATTAACCATTTCAATTCAAAAGGATTCAACTACCCATTAAAGTAAGTTTTGATTTGACAATAAATAAGGCGCAAAGCAAACACTATAAGAGTAATGGGAGTGAACTTAGAAAAGCCGTGCTTTATTACTTTACCACAGCGTTACGTTTTTTTTTACTCTTTGTTCCTTTAATTGCCCCTGGAATGTCTCTGTGTGAAAAATCGCTGATCATTTTGAAGCTTATCTTTCTTTTTCAATAAGAACTTTTGATTTCCAATATTTGGCTTCTCTTGAAGTTATTGACATTAATTTTTTATCTACCAGAATTTTGAGGCAAAAATATGAAACTTGACTAAAGTGATTCATTTTATAGAACTTGACATTTGATTTAATATTTAATATGTTTTAAGAGCCAAAGTAGAATCGTATTTTTAATTTAAAATATTCAATCTGGTGGGTAAGACTAATTAACCAATAGAATTCTTACTCAAAACTCTATTTTTTTTCTGCTTCGGGCAACACTTCTGTTTTTCTATTTCTATGACATCTTCAAACTTAAGCTATATCCTTGAATCGTATATCACGACCAAGTAACACAATTTCTATGCTCGTACAAAAATAAAAAAAACATCATTTCCAACTGCAAACTTCCCCTGATGTTCATACGTAGTATATGAGTACTTTTAAACGAAGGAAAGAAAAATTCGTGATAAAAATAAAATTGGCAAATAAATTAATTTATTTCATATCCGATTGCAATTCAATATTTTTTTTTCTCCAGAATTCCATACGTACATAGGTACAAACATGAAGTTTGTATGTTTATATATTTATTAATCAGAAGCAAAATTGAAAAATAAAAATTAAAAGAAAAAAAAAAACGTGAGTATAATAATCATGTTATTTGAGACCTCGAAAAAATTTGACAAGTTTATCGTAAAACATTCGTGTTTAATTTATGTAGTTTTATTTTGTTGTTGTTATTGTTAATCAACATCAAATTATTCTTGTATTCTCATTAAATTTTAATTCTTATGCGTAAAGCGTGAGTTTTGCTTGCTGCACATTACACACACTTTGTTTGTTTTTTAATCAAAAAATGAACATATGTTAAAAATAAAGATTGATGAACCAAACACACATTTTTGATCGGTTATTTATCAATAAACAATAATTTAGTCGTTTTTATCAAGGTAAATTTTTTTTTCAAATATAAACAAGAAATTATTTAAAACTTGCGGTGGTCATGTTAAAAATAAACACTTTTTTTTAAAATTTAATGTGATATGAATTTATAAATTTAAAAACAGAAAAAGATACTGAAAAGTTTTAAGACCTTAAGTGGAGATCAAAATAAAGCAACGTGGATAACTTGGATCGAAGAAAATGGTGCAGTCAATTGATATTGCTGCAATCGCTGGCATTGACTCGGTGAGAATTTTTGTTTTTTAATTTTACCTGAAACTAAATAATTTATGAACTTATTTAAATTTAAGAATAAATACAAAATAAATTAAATTTTGTTTTATTTCTCATTTATATTTTAGCTTTATAGGTCAATTCTTTATTTCTTTAATTTTGTGTTTGCCCAACATGATAATTAATTGTTATATTTTGTTGTTAAAGAACATAAATTTATGGAAGGGTATGGAAATTATAGCACCATCGTTATAAAAAAAGGTTTTCTTTTATTGGTAGATTTGGGTAAAGTATTTTATTATTACAAAAGGAAAATGAGTTGTAGTCCATTAAAAATAAAAACCACTGTGAAACATGAAATTTCTTGGGTTTATAAATAGATATATAATGAATAACTGATGATATCCTTGTGTAGAAAGAAATTAAAACTAAAAATGTAATTGTTGATTAAAAACTGTTGGTGTTATAAAAAATTATTTGATGTCATTAAACATTATAAGGCGTTAAAAATAAATTAACACTGAATTTAGGGTCGTGAATAATAAATTTTCATTGAGACGTAAGTTTTCTTTTGATGTGGGTCACAATTTAATAAGTTACTTTTGAAATATAGAAATTAATAAAATTAAATAATAACAATGATCCTTCTGTTCATAGTGTCTAGGGTGAAAGGGTTAGTGGCATAACATTTAACTTTTTACTTGCATTCGTACCAAAAATGTGAGCACTAGATTTTAATCAAACATGACATCAAGGGCGGATCCAGACTTTTAATCAGGGGGGGGGGTCATACACTTAGATGAGTTTTTACTCACCGCTTAAAAATGTTCTTTAATTGCTGTTTTCAATTGCTAAAGTGGCAACTTTAGTTATAAAATTATTTAAGAACACTGTTGTCCAGCAAGGTCTGGTCTAACTATTTAATTTGAATGACTCCCTATATATGAAAGCATTCCAAGATTCCAACAGTTTTCTAAATATGCCATATTTAAGACACAATAGTTTAGAGGGTTTTTGGTGCATTTCACTCAGAAATGTAAGAAATTGTTTTGAAACGTAGCTTTTTTTCCAAAAATAAAATACACTTTTCTTGTTTCCATTTCTATCAATGCGAAGAACGCTACAAAAAATCAAGAGAGACGATCTGATATGAAGAACTGTCGGTCTTTTTTTGACATAGTTTTTTCGGACTCAATTTTCGGGAGTCTATTATTACTATCGCTATCAGTCTGCTTACTCGTAGGTTGAAGCTGATGCTAGAAGACAAATTCTAAGAAATTACTGTTTTGCGTGAACCTTTTAAAAATAATTATTTTGATCTTAAAGGAGTCAACGAAACTTAAGAGTTGAAAAGAGAAAAATGTTTGGTTGTTGAATTTAAGGAAATAGTTGCATTTAAAAAAATTATTTTAAACACATTAAGGTAAATAAATAAGTTACACGTTTCAGAATCTCTTTTCACTTCAAATCAGAAGAGATTGAAAGCTTTTATATCAATAGATATAAAACGTTTATTATGTTTTTCAATTTGCCATTAGTTTAACAAAAGTGTAGCTTTTGCTGTTCTTGGGACATTTATATTATTGAAATTCGTGTTTAAATATCAGTTCTAGAGCATCCAAAGCAAATTCACTTCAAAAGTAGATTTATTTAATTTTTTAAAATCTTTTGTATTCAACAGAAAATCAATTTTGAAAGAAATTAAATGCACAACTGGGTCGCTAGAATTTGCTAATTTCTTCACAAAAAGTTTGTTAAAAAATCATATCAAATTTTAAATTTTATACATTTTATTTTCAAATTTCGTTAAAAAATGTTGACCCCTTTCTGAGATATCGAGTTTTGTAATCAAAATTAATATTTTTCAAAAATAAAAAAATATTAAATTTTTGATCACCAAAAATCATCATCAATTTGATCATTTGATCATCGACAACAACTTGCACAAAAAGAGAAGATTATTGAAATCGGTCCATTAGTTATTGAGATAACTTAAAAACAAAATAAAGGTTTTATGAGGGGACCCTTCTGGAGCAATACCAAAATATGTTTTTCTTGTAGATAGAAGCCAAATTAAGATCACAAAATTTAGAGAAAGTCTTAAAAAAATCACATATTTTAACCAAACGATTTGTATGGGGACTGCTGTTATTTTTTGTATTAACAAAATGAAAAAAACGTCTTACGCTAATCGGCTTAATCAATCAACACAATTGTTTAGACTGTAGGAGCCAGGAAAGACAGACAGACGGACGGAATCGGGGTACCCACTTTTTTCGACTTCTCTACAGTCGTAATGTCATGTTTGATTAAAAGTTCTAGTTCGAAATTTTGTAATAATAAAAACTTACTTGTATATAGTTCCTATATGTCGCAAGTAAAAATCACTTGAATGTTCACTATTTATGGGTGTCAAAAAAATTGTATAATTTAAAGGCAACTTAATATAAAATTGACGATCTCTTATTCAAGGTTTCTTCTTAAAAACCTAAATATTTTCTCTTTTTCTTAGAAACAAATTTTGACTAAAGTTTTTTCAAATTTTAAATTGAGTGAAAACAAATATTTAAGTTGTTTTTGATAGCAAAGCTCTTTTTGGTGAATGTCGTTAAATGACTAACAAATCTTTAAATGAAATCTTTACTTATACAACTTGACTGTATAAGCTCTATGGCTCATATGACCCCCCCTGGATCGTCAGTTGGTCAAAAGTTGATGAATTTGTGCTGCGTTTTTGGAATAGGGCTGAATTTCCGATTCACATTATGTTTTTGGTCCAGTCTTCAGTTAAAAGTATTACTTTTAGCAACAAAGTTTAAGGAAGTAAAATAAAAATTTTGTTTTTATATACAAAAAATAAATAATTCAAATATAATGGGGGTCATGTCCATGAACGCAATACGATTAGTTTTGAATTTAAAGAAATTCCTTCGAAAAAAAAACAAACAAATTATCTCCCAGCGGGGGAGGGGTAAAGACCCCTACGCCCCCCCCCCTTGATCCGTCATTGCGTGACATTAAGATTTTAGTGGAGACGAAAAAGGTCTGTCTGTAAATCATTGGGTCGATTGAGCTCAAACCTAAACATTAAGTTTTAAAGCAGGCATTTTCTTAAGAAACAAATAACAGTAGTAACAATATAATTTTTTGTGGTCAAAAATCAAAAATAACACTTTTCTCAAAAACCACCCGATAGAAAAATTGTGGCGTAAGGTATTTTCGCCTAAGACCATATAGCCCAAATTAAAAATGTCAAAGCGCCCAAGACTATTTTAGTAACCTTTTGTTATTGTACGATTTGGACAATATTACCGAACCCTTGGGGAGCTGACACTTTTTTGGTTTTTATGAAATTTTAAATAACATTAAGCGTTCGGTGTTATTGCCCAATAAAATAATGCTTAAATATCTATATCGTCCTTAAACATTTTCAGAACATCAGAAGAAAATGCCGAAAAGCTCAAAATCAATGTCATATAGCCAAAATCAATTTTAAAATATCATAACGCCCTAATTACTAATTGACATAGGGCAGGTTCAGACGACATAAGGGACTTGAAATTAAGGCAAGTTTCTAATATCTGATTGGCCAGCAACTTTAATGAAAAGTTGACTGGAAAATTAGTCAAAAAAAATCTCCCTAACTATTAAGTCAAGTCTACTTCTATCAAAATGACAGTTGATCATGTTTTTTTCATTCAACTGAAAGCTAAATTTTATGATTCAATGGTTTATTTATTTTTTGCACAACTTCATTTAATGCTTTCTGTAAAAGGGTTCCTTTTCAATTTGGAAAAGAAATAACTAATATTTCTTTACTATATAAAATACAAATCGTGATGGACTTGTTGCTTGCCTGAGGAGTGCTTTGTAAACAATAATTTGTTGGTACTTTTTGTACTATGAACTTAAAGTAGAGGTTTGGGAAGTAAAGTTCTGAATTTGAAATTCATGACACTTGAAAAACTAACTAGTTGCCTTGATCAAAATTTACGTTGAAAGAATGAAGTTGACTGCAAATGAAGTCCATTATGTTGCCTGAACCTGCCCATATATAAAAGATGTCATGATTTTCAACATTTTTGAATTCTGAACAAATTTTTGATCATTTTGGGTATTGAGACATTTTAAATTTTATCTCTCAAGCGCAACATTAAACAAACAAATTTCAGATCGCCCAAAAACTCGGAATATCAAGAAATCGTAAAAAATATGTTTGGCTTTATTTTAAATTAAGAAAGTGAAATAAGGCCAATTTTCAAAGTAAAAAAAGAGGCTGGGATGCGACCCACACTGATAACTTCCCATCCCGTCTATCGATTTGTCTTGCTTAAAAGTTTGTCTAAATGTATCAATTCTTACCAAATTTGCGTTCTATTTTTTGTAGATTTTATTTTTTTTTATGAAAAAACGGACTGTTGGATTTTTATAAAAAAATTATTGAATATAAAAAACAATATTTTCTGTAAAATAAAATAAGTTTGAAGCCAATATTTTTAATTTTTGAAAAGCTATTTGAGCCGAAAATCAATTTTTACCAACTTTTATTAATTTTTTTGTTTAGGTTTTTATTTTTTGTAAAAAAAACTGTCAATTCGATTTTTCTCAAAATTTGTTCTAATATTGAAAACAATATTTCTTATAAGTTAAAATTAGTTAGAAGCCATAACCTCAAATTTTTGAAAAGATATTTAAGTCGAAAATCAATTTTTACCAACTTTTGTTAATTTTTTTTTCGGTTTTTAATTTTTTGTAAAAAAACTGTCAATTCTATTTTTTTCAAAATATTACTGAATGTTGAAAACAATATTTTTTGAAAGATAAAAGTAGTTTAAAGCCAATATCTCAAAGTCTTGAAAAGATATTTGAGTCAAAACTCAATTTTTACCAACTTTTTTTTTATTTTTTTTTTTAGGTTATTATTTTTTGTAAAAAAACTGTCAATTCGATTTTTCTCAAAATTTTTCCTACTGTTGAAAACAATATTTCTTATAAGTTAAAATTAGTTAGAAGCCATAATCTCAAATTTTTGAAAAGATATTTAAGTCGAAAATCAATTTTTACCAACTTTTGTTAATTTTTTTTTTTCGGTTTTTAATTTTTTGTAAAAAAACTGTCAATTCTATTTTTTTCAAAATTTTACTGAATGTTGAAACCAATATTTTTTGAAAGATAAAAGTAGTTTAAAGCCAATATCTCAAAGTTTTGAAAAGATATTTGAGTCAAAACTCAATTTTTACCAACTTTTTTTTATTTTTTTTTTAGGTTATTATTTTTTGTAAAAAAACTGTCAATTCGATTTTTCTCAAAATTTTATCAGATGTCAAAAACATTATTCTTCGTTGCACAAAATTGTTTTGGAGATGAAATCATATTTTAGTCGTAAAATTTTCGAAGTGACAAATTTTTTTTTCAGTTTTTTTTATTTATAAAAAAAACCGTTAATTGAATTTTTTCCAAAAATATAATTGTTTTGTATCACGTTACAATATATAATACAAAATTTAATTCAAGTCTCTAGCATCATTGGTTTATGAGATATTTGGGGTTAACCAAAATTTTCACCTTTTTTTTAAACTGCTATGGTAAAAAAAAACACCCACGCAATTTTCTTGAGAGTCCTTTCTGCATCTTTCTGCCTCATTATCTGTATAACAAAATTTATTTGAAGTCGATATCTCTTCTGGTTCTTGAGCTATGGACGACGAAAAAAACGTCGCGAACGTACGGACGTACGGACGTGCGGACGTACGTACACACGCACGCACAGACATCTTTCTAAAAATCTTTTATTTCGACTCTAGGGACCTTGAAACGTCGAGAAATGTCAAAATTTTCAATTTGTCAAATTGGACCCATTACAATAACTTCCTATGGGAAGTTAATAAAACGAAATGGTTTGCTTGCTCACATCACGTATAGTAAGTAAAATATGTAGGGGGGTCATGCTGCCCCCTACAACCCCCCTTTCTGGTCAAACAATAAGATTTGGGGTAGTTGCAAGGTTGTGTGTATGCAATGTTTCTTTAAACCCAGATTCTTTAAATGCAAAGGAACTTTGCATACATCTAACATGGCACCTACCCCAAATCCTATAGTGAGTTCCGGCAGAAAGTTGAAGGGGGACTGCATACCCCCCTATACATAGCTCACTGTTTAAAATCATCTCAGAGCCCGCAACCATCCAAAATGTATGCTCAATACAATTTTTTGGGCATAATGACATTTCTAAATTTGGGCGTTACGACATTGAAAGATAGTTTGGGTAATATGACATTTGTGACGTTTTCTTAGTGACATTTTTTACGACGTTTCTCATTTTGGTCTTTATGCAATTTTAGGCCTTGAAAGAAACGATAGAAATCATAATCGTCGTAATGACCAAAATGCCCTGAGTCATAAAACTCAAATTCAAAATTAAAAAATCATTCGGGCAAAATAACCGCTAAAAATTTGGGCGTTCTATTATTTTATCTGGGCGTTACGAAATTTGATTTGGGTTTTTTGGCGATTTTTTTAAAACTTTTTGGGATTTTTGACCAATTTTGGGCCTTATAACATTTTAGAATTTGGAGGTTATGGTTTGGGCGAAAAGCTCTAACGGCAAAAATGTTATACATACATAAAAAATTAATTAAAAATGAAAAATTGTTCTAACGATTTTTAAAAGCAAATTAACAAATCTATGTTTCTTGATTAAATTAAATTGCATTTAAATTTTTTAAAGATAAACTTTAAAATTAAGTTAGTAACGGGTGTTTTCTTAGACGTGTGATTTTCAATTCGGCAATACTTTTTTCAGAGTTGGTCTATTTGACAAATGTCACTTGATTTATGCTCAGTTTGGTTTGTTATTTTAAAATGAATAGACTAACTCCTAAACAACCTTTTGTAAATCGTGCAAATTTATTACGAAAACAACGATTTGTTTCAGCCAATAAAACAATTAATTTATTGAATTAAACTTTTGCTAAGCACATTAGCTCACGTCGAGTTATGGGCCTGTGGCGGGCGTGGCCTCCAAGATTTAGCGATTTAACACAGCTGGACTATTTTTTGCGGGGTTATGTGATATGTGAAGTAGATTGTCTACGCGATAAGCCCTTTATAGTTGATGCCTTGAAAGAGAATATTCAGCTAGTTATTCCTAACATACGATAAAAATTGCTGCAAAAAGTGTTATTTTTAAACCATAACGACAAACCCTTATCATTACTTATAATAAAGCTTTTTGGATACAGGAACAAGTTCGTGTGACCAAGTTGTGCATTTTATTTTCTTAGATATCAAAGCAAAGTAAAATTTAAGAAGAAGTTAACTAAGAAGTTATATAAAGAAGGACATTTTACACGATTTGTTCGAAATGGACTAGATTCAAAAATTAAGTTTTGAAACAACAGTTCGTTTAAGTTTCATTAGTTTGAGTAAAACGTATATTTATGTATGTTATGAATTTTAGAATGAAGTTTTTCTTCTTTAGTTTTCAGGTGTAGGTTAAAGTACTACAATTTCAGGATGGGAGTCCAATTTCCAGTACATTTTTTTTGATATTCTTAAAGATTTTAAATTTGCGTTTTTATGTAATTTTTGTAATGAATTACTCAATGCTTTATTTTCGCACTGATATTTATGCACTCAATAGTTTAATAAACACGAATTGTTTTTATGTTTTATAATAAGTAATAGTTCCAAAAACTACAAACTTTAAGTCTTATAATGAGTTAAAGTTTGACTCCAAAACAAAAACTGGCACGATATTGGTCACTCCGTTTTTTTTTTATTTTATACATTTTTAAATTATTGAATTTATTTTAAAAATATTTTATAAACTTTTTGTCGATCACACATTACAATAGATTTTTATTTTAAAAAGAAATCTTAGAAAATAAAATTTAAGCAAGATCTGTGCAATTTGTGTAGAAAAATGTTGTCAACCCATATTATGAAAAAATTCGACAGCTGAAAGTTCTGAAAGACACTTTCAAAAGCTGTGGAAAATTAAAATCTTATGTATAAATATTAAGGCATTTTTATAAATATTTTCTGGAAGGCATTTTTTTAAGACCTAATATTTGAATACAAAAATTCTGTAATGGCCATTAATTTTGTAGAAAAAAAATTCAAGTTTAAAATTTGGAATTGAAACTTAACCTGACTAACTTCACAACAAATATTTTTACACAACTTTTTTCTCAACCGAATAACAGAATTTTCCAAGCCTTCAAATAAAAAAGAAGTTTTAATTTTTTAACAAGAATTTTAGGAATTTTTGAACACTTGTAAATTTTTAAATTGATTTTTAGGTTAAAACTAAAATATATTCAAATTTAGTTCCCTATTTTATGTCACCATAGATCCTAAACTCATTACTCCTATTAAAATAATTTTCCTTTCAAAACTTTAGAGATATGTACAGATAGCTGCTTAAATTTATAATTTAAATAAATGGAAAAACAAACTTGGGGTTACCACTACCTTCATTTATTTTATTTAATTCGTTTTGTAACCTACATTTTCAACACACAGAAAGGAAAAGATCCTTTATAATGATAATATAAATCATGATTGCTTAGATTTTCTAGGATACCCTCTGTTTATCATTCATATTTATTTGAATACAAATTTACCAAATTAAATGTCTGATTTTAATCATTTCGTATCCAAAAAGGAAAAAGGAAAAAAAAGTTTTTTAAATGACAAGAAAAGTCGCCGTGACCACAGGCAACATGGTGCGAGAAATTTTTGTCATAATCCTTGGCCTTTCTTAATCTCCTGTGATCATCCTTAGAAAAGTTGTGAGAGCGACTTTGATACACGCCAAACTTAATCCTTCCTGTGTCGTCAAAAATGAAAAAAAGTAGAGAATTTCCGATGGGTCCTTTATCCTCTTTGTATATAGCGATGAGGAAGAAAAGCTGCATTAGGAGCAGCAGTGCAGCACTATGATTGTTCATGCATCCGATATGCAAATTATCTTTATTCAAAAAGGACTTCCTTTCTAAAAAGGAAAGATTTTGTTTTTTTTTTTTGTATTTTTAACTCTTTTGAATTTAATGTTGAGGCGCGGATTAAAGTGCATCCTTAAATCCTGTTCCTGTTCGCTATTACCAGCCAGCGCCACTAACAACAACAAACTACAAGTTAAGGGAAGATAAAACTACCCTGACATTGATAAATCACATTAAACCCCGGATTTTTCGCAATTAATTAAGGGTATCATGTGAGAGGGTGTGAGGAGATGTGTGTTCATATATTTGGACACATTAACAGGCTAAAAGATAATTATGCAGATGACCGTGCATCGTCCATGTAAAAGGATGCAAAATGAATTTTCTATTGTAAGTTTTGTTTTTTTTTTTGAAGCAAATTGGCTCACACGTAAGCTCGTTTACTAATACAAAATAATGATCGTATTCAGATACGCATTAGGGTGAAGAGTCAAAACTTTTTTTTTTATGTTCATGTTAGAAATGCATTAAAAAGTTGAATTCTCAAGTATTTAAACAAAAGTAGCAGAAATATAATTTATTTTTGTTGCCGACTCTGTAACTTTTAAACCTTTTAAACTTTTTCTATAAATGAATAACTTAATTTAAAAAATAAAGCTTTTTGAGGATATACATATAAATTCATGAAGCAGTTGTTTTTTTAGTTAAATTCGTGATGGTTTTCCAAATCTATAATTTCTCTCTTCAATATTCAGTTTAAATATTTATGGTATGTTATAACATTTTAGAAAGTTCTTCATAAGGTGTTAGATTTCACTGCCATAAATCTTAAAGAAACGCTGAACCGTTCATGATAAAACTATTTTTAACAGAAAAATGCGATACGTTGTTGAAAACATTTTTTTCTTTTAACTTGGCAGATAGTTAAAATTTGGATTCGGAATCAGCACTTAAAATTAACTACAAAACGTATTTTAAAAACCATTATATTCAAGGTTTCTTAAATGTAGATTCAAATAAAGACTCATAGCTAATGATAATTTCAAGAAACTAAGTAAGATACTGAAATGATTTAAAATAATTTCAGAGGAAGTTTTACCTTAGCTTTAAAAATACCGTTTTTGATTGTCCTTAATTTTCTAAAAGGAATATATTTTAAAAACCTGGTGTTATAGACAAATCATGAGACCAGATTCTAACTCAGGAGAACTCAATCCTTGTGGAACAGACAAAATAAACCTTTTATTGCCTACCAGTGAAATATTTCGGAAATTGATAGCATTTATTTTATTGAAAAGAAAAACAAGACATTAGTTTGAGAAAAACCAGACAACTGAGTAAACGGGACGGAAATATATCAATATTCATAAGACTCCTTGGCTGAATATTTGAAAACATTTTCCGGAACAGGTTTAACTATAGCAGATTCAATGAGTTCCTTTTTTTCGGACAGATATCTAGACTCAAGCAAATTGTGTGATGTTGTTGGCTGAAATGGTAAAGCTGGAAATACCGGTTTTAGAAGTTGGGTTAACCAACTTACTGAAGTCTTAGAAATTGGGTTATGAGACTTATTAAATTAAACTTGGGAAGACCACTGCAATGGTTCATATTTCAACTGCATGCTAAATAATTTTCACTACGTCTTTAATTAACCCAAATTAAAAGAGCTGCATTAGGAGCTTAGCTTTATTTGGGACCCATTAAGAAGGACATGCAAAATTGTAATGACATTTCAGTTTCTAAGTTGTTCACCAACTCCAGGTTACTTATACCATTTTTGTTAAAAAATATCCCAGACTCCATAAGCATACAACATAGCTGTTTTTAATGTTATTAGCATACGAAATTCCTGATTTTATTCTGCTGAGGTGTAAGCTAAGATGGAAATCCTCGCATTATCTATTGCACTCATGTAATTTTTTTTAAGGTCATGAAAACGCTGATTAATTTATCAGCTCAAGAAATGTCTCGAAAATAAGAAGGCTTCTAAATGACTAGCAGTATGTTTTCGCAGAAAAAGATTCTTCAGATAAACTCATAGCTAATCTCACCGAACAGTGGAACAAAATTGTACACCGTTTTGGAGAAAGTAAGACTATTGCACTTGATATTTCAAAAGCATTTCGTAAAGCTTGGCATCAGACCAAACAAGAAGAAGGGTTGAAAATCAGAAAATCACAAAATAAATGGTGGTGTGCCCCAGGGCTCTATCCTGTCTATAACACTCTTTCTCATTTTTCTTAATGGTATCCTCTCTGAAACTTTAAATCCATTAACTCCTTTGCTCACGAAAGTACTCTTAACTTTGTATGTTTAGATCTAGATTACAACCCTGATCTTTGTTGTAGTGGATTTTTAACGGTAAATTCTGACTATGCCATCATTTTTAAATGAAGAATCAAAAATCGGGTAAAATTTAATGTGTAAAAAACTCAGTGGTGTTTAGTGTCGTTAAAATATAATTTATCACCTTTGACATCAATGAAAGAAGACGTGTGGGTTTCTTAAGGCGATGCAAGTAATTTGTCTCTCTTTCTCTGATATGGCTATTGTCTCTACGACTTATACATAATTATAAAAGTCTACAGCTTGAGTATAACACTCATCTCTAGATCGGTGCTCCCTAAACTTGTTTATACGTGCTGGATAGTACTCAAAGAAGAGCTTTTAAAATGATTGATGCCAACAACATCATTGACTCATTAACACCATTCGGAAATAATCGCACAACTTCTGGCCTCACCTTTTCTTAACGTTTTTTTTAACGGAACAAACAGTTTAACCAGAATACTCACGCTATTATATTTGCCAATCAGTTTATTTTTGAGCTCAACTTCCATCGTATTCTAAAGTAGAGAGATTTGTTCCTTAGCCGTACTTAAAGAATGTCGAATACCTTACCACCATTGACTTTCTCCATCATTGCTATTCATTGCTGTTCAAAAATTCAAACCCTCCCTTTTTTCTAATGCTCACACTCTAGCCCTGATGGCTTAGGAGGTATTAATCATAGTTCAAAAACTAAGCTTGGTTTCGTCAAGAAATCGTTTCGAACATATCGAAAACGTATTAATTTTTTGGATTCACGTTATGGTTTATTACAAGGTATAATAAACTCTATGACGATCCACCCTAGTGTGCATAGGTAGATATATGCATTTGATACTCAATAAATGTGGACAAGGAATGAAAATGACGTTGAAAGGATAACAATATGACAATGAGGTTGTTGTCTTAGTTCCACCCTCTGTTTCTGGCATATGAGACGAATTACCATCGTATCCTATCGTCGTTGTCATCATCGTCACCAAACACCCACCGTTTGGTGATGGAGCACCGTGATGGTGGATTGTAGTGATGGCGGGTGTCGTCGTCGTCCTCATCGAGAGCATCAAAAAAAGACACCATAGAGCATAGAGCAGAGCATTGTCTTGCACTTGACGGTGATGGTGACTGCGACTGATTGATTGCGCGGGCAGGACTCTTGGATTAATGGATTCGTTTTGAAATTACTTTTGCTTTTCTCCGCTTCAATGTTCAACGTTTCACTACGACCATGTTCATCGCGTTTACCGTTTGGTTTTGAACATAAGTCCTTGCACACGCACCGCACAAATTAAGTGGACATCACAAGGAGTGAATCCCCTTTGAGACCATAGCATCTTAAGGTCACACAATCACCCAAGTATGTACATCTAAGTGTGCAATACAAAAAAAAAATTACTTAACAGGGTGTTTCAGTCGAAGAAAAATTGTTCAAGTAAATTTGTTGTGCTTCAAATGTGTCCTGTTATGACTTCATCAAGCTTTAAATACGACAGAGGTTGCTTTTTTCAAACATCAGAAGATTTTGATTCATGTCACGATTTCGGTTAAATAAATTAAATAAATGATTTGTTTTTAATTTGGCAGTTCACGTTTCACCTAAAGCCATCATCATTACGCCTTGGCATCGCCACCAACCAAAAAAACACCCTGTTTGATTTCTTTCAAAACTCATTAATGTTCTGTTGCCATGTTGTGTCCTTGAAAATACAATTAATTGTAAAGCCGATGGACTGCTGCGTGTTCCAAGAACAATTTAACTTTTTTTTTTTTGTTTAATTTGTTGTTTGTTGCCATTTTAATTAAATTGAAAGGTACGAGTATGAAGAAAAAGAAAAACATTATGGTTGAAGACTGAATAATTGTTAGTTGAATGTAGTAAACCCGCACTCTTAATTGCGGCAATGCGAAAAATAAAGTTCAAGGAATTTTAATGAGGAACCAATTTAAATAACGTGACAAAGAAATAAAGAAAGAAATGTTTGACTTTAATGCAACTTAAATTTATTACAACACAACAAGAAAAAATTTCCTTTAATGTATTTTTTTTATTTGTTTGTTATATTTTCAGGACCAAACAAAAGAAACCAAACCATCAGCCCTGCGTAGAACTCTTAACGCATTGCGACACAGGATAACGAAACGAAGCCGGACGAAACCGCCCGATTGGTTTTTGGATAAATTTTCAACAGCCAATAATGCCGAGAAAATTGGCAAATCCTCCATAGCTGATGTACCAGAAATAACTGGCAATAGTTGGTTATGTAATCGTTTGTCGGTGGATCCGTCACTGCCGTCACATTATAGAGTAAGTAAAAAATAAGCCGGAGTCATTTAATTTAATCTGAAGCCTGTTAACAACGAGCTTATTAAAAAAAAAGTAAAATAGTGAAAGAAGCTTTTAGAATTGTATCCTCGTTTTTGAAAGTTATGATTTTTATTTATTCATCACTGAGAAATGAGCAAAGCTTAAAATGATATTGTAAAATTTCAAAGCCATTTTAGTAAATTACTAAGCCAAAAAGATAATTTAACGTTAACGATTTTAGCATCGTCCTATATTTCTTAACATTTTATAAATTCTGAGTTTTTAACATTTGAAATTAGTCCATGTCCAAGATATACATATTTTTTTTATATTACTTTTACGATTTGTTGTTCAAAATTACGAAAACTTCACAGGTCTTAACATCTAACTCGCTTACCACCATTACTGCTGCCAGGATCAGCCTTTACCTTCAGGTCCCAGCGGATGATCCTTCTAACCAACCCATGGATTTGGGAAATGATTTCTATAGAGGGAAGAATATATTTATGATTGTGTATCCTTGTATGCCTTATCCACCCTTGTATTCACCGTATTTACCACAGTTTAGCTTTGAAACTAGAGTAGACTCAATATGAAGACGGAAATATTGAATTTTTAATGTCTTCGATGTTTAATGTCTTACGATATTTATATTAAACAATTACTAAAAAACACAAAATTTATAAAGATTATTTAAAAAAATTCGAATACGCCGCGCCCGGAGTGAATATTCCATGAATTCCTAGTTTTAAGAGTGAGAGAATCAAACATAGTGGGTTTTGTAATTGTTGTTGCTAAGTTCGAAATCCAGAATCAAAAAATACCGTTTCACAAAATCCCGCATCACCAAATCCCGAATCTAAAATCCTGCCGTTTCACTACTAAATCCATAGCACTGGCACTGTATTGATTTTTTTTTCTAGAATAATGGTGACACCAATTAATGAGAATCAAGGAGAACGAAGTTTTCTAATATAAGAAGATCTGATTCTCTTAATATTTAACGAGCTCTGATTAGCTAAAAGCTGAGTGCTGAAAAATAGTATACAAAAAAAATTTAATTTCAAAAATGATTCAATTCTTTCAAGAATTCGCTTGAGGGCAGACTTCACAATATGATAGAAACCTTTTATTTCGATTTAGGGTGTCGCGTTTTTAGTTGTGTTGAGTATAGGTAGGGTACAGGGGCTTTTTGGATGGGGTAGGGGGGGTTTGTTCTTTATTTTGTATTCTGTATATTTTTTCTTAATAGCTTTTGTGTTCGTATTTATATCTTATTAGGAAAATTAAAAGTTTTTTAAAACAACATTCCTTCAAAATTGGGGAAAAAATTAAAAATTTAGGATCGTAGCCAAAAAATCCATGTTGAATTTACCAAATTCTTAAAAGAAATGCTGATATTAAAGTAATTGTTTTGGATTTTAATTCAAAAACATTTGTGTACAAAGCAATTTGATTATCGCCAAGTACTGAACGCCGTCGTTAAGCTGCACGGAGGCTAATAATAGGGTACTTAAGGCATTTCTTCTTACAAATGAAGAAGCTTTTAACCTATTTGATCTGCTGCTTTCTGCAGCAATTTACTTGGTGCCAATTAAGGTGTGTTTTTTTTTAGTCCGAACTGGAAACATTATCTTCAATTAGCTTCGTATTATTGAGACTTTTTAGAATTTATGATACTAAAATTGAGAACAGCAATTTTTGTTTGTTCGTCAAAACAAAACAGCGCCTCTTTTTGCTTAAATTTAATATTTGTTTTTTTGGTTTCACGTTTTAATTGTTTCCACTTCTTCCACAAGATCATTATATAGAAAAGTGTCATTAAACAGGAATTACGCTAACACACATCTATGCGACATTAAAAATGATAGGTTTTTTTCTATGATTAGCCAAATTTACAAAAATATTTGATCACTAAATTGCAATCAATCACTAAATTGCAATCAAAGCTTTTTCAAGCCAATTTCTAAGACGGGGAATTTGATAACAAATATATGGCAGAAAAGTTACCAAAAATTTAGTTAAAACAAAGTTCAAAAATCATAATTTTCAAAACTTTAGCTCAATATTTTTAACAACCTATTTTAAGGGCTCAAATTGTTTATAAATGTTGACCAATTAACCACCTTGTAAAATACCAATTTTTTGTATTAAAAATTGCAAAGAAAATAAACTTAAACTGAATTTGAAATTTTAGAAATTCATAAGTAGGTAATAAATATTAAAGCCGCCATTTTGTTATTTCAAATTTTGTTAAACGTTAAGGTATAGAAACATAATAAATTCGTGTAATTTTCTCAAAATAATTTGTTAGCTTACAAACTCACACAAATTATTCAAAATTTATTATTATTGTTCGTTTTTCCCATTATTTTCTAGTACTTAAATTTTACATTCCATTTTAAAAACCACGGTGTGTGTTTTCAAAAATAGTAACTACTATTTTTAGTATTATTTTGCTTTATTGCAAAATGTTACTACACCACAAACTATACTCTCTTGTAGTTATTTCTTTTTTTTTGGAATGAAATAAATAATAAAACAACATCTGGTTCATGCTCTGGATGGTTTCTTCAATTACATATTTTCGGTGTTTCTTAAATGCTATTATATTTTATTACGAAGTCATTTTCTTATGTCCTTTTTTATGCTTAACCTAGCTATTTATATAGAGCGTATCTTATTTAAATGTAGGTTTATCACCTCATGAAGACGTTTAAAAGCAAAGAAATAAAGTTTCTGTGTCCACATATACATATGTACATAATCACTTTGGTATGTCTTCCTTAATGACTTTGGTTATGTTTCAGTGATGTGAATATTAGTCTCGGTCTACTTAGTGATTCCGTTTAATATGTCCTTCGCTTAATGTTTTATGTCTTAACTTGTTTTTAGGAAATAATTTTTAATGAATCCATTTAAATTGTAGGTAGTATCTACATACATACATAAATGTAAAACCATTTTTTTTAGAATAAAAATATTAAAATATTTATTTTTGTTTTCTTTTTTTTCAGTGGCTGTTTATTGTTTCCGTAGCTGTGTTATATAATATAATTTTCGTAATGGGACGAGCTGTATTCTGGGAGATAAATCGCAGCGCCTCGCCAGTATGGTACATTCTCGATTACCTATGTGATTTAATTTATCTACTAGATACATTAGTACATATGCACGAAGGTAAGTGATAAAATAAACAAACAATATTTTAAAAACAAAAAAACCTCAAAATCAAAAAAACAAGGTTGGAGGTAGGTAAAAGTGGTTAATTTTCAACTTTGAAATCTTTAATTTAATGTTTTCTAGCAGCGCTTTTATATAAATTAACATTAAACTAGATTAGTATTGCTGCAAGTAAAATTTTTATATCTAGTCAAATCTGAATTTTCAACTTGCTTTTAACAAAGAATGGAAACAAGACAAAGTTTTTAATCTTAAGTGAAATAAAGTTAAACGCAAACGATTGTCAAATCAGTCAATACTTTGACATTTACTGACAATCAGCCAACAATATCCACCAAACACCTTTTTATAAATTATTGGCTGACAATTTCACTGTCATTTGCAAATATAGTTGATTCGGTTTTGCGACCATCCATAATATTTTGCATATGTTCCAGTTGGCCAGTTTTTATTTCTAAGATTTCAGAGATTTCCGTATTATCAGAAATAAAAATATCATTTCTAATACAAACTTTTTCCATTTACTGTCCGAAATCTGAGAACAGAATTTGAATGATTAAATTTCTCAAGAATTCTTCATCGCACAATACGAAGGGAATACAAACAAATGCAAATTTAATATGATTGCTAGATGGGAATGAATAGTGAATTGTGTTTAAATTTTATTTCCCTGCTGTGTCAATCTGTCTGATGAAGAAATTATCTTAAACAACGAAATCTGACAATTTCTGATAATCCCATTTCTCTTATTGTAAGTTTAACCGAGATAATGACATTTGGAAAATTTTTCAACTGAGAGATGTGAGGCTTGTTCTTTTTCTAACTATTGTTAACAATCGTTAAATATTGTGGTTCTTAAACATCAAAATTGTTACGATTTGCATCAATTTAACTTCAGTATATCGTTCCTGAGTTTCATTATCAAAGTGATAAAATAATTATTAATTAATAATAATTAATAGTATTATAACTATTATTCAAGTGTTAATTAATTATTATTATTAATTATTTTAACAATCAATAAGTCAGCTCAATTTTGTTGTTACTTGGAAGAAAATAATACAAATAGTAGGTACCATAAATTTTCATTATAGAATAAACCAATATTCCGTTGATTCATCTATTTGCTTTTAACCCTTTTGTAAAATGTAAATGTAAATATTTATTTGATAGGTACATTATATCCTTTATCAATATTTTTCAATTGTTGAAGTAAGTAATTTGACAGAATAACAATTTCTTAAAATAGTCGTTCCAAAATGATTCCAACACTTGAACAATATTTTTTGACATAACAACAGTAGTTAAGTATTGTTAGAAAAAGAATACACAAACGAAATTAAAAGTTTTGGAATTTACTACTATCAAAATTTTCCAAAAAATCATGCTATCGATGGTTTCTTCGAGTGTTGGTATTAAAACGCTTTTGAAATTCGATTAACTTCCAAAGTTAAAGGCTTTATTGAAAAACTCACTCAATACTTGAATACCAACGACCTCTCTCGGGGAATAGCCATTATATTAAAAGTGTCTGTAGATACACTATTTAGCAAAAGATGTAACTAAAAAACTGTGTCTTAGGAAAAGTATGGCTTATAATGTTATTCAAATAAGCCCTTTGCATCTATGGTTTGGTCAAAATTGTATTGATCGATTTTACTGATATCTATAACTTGGTATTTACAAACATTCAGTACAATTCTTTTCCATAGAACAAACTGTCACTTTGACAATTTAGCTGGAATCTGTTTTTTGTCAACTCAGGTATCTTTAATGACTACGTTCAACATTAGCTAAAAATATCTGTGTTATCAAAAAATGAATCCAAGCCTATCCAAGAATTTCTGGTATATGTGACTAACTGGCAGAACAGCTCATTCATGATATGGTTGAATTTGAAGGGACCCAGAAATTGATTTCAAATTTATATATTTATATATCGCCGGCTGAATGCTTAAATGCCCCATATACAAAAAAATTATTCCTCAGAAAACGAATTTTAAGGTTTGAAACATAATTTCGTAATTTTGCATTTGAAAATTTCGACCTTTGAATTTTTATATACATAAGTGGAATATTTCTTTTTTTAAATTTGAAGTCCTAGGGTTTAAAACATTTATGGTTATTTAAAAAAAAATAAAAGTTTAGAAAAAGTCAAAAATGGATATAGAACCCTTTCCATACGAATGTTAAATCTATGAAAACCAAACTGCAAATTTCCTATGGATATAGAACCTTTATGCTTTTAACATTGGGAATTCAACGATAGCAAAAATAATAATAAAATATAAAATTTCTAGCACTTTTAATTTTTTTAAATCTATTTGTAGTGATAAAAATATAAAACAAAAAGGAATATTAATATAATGTCTTAGCCCTTCGCTATATTACATTGGCTTAATTTTAAGTCGATAAAAAAAGTATGAAAAATGACAAAGTATTTTCACACTTTACAATTAAAAATACCCAACTTGAACTTTGGTTCTTAAAATTTCCTAGAAAAATACATTCAATTTTATTCGGAATTGGTTTAAAAAATACTTCAGCATTCATAGGATTAAGTTTTAGTATTTTTTCACAGTTTTTCAAATTAATTATTTTTGGTTTTTACCTTTTTTGTTTTTATCCATTTTAGTAAAAACAAAAAAAAAAAATGCTTGAATATTATCGATAAAAACCTTATTAAGAATACTCTTAATGCATTTATATAGTTTGTGAACCTGAAGATATAGAAATAGTCTTATTAAAAATATTTGTTTCCCCTTATTTTTACCTCGTTTTTATTTTTTTTTAAATATTTAAACAAAAAATAGTATGGCCTTTTTTGAGAAATTATCCTTATAAACACAGCAGATATTACTTAATCAGCCCTGAAAACTATCAAAACCAGAATTGAAGCGTCGAAAAATAATCAATAAATATTTAATTAATTATAGACATCATTTTTTGGGTTTTTAATTAATGTTTGTATTTAAATTTTATTTTAAAAATGATTTAGAAAAAAAATAAATAAAAAATAAATTTGCAATTTGCTTTGCAATTTTAGGAACAAGCACGAGATCAACTGAAGTGATCTCGAAAATGTTACTTCTATTTATACTTTTCCAGCTGATTGTCTTTTATATGTATATACTTTTGTCCATGGATATAGGGCACATAAGCAGGAAAAATGTCACTTGGTTTCAATAGACTGTGAGAGGTTACATGCTCTATATGCCATCTCATGTGGATATGGGGCAATTAAACATTGAAAATATATTTGAGTGATGTTTGATCTATATCCATTGCCCATTGCAATGAGGAATTTAAGCATTAAGCGTCTGTTTTTAAAACTTTAATAGAAAAACTGCCCCACCTCGTACAAATTTTGGATATGCGGCAAATAAGCACGAACAGAACCGAAAATATGTGGTCTATGGAGCAAAACTGGTTTCTGTAACTTTATTAATAATAGAGATAGAGCAACGGGAATAGCACCAAACGAAAGAGAACATACGAATTAGTATAACTGCATCTTTAACTCAGTTTCCCGAAAAAGTGGTCTGTGGGGCATTTAAGCATTCAGCCGGCGATATTGAAAAATAAAATATGTCAGTTCAAATTATACTTTAAGAAATTTTGTATAGAATAAACGATAAACAAATGGTTGGATTGGTGGATTTTATGACACCTATATCATTTTAGCTATCCAAAATGAAAGTGAACGCAGCCAATAATGTGACAGATTTCAAAATGGCTGCCTACGTTGATTGAACTGCATATTGCATAATCATTCGCTTACACTTGGTTCAAACTTGAAATGCACTTGAAATGCATTTCCATTTTGTTTTGAAGTTTAAGTTCCCATTGAACTTTTATCAGTTTATTTACATATCTTACGTATTTTCTTAGAAATGGATCTAGGTATCATTCTTTCAAAAAATGTAACTTAATCTTCTTGAATCTGAAACTATATATTTAATAAAAGATCGAATTAAGAGTAATACCATGAATACAAAATAAGGTTGTAGTTACATCACATTCTCACATTTCCACTCACATAAAATATTCTTTTCACTTTGTTTAATGCATTTTGCATATTTATTTCACCGCTGGTAAAGTTGAAACAAAAATGAAACAAATTCGAATAAAATAAAATTAAACTTAAAGTACAAAAATAAAAACGAAAAAGAAAAAGAAGAAGAACGAGAAAAAAAGAATCCTTTTTTCGATTTTTTCTTAAAGTAAAATATAAGTTTCCACCGGAAATAGAGTGTGCTCAATGTACACCAGTGAAATATTTATTTTATATAAAACTTTGCCCTTCGTAAAAATTTTCCAAATAGTTTTTTGCACCCAATCCACCGAAAGTTGTCTGATGTTGGTTGTAAATGAACTTTTTCAAAACTATTACGATGTGGATGACGACGATGAGGATGAGGATGAAGATGACTGTACGAGAAGATGAAGATGATTCCGAGGATGACTATGAGGCATTTTGTTGTTATTTCCTCTAACTCCTCTTAGTCACAATCTGTGCCAGAGAGAGAGTTATGCAGAGGCGTTTTTGGGGGGTTATTAAAGAGAATGTATATTATGTGTGGTGTGTCTTAAAGTGCTTGTGGTTTGTTCATCATGGTTTTTCTGGCTGCTTCATCATCCAGAGCCAGAACCAGACCAAAAAGACGAGGACGATAAGGACAACAAGGACGAAGGACGATGGAAAAGTTATTTCACGATGAATAGTTGTTTTTATGTGAAAGTCATGGATATATGTATGATCCGGGTGTAACATTATTCCACCAGGAAATACACAATTTATATGAGATTCTAACATTTATATTTTATATTTAACTCATATCGCACACAAAATTTAAGTCTTCAAATGGGACGTAGCAATCAGCTTGTTCTCGGTTCCAAAAATGTGTATTGTTCTAGGAAATTTCCGCGGTGTATTTTACCTTAATTTTTTTGGGAAATGCTTAACAACATTTTTGTATATATTTATTGAATGTTTCGCTAATTTCACAAGAGTTAGTCTAAGATGATTTGTACAATGTAGAAGCTGGAATTGAACTCTTGACCTTTTGGGATTTATGCAGACGTCAAACTTAAGCATTTATGATAATAACTCTGAAGTTATTTTTCTTTTGTTTTCTGAATACACAACTTGACCTTTAATCTTTGTAACAATCACAACCACGAACTATAGATGAAGACAGGAAGAGAAAGTAATTTTTCGGTCATTGTAGGTTAATATACCTTTTGTGCATTATGAAGATATAATATTTGTATACGTTTGTTACAGTAAGTAAGGGAGGCTTTAATGGGTGTATATATTTGGCATTCAAGCCATTCATCCGGGTAGCGTTAAATGTTTCACTAGTAAATTCTACAAATCTTATTTATAGAACTAGAATGTTGCTTCATAATCTTTAGAACAACATGTGAATATGGTAGAATATGGGCAAATGGTTAAATTGAATCATTTACAAATTTATACTATTTTCCCTAAAAATTCAGGCTTAAATATTGTCTTCCAATTCTTCAAGAGTTTCTGGTTTATCAGAATAGAGCAATGCCTTAGTTCGTTTGCGCTCAACATTTTTTGTTAGACCTGCTTGTTCTTCACCATTTCTTTAGAAATAAGGACTGATGATGCCACCAGCCTGTAAACCGTACGAAAATATCAATTTTAATGATAAATAAATGGTGATTCATTTATGGCGGAGGATTGTCGACGTCGTTTTGCTTATCGGCGCAGACATTTTAGCACAAATAAGCTTCATCACTGAATACCGTAAAATGAACGAAGTATTTTCATTTATATATATTATTAACTATATACCATTTTCTCGCTTCAAACTTAACTTATGTTTTTATTTCTTTTGACTGTAGTAGAAAATTCACTGTGATACAAATATTGAAGTGTCACACGTCTCGTAGTGAATCTAGTTGACAGTTGCTTGATAGCAACGTATTGACCGCACTTCTTAGAGAAATTTTTTCCACACGCTGTTTTATTTACTGATAATAATACCTGATAATTTTTTTTTGAAGAGCGGCCTCTAGAAATTTTGAAGACACGCTTGACACTCACTTTTTTTTTGGATTTCTGTTTATTTGTTTGGGATTTGTTTAGTGATTTTTACTGAGGTATTAAATAGGCTTTAGCAATTGACTATTATTCACTAAAACAAAATTATTTTATTATTGACTTATTATACCATTAATTCAATTTTGGAGTAGATATCCTTTGATGGAAACAGTCCTGCTCCTTCGCTTACTTAATCTTTCAAGATTGTAGTATTATTAAAACATTATTTTAAGATTATTGTTCGATGTTCTAGATAAAAATGATTAAACAATTAACGTCAGAAATGCTGTTTTTTTCTTAAAATTGCAAAATAAGCTTCTGAAAATCATTTAATTTATACAAATAAATACATTTTCCAACTATGTTTGTGATTTTTTCCTTGTACGGTTTTTATATTTGAAAGTTTATAAAACTGAACAATTGTAAAACAATTAACAAAATTCAGACCAGAATTAATCTTATAAGTACAAATAAATTAGGTGGCGCAACAGTCCGTTGAGAACCAATGCCTATTGACTTACAACTAGCAACCTTTTCTGGGTACAAGTCATGTCAGGGATGGAGGTGATCTACAGTTTATATGCCAAATATGAATGGCTAGTTTAAAAAAGCACTTTTCATGACAAAAATTACTCTTGGAGGATTTGTGAATTCCTCGCAAGAGGCAGTATCCGTAAAAAAGACTTTAGGTGGCAAAGACATGGATCGAACCCAAGACCTCTAGTATGGCAGTCCTACGCACTAACCATCACGCCATGGGTACTACTACCAGACCTTACTGCACAGAAATGTGAACACAGTTTGAAATTCTCAACTGTCATTCCCATAGACAAAACCATCAAAACTTCGCAGCTAAAAAACCAATATAATATACATATATTTTTTTCGAAATAAAAAGGTTTTGGTTGCAGTTTCAAAATTCTTCAGAGTATTTGTTATTTTTGGTTCTGAAATTTGATCCATCTGGTTGACAGTTGAGTGTTAGCAGATACTGCAACTTCCCAAATAAAAGTTTATAGTGCATAGATAAATCGATCTTTAGTTTTTTTGAGTAGCTTCTAAAAATTTTATCAAGGCTTTCTTGATACTCACGTTTCCTGAATTTTTTCTTTTTTTTTAATGCATTGAGTACTAGAGCGTTCAATTGGTATGTTGCTTGACACCTGTCATTAACCATCAATTACCAAAACAAAACACAAACCATTTAATTGTTGGCTTATTACCCTATTAATTCGATTTTGGAGTAGAAATCCTTTGGTGGAAAAAGTCCTTCACCTTCGTTTCCTTAAGCTTACAAGTTCGTGAAATTATTAAAACACAATCTTTACATTATTGCTCGATATTTTAGATAAAAATACTTAAGGCAAAAATCTAAGAAACGCTGTTTCTTCTTAACCTTTCGAGATAACCAGCAGTATTTATATCAAAATCAACTATCTATCAACTCTATTTTTAAAAATTACATTGGTCGTCAAGGTAAGTTCCTGTTTTTCCGATGGGGTTTAATGTCTTTCAAGTCTGACTTTTCAGATACTACTTTTTAAAATTCTAAAAAAAACGCATATGAGCATTTTTGAACCTATCATAATTCATGAAGTAGTTTATTTTTTGTTGAGCCGTTAAATAAAAAGTCAAGTGTTCTGTTCGAGAGTTTATTAGCAAGTGATTAACAAAAGGTATAAAAATATGTAGTAAGAAAGAGAATTCATTGACTGGTCTACTAAATGACATTAAGTTGAGTTAGCATTAGCATGAGCGTTGACATAAAGAGATATACATAGGTTAATTCACAATTATCTTCAACACTCTCCCTCAACGCGAATTACAAAATTAACTTTAACTTCATTTTGACATATGCTTCTAATAATAAAAAGAAATACAGGTACATACGAAATCTTGAACTAAATAAGTCCTAAAAGTTTACAAAATCTATGATGTTTCACTTTTTGTAGATTTTTTGTTAAGACATCTGCTATCATGTCATTTGTTGGAATGTAGTTCAGGTTGATGGCACCGTTGCTGTATACCTCTCTTATATGGTGATATTTAATATCGATGTGCTTGCTCCGAGGATGGTGAACAGGGTTCTTCACAAGCTGTTGAGCACTAAGGTTATCACCGTTCAAAACAATATTCGATGTAGCAAACTCGCCGCCTCCAAGCTCACATACCAATCTCTTTAGATAAACAGCTTCTTTAGCCGATGCGGATAAGGCCATGTACTCCGCCTCGGTACTGCTTAGTGCCACAGTTTGTTGCTTCTTGGACTCCCAAGATATGGCAGCTCCAGCAAGCATAAACACAAAGCCAGTGTACGACTTTCGGTCAACAACGTCTGCATCCCAATCAGCATCAACAAACCCTTCGAGCTGTTTCCCTGTAGGATAATAATACAATTTGTAGTTAGTGCAGTTTAGGTACCTTAATAAGTGTTTGACTGCTGTAAAGTGTTCCTCGTGTGGATCCGAGTTAAAACGTGACAATTTGCTAACCGAATGAATGATATCCGGCCGTGTTGAAATCGACAAGTAAGTTAATGACCCGATAATGGACTGGTATTGTTCTCTGTCAGCTCGCTTACAGTTTTCATCTTGACATCCAAACTGCTGCCCAGGCTCTAACGGAGTTTGGTTTTGTCTGCATTCTGTCATTCCAGTTTCCCGTAAAAGATTCAAAATAAGCTGATTTTGACAAATTGAGATCGGTCCAGTGTCTCCTTCACGACTTATTTCAAAGCCCAGAAAATGATGTAATGGACCATTATCGACGACCTTAAACTCCTTTTTAAGTTGTGTTTTCATCTGTTGAATCGATTCTTCGCACCTCGCAGCAAGAATAAAATCATCAACATAAACTGCAATGATTCTTAGATCATCATCATTATGTGTCACGTAAACGCAACATTCGCTTGTACATTTGTGATATCCAATTTTCTTTAATATGGAATCGAGCTTTTCATTCCATGCTCTCCCTGATTGCTTTAAACCATATAAAGCCTTTCTCAGTTTCAAAACCTTCTCGGGATTCTTCGGTTTACCAAAATACTCCGGTTGTTCCATATACACGTCTTCTTGAAGTTCTCCATTCAAATACGCAGACGACACGTCCATTTGGTGGAGAAAAAGCTTCTTTTCAACAGCTAAGGCAAGGATGATTCGAATTGTGGAATATCTTATCACTGGTGAAAAAGTTTCTTTATAATTGATTCCAAAAATCTGACTGAAACCTTTAGCTACCAGCCGCGCCTTAAATCTTTGAAGTGTACCATGTTCATCATTCTTCACCGTAAAAACCCATCGACAGCCTATAGGTTTTTGACCTTCAGGAAGCTCAACTAAATCCCATGTATTGTTGGATATGAGATTCTTATATTCCTCATCTACTGCTTGTTTCCACATCAAAGACTCGGGAAGTGCTAAAGCTTCGGACATGGTTTGTGGAATGATAATGTTATTTGTTGTTTCAATACTATTTAAAACATTAAATTGCTTTCTTGGTCTTCCGCGCTTACCGGTTCTGATAATCTTCGGCCTACCTCTAACAACCGTCGTCGGCGTCGTCGTCGTCGTCGTCGGCGTCTTGTTATCATCTTCGTCACTGCTGGTAATCGACCGTTTTCGCTTTGGATATCGATTGGCTTTTATGGAACTGGAGGTTTCTTGTTGGCATTGAACGTCTCTATTTTCATCTTCTTCTTTCTCTTCGGCTTGTAATATGATTTTTTGTTCTTCATTCGTCTGCATCTGTTCATCAATGACTGCTTGAGCATCAATTTCACTTTGCAGTTTGTTACATTCAATATCTTCATTGTCTACTTCCAGCAAAAAGCCCCCAGAATCGTCAAAATTACCATTAGTGTGTTCGGTTTCAATAAACGAAACATCTCTTCGCTCAATAACCTTTCTTCTTATTCTATCGTACAATCGATATGCCTTCGACGTTCCAGAGTAACCAACCATCAGATATTCTTCACCTTTGGGCTGAAATTTTGAAAAAGATTTAGATTTATTTAGGGCTATGGCAGTACAGCCAAAGGTTCTCAGGTGGCTAACATTCAGCTTCCGACGGGTCCACACTTCTTCTGGAGTGACGTCTTCTAGAATTTTCGTTGGGCATCGATTTCTTAGGTACACTGCCGTGTTCACAGCCTCAGCCCACATATATTCATCAAGCCCAGATTGAATGAGCATGCATCTCGCCATCTCAACGATTGTTCTGTTGGCCCTTTCTGCAACTCCATTTTGTTGCGGAGTGTAAACTACAGAGAACTGTCGACCAACTCCATGGTACTCCAAATAATTCGTGAAATCTTGGCTACGGTACTCACTTGCGTTGTCACTTCTCAGAGTTTTTATAACCTTTCCAGTTTCGCGTTCTACCAAAGACTTGAATTTTCGAAAAATCTCAAAAACTTCACTCTTTGCTTTCATAAAATAGACAAACATTTTGCGTGATCTATCATCAATTAATGTCACGAAATACCTCGCTCCTCCGAGTGAAACCCTTTTCATAGGCCCACAAATATCGGTATGAATGAGTTCTAATATATCGTTTGACCTGGTAAGTGACTCATTCGGAAAAGGCTTAGCACACATTTTTCCTTTCATGCAAATCTTACATTGGAAATTTTGTGGGGCATTACCTGGTGAGAACCCATTAACCATCTTCTTTGAATATACATTACGCATGCTGTTGACATTAAGGTGGCCGTATCTATCATGCCATTTCTTAAAATTACTTACATTCGAGTTGCATGCATATAAAATCTTGGATTGACGATACTTAAACACAAAAAGATCATTTTCTAAGCATGCAATCAAAATTGTTTCATCTTTCTTTTTTATTATGGCACTATCTTTGGTGAACTTAACATGGCAGCCATTTTCTATTGCCTTGCTTACCGAAATAAAATTAGCTTTTAGACCAGGAACAAAAAGAACGTTTTGTAATCTTAGCTCACAAAATTCCGTTTTGAGAACAACAGTACCAACGCCACTGGCCGTTATATGATTATCACCAGCTAATTTTATTTGTTCCCCGCACTCGCGCATTGTAATAAATAACGACTCATCGCAACATATATGTGAGGTTGCACCGCTATCGATACACCAGTATTGTGGTCCAAGCACGTTGTTATGAGAAGCCGACAACATGGAAAAAGAAGCAACTGACTTATGCTCATAGGACTTCCTTGGCTCCGAACACTTTGACGCAAAATGCCCCCTCTTCCCGCAGTTATAACATTTTCCGAAAAACCTCTTTTTGTGGACAAATTTTGGTTTACTACTAGATCGTACTGCGTAAGCTTGCTCAAAACCTACATCATCTTTCCCGACAAGTTCTCCCTTGTCTAAACGACGATCTCCCTCCTCCAGAAGCTTTACTTTCAGAGAACTCAAATCTGGTAGCGTATCGCGAGCCTCCATGGCAACAACAAAGCTCTCCAAACATTTTGGGAGACTTGAAAGCAAAATTATCACAAGCAGTTCATCATTAATTGTAAATTCAATTTCAGAGAGTTTTTCGACAATGTCTGTAAATCGATTCACATATTCAGGCATACTTTCCTTTTCTCCTAGCTTCATGTGTAACAGTTGCTTAAAAAGTGTGATCTTTCTTGCGGAACCACGTGGTTGATGTACTGCCTTCAAATTGTCCCATGCAGACTTCGAAGTGAGACAATGTTTTACGTGGATCACCTGAGACGATTTTATATTTAAAATAATGTTAGCAAGAGCTTTACCATCTTTGGAATCCCACTCTGAGACTTGAGCTGGAGTCATAGCCTCCTGCTTCACTGTGCTACCGTTCACATAACTCCATAAATTAGAAATTATGAGCACACTTCTCATTTGGACAGACCAACCATCATAGTTGTGGTCATCCAACTTTTCAATTTGATAATGAGACGAACTCATAATTACAAATTTACTTCTACTCGAACTTTAATCAAAATTAAAATAAACCGCTAATTGATTAAACAAAAAACGCTATACTTGACTTTACTAAGCGAACAACCTGGGCCCATAACCTGTTGAGCCGTTAAATAAAAAGTCAAGTGTTCTGTTCGAGAGTTTATTAGCAAGTGATTAACAAAAGGTATAAAAATATGTAGTAAGAAAGAGAATTCATTGACTGGTCTACTAAATGACATTAAGTTGATTTAGCATTAGCATGAGCGTTGACATAAAGAGATATACATAGGTTAATTCACAATTATCTTCAACATTTTTTAATAAAGTTTGTATTGGTTTTCCAAATCTTAAATCCCTATCTTTAATATTCAGTTTAAATGTTTGCAGTATTTTATAAAATGTTCGAAATACCTTTATAAGTTGTTAGATTTCACCTGTCTTACATAAATCTTAAAGAAACTCTGAACCATTTATATTAAAATACTCGTACATAGAAATAGGAAAATGATTGGAAAATATTTTTTGATTTTACAACGAATTCGTCGTCTTTTAATCAAGTTCTAAAATATATTGAACAAATATAAAAATGATGTTTTAAGCAGTTATTTGGAGAATTCAAACACGTACTCAAAATCGACGACTTAATTTGAAATCTTTACTAAACATTAGCTCCGAAATTTATTTTTCAAAAACCGTGAAAGCAGTAAATTCAAGGTTTTCCAAAACTTCATATACAGCTAAATGAAGACTTAAAACTAACGAGAGTTGACGGAAACTAAGTAAGATACTAACTATAATGATTTATACTGTATCTAGAAGACAATGTTTTAAACTTTTCAAAATCATCATACACTAAGTTTTGTTTTATATTATCCTTAAAAACACCGTTTTGTTTGTCTTAATCGTTTTAAGCAGTCATATTTTATAAACCTGGTGTGATAGAAAAATTATAAGGCGATATTTAAATTCAGTATAACTTAGTATTGTTTTTATTGTGCAGTAGATAAGTTTCTTAAAAAATTGACATTGAAAAAGCAACAAACATGTAGATATATTTACCTGATAAATCTTAAGCTATTTAACTGTTTACATCTGGTGCCTGATGGCATTTCCTGTCGCAAAATGAAAGTCATATGACTCCATTTCCACCTCAACCACAAAATTATTCCACAAACATAACCAAAATATATTAATGCATAGACATAGAGACTTACCTCAATTTTCAAACCACCTTTAAACCTACATAACTATGTACATATGTATATATTTTCTTATAGGTTACCTGGAACAAGGTCTTCTTGTTCGAGATGCATACAAATTACGGAAACACTATTTCTCAACCAAAGGCTGGTCAATAGATGTCCTCTCGATGTTGCCAACAGACCTTGTCTATATATGGTGGCCACCGACATCATGCAGTTCCATACATCTACCCTGCCCAGTGATTGTACGACTCAATCGTTTATTGCGTCTTCCAAGGATGTGGGAATGGTTCGATCGCACCGAAACCGCTACCGGATATCCAAATGCATTTCGTATTTGCAAAGTTGTCCTAGCCATCTTGGTTCTGATACACTGGAATGCATGCATGTACTTTGCCATCAGTTTTGCCCTTGGTTTCGGAACAGATAATTGGGTGTACAATTTGAAAGGTGACCGCAATGCCACACTCCAGAGACAATATATCTACAGCTTCTATTGGTCTACCTTGACGTTGACCACAATTGGAGAAACACCCACTCCTGAGAATGATGCCGAGTATCTATTTGTGGTGGCAGATTTTTTGGCTGGTGTTCTCATCTTTGCAACGATTGTAGGTGAGTTGAATCAGTTCGTCCGTTGATTTTACGAGTACGAGTTATGAGGTTGTGCAATGAATCTTGTGTGTTTTTTTATCGTTAGGAAACATCGGTTCGATGATTTCGAACATGAACGTAGCCAGGGTCGAGTTCCAGAATCGCATGGACGGTGTGAAACAGTACATGGCCTTCCGGAAAGTGGGCAACGAATTAGAGGCACGAGTGATTCGTTGGTTCGCCTACACTTGGTCACAGAGTGGGGCGTTGGACGAGGAGCGAGTACTCTCCGCTCTGCCGGACAAACTGAAGGCCGAAATTGCCATTCGGGTGCACATGGACACTCTGAAGCAAGTGCGAATCTTCCAAGACTGCGAACCAGGCCTGCTGGAAGCACTGGTGCTGAAACTAAAGCTGCAAGTGTTTAGCCCGGGCGACTACATCTGTCGCAAGGGTGATGTTGGCAAGGAAATGTACATAGTCAAGAGGGGGAAGCTGTCGGTGGTGGCTGACGATGGAGTGACGGTATTTGCCACTTTGGGTGCAGGTTCAGTTTTTGGGGAGGTTTCGGTGTTGGAAATAGCCGGTAATCGAACGGGCAATAGAAGGACGGCAAATGTTCGCTCGCTGGGCTATTCGGATCTGTTTTGCTTGGCTAAGAGGGATCTGTGGGAAACTCTGGCCGATTATCCGGAGGCGAGAGCCACCCTCACCGAGAGGGGATGTCAATTACTGCGAAAGGACGGATTGCTCGATGAGGATGTATTTTCAAGTGAGTTGATGGTTATTGAATTTATCATATACTTTAAAAAAAAAAAAACGTAAATTTCTATTGATTTGATATAAAAACTGAAAGTATTCGTTTGTCATTTTGTTCCTTCTTAAAGATTCCCAACGTGTTCAAGATAGTATAGAAGGTGGTATAGAAAAACTCGAGGTTTCCGTAGAAAATCTTAATGTTCGGCTGGCGAGACTTCTAGCCGAATACACCGCAAGTCAAGCTAAATTAAAACAACGATTGGCTAAATTGGAAGTCAAGTAAGTATTTTGTTTTCAAAGATTTGCACTCATAGTCTTAGGCTCTGTTTACACTGAGCCGACTTATTTTGACGTCTCATCGCTTAAATCCGGCCCTTCCGGATGGTTTTAAGGAGATAAATGTGTTCGTAAGGAAGACAATTATAAGTTTTATATTAAAATGAGTCACAGCGAGATTGCATTTATAAGACATCAGAATGAGTTGTCAAAATGAAACGTCAGAATTAGTTGTCAAAATGAAACGTCAAAATTAGTTGTCTGAAAAGAGTTCAATGGAGAGTTTCTAACGTTAAATAATAAAATGATTCAAGACTCGAGAACAAAGTGACGTACAAGTACCCTACCCAAAGATCTCATTACTCTTGCAAATGGCGGTGAATGTCAGTTCGACTTTGACATTTGTGAACTATAAACAAGAAAAATACACGTGACAACTTTTGTGTCACTATATAATATTATTAAATCGTTTTTCATATCTATTTTTAAAAGTATCTTGATTGGTTTTAAATTTGTTTGTTTTATTTGTTTATAGCGCCCAATTAACAACCAAAGAACAACAAGAAAACTCCCAAAAAATGCGCAGCAGTCGTTTATATTCCCTACCAGCGAAAAAACGTCGACAACGTCCAATTTCATCGAAATCTGCCGATTCTAAACAAAACACTTTATGAAGAGAATTTACAATAAAAACACCAATTCCAAAAATTTTATACGAATTTGTTTTTGAAATTAAATTAGTGCTGTAAATAATTTAATCTTCAACTTTAACTACTTATAAATCAAAAAACAACAGTAGTAGCTGAAGAAATAAATACATCTCTCTCATACACGAAAATTGGTATGTTTTTTTTTTCGAAAAATTAAAAAATAATCTATGGTGATAATAAATAAAATATTTGTATTCTCTTCTTAAATAAATTTTTGTTCTTAATTATTTAATTTTTTAAGTTTATAAAATTTTAAATTTGTTAAGAAACATGTGCCTCGAAAACATATATATATATATAATATTAAATATAATGAATATTTGTATTAAATGTAAAAAATAAATTTAAAAACATAAAAATATTAAATATTCTGATAGTTAGTTTATAAATGTTAATGTGAATTTATATACACAGGAATCAAAAGCAAACAAGAAAAGAATTAAAAAAACATAAACATTTAAAATTTAAAGAAGAAATATATATACATATATATAAAAATAATTATGTTAAGAAAATAAATGTTCTTAAAAAATGTCCCCTGTAAATCTGTTATTTTTAATATTTATATTTCCAAAATAAAATAATTGGTAAGTATATATTTTTCTGTGAATAAATTTATACAAATACGGAATAAAATGCGCGTTTTGAAATCGCTTCTTTTTTTGTCAGGATAAAAATTAAACATATAAATGAATTTCTTATGAATCAATTCCCTTTTCATTTTCGTATTTAGAGAAAATTATTTACTTTTAATTTTAAAAATCAAAGCATTTCATGTATCAAGTTTCAGTTTCACTAAATGAAATTCAAAGAATAAAAATGAAGAGTACAATTATTGATTAATGAGAATTATTGTAAATAATATCTAATTTCACTGCTGCTTTGAGTCAGATGAAATTTGTTTGATTTCTTAGAATCATCATTTATCTCGTAAATATTGCAAAATACAAATAAAATTTTAGTAAATGAACAAGAATTTCAAAAGAAAAATGTTAATGGAAATTATTTTTCAAAAGTTAGAAGATTTACAAATATAAATTCAAGAAAATTAAATGAAATATTCACGTGAATCGAAGCTTTCGAAAGAACTGGAGAATAAGGCTATTCATTTTTTATATGATTTCTTGTTAATTTGAAAAACGTGCCACTTTGTTTCTCATAGTTTTTTTTTTTTAAACTGTCCGCATTTTATTAATACCTTTTTCAGTCGCAATTAAATGAATTTAAAACATTTTGAACTCAAAAATTACTTAACAAAAAGCTGGCATGGTAGGATTTTTACTTTAAATGATGTCTGTACTTTTTTCACGTCGTTATTTCAACATTAATCATTCAAATTAGAGGGTCTATTGTCTCAAAATTTGAGAAAGTTGACGTTGTTTGTAATGAAATGCAGGAGAAATGGTAAGGTAATTCAAATATCGATAGAGCAGTTCTTTTGAAGTTTGTTAAAAGAAGTTGTAAATACATTTAAATTTTTACTTTTGACATAATCGTACTCCAAATTTTATTCAAAAATGACATTACGATGGTAGAGAAGTCGAAAAAAGTGGGCCCTCGTCACTACAGCCCAAACTTCTTACTTGGTAGTTTGAATTTTTAAACAGATTCGCTTAGGCTTTCTTTTAATTTCCTTCAAGACGCTACAAATTGTTTGATAAAAAATCGAACATTCGAATTCTCTCGAAAACATTAATATTGATTTTTTGGAAAATATTTGTTTTGATTTCCTGGCAATATAGAATAAAATGCACGTCTGTTTACAAATATTACCTGTATTAAAAATGGACTTGCACAAAAATTTAGTTTTCAAAAATTTAAATTGATTTCTCAAATAACATAACAGTTCATATTTTGTTTTTAAAAATACGAGTAGTTAGAGCTGTTTTTATTTTTAAATTATTTGTGTCTGTATATGTATATTTTTTTTAAATTTGAGTTTAAAAATACTTGTAGTATGCAGTTATTAGGAGATCACAAATATACGTTTTAAATTTCAATTTTGTAAGAAATGATGATCCATTTTGGAGATATCGAAATTCTAAAAACACTGTTTAATATTTAAAAAAAAATCAAAAATAAAAAAGTAAAGTCATTTTTGATCACCAAATATTACTGAGACAGTATAACAGCTTTTGCAGAAAAATAATTATTGATATCGGTTGATTAGTTCTTGAGAACATTTAAAAACAAAAAAAGAGGCTGGGATGCGACCCACACTGATAACTTCCCATCCCGTCTATCGATTTGTCTTGCTTAAAAGTTTGTCTAAATGTATCAATTCTTACCAAATTTGCGTTCTATTTTTTGTAGATTTTATTTTTTTATGAAAAAACGGACTGTTGGATTTAAAAAAAACTAACTGAATATCAAAAACAATATTTTCTGTGAAATAAAATAAGTTTGAAGCCAAGCTATTTGAGCCGAAAATCAATTTTACCAACTTTTATTAATTTTTTTGTTTAGGTTTTTATTTTTTTGTAAAAAAAACTGTCAATTCGATTTTTCTCAAAATTTTTCCTAAAGTTGAAAACAATACTTCTTATAAGCTAAAATTAGTTGGAGGCCATAATCTCAAATTTTTGAAAACATATTTGAGTCGAAAACTAATTTTTACCAACTTTTGTTAATTTTTTTTTTTTCAGTTTTTATTTTTTTGTAAAAAAGACTGTCAATTCGATTTTTCTCAAAATTTTACTGAATATTGAAAACAATTATTTTTGAAAGATAAAAGTAGTTTAAAGCCAATATCTCAAAGTCTTGAAAAGATATTTGAGTCGAAAATCAATTTTTACCAACTTTTATTAATTTTTTTTTAGGTTTTTATTTTTTGTAAGAAAACTGTCAATTCGATTTTTCTCAAAATTTTATCAGATGTCAAAAATATTATTCTTCGTTGCACAAAATTGTTTTGGATATGAAATAATATTTTGACAAATTTTTTTTTCAGTTTTTTTTTTATTTAAAAAAAAACCGTTAATTGGATTTTTTTCCAAAAATATAATTGTTTTATATCAACAATATATAACATAAAATTTAATTCAAGTCTTTAGCGTCATTGGTTCATGAGATATTTAGGGTTAACCACAATTGTCACCTTTTTTTAAACTGCTATGGTAAAAAAACCACCCACGCAATTTTCTTGAGAGCCCTTTCTGCATCTTTTTGCCTCATTATCTGTATAACAAAATTTATTTGAAGTCGATATCTCTTCTGGTTCTTGAGCTATGGATGACGAAAAAAACTTCGCGAACGTACGTACACACGCACGCACAGACATCTTTCTAAAAATCTTTTATTTCGACTCTAGGGTCCTTGAAACGTCGAGAAATGTCAAAATTTTTAATTTGACAAATCGGACCCATTACAATAACTTCCTATGGGAAGTTAATAACGGTTCTATGGAGGGGTACTCTTCTGGAAAGAGCCAAATTAAAAAAAAAAAAAAACTTTAGGTAAGAGAATATTTTATAAAAATATATCGGTTAATTTTTGAGAAAATTCGAATTTTCGATTTTTGACCTTTTGGTGTATTGGGACTGTTATTTTAAGTCTTAAAAAATTGCCTAATTGTTTTTCAATTTTCTCTGGAACTTATAAACTTATTTTTAACTAATTTAATTTTTGTTGGGAACAAGCCATTCACAATATTTGAAGATCAAAAATGTCTGGTTTTTTTTTTTGGAAAACGGGTTATTATTTTTTAGTGAAATTGGAATAACAAAATACCAAAAATTGATTTTAAAAAAATTTCATTTTTTGATTGGCATTTACATTTTTGAAGATAAATGTATTTTTACGGTATAATTTAAAATTTTTAAACAGACTCTTTGAATACAGGAAAAATTTTATACGACTTAGTCGTGCATTTAATTAAAGAACTCTTCTGTTTTTTAAATCCTATTTTGTTTTATTTAATTAAGATTGTTCTTCACTTTGATTCACTAGGCTTTAATTTAAAGAACTCGAGTGAAATAATACTCGTAAGTAAAACAAATTCAAACAACGAGTTGATTTGTTTCCAGTGTTGCCATATTTAACAAACTTCTGGAATTCAATTAAAATCACATATAATCGTTTATATCACACAAATTTGTCACGTCAAGTCAGCGAGACAGTTTTGAATTCTTAAATTTAAACTAAATGAAGAGTTTTGAAAATTGCTTAAATTTTTTGAATCCATCAAGACTTTTGTTTCAATTTCAATTAAATCTAGATTAAAAGTCGATTTTTATTTTTTATAAGTATGAAAGAATTCTTTCTATGGTTTTAAATTATTTGGTTAATCTAGGAAACATGATAGTTTGACTTTGTAACATTTCGCTTATGTAAAGACGATAGCATTGTGTTCACGAAACACTCCAAACCTAATTTGCTTTTTGTTTTTAATTCACAGAAAATAATATACTTCACCCAAAATAATCGAACAAAAATAAATATAAATATAATTTATAAAACCCTCGTAAAATTTGTACATTTCCAAACCGAAAAATAAAGCGTTCTTATATCTAAAATAGATTTTAAGTGATTCTCTTATAAATTTAAAATTAAACAAAACAAAATAAATACATTTAAGGAAAATAAATTCGACAACAAAAAAATTCCAAAATTTTTTACCAGCATATCTTAAAATTTATTTATTATTTCAAATTCTCCAATTTTAAAGTAGCTATGAAACTTTAATAAAAACTTAAAATAAAACATTTGGCAAAACTTTAACTAACTATATTGCTTAACTATAATTAATTAGTAAGAACATTTTGTTTTGAAACAATATTAAAGTTAACCCTAAAGTTAAACAAATAAAAGAAAACAACTTCTGTGTATAGTTAGATATTTATTTAAATTTAAGATTCCAGATTAAAATCTAAATAAATGTATAAATGTTTACATTTATGTTTAAAAAAAAAAGTTAGGTATTAGTTTATTTTTAATAAAATAAGTTAAAAAATAAACGGGAATGTCAAAATATATAATAAACAAATATTAAAAAAGTGGATCAAAACTATATAAAATTGTTAAGTGAAAGCTGAATTGTTAGAAAGAAATGAAAATGGAAGAATTAAAAATTGTTAACACAAAAAGAGAAAAGAGAGAATGTAATTTTAGAAAATTTATTAAATTATATATATATTATATCTGTTTATACATTTACTATACAATAAAAAAAAAAGATGAAAACTATTGAGAGAGGAACTAAAAATTTTATAAAACAAAATTGAAACAAGAAAAAACAAAAACATTAAATAAATTTAACACTAAAAATAAATTGTTTGTTTTTAAGAGAAACCAAAATATAACCTAGGGCCCAGTGCACTGTTAAAGAAATGAACATATTTTTTGTAACGAAAATTAGTATAACCGTAATTATAGAAACATAAATAAGAAAAAATTAAAAGAACAGAAAATAATACTAAAAATAATAATAAATTAATTTTAAATGAAGAAGACATTTTGATTTTTCATTTATTTTTCAAAAGCATTTTAGCTTTCTATCTGGAATAAAAAGACCTTGGTTTTCAACACTACTAAATCAAAAGAAATGTTTGTATTGATTTTCAAACAAGAGAACGAAAAACTGTGTTAAATGTATACGGTAAGTTTAACAAACTAGAAAAAGGTGTAAAAGGGCAAGATCAGAATTTGTTGCTATTTGAGTAATAAACTGTTGCTTTAAAAAAATGTCCAAAAACTTTTTGTCGTTTTCGAAAAAGTAAGGTTCAATCACACCTCCTCCGGACCAAATAGCGCACCAAACAGTTACTTTTTGTGGATGTAATGGGCTCTCTTCAATTACTTGGGGATTCTCAGAACCCCAAATAAAATTTTGTTTATTAACACACACACCGAGTGAGGAAAATCGCCGTCCACCGCCTGTTGTTCAAGCACCTATTTGACGTATCTACGATGTTGTGAATGGTCAGCTGGCTTCAGTTGTTGTGTGAACTGGACTTTACATGGATGTAGGTGTAGATCCAAATTCGAAATACGCCATAATGTGCCGTAAGACAGTCCTAATTCCTGAGAACGACAAGGAATCGACACATTCGGGTCTTTGGCAACACTTCTAATTACAGCAGCGATATTTTCAGTGCTACGAGCGAAACGATGATGCACAAGTCTTACATTATCTGTAACTAATCCAGTCTCTTCAAATTTCTTCACAATTTTGCCAATTGCTTGCGTAGTTGGACGATTATGTAAACCATAATCTCCTCTTAAAGCATGATATTGAATGATATGAATATTTTATTTTATATGAAAAATATACCTGTAAAGTAAGTTTGTCTTCAAAGATATAAATGCCATTTGTTTTGTCAAAAAATCCTACATTTTGCAATTTTTTTGTTTGAAAATCGTTAGACCGGTTTTATTTAAATTAATTTTTGTATATGTATGTATGTATATACAAATTTTCCATATTTTCTCAAAAATATTTTTGTTATGCAGTTGTTTAGTGATTGTAAATATACGTTTTAGATTTGACTTTCGTAAAAAAATGTGGACCCTTTTTCGAGATATCGGATTTTGAAAAAAAAAATCAATATTTTTTTAAATGCAAAAAATAATATATGTACACTTTTGATCATCAAATATTGAAAAAAGTTCATTAGTTCCTGAGAATTATAAAAACAAAATACAAAAATACATTTTTTAACTAAAATAAGCCAAGTTAAGAAAAACAAATTATAAAATATTTAATACTAATCAATAGCTTATGGCGGAGGGAAATTTTTTTGTCGAGAATAGAAATTTAGTCTGGACGAATCATCATCATATATATTATTTCGTTAGCATGTCTCCCTTTTTCGGCTCTCATACGGAACTAATTTTAACAAATAAGGTGTCAAAACAAAGAGAATTTTCCGTAAACTATGCGAATTATATTTTATTGAATATTAATTTATAATTTGTTGAATTGTATTTTATTGAATATTAATTTATAATTTGTTAAAAAAAAAAATTAACTTTTTATTATAATAAAACTATGAAATACTCGGAAAATATTATGTTAAGGGAAATGGTTTGTGTATTTGAATGAACTTATCAAATACACACCATTTTTTGTCGGTAAGCTAGTTTCCAGGTATTTCCTTTGTATATACAAAGGCGCGATTCATCTCAAGACACAACTCATCCTAGGATAACGAAATACTTAACGAAAACAATTGTTTGTGTATTCAACTAGTTCGTTCAAAGCTTTTTCCTTTGGATAGCTTTATTTCAATTTCATATTAGAAGAACCAGGATGGAAAATACATTATATGAAAATAAGAAAGAGAAAGGACATGTATGTTTAAATTGTAAAGCGATCGCCTATTGGTTTTGTAGTTAGGTAGGTGTCTAAAACGAATAAAGAATAGTTCATAGGCGTGCTCAGCTTTATGTAAATAGATAGATAAAGACATGTTTATGATGATAATGAAGGAATGTTATTGGTAGGTAGAAGGTACTTACTATTTATTTATTTATTTCATCTGTCGACTTACATCTACCAGACTAACATTAACAATAAATATTATAATAATGATAAAAAAATTATATAATGCAATAATATGTACAACTTAAATTAAAACTTAGTTTCCAAGATGCAAAGCACCAATATATATAACGTATAGAACATTTTGTTTAAAAATTGATCTCACTTGACTAAAGTCGATTACATTGGAAATGGAATTGAACGCAGTACAAGATTTGACTATAGTATCATTACGGCCATAGTTTGTTCTATGATACTCAATATAAAAAAATCTCTAGATCTTATAGATCTTTCAGGTGCATAAATATTAAAAAGAGAAAGAATAGGAGGACATACAATATGGTTCATAAGAACATCTTTAGCAAACATTATTAAAAAATATTTTCTTCTAGATTGAAGATTCATTAGCCCGAGAAGATTACATCGGTCTTTATAAGAAGGAGCAAAATCCCAATCCAGCTTTGCGATAGCATAACGTGTAAATCTTTTCTGAATGTTTTCAATTCTATTACTATGACAAACATAATATGGATCCCATATAACAGAACAATACTCCAAAACAGGTCTTACTAACGATGTATACATAGATTTCAAAGCATGAGGATCGGAAAAATCTTGATTGGCTTTCGAGATTTAATAATCATAATGCGGTACAAAGCTAAGTTTCTGATTAAAAATTACGCCTAAGTCCATTTTAAAATTGACTCTAACTAGATCTGAGTTTGAGATAGAATAATTAAATAAAAAAAGATGACGAAGCATGAAAAACGAGAGAACATTACATTTAGAAATATTAAAGTGCAATCTATTAATAGCACACTAATTAACAACATTTTTAAGATCCTCTTGAAGAAGACTGCAGTCCTCTATACTTTTCAAAGACTTAAAAATCTTGAGGTCATCAGCATAAAGCAGACATTTTGAATTCATAATATACTCGTACAAAGGCAAATCATTTATGAAAAGCAGAAAAAGTATAGGTCCCAAATGACTTCCCTGAGGAACTCCAGATCGGTTAAGGATAACCTTTGACGTTTTGTTCCCAATACGTACAAATTGCTTTCGTCCAGTCAAATAACTGGACAACCATATGAGCAAAGTAGAGTGAAACCCCATTAACTGTAATTTTCTTATAAGTATTTGATGTTGAACCCTGTCAAAGGCCTTTGCAAGGTCAGTAAATATAACATCTACCTGACAACCATCCTCTAATTCAGTTCTTAAGAAATTAGAAAATAAAGTTAAATTAGTAGTGGTAGATCGACCGGTAAAAAACCCATGTTGGGGTTCGCAAATGTAGTTCTTCACTTCATTATAAATTCTTCGTTTTACAATTGCTTCGAAAATTTTCGGAATCAATGGCAATTTAGATACAGGACGATAATTAGAAATGTTTTGTCTTGAACCTGATTTGAATATTGGGGTTATTAAGGATACTTTCCATGAACCCAGAAATTCCTCAGTTTTTAAAGATAAGTTGAAGATTGAAGTAAGTGCTATTGCCATAAACTCAGAACATTTTTTGAAAAATATGGGTGGAATGTTGTCAGGACTACAAGCAAGGTTTGAATCCAAACTCAACAACTCAGCCCTTACTTCATCCACAGTTAGAATCACATAACCAAGATTTGTTATATTATTCCCCCTATAAATATAACTACAATTCAATCACATTCCTTCTTTCCTACAAGTTTTCAGCGCAAACATGGAGTTATTACGTTCAGTTTATTTTTTTTCGTTAAAGTTTTAAAAAAAAATAAGCATACGAACAGGTACAAGAAATTGCTATTCATGTGTTGTTTACAGTCAGGCTCTTGTGCGTTTTGGATTTTAGTTATGAAGTGACACGTAAGCAGTAGTTGTAGAGGTTGTACGTAATACCTACATATATATGTAGGTATAATGTGTATACGTTGAAAAAGTGATTCTAATAGAAAATACATACATATACTCTATCTGGCCCGTTTCTTTAACTTGTACTAAGTATTTATTATTTTATATAGGCGAAGTCAAGTAAAATATGTGTTAAACAGCCTTATTCTTAAAGATTTTAAAACCATATATAGGTACAAAGGTACCAAGATAATACTTCTGGATAGACACTTTAAAATAGATTGTTGATTAAACATATCATATTTGTTAATCCGATGCAGTGGCGCTAAACGCCCATTGTTGATATTTACAATAGTTATAGTTATAAAAATACATAAATAAGTACCAAATGCATTAGTTTGGACAAAAGATAGGAATGTAATTAAAATATTGTCAAAATAATGCGGTCTTTCGGGCTCATGCATAGGATTTGATCTGGTGAGATGGGAGGGGGTTACATTTAATACAGTTATAATAATTTAAAAAAAAAACTATTTTAAGATTCAATATTTTACCTGAAAAATAAGTTTGTTTTCAAAAATTTAAATTTTATTAATCAAAAAACCCTTGATTTTTCAATTTTTTTTTCGAAAATCGTTAGAGTGGTTTTTTAAATTAATTTTTTATATATACCATTTATCAATTTTGTTCTAAAATAATGTTGGTATGCAGTTGTTTAGTTGTTGTAAATATACGCTCTACATTTGAATTTCGTAAAAATATATTGACCCGTTTTTGGGATATAAAATTTTTAAAAAAAATTCAATATTTTTTTTAAAATCCAAACAAAAAAAATTGCACTTTTGATAATCAAATATTGTTAAGGCAATATAAGAGCTCGTTCAAAAAAAATGTTGAAATCGGTTCATAAGTTGCTGAGAAAAATAAAAAGCAAAATAACGGTTCTATGAGCGGTACCTTTTCGGAGCAATACAAAAATATGTTTTTCTTACTAAAAGAAGCCAAGTTAAAAAATAAAATTTTAGAGAAAATTAAAAAAAAATCTATTGGTTTGTCTTTGAGAAAATTCGAATTTTCGTTTTTTTACCAAACTCAATCGACCGAATGGTTTAGGCTGTAGGAGCGTGGACAGACAGACAGGACAGACCGGACGGAATCGCGGGACCCACTTTTTTCGACTTCTCTACCATCGTAATATCATGTTTAATTAAAATCTCGAGTTCGAAATCTTGCACGAATGCAAAGCTTGCCATATAGTTCCTATATGTCGGAAGTAAAAAAGGATTACTTCTTTCTTAGATAAAAATTGTTTTGTTTTTTTTTTTTTTGCGAAAATCAGTTTGGATTTCGGTCTGGAAAGTCAATATAAGATGCAATTCTTCGACTTTGCAGTCAACTCTATGGCAGCTTGAATCATAATAAACCGACTATGGCTCTTTTTATTGATATGACTAAAGCCATTGACATGGTTGATCATGATTTACTGCTAAGTAAATTATAAACATAAATTTAGGATTTAGAGGACTTATTTTTCAATGGCTGAAGTCATATTTAAAAGAAAGAGTTCAAAAAGTAGTACTAAATGGTGTAATGAATGAAGTTCGATATCTAAAATCTCCTACGGCTTTTGCGGATAATATATCTTTTACCTACCAGTCAAATTCAGAACATATTTGTAACATTCAAATTGAAAAAGATATCGAAATTCTAAGAACTTGGTTCTCTATTCATAAGTTAATCCTCAGTGTAAACACTAAGAGCCCCCGCAGACTGCAGACTTTTTATCGGCCGATAGTTTGGTCGGGTTGGGCTGAAAGTGCGCACACCGAGTCAACTAAACAGTTTGGTTGGTGAACAGGGCGCAGACTATCCAACAGTCGGCCAACTATACTCGAATAAACAATTGTAATTTGAGCGACGCCATATTAAAATACACGCACACGACGCCAAATCACAGAGCGAACTGAACTATCGGCCGACTAAACAATCGTCACGTATGCGCAGGCGTGTATGCGCCAATACTGATTAAAAAGTCGGCTGATAGTTGGCCGACAGATTAGTTTGAATGTAATCGGGTAGCCCATCAAACTTTTTTATCGGCCGATACTGAATCGCTGTAGTGTGCGCATATGCATTCCTCTCCATACTGATTAAGAAGCCGACCAAACTATCGGCCGATAAAAAGTCTGCAGTCTGCGGGGGCTCTTAAAATACAATATGGTTTATCTAGCTGGGGTGGTTCATATGCTAATACTTTAAGACCCTTGTTGATTGCTCAAAAACATCTAATTAGAATCATTTTCAACAAAAATCGATTAACTGAAGTTGGTCCTTATTCAAGGATTTGGGAATTCTACCTTTGAAACACCTTTACATTTTTAAAGTACTGAACAAATTTGTCTACGCATACATAATATGCATCTTGTCAATATACCCACTGCTCATAAAACTTATTTCTCTAACTTTTATACTGTCGCAGGACCCAAGTCATTTAAAAACTTACCAACATCTATCAGAACATCTCAAAATTTAAACTCTTTTTAATTCATGTAAATTTAAATTCGCTATGTATCATTCAACAATAGCTTTAAAGCTAAAGAATATTATATTATATAATTGTATTATTTACTCTTTATTTATTGTTATAACTAACTTTTACCCGCTACTTCGTCCGCCTCCGCATTAGATAGTTTTTTTTTGATAGTAGTATGAAAAAACCTGAGCTGTACTTTTTTGTACGTATTTTTTAAATTGTGCCGAGATGGGATGAGGCTATACTAAGTGTGATTGTCATAGGTTAGGTTAGGTGACGAACCGAGTAAGTCATCAAGTATTAAAGAATCAATTAAATTAACACGACAAATAAAATATTTGCAGGATTTCTCTGTAATTTGCATGCGTTCGACAACGGTGTGCCCTCACGTGTGTGCCCGTTCGGGTAGACTCACTCAGTGATGGCCTCCCCCGCGCCGCCGCACTACCCCCTCCACCACCTGCCACGGCTACCGCGTGTGACCCCGCCCGTGCACTCGCCCTGCTCCTCAGCCGAAACTGAATTATCAGAAGTAGAAGGCAGGCCCAGCGAATTATTTGTTGTACCTACTAGATGGCTCGTGTTTGGCGATGAAAGGTTGAGCAGAGCAAAGTTTAGGCTTAAAATTATTTAAAATTATTAAAATTATTATTTGTGAAACTTGGTGGGAGCCACAGTTTGCGTCTAACGTTGAGGGCTTGAGGCACGTGGCGCGCGAAGTCCGCGTTAATATACGTGTATGGAAAAGTTTAACATGTTCGACAACTTATTTCATAAGGGTTGGGAATGCGTTGTTTTCCCGTAATACCAATTTTATCCAAATATTATTCAAATCTTTGATAAATTAGGAGTGAAAGCGATCAGATTCCCCGGAAAGTAATTTTTCCCATGGCAATGCGTTGTTTTCCCGAGGTCAAAAGTAACTCATGTCCTTTCTTAAGTCTCAAACTATCTCCTTACCAAATTCCATTTAAATCTGTTCAGTAGTTTAGGCGTAAAAGTGATGGGCCCACCTGAATTTTCCCATGGGAATGCGTCATTTTCCCGGGGTAAAAAGTTGCCTATGTCCTTTCTCGGGTTTCAAAATATCTCCATACCAAATTTCATGCAAATTGGTTCAGTAGTTTAGGCGTGATTGAGTAACAGACGGACAGACAGAGTTACTTTCGCATTTATAATATTTATAATATATAATATTATTAGTATATTAGTATTAGTATAAGTATATTAGTATATTAGTATGGAAGTATAGATTTATTAACTACATAGTTGTAAAATGAAAATGAATGAATAAAACGTATTTCTAATTCCAATTCTGAATATGTGGCTGTCGCAGAATCATCACTGAAAAAATGAAATTGATTTAACAATGTCGAATTCCAGCCCTATACTTTTGAAAACGGGTAATCCATACCCGTTAGTTCAACATTAAAACACGATATATGGAAGTACACAGTCTATTTTAAGTCTGTAAAAGCTTGAACATGCAGATGATTCAAATATGGCGTCAATTTTTTTAAACTTTTTTTAAGAAAACCTAAAGAAAACCAAAAGTTGTTTTGATGAATTCCTGTTAGAGATTTGTATAAAATTCTTTATTTTATTCTATCGGGTGATTTTTTAAGAGCTTGAGAACTTTTTAAAAAAAAAAAACGCATACAATTTGCAAAATCTCATCGATTCTTCATTTGAAACGTTAGATTGGTCCATGACATTTACTTTTTGAAGATAATTTCATTTAAATGTTGACCGCAGCTGCGTCTTAGGTGGTCCATTCGGAAAGTCCAATTTTGGGTAACTTTTTCGAGCATTTCGGCCGGAATAGCCCGAATTTCTTCGGAAATGTTGTCTTCCAAAGCTGGAATAGTTGCTGGCTTATTTGTGTAGACTTTAGACTTGACGTAGCCCCACAAAAAATAGTCTAAAGGCGTCAAATCGCATGATCTTGGTGGTCAACTTACCGGTCCATTCCTTGAGATGAATTGTTCTCCGAAGTTTTCCCTTAGAATCGCGAGGTGTGTGGCATGTAGCGCCATCTTGTTGAAACCACATGTCAACCAAGTTCAGTTCTTCCATTTTTGGCAACAAAAAGTTGGTTAGCATTGAACGATAGCGATCGCCATTCACCGTAACGTTGCGTCCAACAGCATCTTTGAAAAAATACGGTCCAATGGTTCCACCAGCGTACAAACCACACCAAACAGTGCATTTTTCGGGATGCATGGGCAGTTCTTGAACGGCTTCTGGTTGCTCTTCACTCCAAATGCGGCAATTTTGCTTATTTACGTATCCATTCAACCAGAAATGAGCCTCATCGCTGAACAAAATTTATCGATAAACACATTTCGAAACGAACACTGATTTTGGTAATAAAATTCAATGATTTGCAAGCGTTGCTCGTTAGTAAGTCTATTCATGATGAAATGTCAAAGCATACTGAGCATCTTTCTCTTTGACACCATGTCTGAAATCCCGCGTGATCTGTCAAATACTAATGCATGAAAATCCTAACCTCAAAAAAATCACCCTTTATTTTAAGTTTATACAAAATTTGCGTGCAGAGATGGAGGAAAAAGTCGAACATTGTCTTAATTTTCGAACATAATTTTTAAGAAAAATTCTTTAGGTAGGTTTTGATAAGAATACTTCGTTTTAGATTGTAAGAGTTCTTTATAGAAATACAAGTTTATATTGAGATGAATGTATCGAAGTAAAAACTTTATTCCGTTGTAATTGTTGTCTGTATTAATTGTAACCCCTCAGTTTGCACATCTTTTCAAAACTTTATTTTTAACAACTTTATTTATAACAACTTTCCACAAGCAACAAACAACAATAAGATTATCTTTTATGTTGGTTCTTATTTTTTTTCTTGTGGCACAGTTGCAAAAAAGTTTTAGTAAAAAAATATTCTTTTTTTTTCTGATAATTTAGTGCAGAAACTTTTTTCTTTTATTCTCTAAGATGCTATGGTTTGGTCTATGTTATCGTCTAGGAAAGTTTCTATTATTTTTCTCATATTATCAAATGAAAATTTGACCCAAATCGAAGTGGAAAAGTTATATGAATGTTTATTGTCTAAATGATGGCACTATACTGCATATTGTATTTAATTTTATTGCTTTAGAAAAGATAAAAATATATCTTTATTATAATGGGAACTATAGGGACAAACAGTTAAACAGTTAGTTTGGAGAAGGTCTCAACTTTCTCATAATAAATAAATAAATAAATGTTATTATTAGTTTGATAACTCTCTTAATAAAATATATCCGACATGATTCATAATTAGGTAAGTTGTGTGAAGCTGATACGATTTTTAGGTTAAGGATGTTGTTTGCATGTGAAAAGCAGATATAACATCCCTTTAGCTTCAAATTTAACGAATTAGGTTATCCATCATTTATAAACTTTCATTAATACAATTGTCTATTTACAAACTGTAAGTTTTACGATGAATAAAAATTTGGGTAGCTTTGAACTTTTCACTTTGGACACAATCTTTATGACTAACAGTCAAAGTAGAATTTTGTATCATATTTTAAAGTTCAGTAATAAATAGTTCTCAAAAATAACATTGCTCGATACGGTTTGGTTCTTGGCAATCAAATTGCACTTTTATCTTCAGTATTCAGTTAAAATAATATTAAGAGTACTTTATACAATTTTCGAAAAATCTTCTCCTGTCTTACATACATTTTAAGGAAACGCTGAACCATTTTATGCTAGAAATGGTTTTTAATATAGAGCGGAAAAACAGATGGAAAGCAATCTTTGTATTGTAAAGAAACTGTCTTCTAAACAAGGCTATCACATCAAGTTTTTATAATACTCGTATATGTATGTGTATATAAAATTATAAAAATAATGTTGAAAACGGGTTTATTTTTTTTTTTTTTTCAAAACCATAAGACCATTAAATCCAAGGTTTCACAAAACTTTGTATAGAGTCAAAGGAGGACTCATAACTCTTGAGAATTTTCAGAAATTTAGTAAGATTTTAAATTGATTTGAACATTATCATACAATTTGTTGTTTAGAACTGTATTGTGTTTTTTTTTAATAGCCTTAAAAACATCGTTTTTGGTTGCCTTTAACATTAAATAATATTTAACTTAATTTTTTTTATTAAAATTGTTAAAAAAAAAGTCGGAGTTGATTTAGGAATGAATTAGGGGCTGTTTGTTTTGTGTTTAATAGCTTTTACTTTAAAATCAATGGTGCAAAATTTTCAAGAACCTATTGTTAAGGACTTTATTAAAAACCTGGTATCCGAACAGGTCTAAATAGTGACAGTTCGTGAACAAAGCAAACAAGCTTAAACGGACTTTTTAATCGGAATCTTATAAGTGTCGTAGATGAAATGGTCCAGTTCCAGTCTACAGGACCATTTCATCTTCTGCACTAATAAGATTTATTGTATATGAGATGTCACATGGATTTAGGAAATTGTTAAAAGTTAAAATAGCCATTTTGTGTTTTTAACTTTAGCATAACATGTTAAGAAGAAGATTAAATCGTTTGAAATCATCGTTTAAATTGCTTAAACTGCCGTTAATAAAGGGTGATTTTTTAGTTATTATCTTTATGGCAACACTGGTTTTAAAAGCTGACGCACGTTTCGTGTTTTGTTTCACTGTCATCTTCAGTTTGGTCTATAATTTAACCACGAATCGTCTTACAAACGAACAACGCTTGAATTTTATTATCAAAATGCATGCTCTGTTAAGAAAGTTCATCGCGCGCTATTTCCAGCGAGCGAAGCTCATTTTTGGCTGAATGGGTACGTAAATAAGCAGAATTGTCAATTATGGAGTAAATATCAGCCAGAAGCATTGCAAGAGCTACCAATACATCCAGAAAAAGTCAGTTTGGTGCGGTTTATGGGCTGGTGGCATCATTGGACCGTACTTCTTCAAAGATGATGCGAATCGTAACGTAACTGTGAATGGTGAGCGCTACCGTGAGATGATATCCAACTTTTTTTTGCCCAAAATGCAAGAGCTTGACTTGCATTTTTTTTATTTTTATTATTTTTTAATTGACGCATTGGAAGACAACATTCATTGAAGCATTTATTCGTGAGATACCGGCCGAAATGTTGGAAAGAGTATGCTAAAATTGGACTAAGTGGATGGACCATTTGAGGCGCAGTCAAGGTCAACATTTGCATGAAATAATCTTTAAACATTAAACTACATATATGGACCCTACTATCGATTCAAATAAAGATTTCATGAATTTTTTTGAATTGTATGTGTCTTTTTTTTTGAAAAACTTTCCTATTGCTTTTAAAAAATCACCCTTTATTATATTAAATTGTCATGTTACGCCAGTGCAGTTTGGTAATATTTAGGTCACAAGATGAAGCCACAAGCCATGGGATATAACGAAAGAAAGTCGACATTTGTTTTAACTGAGTTTTTAAAAATAGACTGCAGCAAATATTTCGTGGTGAGGACATGTCTTTGAAATTAATTGATACATTTTTCGAGTATTTCTTAAAAATTAGGACACAATTTTTCGAGATATTTTAAATGTTTTGTATTATATTAAAAAAAAAGAGTTGTTGCAGGACACGATATAAGGTGTTTTTTTAGCTGCTTGAGAAGTTTCGATGGTTTTTATCTTTAAGCGCCATTTATAGCTATAACTTAAATGTTTGTTTTATATTTTTGAACATGAAGGAACTTTATTTTCAGAGAAAAATAAATGCAATATGATGGGAATTAGCAGAGAATTCGAATGATATTTCGTTCCGTCTACTCGTCTTCCCACCCTTTACATAAATCAGATGAACTGATTTTATTTTGTTCACGTAGGAAACAATTGAGCTGTGACCTTCTAGAATACCAATCATAAAAGATAATTAAGGCCTGCTTAATTGTAAAATATACCTTTTTTTTCTTTGGAAGTATTGAACCAAACATTTATCGAAACCCAGCAAGCTTCAAGAGGCCACCATATTCTACTTAAAGTTTAAAGGAAACTTTGGTGAGTTTCCTTATTTATTTCGGTAAGACTCTGATAAAGAAGTGATCCGTTGCAGGTCACTTCGTCTGCTCTTTTATTTCCGTACAACGGAGAGTAAACTTGTTAGCTTCGCTGAATAAACATAGATCTCAGGGCTTATTGACATAAAAGTTTCAATCAATGTAATATGCGAGTAATAACAATGATGGAAAGGATCTAGCTATAATTTTTCACGGAATCCTTTTGGATACCTTTATAAACTTTTTTTATGATAAAGATGGGGGTACATTTATTTGCATTCTACGCCAGAAGATCTGATGATATCAAAAACTTATCTTTCTTTAAATAATAAAATGTAACATATTTGTCTCAATAAGAAAAAATGCATTTAAAGCAAAATTTATTTCATAAATACGATTTAAGAATTTTAATTTTTACTGATCTGCTGACTGAAAAATGGCAACAAAATTCCATTTCGTTTTATTGATTGCCTTCTAACTGTTTATTGTTCTCTTGGCATCAGTAAGAAAATTACTGATAAAGTCAACAGCAAAAATGAGATGAGAAACTTCTTTACTGATTGCTATAAACGCTCATCAGTAAAACATTTTAGATTTCTCCTTTTTTCAATTTTTACTGATGGATTTTACTGATAGCTCTAATTGGCTCCTAAGGTTTAATTTTTGAGAATGTCAAACTGTCTTGGCATTTCTGTTCATTAAGCTTCTTCACGAATCGTTTGATGCCAGAACAATTCTTCCAAATTGTGGAAATTTACTCTAAAAAAAAATAAGAATTTTGTTTATTGATGAAGCACATTTCCGTTTAAATAGCTTCGTGAATTATCAAAATTGCCATTGAGAAGTTAACTTAATCAGCTAGCCATTAAATTGACTGTGTTGTGCAGTTTACACGCTGCTGGCGGCATTGTTGGCATCTATTTCTTTAGGAATTGAGAAAGGAGATGGAGGTTTTGCGGCTGCTGTTTTCTTGGCCTCAAAAATGTATCAGTTGAACATCGAAAGCATTTCGTTTCATTCACCTTTAATTTTTTAAAACGAACTTCTTGCCGTTTTACCTTTGAGTTGTACGGCACTACTCTTACTTTTTAAGATCTCATAGTATCTTAACTGATAGTTTATGCTTCCAAAATAAAACACTAGTTTTTGAATTGTTAAATTAAATGAAAAAATCAGTTAGTCCAGCCTCCTTGAGAAATTAATAGTTAAAGAATTTTTGGCTGCTGGCAAGAGCAGGTCTATAATTATTTATCATTTTTATTTAAATTTTAAAAGCAGTTTGCATATTCCAACACAAACAAATATAAATTGCTCCACCAATGATTTAAATACAAACCTCAATTAGCTAACCATGATTCAATGAACAACAACACGATTTTTTCAACCAAAGGAAATAAACTAAAAGTTTATTAAATCAAAAATAAAACCACCTTTCCCTCCCCCCCGATATAATTCAAGTTTTGAAATTAAATCAAAAACAAACTGATTTCAAAGTTGATTTTTTGATCTTTCACTAAACTTCATCATCAAAACATTTTATGTTATATTCATTTTAAATAAACCGTGTTCCATTTCAAAGCTGTGCAAAAGTTTCAACTCAACCGCAGACTCTTTGTTCATTATTATTTTTGTATACTTATAGAAAACTAATTATGTCGAGATAGACCATAAGTAGGTAGGTTAGGTTAGGGGTGTACAGTACATAGCTCGAACGTTCAGTAGGAATTGGAATATATATTTTTAGCATTAAAACCCAAAGTCCTGGATCTGGATATCGAGGACGGACGTGGTTTGAACTGAAGCGGTATATTTCTTCGGTGGAAGTCGGTTGATTCCGTCCTCTTATCCTACCTCAACGCGTGACTGTTTATTTACCTCTACACTTTCCTATTTTAATGTTATAGTCATTATCTTTAATTAGAACACAATCAAATAAATAAATTAATATTCTTCTTCTTCAAGTTTGCAAAAAAAAAAGGACGTGACCAATTCGATTAAAACAAATAAAACTCACTGGTGGCTTACTCTCGTTCTCTTTCTCTTTCTTTAAAAACATAATAATTTGATATTTTTATACCACTTTCGATAAAAAGGATATTCGTTCTGACAACACAGGAAAATACAAAATTAATATGGTTTTTGGGAGTGTTTTAGTCTATCTTAGAGTATATTTGGTTTATTGGGGTACCTGTGATTTGAACATCCTCTGGGATTTGTCTTTTTCTTAATTGGAATTGGGTCAGTTCGCAATTTAAATGTATTTCCTTATAATTCCAGAATGATGATGCTTGGGAATTAATATAGTTTGATCTGTAAATAAACAAAATTTTCTTATGATTGTAAATATAAGAACTTTGATATTTGAAATGACACTTTAGAATATAATAAAGCAGTGCGTCAGTTCCGTAGGCATGGGAGAATTTGGGGATCTAAAACCAACCCCCCTTTTTCACAAAAATTCGATTTGACGAATTGAAAATTTTGACATTTCTCGACGTTTCAAGGTCCCTAGAGTCGAAATAAAAAAATTTTAGAAAGATGCCTGTGCGTGCTTGTGTACGTACGTTCGTACGTCTGTACGTAGCTCAAGAACCAGAAGAGATATCGACTTCAAATAAATTTTGTTATACAGATAATAAGGCAGAAAGATGCAGAAAGGGCTCTCAAGAAAATTGTGTGGGTGTTTTTTTACCATAGCAGTTTAAAAAAATGGTGAACATTTTGGTTAACCCTAAATATCTCATGAACCAATGACGCTAGAAACTTGAATTAAATTTTATATTATATATTGTAACGTGATACAAAAGAAGTAGATTTTTGGAAAATAATCCAATTAACGGTTTTTTTTATAAATCAAAAAAAACTGAAAAAAAAATTTGTCACCTCGAAAATTTTACGACTAAAATATGATTTCATCTCCAAAACAATATTGTGCAACGAAGCATAACGTTTTTGACATCTGATAAAATTTTGAGAAAAATCTAATTGACAGTTTTTCTTATTAAAAATAAAAACCTAAAAAAAACATTACTCAAAGTTGGTAAAAATTGAATTTCGACTCAAATATCTTTTTAAAACCTTGAGATTATGGCTTCAAACTTATTTTATCTTATAAGAAATATTGTTTTTAACACTCTGAAAAATGTTGAGAAAAATCGAATTGACAGTTTTTTTTTACAAAAAATAAAAACCCAAAAAAAATGTTTTAAAGTTGGTAAAACTTGATTTTCGACTCAAATATCTTTTCAAAACTTGGAGATATTGGCTTTAAACTACTTTAATCTTTCAAATACTATTGTTGTCAACATTCAGTAAAATTTTGAAAACAAATCTTATTGACAGTTTTTTTTACAAAAAATTAAAAATCGAAAAAAAAAATTAACAAAAATTGTTAAAAATTGATTTTTGACTCAAATATCTTTTCAAAAATTTGAGATAATGCCTTCTTACTAATTTTATCTTATAAGAAATATTGTTTTCAATAATAGGAAAAATTTTGAGAAAAATCGAATTGACAGCTTTTTCACACAAAATAAAAACCAAAACAAAAATTTATAAAAGTTGGTAAAAATTGTTTTTCGACGTAAATATCTTTTCAAAAATTTGAGACATTGGCTTCAAACTAAGTTTATCTTTTAAGAAATATTGTTTTCAACATTCTATAAAATTTTGAGAAAAATCGAATTGACAGTTTTTTTTACAAAAAATAAAAACATAAAAAAAAAACAATACTAAAACTTGTAAAAATTTGTTTTCGACTCAAATAGCTTTCAAAAATTTTTAATTTTTTGGCTTCAAACTTATTTTATTTTACAGAAAATATTGTTTTCGATATTCAGTAATTTTTTTTAAAAAATCCCACAGTCCGTTTTTTTCATAAAAAAATAAAATCTACAAAAAAAAGTACGCCAATTTGGTAAGAATTGATGTTCGGTTCTTGATATCTCCCAAATTAATTTAATTCAATTTGTAAAAATTTAAGAAATGCTACTTAAATTGGTGAGAATTTGTTTTCGACTAAAAATCTATTTAATAAAACTAGATTTTCAAACCAAACTATTTCTTTATATGAAAAATATTGCTGGTAATTTTAAATTTTTTTAGAATAATTCAACTAACAACTTTTTTAACCCAACATGAAAACCTACAAACTTTTGAGCAAGACAAATCGACAGACGGGATGGGAAGTTATCAGTGTGGGTCGCATCGCAGCCTCTTTTTTTGTATTTTGTTTGTGCCACCATGCCTATTCTACTTAAAACTAAACCCTAAAACTATAAAACAAGTGCCGATTGAAGCCACCAAAACTGGTTCTCCTGCTTCACCCTATCAGTTCGGTCCCGTGCGGACGCAGCACTACTGACCCGAAGGAGCTCTGCTCCGCCTTGTCCCATGACGTCCCGATTGTACAGGAGTCGCATACCTATCCACGGTTCGTCGTCTGACGTGGTAGATTAGCGGAACTGCCAATCTATCCTGTATCAGACCGCATCTATCTAAAAAGAGGAATGCCTCTGGTGGAATGAAGCCGCTCAAGCGTGCACTCTCTAAATACTCGTCGTTCGGATAGAACGCCCCGAAAATTAAATTGTTGGTCGAAGACATAGCTCTTGCAATGTGACCTCGAACGAGTTTTATCACGAAATTGTCAATGCTGTTGATTCGAGCCCCGTTGTATAGCACCTCGTTGGAATAGTAATGCACGTTAAAAGATTCGGCTGTTCGATATAAGCCGGTACAGCGTCGTAAACACTGCCGCCCGAAACTTCTCCATCTGGGAAGGGACAACGTTGAACCAAACATTACAACCATAAACGATCATCGATCGTATGAGGGCCATGTAGCAAATTACCTTCACTCTGGGGTCAAGCCGACTGCTGTAAAACAGCCGTTTCGTCAGAGCGAAGGCTCCTCTGGCCCTGGTCAGAGCAGCATTTATATGTCTATCGAAATATAAATACTGTGCCCGAAAGTGCCCGAATTAGTGCGGTGATGAGGGATATAGAAAAGGGGGACAGATCGCAGATTTCGAGGGTTGGTGTTAAGATGAATATCACTCAGGAGTGCCAGGGAATCTATATTGCCCATTAACAATTGGTGAGCAAATAATATATCAGCGTTTTTGCGTCTAATATATAAGGGTTTTGCAAACCTATCAGTTTTAAACGATCGGTATAAGGAGGCAAGTTGGATGTATCATCCCAGGGGAAGCCACGTAAGGCCATACTTGGCATGCATATTCAAGATGAGGACGGACTAGGGAAATGTAAAGCGCTTTAGTTACATAGGGGTTGGAAAATTCTTTTGACCATCTCTTAATAAAAACGAGATGGGATTTGTTTGCGCAAAAAGGTCATTTGTTTCCATTTACCTACATTTTCTTACAACTCTAGAAAATTATGCATGCACCAAACAAAAAAGATATTAAGATCATTTTTTAAAAGTAAGGAATCAGATGGACGTGGAGTTGAGATAATCTTAAAAATTTTCTTATCATCCGCAAACATTAGGATGTCTGAGGTTTTTAATTGAAGACAGACATAGATAAGACAGAGACAGATAAGACGAAGAAAAGGGGTCAAGGTGGCTACCTTGTGGGACTCCAGAAGTTGCATGTATGGGACTGGAGACTGAGTTACGGAAGAGGACTCTATAAGTTCTATTCGCAAGATAGGAGCTTATCCAGTTTATAAATATAGATGGAAAGCCTATAGGGCTCCTAGTTTGAGATAAATTTTTTTATGGAATATTTTATCAAAGGCTTTGCTGTAATCAGTGTATACAACATCGACTTCATTGCCATTCTCGAAGGCTGACAAAACTTTGGATATAAATTCAATTAAAGTTAGTCGTAGTGAATCTACCTTTAAGAAAACCATGTTGCGCGAGGGAGAATAATGGCTTGCAATGGAAATAAACGGAATCATAAACTAAGCTTTCAAAAAGTTTTGGAATGCATGAAAGTTTAGCAATAGGTCTATAATTGTTTATATCAGTTTTATTGCCTTGTTTATGAATCGGAAATATAAATGAATCTTTCCATATATTTCGAGAAGGTACAAAATTCCTCAGATCAGCCCACCCAAGATCAAAGGAATACCATTAAGGTTTTCCGACCAAGCTAAATATTTAGGCCTCATTTTAGACAAAAAACTAAATTGGAAGGCAAATATTGATGAAAGAGTAAAAAAGGCTACTGTAGCGCTTTTAACTTGTAAAAAGGCCATAGGATCAAAATGGGGTTTCTCCCCAAAAATAACCCACTGGCTATACACTTCGGTAATTAGATCGGTACTCATTTATGGAGTTGTCGTATGGTGGACCGCACTGGACAAGATGGTAAATCTAAATAAGTTCATCAAAGTCCAGAGGTCAGCAGGTATGTGCATCACAGGAGCACTTCGCTCAACACCAACTGCAGCCCTGGAAGTGCTTTTAAGCCTAACACCTCTTGACATCTTCTCCAAAATGGTGGCAGCCAACTCATGTGTGAGGCTTAGAGCCACCTCTCAATGGAACAGTAACAATACTGGACATACTACCATCCTAGACAATTTCAGATCTATCCCAGATCGCTTAGACTATACCACCCCTAAAATGGTATTCGGCAAAAACTTCCATGTGTCCATCCCTTCAAGATCCTCCTGGGAAGCAGAGGGACCCCTGTAAGACAATGCGGTACACTTCTATACAGACGGTTCAAAGACCGATTACGGAGTTGGAAGTGGTATCTATTCGGAACAACTTAATCTCAGTCTATCATACAGACTTCCCAATCAATGTAGTGGCAGGCAGAAGTAATGGCGATTAAAGAGGCACTATCCTGGCTCAAAGAAAACGTTATATCTTGCAAAGATATACGAATTTTCTCGGACAGCCAAGCCGCTCTGAAATCTCTCGCGTCTGTCTCTACAAACTCTCAATTAGTCCACGATTGTCGATCATCTCTGAATGAGATGGCAGAACAGTTTAATATTCACCTCATTTGGGTGCCGGGCCACAGAGACATTCCGGGAAATTGCAAAGCCGATGAGCTTGCCAAAAACGGAACACTTCTGCCAAATGTTAGACAAAAACATAACATAGGAACACCACTTGCTACATGCAAACATCTTCTCAAACAATATTCTCTAGAAGCAACAAATGCTAGATGGTCACAGAGTACCACCTGCCTAGCAACCAAGCAAATATGGCCATGCATAGATCTAAATCGGTCAAAAGGCTTGATGTCCTTGAGCAGACAAAATATAAGCTCTACAATTGGAGTAATAAAGGACACTGCCTCATAGGAATACATGCTCTGAGGCTAGGGGTCTACACAAATGACTTCTGTAGAAGCTGCATGGACGAGGAGGAAGAGGAAACAGTCCAACACCTTCTATGTACATGTCCAGCACTCTCCATTAGTAGCAATAACTTTCTCGGTAATCCCTTCTTCGACAATACCAGTGAACTGGCAACGATTGACACAAAGTGTTTCTCTAACTTTATTAAAAGCACAAAATGGTTTGTTTAATTTTCATTACTCTCCCATGAGTAACCTTATTAGTGGTATCACAATGGACCCTTGAGGTCTAAGTGAGTCAATGACATCTGGACAGCCACTCCAACCTAACCTAACCTTCCATATATGAGGATATGGAAGATAAAATCGTAATTATGATTTTCTTACTACTTATACAAGATCTAATTATGGTTAAAATGAACTCTTAATTGTCATGTATAATAATGTTAACTATTATTATAATTGTATGGATTTTTAATTGTCAATGAATAATCTGAAAACAAAAATTCTTCTTGGGGCATTTATTTTTAAATATGATATTCGGGGTATGAGCGCCGCCGGTGTCTACAGTGCCATATTCCATTTGATCGGTCCTGTTCATTTTTTCACAGTTGGACATTCCCAACCTTCAACCATGCACATGCACAATAACCGTCGAAACTTCTTATACAGTTAAAAAAAAAAAAAAACACCTTTTACTTAATAGGTAAAATAAAAACTTGAATTTTCTTTTGAATGGGAATTTCCATTACTTTTTGCACAGAGCACTACAGAATTTGACACTCCTAACCGTGAACCAAAATAAACCCCCTTTATTTTAATAACTTCTGCAAATGTGCCTAGACAGTGGTAGTTTATGAAAATCTTAACATTAATTCTTAAAAATATGTGTCAAAAAACAAACCAAACTTTACAATATTTGTTTCCTTCCTTTGTGTTAAACATAAATAAAATTAAACGAAAATAAAAATTAATTTCGTCAACAAATCCGATGTGTTAAGAAGAAGAAATCTGGAGGACAAACATTTTGCTGTTGCTCAGTTTACGCAGTAAACTCTCTCTCTTCAAGCCTTAAATACATAATAACAATGTACATAGACATGTGTTTATTTACTTTGCCAAACCAGATATTATCATCAACATCAACAAAACAATCAACTTATGTACATCTTACACATCTTAATTTTCTTCTTTCTTTTGCTGATGGTCTGTCTGTGGAAATTTTTCAAAAATTTATCTTTTCTTAAGAAAATACTCGTATTGTGTGAAATCCCAAGAAAATGTTTGCTCTTTCCTCTTAAAAAGTTTAAATAGGATTTAATGCTGTAAAATAGAAATGAAGGCACATGAAAGTTTGTTAAGAAAGCTTGTTTTTCAGGTCAGGTTTTGTGGCCAACAATTTAATTTATTTAAGTAAATAAAACAAGCTAGTTCATTTGTCGGGAAATTTAGTTTTTGTTCTGTAATACAAAGAAAACAATACATTTTTAAATTATTAAGTTGTTCCGAATTCAAATATTGCTTTATATGTAATTTTTCTATCCTTCTAGATGCTACTTGCATAATTTAAGTTCTGGAAATTCTCTAGCTATAAATCTTCATTTGATTTTACTTGAAGTATGAAACATGTTTTGAAGTTAGTTTTTAATACAGATTTCGAGTCCGAACTCCGATTTTAAATATCTGCTTTAATTTAAAATTATCTTTATACTTTGTTAATATATTTCAAAAACTTCGTGTGATATCCTTTTTAAGATGACGGATTCTTACGAAAACAAAACCTTCTTTAAAAACATTTTGACTTTTTCTGTTAAAAACCGTTTTAGCATTAATCGTTCAGCTTTTTTTTTAAAGATTTTTGTAAAGCAGGTCAAATCTTACAGCATATGAAGGGTTTTCGAAAAATGTATAAAATATTAAAAAATATTTTGACTGCAATGAGTTTTTTCCAGTTTAAGAAATCATAGGATAAAGTGGTGCCCAACCAAGTTCTGGCCTATTTACTTATTTACAGGAACAATTTCAGACGGTTTATGACATCTCTGTAATTATAGAACCAATCAAACAAAGAGCTTTAAATGTACAGCACTTACTAAAATATGATATTCACCTTAACAGATTTCAGCTCCATAGCCTTATCCGTTTGTGCAGAATGACGATGGAGAATGCACGCTGCTCTGATGTCAAAAAAGGTTTTAGACAAGGCGATGCACTGTCATGCGACTTCTTCAACATCGTTCTGGAAAGAATTGTGCAAAACTCAACCGTTAACACTAGAGGCACAATCTTCCAAAAGTCCATCCAATTACTCGGATACGCAGATGATATTGACATAATTGGAAGATCAAAGCGTGATGTCAGTGGAGCGTTTTTGAGCATTGCGACGGAAGCGAAGAAGGTGGGTTTAGTGGTCAATGAGGGCAAGACCAAGTATATGCTGTCATCAAAAAATGACATTGAACATCGACGTCTTGGACAAAACGTCACCATGGACAGCTATAACTTTGAGGTAGTTAAGGACTTTGTCTACCTGGGCACCGCTATAAACACAGACAACGACACCAGCGCTGAAATCAAACGAAGAATAACTCTTGCAAATCGCTGCTTCTTTGGACTTAGAAGGCAATTGAGTAGTAAAGTCCTCTCTCGAGCATCTAAAATCACCATCTATAAGACACTCATCATCCCGGTTCTCATTTATGGCGCTGAGGCCTGGACCCTGTCAAAGAAAGATGAGAGCGTCCTAAAAAAAATTAATAAAAGTTGGTAAAAATTGATTTTCGACTCAAATATCTTTTCAAAACATTGAGATATTGGCTTTAAACTACTTTTATCTTTGAAAAAATATTGTTGTCAACATTCAGTAAAATTTTGAAAAAAATCTTATTGACAGTTTTTTTTGCAAAAAATTAAAAACCGAAAAAAAATTTAACAAAAGTTGGTAAAAATTAATTTTCGACTCAAATATGTTTTCAAAAATTTGATATAAAGGCTTCAAACTAATTTTATCTTATAAGAAATATTGTTTTCAACATTCGATAAAATTTTGAGAAAAATCGAATTGACAGTTTTTTTACAAAAAATAAAAACCTAAAAAAAAAACAATACTAAAACTTGGTAAAAATTTACTTTCGACTCAAATAGCTTTTCAAAAATTAAAAATATTGGCTTCAAACTTATTTTTTTTCACAGAAAATATTGTTTTCGATATTCAGTAATTTTTTTATAAAAATCCAACAGTCCGTTCTTTCATAAAAAATAAAATCTACAAAAAATAGTACGCAAATTTGGTAAAAATTGATACATATAGACAAACTTTTAAGCAAGACAAATCGACAGACGGGATGGGAAGTTATCAGTGTGCCTCTTTTTTGTGATTATAATATCTCAAAAACCTGATAGAGTGATATAAGAATCGGTTTTGAATTAGGTCATCAAAACCAATCGAAAAATGCAGTCTGATTTCTAGGAATGAAATCTTATCGACGGAAGATTGGCTATTTTAGAAAACGAAAAGTAAATGCTGAGACTTCCACTAGAGTTTAAAGTTTTCGGCAAAAACAAACAGGATCCTTAATATACCAAATCGATTCAGAAAGAGAAAATTAATAAATTTTTTGTATTCTATTTATTATTATGTGTTTCGTTTTAGAAGTATATAACACTGATTAAGTTCAAAATGGACAAAGACGTCAAGCTTAAAATGCAATATCCTTTAGAAGCAAGTCTTCTAATTCTTTAAGTAAAGAGTTCGGGATAACACTGACAAATGTTTACTTTTTTGTTTAACTTTAACAAATCCTTATGTCCCACTTATGGTTTAAAGTTCAAATTTGTTTGTAAAAATAACACAATAACATACCCAACAGGACAAAATTAAATAAATTCAACTTCCTGAAATGAGTCATAAAGAAAATGACATATTTAAACCAACTCCCTCTATTCTCTACCTAAAAACAAATGCTTCCGGCCTTCTTAAATCATCAAGGCACCAAAGACCAAATACCTAGCTAGCTATAGTTTATTTATTTTTTCATACAATTCCCTTAGTAAAGATTTTGCTAATATATAAGGGTTTTTGCTCATAGACTCCTTTTCATCACTTTATTTTCATCAAAAATAAATAAGCCTTCGGACGTGTAATATATAGTGTTGACAACTTTAAGTTTACGAACGTTTATGCTTAGGGAGGTGTCGTCTTCTACTACTCTTTAGGTTCAAAACAGGCCTCTTTTCCGATGGGTAAAGAGATAAAAAAAGAAAAAAACTAATTCAGTACGTGATTGACGTTTTGGGGTAATTGGTTGTAAAGTAATAAAGTACATAGTAAATATTATATAAAGATAGAAAATGAGTCTCATTCTCATTTAAAATGGACTAAAGGGCTTCCTTATGATGTGATGTTATTTAAGGGGTTTTAGGTTTATTTATTTTTTATAAAACCTAAAAGGATTTCTGAGAGGTGTGAGTTATGGATTTTATATACAGAAATTTATTTGTCGAGACAACAATTGGGTTATATTTGCTTTGACTATTTTAAATAGCTATCACTTCTGTCTCACTATGTCACTTTAATTGCCTTAATTTGTAGAAAATCAAGAATAAAATATCATCTTCAATTAGATTTGTTTAAGTTTTTATAGGTTACAGGTATAGTACAAAACTAAATTGCTGATGCTTTAACTTTTCTACATTTTGAATGAATAAGAAAGTTATTATGAACCTCAGAAACTTTGGAACTAATTTTATTTGAAGATGTAAATTGAAAAAGTTAAATTATGATAGAGAGACTTCAACAAAAGTTTACTTAACGGATACATTTTATAAGGAATGCTGGTTTCTTCTTCGGTCGGTTGTGGTAAAACTATAATTTGCATTTCTTTCTTAAATTATTTTCAATTTTGTTGCAGGTGATGTAGTATATCTGTTCAGTCGATAATTAGCTGTTCAAAGTTTAATATTATATATAAGATAGATATGATTATATGTATAAATGTATTTTTATATTAAAAGAAGCCAACTTTAGAAAAAAAATTAAAAAATTCATAAAAATCAATGGGACCGTTTTTGAGAAAATTCTAATTTTCGTTCTTTGACCAACAATTTGATTAGGGACAACTATTATTTTAAGTAATAAATCAATCAAAAATTCTGCTTAAAACCTTAGTTTTCAAATTTTAACTCTTACGACCCAATGGTTTAGGCTATAGAGGCGCAGAAACAAGCAATATAAATACATGTAGGTATGTAAGCTAATAGTTCTTGATTAATTATCTTTTATTTTTAAAAAATACACGTGTTGAAACTAATTAATTAAACATAAGCTGAAAATCAAGAGCTCTACCCATTACCACGCATTAATATTCACTCATTAACTTATATTTCGAAAGTTTCAGTCATTCTCGGCCATCCACAGTCACCCTCAGTCATCTTCAGTCATAATCAGTCATTCTCAGTCAAACTCAGTCATCCTCAGTCATCCTAAGTTATACTCATTTCATAGAATTATTGAATCCAAGCAGCATTCAAACGAATTGGCACTACGCGATACCTGGATTCAACAACGAAATCTTAGATACGGAAATTAACCTTCAAGAAGTGGAATTAACTCTAGGATCTCTTAAAGATGGAAAAGCGGCGGGTGCAAATGGTATTCCTGTTGAGTTCTATAAATACGGAACAGTCATGTTAAAAGAACGTCTGGTAATACTTTTTAATGGAGTATTTGGGAACATATTTCCGTAAATTAATTTCGAGACGCTATAATCTTTCCGATACACAAAAAAGGATCCTTGTTGGATGCAGCGAACTATCGTGGAATTTCTTTTCTTAATCTTAATCTTTTCTTAATTAAAAAGGCTCTTAAAGATCATTTTTCACATAGCATTTAAATACTCGAATTATTTTTTTTTTTTTTCTTTACAAATGTCTCTAACTTGTTTTTTTTTCTTTTTTCGCATTACTTAGTTTCAATCGTGTATTATAATATTAGATACTGAATTATTAGCTGCTCTACCAATTTGTATTATAAGCTTGTAACTATTTTATAAGATATTGTATCTTACAGTTATTGAGTATTCACGAATAAATTAAATGAAATGAAAATGAAATTCGACTTAAAAGATTTTTACAACCCTGTTACAGAAGAGACAATAGATAACATTTTCATTGTCAGGAGGCTAGCTGAAAGCTTTATTAAACAGGGAAGAAAATTGTATGCATTCTTTATTGACTTCAAAGCAGCATTCGACTCAATCAACCAAAATGCTTTATTCTACAAGCTATATGGTCTGGGCTTGTCTCTGAAGTTCGGACGCATTCTAGAAGAGCTGTATAGAGGAACACAGGCTGCATTGTGAAACGGAGCTGAGCTTTCTGATTGGTTCACAAACACCTCGGGAGTAAGACAGGGGTGTACATTAAGTCCCATCTTGTTTTCGCTCTTCATAGATGACCTTGTAGATTACCTTCCAGGTGGTGTTGATTTAGCAGGAATTCGTATTAAGGCATTAATGTTTGCTGATGATATTGTAATTTTTGAATATTCCCCAGAAACACTACAACTTATGATAAATAGAGTATACCACTACTGCTGTCTTTGGAACCTTACAGTCAATACTCAAAAATCTAAGGTGATTATCTTTAAGAAAGTGGGTGGACGAAATGCATCGAATGAAAAGTGGAATTTCAACGGAGAAGATATAGAATGTGTTAACGAATACAAATACCTAGGAGTAATTTTTTCAAGAAACCTGAATTTGGAGAAACATTTTAGCGAGAAACTACAAAAGGCAAAAACTACAATTAATATTTAATATTTCATGGAAAAGATGCTTCATGAACGAAAACATAGCTCACAGTAGTAAATATAAGGTATTTAAAGCAGTTGCAGAAAGTATCCTTTTGTATGGCTCACAAGTATGGGGATGCAAAAAGTTTCACACGGTGGAGAAACTCTTAACACATTATGTGAAGAGAATATTTCGTCTGCCAAAAAATACCCCAAATTACGTGATTATGCTGGAAACCGGACTATCACCTCTATTTATAAAGACCCTAAAGATGCAAGCGGATTATCTCTTGCACGTTTTTAGTATGAACGAATACCAACTTGTTAGAAAACTAGTAGTTAAAGCTGTAGAAGACCAAAATCACTGGTACAGTGAGTGGTCGAGTCTCGCAGAAGGATGCAATTTAAATTTTAATTCAAATGTGGAAGATGTATCGCACAGTAAAGCTCTTATGTACAAGGTTATAGAGCAGAATATGCAGCTGAAGCAGTTGGGTCCTTGTTCAGAACAACTTACAGTAGGCTCAACCATAATCTCCCAGAAAGGAACTACTTCCATGATGATAATAATTTAAACATCATTGCTACAATGGTCAAGTTAAGAAGCGAACTACTCAACCTGAACTTCATACCGCACAGACCCGATTTACCACTGGAGTGTACTATTTGTAATTTAGCAGAAAGAGAGAACGTCATACATTTCGTCGAAACGGGTCCAACTTTACGGGAAACTAGAAGAAATATTCTTGGAAGTAACTTTTTATCAGAGGAACAAGTTCTTAGTATGCTGAATGAGATGGATATATCCAAGCTCTATAACTATTGCAAAGTTGCGTTACGATATATGTAGATCCAGAATTATGAACGAAGACTTCTGACGCTTTAAATTTTCTAGTCATTTGTTTTTTTTTCTTTTTTTTCTCTGTTTTTTAAATTGGCCTTTTTAAAATGTTTTTTTTTCTTTTAATTGTTTTTTGTTGTTGTATTAAAGTTGCCAATCTTGCAGACGGCAAATGGCATGCTATTATGATTTTTGTAATATAATATTTATGTAATAATTGTAAAATAATCTTTAAATCAATAAAAATCAATTATCTATATATCTATCTATCTATCTATCTATCTATCTAAGTCATCCTCAGTCGTTCTCAGTCATCCTCAGTCATTGCCGGGCATCCTCAGTCATCCTGACTCATTCTCAGTCATCTTCAGACATCCTTAATCATGCTTAGTAATGCTCAGTCATCTTCGGTCATCCTCAGACATACTCAGTCATTCTCAGCCATCCTCAGTCATCCTCAGTCATCCTCAGTCATCCTCAGTCATCCTCAGTCATCCTCATTCATACTTAGTCATCCTTAATCATCCTCAGTCATTGTCAGCCATCTTTAGTCATCCTTAATCATCCGCAGTCATCCTCAGTCATTCTCAGTCATCCGCACTCATCCTCAGTCATCCTCAGTCATCCTCAGTCATCCTCAGTCATCCTCAGTCATCCTTAGTCATCCTTAATCATCCTCAGTCATTGTCAACCTTCTTTAGTCATCGTTAGGGCCCTTTCACACCAAAAGAATCCGAATCAATCAGAATCACTCCGAATCAAGTTGAATCTGATTGACGGAGCGCTCGAAGCCGAATCTTGGTCAATCAGAATCACTCCGAATCAAGTTGAATCTGATTGACCAAGATTCGGCTTCGAGCGCTCCGTTTAAATGTGAAGGGATTCTTTTCCCGCCTTCAGACCGGACGAATCTGGTTCAATCAGGTTTGATTCGAGGTCGCACTAAATTCAACCTGTCAGATTCCTCGTCCGGTCAGTCTTGAATCAACAACCATACGAGATGGACGTGGAGTTATTAATTTTAAAAGTTAAAGAAAATAGTGCGACTTATGACGCCAGTGATAAAAATCACAGCAACAGAAATCTCATATGTTCTCATATGTGATGTATCCACACTTTTTTTGTTTTCTGTTTCCGCCGTTGCCTCCTACGAAACACTATTGCATTTAAAACAACTGCGTCCATGATGATAGCTCAAAAGCAACTAAAAGAAAGAAAACAAAAATAGATGAAAGGATTTTTTATAGATTCAGGTTGATTCAGCTGGTGTGAAAGAGTGCAGATGACGAATCAGATTCAACTTGATTAGGAGTGATTCTGATTGATTCGGATTCGTTTGGTGTGAAAGGGCCCTTAGTCATCCTCAATCATCCTCAGTCATTGTCAGCCATCTTAAGTCATCCTTAATCATCCGCAGTCATCCTCAGTCATTCTCAGTCATCCTCAGTCATCCTCATTCATCCTCAGTCATCCTCAGTCATCCTCAGTCATCCTCAGTTATCCTCAGTTATCCTCAGTCATCCTCAGTCATCCTTTGTCATGCTTAATCATGCTCAGTCATCTTCAGTCATCCTCATTCATCCTCAGTCATCCTCAGTTATCCTCAGTCATCCTCAGTCATCCTCAGTCATCCTCAGTCATCTTCAGTCATCCTCAGTCATCTTCAGTCATCCTCAGTCATCCTTAGTCATCCTCAGTCATCCTCAGTCATCCTTAGTCATCCTCAGTCATCCTTTGTCATGCTTAATTATGCTCAGTCATCTTCAGTCATCCTCAGTCATCCTTCCTCATTCATCCTCAGTCATCCTCAGTTATCCTCAGTCATCTTCAGTAATCCTCAGTCATCCTCAGTCATCCGTAGTCATGTTTAATCATGCTCAGTCATCTTCAGTCATCCTCATTCATCCTCAGTCATCCTCAGTTATCGTCAGTCATCCTCAGTCATCCTCAGTAATCCTAAGTAATCCTCAGTCATCCTCAGTCATCCTCAGTCATCCTTAGTCATCCTCAGTCATCTTCAGTCATCCTCAGTCATCCTAAGTCATCCTCAGTCATCCTCATTCATCCTCAGTCATCCTCAGTTATCCTCAGTCATCCTCAGTAATCCTAAGTAATCCTCAGTCATACTCAGTCATCCTCAGTCATTGTCAGCCATCTTAAGTCATCCTTAATCATCCGCAGTCATCCTCAGTCATTCTCAGTCATCCTCAGTCATCCTCATTCATCCTCAGTCATCCTCAGTCATCCTCAGTAATCCTCAGTCATCCTCAGTTATCCTCAGTTATCCTCAGTCATCCTTTGTCATGCTTAATCATGCTCAGTCATCTTCAGTCATCCTCAGTCATCCTCATTCATCCTCAGTCATCCTCAGTTATCCTCAGTTATCCTCAGTTATCTTCAGTAATCCTCAGTCATCCTCAGTCATCCTTAGTCATCCTTAGTCATCCTTAGTCATCCTCAGTCATTCTCAGTCATCCTCAGTCATCCTCAGTCATCCTTAGTCATTTTTAATCATGCTCAGTCATCTTCAGTCATCCTCAGTTATCCTCAGTCATCCTCAGTCATCCTCAGTCATCCTCAGTCATCCTCAGTAATCCTAAGTAATCCTAAGTAATCCTCAGTCATCCTTAGTCATCCTAAGTTATCTTCAGGCATCCACAGTCATCCTCAGTCATCCTCAGTCTTCCTCAGTCATCCTAAGTCATCTTCAGTCATCCACAGTCATCCTCAGTCATCCTCAGTCATCCTCAGTCATCCTCAGTCATCCTCGATCATCCTCAGTCCTTGTCAGCCATCTTTAGTCATCCTTAATCATCCTTAGTCATCCTCAGTCATTCGCAGTCATCCGCAGTCATCCTCAGTCATTCTCAGTCATCCTCAGTCATCCTCATTCATCCTCAGTCATCCTCAGTCATCCTCAGTTATCCTCAGTCATCCTTTGTCATGCTTAATCATGCTCAGTCATCTTCAGTCATCCTCAGTCATCCTCATTCATCCTCAGTCATCCTCAGTTATCCTCAGTCATCGTCAGTCATCCTCAGTCATCCTCAGTAATCCTAAGTAATCCTCAGTCATCCTCAGTCATCCTCAGTCATCTTCAGTCATCCTCAGTCATCCTTAGTCATCCTCAGTCATCCTCAGTCATCCTTAGTCATCCTCAGTCATCCTTTGTCATGCTTAATTATGTTTAGTCATCTTCAGTCATCCTCAGTCATCCTCCCTCATTCATCCTCAGTCATCCTCAGTTATCCTCAGTTATCCTCAATCATCTTCAGTAATCCTCAGTCATCCTCAGTCATCCGTAGTCATGTTTAATCATGCTCAGTCATCTTCAGTCATCCTCATTCATCCTCAGTCATCCTCAGTTATCGTCAGTCATCCTCAGTCATCCCAGTCATGCTAAGTCATCCTCAGTCATCCTCATTCATCCTCATTCATCCTCAGTCATCCTCAGTCATCCTCAGTTATCCTCAGTCATCCTCAGTAAACCTAAGTAATCCTCAGTCATCCTCAGTCATCCTCAGTCATTGTCAGCCATCTTAAGTCATCCTTAATCATCCGCAGTCATCCTTAGTCATCCTCAGTCATTCGCAGTCATCCTCAGTCATCCTGGTTCATTCTCAGTCTTCTTCAGACATCCTTAGTCATGCTTAGTCATGCTCAGTCATCTTCGGTCATCCTCTGACATACTCAGTCATTCTCAGCCATCCTCCAGTCATCCTCAGTCATCCTCAGTCATCCTCAGTCATCCTCAGTCATCCTCAGTCATCCTCAGTCATCCTCAGTCATCCTCAGTCATCCTCAGTCACCCTCAAACATCCTCATTCATCCTCAGTCATCCTCAATTATCCTCAGTCATCCTCAATTATCCTCAGTCATCATCAATCATTTTCAGTCTACCTCAGTGATCCTAATTATATTAATATCTCTATTTGTCTCAATCTGTCAGCTGTCAATTTTTTAAGGTAGCCACGAATTCAAATCTCGCTTATATTTTTAAACATCTTTTACGCTATGGAATTTAACTAAAAAAGCACTTCCCTGGCTAACCCTAGACCTCGATTCTCTCGTCGTCAATGTACCGACTACAAATTTCACTTTTTTCCCAAGGACGACTTATGAACCTGTTGATCTCTCAGACTAAAAGCCTCTATAGACTCTTGTTCATCACGAGCTGCTGCACCATACAATTTATTCAATTACCATTTTCTTTATTTTTTTTTAAACTTTCAAGTACACATTTAACATTCAAAACTTTATAACCCCTAAAATTATCTTGTTCGCCAAGCCAATATAAAAATGTCTTTGAATTTTTTAAGTTATATTCATTTAAAATCATAAATATTCAATTTTACCATCAGTTTTGAAGAAAATGAACTTTTCTGCAGTGAAAGTCTTTTATAAGATAAATATAAATACAATTCTTAGAATACAGAAACTTATACAAAATTTCTACTTCATTGCATTTTTTAACTTCGAAGGACTTTCAACTTCAAAAGAATAAAAATTAAATAAATAAACATCAAAAAACCAAAAAAGTATAAAAATTCTAAGTTTCCATCAAGCAAAAGGAATTTAAATAAATCCAATGACCAAATCGACCAAAAGACACGACTCTTCGTTAAACATCACAAAATATATATGTATGTAAACTACAAAGACACAAGATTTACCACGATTTACATATACTCGTATAAGCTTTTTGAAAAGGATCTAAACTAAACAAAAGTCAAAGGTTTGAGGGTTAACCACATTTTTCTTATTTTCATTATAATAAACTGCCACAAGTGTCAATTTGTTTTTCAAGTCAATGCCGATGTCGATATGGTTGCGAAGTCTTTGTCCTGTCATCTCAAGAAGTCAGAGGAACAGAACACAAGACACCATCACTCCATCACTCCATCAGTATAGTAAGACAAGAGCATCAAGTAAGGTGTGAATGACATGAGTTTCTTAAAATTTTCCATATCAAAACGTATACTCAAAGAATCCAAAGAATCTCCAAAGGGAGAGAGTTCAGAACCACTTCCAGAAATCAGAGCGTTTCTTGGAGACAATTTTATTACTGATGCTTCACTCTAAGTAATGAATGTTTGGTGATTGATAAAACAAAAGTACAATATGCATAGCAATTTCTAATTAAATTGAAGTTCTAATGAAATTATTGCGAGAGGTTAAGGTAAAATATCTTTTCTTTAACGGATGACGGTGACGATGACAATGACGGTGATGAATTAATCTTTCTATTTGACAACAATGACAACAAGGCACAGGCGTTTGACAATTTAGATATAAGTTTAACAGAGGTTAACAGCCTTTCTGATAACTTGGAATAAATTATTTGGAAATGAGGTAGGTTTAGGTGGGGACATATCTCAAGCCTTTTTATGTATGGTTGTCGAACCAACCGAAAGGACAATGACGTCTTAAGATATGAATATTTTCCAGATAGGTTCTTTATAGACAACAATTGAATGGTCAAGGATGATGGCTGAGTTTGTTGAACTTTCAAGGAAAATTTTGTAAAGAGGTCTATTTATTTAGGATACATTTTGATGTTAAATTGATATTTGATTTGTATACTTACATATTTGGAAAACTGTGTAGGATTAGTTTTGAGTTAATTTTAATCAATCAATCAATCCTGAATGATAAAGGGGTTTGACTTTTGGACTATAAGATACGAGTACCTACATACATGGACGATGTACATGAGTGTATAGAATTTTCACTAAGCAAAGATTTCCAAAAATAAAATCTATGGTGTCTAAAGGCGTTCAACCCGTAAACAGTTTTACCTGATGTGTAAGATTAATAAATAAAAATAATAATATTTTTATATCCTACGAAACACACTTTTTTTCTTAAATTATTATCATAAGTCAAGGAAATTGAAAATAAATTGACACCATCATGTACTTGTCTTCAAAAAAAAATACCTAACATATTATTTTTATTTTTATTTTTATTCCTTCATAACTCTTAAAGCTTAACCCAACAGTTGTACATTGAAGCTCTAAGAAAATAAAATATTATGTAAATTGAATATCTTGATTTTTTGTATATTGAGTGATACAAAATATGGATAAAAAGGGTGAATAATGATGTGGTTTAGATTTACCTTCAGTGTTTTTAACACTCTCAGTCTATCGATTAAGGACAAACATATATTTATAAATGTTTCTATTTAAAGTTCATGAAAAACTTAATTTTAAATTTATTTCGTGAAGAGGACACTTGACATAAAGCAGTAGTACAAAAAACAATTTTTTTTTAACAGCCTATTGTTATCTATAATATAAAAATAAGTCGGGTTTTTTCTTCCTGACGCTCTAACTCCAGAACGCACGAACCGATTTCCACGGTTTTGCATTCGTTGGAAAGGTCTCGGGCTCCGCGGGGTTTATAGCAGACAAAATTCAGGAAAAATTTCAACAGAAAAGCGGTAAACTCCGTTAAGCTTCCCATAGAAAGCTATTGTAAAAGTTCCGATTTGTGGAATTGAAAATTTTTAAATTTTTTGATGTTTCAAGGGCCCTATATTCTAAACCAAAGCTTACCTTTTGGGAACCTTTTTTAGTCAACCATATCTCTAGAAACGTCAGAGATATCGACTTCAAATAACATTTGTTTTAGGGATAATAAGGAAACAATGCAAAAGCGACTTTTAAAAAAATTTAATGAGTGTTTTTTTTATCATACAGCAATTTAAGAAACAAATTCAAAATTTGGTTGATCCCAAATCCAATTATATAAAATTCTGTATTACACATTCTGAGCAAATTTGGTATAGCTTCGAAAAAATCAGTTCTTTTTTTTTTAATCAAAAAACTGAAACAAAATATTTGTCACGTAGAATATTTTAAGAACAAAAAATTATCCATAATATAAAATGCCTAGAGTACGATGTGCGAACATCGGTTGCCACACAAGACATGTAAGCCAGCAACAAGTGTATTCACAGAACTTAAGCGAAGAAAGACAAAATATGTTAAGAGATTGAGACAACGCGTGAGCACTCGAAGATCATTAACATCATACAATCGCTTGGCGTTACAATATGATCCCACTGCAAACTACAGTGATGATGACAATTTAGATATTGGACCAATGACGACTGTATGCCGATATTGCAATGAGTTAAAGTTCAAAAGAGAAACGGTTGTATTGTGCTGTGCAATTGGAAAAGTCAAACTGGATCCATTACTTACGCCACCACAGCCACTGAAATCATTGTTCGATGGAAGTGATCCCGATTCCAACCATTTTTTTCAACACATCCTTGAATACAATAACTGCTTTCGCATGACGTCCTTTGGAGCTATATTGCGTAATTTGAATCCATCGCGAATTGCATAGGTACTCGACTTGCGGTGAAAAGACTTATGACGAATTTGATTGAGGCAACCATTATTAACGGAAAGTACGCAGGTGAAAATGTATGTATACCTCAAATACAATGATTCCGACTGATCTTCCGTTTGACTTCAAACGATTGCAATTTCCGGTTCGCCTTGTGTTCGCAATGACAATTAACACGTCGCAAGGCCAATCGCTTAGTGGTTGCGGGATAAATTTAGAAAATCATTGTTTTTCACATGGGCAGCTATATGTTGCGTGTTCACGAGTTGGGAAACCATCCGCTTTGTTTGTGTTAACGTCAGACCAAAAAAACAAAAAGTGTGGTTTACCACAGAGCACTTCAATCAAACGGACAATTTGCGAACAAGTATAACGCTTCGATTCAGTATTTATATTGGATTCACTTTTATTTTTTACTTAGAGAAGTTCAACTAAATTACACTTCATTTTTGTAATCGAAAAGAATTCATTACTGTTGTGAAATTAAATAAAATTTTTCCTTTTCAAATATAAAACAAAAAAAATAATTTTTCTTCATCTTTTAACCCCCAAACGAAATGTTACAAAAAACGAAGCCATCTGGTGGCGAAACGGAGTTCGCCGGGTTTGCTAGTTATTGTTTTATTAAAAATGACACCTAAGAAAACGTTTTTTGAAATAGAACTAAACCTAACATCTGAATAGTTAGAAACTCAGAAATTATGCAGATTAAGTAAATTAGTAAAAGTTTCCTAATTTTATTTTCACGTCGCGTCGGATGCTTTTACGAGCACTCCTTTTGAAAAGCAGCGACGCGTCTAAAAAGACCCCTGAACTCTTTGCTCAATATCTCGCAATTGTCTTTTAACCATTATCAGCAAATAAAGCAACAGATCGCTTACAGTTTGTTCATATAACCGACGAATGTGAAATTTCTTTTGACACTTTCAAACATAAATAGTTATCTAATACAAAATCACCAGTATATGATCTTACAACTGCTAAGTCTTTCGAAGAAATGAATTTAATAGCTTTAAAAAACCCCAATGTTTATTATTCGCATGCCTTAAACTAAAATATATACCACTTCATTAGATAATTTTATAATTCACTGCAGTTGTACCTAAACACGAACAGATTTAACTCTCTTATAGACCAATATCGCTTATACCAATCAAGACAAATGTTTAGAAATAAACACTCCCCAAAATACCAAGAACATAGAACATCAGATTGTGTGGAAAAGGGCATTGATAAAAACAACTATGTTTGGCTATATTCATAGATGTTGCTCAAGTCTTTGATAAGTTTTGGCATTTGGAATTTAAGCACAAACTGCATAGGGACCTTCTAAGACAGTACCTACTATGAAATACTGAAATATTATGTTACGAACCGATACTTGACGATACACTACCACCAAAATTACTCGTAATTAAAGAAAATTGAAGTGTTCTAGAGCCAATCTTGTTTTTTGTAAGTACAAAAGATATTCCAGTAGACATCAATGATACCATTGCCACCTTTATTGAATATACTGCAATATGGTGTCCGATAATTAAGCTTCAAAGGCTACAAAAAAATTACAAATAGAAGTCAATAAAGTTATAGATAGACTGAACGAAACAATTTTGACGCTTATAAACCCTACGTGGACACTGGACAGAGGGTATCAAAATGGAGCTTAACTTGAAGTACAAACGAATGTACTGGTTACTAGGAAAGAAATTTGACAATTTGATCTATCTATTCAGAACAAACTAATGTTATATAGGCAAGGACTAAAGCATCTTGCACATGAGCTGCGAACTGTGGATGTTCGCATATTTTGACTTTTCTTGCACATGAGCTTTATTTCTATTAGCAGACAGCGACGAATTGTCAATTTATAATTACCGTTTTCTCCATATTTTCCTCAGCCATGATCACACACACAAAAACAAAACAAGAGTGCTATAATTTTGAGGTTAAGTTGAGCGCGAACAATTTATCCGTTGCAGTGTGGATGGTATGTGGAACGCGAATAGAGTTTGACAGTTCGTAGCAATCACACTGCAATTCGTTACTACCAAATTGTTTTTACAAAATTTTCTTGTTTTAGAGAACAAAATGCAAATTTTATTATCCTAACATTAGTGTCAATTGGTTTCTTATAATTTAAATGTTTTTTTGTTTGGAATTGACTTTTTGAAATGTGTAAAATCACGTTTGTTCTTTCATTCGTTCATTCGTTGTTCGCTCTCATGTGCAAGGCCCTTAAGACCCGTTTGGACATAGGGTACCAACTATGGGGCTGCGCAAAGAAAACCACATCGGAATCCATCCAAAAGTTTCAAAAAAAAAAAGTTCTTCGTGCAATGATAAATACCCCTTGATATATAAAAAATTGCGATCTATCGAAATAGAGCCTGTCCTTTAATGTAAAGTGTTCTAAGTTTAAGAATACATAAGTCTGCCTCATGAACTGATGGTCTTAAAATTATGGGAAAGTGTTTTAACTCATAACATTCCTTAAAGTGAATTATTAAGACAGAAAAATCATTTGATGATCTTTCATAGATTGGTCCTTATTAACCGATGATTTTACAGTAGTAAGAGCTTCACACTACTCGGGACTGATTCTTACCGAGTGTCTTTTGACAATTTTCATCGAAAAAATTGTCTTTATGAACAAAATTGGTACCTATATATTAAAATGAAATATTTTATGTAATACTAGCTGACCCGACACACGTTGTTTTGTCATATAAATAATTTCTAGAGAATATTTTGCTGGAAATATATAACTTATTGTAAGTGTGAAAGGATGTGGTATATAAGTGGGAGAGATATAGAGCACTGTAAACGGTGGCAAAATATTAAAATATCAAATCACCAAACAAATTTGTTTAATTTATTAAAATTTATTCTTTAAAATTATAAACATATCGCTAATTATGACAATACTACAAAAACAAAAACAATATAAATCCCTTAATGCAACATAGTGTACAATATTTTTTGTGATCCCATCTTTCCCCAATACAAACAAACTGAATAGTTTGCCCACTCGGGAGCACACCACGTATAAGTGCTCAAATCTAAGCCACAGACAGACCTTAAGACTTATTCATAGTCATTGCAAATGCCAATCTAAATGGAAATTGAAGGCTTTTGAGTTGAATTGGCACATCTGTGAGTATAATAGGTATTCGCGGTAATAATATATTTTCACCTCGGAATTTGCCATTTAGAATTATGGCTTCGATAAAATTTTTCATCAATTCTTTAATTACTAATCGCGCGCCGTTGCACAACTGTGGTGTGTTCAAATTACGAAGCAAAATTACCGGAGATCCAACCTTCAGTTGTAAATTATGCGGTGGCATGCCTGATCCAATGAGTTCAAAAACTCTATTGGATAATTTACAGCTTCGGTAGCATCACAAACTGTATCAATAGATTTGTATGACACCAAGTTTCCTGATAACAAATGTTGTATCTTGAGATTTAATTCGTTGACATCCACATTTTTTGCTGCTAAAATTGCTCTTTCTGCCGGCCACTCATGATTTGTATATTGTCTGTGTACATCGGGAAATATCAGGTCAATGAGAGCATCTTGTGAATCAATAATCGTGCAGAAATCGACGGTAATTTTATGCATCCAGTTTCATGTGTAGTAACTTTTGCGTCGCATATATCTAACAGTTGTTTTGAGAATGTTTCAGCGGATGGATCTTGAAGCTTTTGAACACGCATATTTACTTTTAGTTATACTTTTTTAACATTACGCCGCGCCGCAGTGGCGATGATTTTTAGCACTCGTTCATCGCATCAGCGTATTAAGAAATCAGATGCATTTCGATTTGGTGAATGAATACCGAAATGACTGAGTGGTATGTTGGCAATGATAACGCAAGGATCTTTAATAGCAATCACTGCTTCATTGTACGTACATAGCGTCACTGAATACTATCGTAAAATCGTTGCACCGTGTGCGATGTTAATTCAATTAAACCATAGCACTTAGGTATATAAAAAATAGATTAAAACCTATTCTCAGATCTACCGAATGTATATGCAAAATTTAATTGAAATTGGTTAAGCCGTTTCGGAGGAGTATGGCAACTAACACTTTGACAGGATAATTTTATATATTAGAGATTAAACTTAAATTAGACTTTAAATAATTTTTTTTATTGATAAATAAAATACTTAACTTTTTATTATTAGATTTCCGAGAATTTTCTCAGTCAGATTGACAAAGCAAAAGGGTTAAATGTAAACACAATTCAATATTCATTTGCAATAAAAATGAACTTTGCTTTCGTTTTTAAATTGTGCAAAAAAGAATTCTTGAGAATTGAATTCTTATGATTTCTGCAACAAAAGGATGCAGTCAAGTACGACCAACTTAAAAAAAAAAATGGCCTCATTGCACTCTACAAAAGTGAAATAAGGCTAATTTTTAGCAGTTGCACTTTAACAAAGTAAAATAAGGTCAAATTATTTTGAGAAATAAGACCAACATATTTTTACGGTGAGATATGTAAAGAGAGACATACTGCCCCCAGCTTGGAAACTCTATAGGATTTGGGGTAGGTTTGAAGTTGAGTGTATGCAAACACTCTTTCAATTTATGAAAAAATATGCATTAGGTTTAAGTAAGGCGACTTCGGTAGCCACGGGATTTGCCCAAAGCAACTGATAAGTTTTTGAGGGAAAGCTTACCGAAGCAAATCTATGGAATCTCTAGCGTGTGTCTCGAAAACAATGGTCCAATTATCCCATGCGTGGATAAGGCGCAACAAAAAGTTACTCTATGGGAATGCAATGGCTTTTGGTGTTTCAGTCGAGGGTTATGGGTTCAATTGGAGCCCAGTAACGCCAGTTTTGTTTATTAACGTGCCAGTTTAAATGAAAATGCGCTTCGTCGCTGTCGCTCCACAAAATGGAATTCTCAGTACGAAAACGCTCCAACATCGTCTCACAAAAATGTTCTTGAACGATTTAATTTTGAAAAGATAGAACTTTAAATTCTTTTTTAAAAATGTTGATTAATCGCTTTTGAAAGTCCCAGGGAGGCTGCCCTTTTCCGTATCGAAAATCGTGAATCTTCTTCAACCACTTCAATGTTTTTTGGATTCCTTGAAGATGGACTGGGCCCTGGCCGTGGAATGTTCATAGCCCAAGCAGTTCCACTTATTCGTCGTATACCAAAGTGTGAACAAAACTGTCAACGTGCAGTTACGTACGAATGAATCATTACTCTTGAAAAATTCCTCGTTGGCGAACTGGCGATGCTTACTTGACCAGTGCGATATCGTGAATGAGAAACTTTCCAAATAAATAATTTCTATGTTCCTTTTTTGCTTCCATTACTAAATTTTTCAAGTTTATAAAGTAAAAGTAAATAATTAAAAAGTGTATCTAATCACTTGACCTTGGCTATATGTAGATTCAAAGAAAATATCTCAGAAATTTTTAAAAAATATATATGTTTATAAAGTTATGGAATAAATATGTTCAAAAATGAAATCTATAAAAATGACACCCTTTTAATCTATACTCATGCGGAAATCAACCAGCATGGTTCAAAAAACAACAACAATAAAAGCAAAATTTACATTTTTACATCATCTCCTCAGAAAATAACATACAAAAACGTACATAAAAGTACGAAAAATAAGGATTTTTTGTTGTCCTTTTTGTCGTCGCCGCGCCGGCCGTCTTGTTGAAAATATGCAGTAGCATTTGGCAACGAAATAAAGTTTTCTCGATTCGTCTTCCTTTTCTTTCAAAATCAATGGCTTACTCAGTTGGAATTTTAAATAAATTTATCTATTGGTTATACCTAGGATATATTTTACGTCTAACATATCTACGTGTAAAATATTAGAATTTGATAATAATTGACTATAAAAGAAAATAATAATCATTTGGCGGAGATTCCCTTAATAACATTTTATCAAGAAAAATGATTCATTCCGTAGCTGATACAGATTTTCTAGATAGCTTATCATACACGGTTTTGAATTTCAATACATTTTTATTTTATGTCGTCCTTTTAATCTTTATACATTAATTAATGAAATTATTTATTAGTTCAATGAATTTATTCATAAAAGTATGAAACACATTCATTAGATTATGAAAAAGAATAAAATTAAATAAGAGACATATCCTTTTCAATCATATAAGATAAGTTATACAATTCAATGGTGCATACCCTTTCAGAAAAACTAAAGTTTCAAGGATAATGCTTATTTGTGTTTATATTTCGTAAAAATTTCAAGTTTAAGTATCATATTCATGTTTTTATATTTCGAAGTATTGAATAACATATTTCCGGAAATGAAATCCTTTCCGAAGGATCAACTTTAGATTCAATAGTAAAACAATACTTATGTATATACTTATTTATATGAACATCAAATTTATACATAATGTAGGATGCAATATTTTGAGAGATTTTCTTATTTGCATATCATTTTCATCAGTTAGGATAGATATTTATCCTTCGTGCGAAATTACCTGCAAAAAGGATATCATTCTCGGAAGTGTGAAAAGAATAAATAATAAAAAAAAAACATAAGACTGAAACTGAAGTTATATACAAATCCTTTTAAATTTCATTTTCAAAGATTATCTTAACACAAAAAAGGATATCCTGACGATGTTATGGGATTTGAAAAATCCATTTAAAGCAACCAATAAAAACATAAATTTTATAGAATCTTCTTTGTATAGAGTAATTGTTCATTTGTTTATTTTATCTTTATCCTTTTCCTGAATATTGAAATAATGAAGGTAGAAATAGAAACAAACAGAATATTTTAAGGAAATTACATAATTCTTTAGAAATCTCTAGTTTTATTTACATAATATTCAAAACTGCAACTAACTAGAGTACAGAAGAGACTTTTGACTTTTTTTAAAAATGCAAACAAAAATCTGATAACTTGACACTAAAGAGAATTTATGTAAAACCAATCTTTAAACTAATCTTTTAAGGAAAAATCCATGTCTAGAATTCCAACCCCATTTGGAAAAAACTTGGTTTCAGACCTGGACACGTTTGGAGTAGGGCAAGGAGGACCACTTTCACTATTACTTTTTTTCAGCAACATTGGAAGAAATTTTCCGAATATCAGAAAAAACAGAAACACGCTTCAGCTTCGGCTTCGCCTGACGTTTACGAGTTCAGCCATAGAAATTCAATGCACGTTTTATTTTTGTAGAACAGAAAATGAGTTTCGAAGAACTCCTCATTGACTTGGTGAGGTGCTGGTGACTCGCTACTTCCGCGATAAATTTAATTTTTTCAATTTCAAAATTCATATTTTTTACTGCACGAAAAATTAAAACAAACTTTTGAGTGAAAATAACAACTGCTAATGACAGAAATGTCATTCAAAGCAACCTCGAAGCAGGCTCATCGTAACGCAGATGAAGCCGAAGATGAAGCGAGTTTGTGTTTCAGCCATAATGATCGAGTAGAAAAACGTTGGACTCGTTTCTCATCTCTAAGCCTGTTAGTACGCTAATAAGTATTCTCTCTCCTCGGCGCACTTCCAAGCATTGTGTTATATCTGCTATTTTTGTCGTGTATCCAGTAGAAAAAAGATCTCTTCAGAGAACCATTTGGCGACAAAAGAAAGCCGTAAAGAGACACTCTAGATAATTTCTTCAGATTTTTTAACTGGTCCATATGGTTAAAGTGCTGATATGAACACAAGTTCAATTCTATTGGAATAAAAGCTTTCAGACCGCAAGGTCCAAGGAAAATACACGGTTGGACTTGAGCTACATAGAGGTTATCAAGGAAGGAGAGGTAAGTTTCCAGTGCGTTAGAGCCCATTGAACTGAGGAAAACCGGACAAAATTTAATCAAGCCAGAAATGCTTAAAATGCCCATATTCGAATTAATAAAAATATTTATGCCCGTGACATGATGGTGAATGCGTAGGACTCTTCTACTAGAGGTACTGGTTTCAATCCCTGCCTGCGCCATCTAAAGTTGTTTTCACGGGTACTGCATTTTGCAAGAAATTGACAAATCCTCTAATAGTAATTCTTTTCATGAAAAGGGCTTTCTCAAATAAACCGTCTGGATTCGGCATAAAATTGTAGGTCCCCTCCATCCCTAAAACGACTCAGACACAGGAATAGCTGAGAGTTATATTATATCAATAGGCTCCGGTTCTCTACAAACTGTTGCGCCATCTAATTTATTTATTATTTATTAACGTTTGCTTGACTAAAAATTGCGCAAGTATTAATTTTTGGTAATTCGTGAGAAATATGAAGAATTCTTGTTCGATCCCTACGCTTCTCATCACTGACAATTTTTTGTATTATATTGTATTGTATTTTTATTCATTCATTTAAACTTAAAACTATATAACAATTAATTAATAAGAAAGGTGAATAATAGTGTTCATTCTTTAACTAGAAGTTAGTGGTGAATGACACATCAATTGAAAATTCATTTGTATCTGATGTGGGATGACAATCAGTGTAAATTAAAATACAAGAAAAACGAAAATTGAAATATAAGAAAATGAAAAAGCTTGCCTAAAAATACTTAAAAGTTCATTAATAATATACATCTTATAACTATTTTATTTTACATTTATTTTATCGAAGCTTATAAAAAATTACTAAATTAGTGAATTAATACAATTTAAATTTAAAGTGAATAACCAGTCTTTAACCTTTTTACTAAAACATGAAAAACAAAAAGTTTCTTTTATGGATAGGGGCAATTTATTGAAAATATTTAGTAAAGTCTATTGAGAAAGCTAACTTGTTCGTAAGACAGTCCGCAAAAAATTTCAACTGTTCCTGAGCGCTTTAATAATTCTATGGAACCAATCTTTTTACTACAGTGAGGTCTACAGAGGTGTTCGTGAATGCTTCTAAGACTCCTGAGTAATCTTTTGCATCCATTCTATTCTTCTAAACTAATCCACAAAAATGTTTTTCTTCCTCAAATTACCGAACGATCAGTCTTACGTAAATTTCTTAAAAGGTCATAGAAACGTTTAAGAAATGACTAGAGAAACAAAAGTTTCTAATGGCCAGCAACACGGCTTTCGTAGCAGTAGGTCTGCTGGTGATCCCATGTTTCATCAGTGGAACAAATCTTTCTACATTATTACCATTTGTTATTTAAAAGACATTTTATAGAATGTTTGAACAATAACAACAACTTAAAGGTGCTAACACTCACTGTTTTTGGCTGGAGATATAGCTATTTCGTGCTTTTCCACTTTTACACTCATCAGTTTCCTTTTTTGTGGTGCTGAGCTTTAATCCAATTTTATTTGAAAAACTTTTTATGCACATCATAGGTTTCGAACCCACGCATATCAGATTTGCTCAGTCGTCACAGGTCGAGATGTGATAATTGTTTATCAAATGCATTTGAAGCATCGACATTTTTATAAGCTCCTTTAAGTATGCTGTTTTGTTCCGCCTCCATTTTTCTCCATACCTTATTTCGATAGACTTACAATTCGTAGAACGTATCACAGGGGAGAGGTTGGAAGATTGGTAACGAACCAGACTATTTAAGTTATTATTGTTATTTATTGTACTTTTTGATACGTACTACGAATTGTAAGTCTATCGAAATAAGGTATGGAGAAAAATGGAGGCGGAACAAAACAGCATACTTAAAGGAGCTTATATAAATGTGATGCTTCAAATGCATTTGATAAACAATTATCACATCTCGACCTGTCACGTCAGTGGTCTAAAGTGGTGGAGTGCGTAGTGCACACGACTTCTAAGACTGAGCAAATCTGATATGCGTGGGTTCGAAACCTATGGTGTGCATAAAAAGTTTTTCAAATAAAAATGGATTAAAGCTGAGCACCACAAAAAAGGAGACTGATGAGTGCAAAAGTGGCAAAGCACGAAATAGCTATATCTCCAGCCAAAAACAATGAGTGGTAGCACCTTTAAGTTGTTGTTGCTGTTCAAACATTCAATGAAATTGACGGAATAAAGAATGGTCAAGTCTAACAAGCTGACATTCTAGTACGAATAGTACAATAAATAACAATAATAACATTTGATAAAGTCTAACATCTAGTTCTCTTATTTAAAATTCGTGCTTTTGGTTTTGATAAATCTCTTCTTCGTTAGATCAGAAATTAATTTTTGAACAGTTTAAAAAAAGTAATTACTATTCGATGAGTTTAAGTCTAAAAACTGCAAAATAAATGCTGGTGTGCCACAAGGCTCCATCCTGTCTCCAACACTTTTTCTCTCATTTTTATTACTGATCTCTTGTCAACAGCTTTTTATCCAACAAATTGTTTGTTTTGCTGACGATAGTACTCTTAGCTTCTTTTCGTATCAAGACTCACATCGATCTACTTGAGATGTGAAACAGAATTGTATTATAGAAAATAAGAAACAGCGTGGAATTTAATGCTTCGGAAACCCAAAACTGTACTGTATCGTTAAAGCGTGGTGTAAAAAAACTCCTGAATCGCATTTTTATAGATTTTCCATCACATCAGGTTTTTAAATAATGCCTCTTAAACATGTTAAAGACAACCAAAACCAGTGTGTTTAAAACTAACATGGTTCTTAACAATAAATTGTTTGATGATTTTGAGAAGTAAAAATCTGTGTCTTCTAATTACAGTTTACATATTATTAAAATCTTACTTAATATTAATAAATAATAATAATAGTGGCGCAACACCTTATCATTTCAAGGATGACTTACACATAGGTGGAACAGGCATCGATCGTACCCAAGACCTTAAGCATGACAGTCCTACGTACTTACTTAGTTTCTAGAAATTTTCATTTTTCATGAGTTTTCATTTGACTCTATGTGAATATTTGAGAATTTGAGAAAGCTTGAAATTAATTGTTTCACGGTTTTAAAAAATACGTTTTTGAGTAAATTTTAAGTACTGATTACGAATCCAAACTTCGATTTGAAATATTTGGTCAAATTTTCAAAATACCAGTTCGTAACATTACGTAAATATTTTTCAATATACATAATAGTTAAGTTTGCATTAATTTAATATTCAAAAAATGGGTTAAAGTGTTCGAAATAGGAGTTACACAATTTAGAAAATCATTTCGAAACTATTTTTAAAAGATGCTGTGTAGTTTTTTTTTTAAATTACTTGTATTTCTTTTTCTTTTGCATTATAAACAAACATCCTCTCTAAATTCATATAATAATTGAATTCTTAAATTTACTTTACAGAATGGACCTTGGTAAGAAATAAGGGAAGACATTTGAAATACCTGCATAAAATAAATTTCAGGTTCAAGTGTATCTTACCTACCTTGAGCTACAACTATATATTGTATACCGTTATACAGACACTCTAGGTGAAAACATACAAACATATATTTCATATACTCTGATGGAATAACGAGTGTGATTGCATCTTTGGAAAATAATAGAAGTGTCACTCTAGAAAAGGAACTTATATAGAAGAAAAGAATACTGGAATTTATTTTTCAAGGTCTTTTTTAAGAGTTAGAGTTAGAGGTAGGTAGGTTTATATTATAAGTACACGAAGTAAAGTATATATAGTTGAGGAAACTCCTTAAACACGAAATGTGATAAGTAAGTAGTAAGATGTTGTAACGAGACCGAATTGATTTTTCTTTTTTGTTCATACTTATTTTATTATTTTATTTGTTTTGTTAAATGTGAATTTAAGGAGAGGAGAGATTTTTATTGTACTTTTGTTTTGCTGTTATAACTTAGCCTTAAGGTAGTAAAAATAAATAAATTGGGTGGCGCAACAGTCCATTGAGAACTAGGGCCTAGTGACTTACAACTCTCAACCATTCCTGTGTGCGAGTACTGTTGTCAGGGATGGAGGGGTCCTACAGTTTTAAGCCGATTCCGAACGGCAAATTTGAGAAAGCACTTTTCATGACAACAATTACTCTTGGAGAATGTGTCAATTCCTCGCAAGAGGCAGTACCCGTGAAAAAAACTTTAGATGGCATAGGCAGGGATCGAACCCAAGACCTCTCGCATGACAGTCCAACGCACTAACCATCATGCCACGGATACTACTTAAGGTAGTGTCACCTGTTATTTACTTAAAGGAACAGTAAACAGAAGTAAGCCTTTCAATTCCTCTATAGCAAACGTATTCTATATTTAAAAAAAAAATACGTATACGCCTGGCTGAACCAAAACACAATTTAATTTATTTTTTAGTTAGAAACTTTTAAAGTCTAACCAACGACGTAAAATTATGATTATGAGTTTAAGGTTTTTGATTGAAAAATATCTTTTCTGAAGTATGATTAACGAATGCATAGTTCGTACAAAAATTTGGGGCAGTAAATTGCACAAATCATCCGAATGTCCTTGATAATTTCACGAATTTCATTTTTAAGGTTTTAATTCGGCTGTGGGTCATATTTCTAGAACTTATTATCCACTAGCTTCCAAGAAAGAAGTCTAAAGAATGTTAAATTACAAGATTTTGCTGATGAAATTCGATCACCTCTTCGAGAAAAACAACACAATTTTTTCGTTACTTGTGTTACACATAAAAACATTTTTATAGTTGATTTTAACAATCCAACTGCAATCTTCAAGCGTGTATTGTTCCATTTTTAATAATGGCTTTTCTTGTGAATGTCAAAAGATGACCCCTTTAAAAGTGACAGATGCGCAAATAGATGGATTTTCAAAATGAAACTTCTTAGTGGAAAACTTCCACTTTTCACAAATTTTAATTTGTATTACTAATACAAGTTCAAAAAATTAATTCAGCTTTCAAAATTCGTTTTTAAGGTCAAAAAAGTTATCAAATTTAACTACGACCCCTAACTTTCTTCATACAATGGTTTATCAAAACTTTGAAGGATTTCTTATAATTAGCAAGGGAATCATTTTAGGCACAAGATAATAATTTATCCGCTTATTTTACCGCCAGTTTCATTCTTTTAAAAAGCTCTCCACTGACAATTATGAAAAGTGTGCGTGGCAATTTTTCTCATTAATACATAACAATTAAATAAATTTCATCCAAAGCATTGAATGGATCTCTAGCTACTAATTTTTAATTGGAAAGGGGTTGAAAATTTAGATAGTTGTTTTGAATTCCAGTTTCTAAAATTTTTTCCATTCTTGAATAGTTTTCGTCATATCATAATTATTTATTGCTATCTCAAGACCTCACCGAGTTGTCCTTCAAAATTCACAAAAATCATTTTTCTTGTGTTTTGTTTAGTTTTGACTGTCAAAATTTTCTATATTTTTTTCTAATAACATTTTGTTTGTTTTTTGAATTTTTGCACTGAAACTTTATTTTACTGGATATGGCAAAGTATGGCCATAAGCTTCCGATGCCTTAAATGTTCAAAAATTATAAAATGTGAACAATATGATAAACAAATTCTCTTCGAACACATAAAAACCGATCATCCAGATATTGATCTTCTAGAAAATGAAAGTGAGATGGAAATTCCATCAACAGCCATCAATAACGATAAACCGGATATTGAAGAAACTTTAATTGGTACAACAGTTGGCCAACGTCTTCCGGATATAGAAATTCACATGGAGGAAACAATTATAAGAAGTCCTGAACTCAAACCAATCTATACACGAAGGTATAAAATTACAAAACCACTTACGCCTCGAAGTCCTCAAAAACGTCGTAAGTACAAAACGTCCATAGAGAAATGGAGACCAGCTAAGGGATTAATTTATTGTCCTAAGTGTGGAGCTACAAAGAAACCTATTATTAAGACGAAGTCGGAAAAGGTGAGAAGATATTTTGTTATGGGACATTTTAACTTCAATACATCGCTTCTAGCGTTCATATTCCCCCATTGAAGCGGCTTGCGTCTTGACTTGTTGGCCATTGTGTTTGATACCATTCTTTCAAGCCCCCTCCAAGGACTATCTGTACTGTGCCGAGTGTCTAAACTTTTTAGGAATGTATGACAAACAGAGAAATTGTGTTAAACCAAATATTAATTATGTTGAAGCTGGCGGATGTCAAAAACAGACATTTGAAAATTCGATTGGAAATAACTGTCATAACAGAGAATCGTCTAAATAAGTTGCATCAAGAAGATTGAAAAAGTGGTTAAATTTGAATTTGTGTTTAAACTTTAAATCAAACAAAAATATAGCTTTTGTAGATTCCATTTCCGTTTTGAAAATGGCATCATTGTAATGTGAGCTTTTTAATAAAATTTGAGAGAAAGTTAATACTCGAACCAATTCCATGAGCCAATTAAACAGAGCCACTCAAACTGTTTTTCTCGAGAAAGCTTTCAGAAAACAGAGATGTTATTTTATTATTTAAATAGAAACAGGGATGGATTAATAAATATTTTTTGCTAAGGTTTTTTAAGGGTTGTTCATATTGTACTCTTTTAAAACCACTGAATTTGATGTCTCATTATTTTATCTCACTCTCGCTTTATGCTTCGAAACAGATAAGAAGGTGTGGTAGATGGTGATATGTCATAATCGTATGATTCATAAGAACAAGAAGATGTGAATATTGAAAACCGTCTTTAAATGTCAATATTACGTTTAACGTTCAAATTATAAGTTTTAAGTTTTTTTTAATTAACTTTAACCAATAATTAAATACATGTTTTTTTTATGTAACACTTTATCGGAATTTAGGCAACTGACACTTCTGTCGTTGTCATTTTATGAAATTTGACAAGTACAAAATTGAAAATTGTTAAAACTCGTTACAAAAATGTGATATCACAGTTCACAAAATTAAAGCACTTTGAGATCGTCCTGAAGCACCCTTTCGTTTGGAAATAGTGAAACTAGTAACTAAATTTGAGCTATTGAGGAAAGTTAAAGATACGATATTAAATGTTTAGGCTGTCCCTGGTTTTTAAAATATGGAATCTTTATTTTACATTTGAATTTTATTAAGTGATAATAAACAAAAATGACAAATGCATAAAAATACTAAAGAAATCCGAAAGGAAAAAATAAAAATAAAAATAAATGAAGGTAAAGTTTGCGTGGCATTTCTGTAAACCAGTTTTGTGCAAAAATTTATAGTGGAAGAGTTAAAACTAATGTTATTGTTATAGGTATATCATTTATCATACTTGGAAAAATTAATTCAACAAATTTAGTTATTTTTGTATTAATGTTTTATTAGTTTACATAAGAAAATTTAAATAAAATTTAAAAAATTATAAATAAAAAAAAAATCATTTTCGACTACATTTTTATTTTCGAACAAATTGAATTCAATTGACATTCTGTTCGGTACTCTTTTGTCTTTGGTAATTTTTCCATTGTTCGTTATCTCTTTTAAATTCTGAATGTCTAGCTTTGAATAATTTACGTTTATACCAACTCAATTGAATATTACGTCCAATATAACATCCACATTTTGAACAATAGTGATTGTAATCGTAACGTCCTTCCCATTTTATTGGAGTGCTACAAATTAAATAAAAAAAAAGAATAATTAAGTATAGTTTTTAGTTTTCTAACTACTAAATTTTTATTTAATTATAGACATTATTTAAATCTTCAAAAATAAAATATCGCAAAATTAAAAAATAAGCATTTAAAAAAAATTGTTAACGATTTAGTAAAACGTTAAAGCTATTTTTAACAATTTGTCAAGCTTAAAAGATAATTAACCTAATTTTAAACCATTAGCAATTTGCTAAATCCATATGACATCTTTACAATGGAATGGTACAGTCAACAGTTGGGAATTAATAGGTCCGTTTAAATGTACAGTGAGTGTCAAAAGTGAGTAAACACCCATAGGATTTCTGGAGTTATATGGGATTTAAACCACAAGGTAAACAAAAATTGGATTCCAATAATACAAAACAAAAGCTTTATTCAATAGCAATAAATTAAAACAAAAATACAAATTTTAAATAAAACGTAGTCATTTTTTTCCAATTAAAACGAAACTTTCCTTATTTTTTACGCGTCAAAAGTAAATAAACACTTAAAATTTGTTAATAAAATATATTAACATAACATTATAAATAACAAAACTCAGTATTTTGTTTGACCACCTTTAGACTTCATAACTTCTTTGAGTCGGCGGGGCATAGATACCACAAGGTTATTTGTAACATCGGAAGATATTTGGGCCCATACTTCAATTAAAGCCTTTTTTAGGTCATCTTTGTTATTTATGGTCCTTCTGCGAATTTGCCGGTCCAAATGATCCCATAAATGCTCTATGGGATTAAGGTCCGGTGATTGTGGAGGATGATCAAGCTGTTTTGGAGTCCTATAAAGCAACCATTCTTTAACAAGTCGCGATGTATGCTTAGGATCATTGTCTTGCTGAAAGATCCAATTGCTAAGCATACCTAATTTGTTTACGCTAGGTTGCAGGTTATTCCTCAGGATGTCAAGGTAGTCTTCCTTCTTCATTGTGCTTTCAATGAGGACAAGATTCCCGACCCCAGATGCCGCCATACATCCCCACACCATCACCGAACCTCCCCCATGTTTTACTGTGCTTCTTATATTTTGTTCACTAAATTCTTTGTTTTTTTTTCTCCAAATTTTTTTATTTGTTTTACTTTTAAAAATTTCAAATTTACTTTCGTCTGTAAATAATATATTTTTCCAAAACGAAATATCTTTATTTATATAGTTTTTTGCAAAGATTAAACGTTTTTTTTATTCACTTTAGATATCATTGTTTTTTTTTTCTGGCACTTCTACCATGTACAGCGCCGGCCCCAGCCAAACTTGCGCCCTGTGCAAGATTTGTAGAAAGCGCCCCTTTTTTATATTTTTTTTACACATAAACTGATACACAAGCATAAGCCTTTCCCAGATTACCCAGGAGGTAGACTTTAAATGCGTTTTTTTATTGAGGTATCCCCAGGAGGCCTAAACCATTAAACTAAAACGCAGCGAAGAAATGAGCAGAGGGGAAACTTGGAAACTTACTTTTCTGGCCTTACATTTTGCAAATTCAGAAAAGAGATCATCAAAGTCTAAAGAATTTAATAATTTCTTTTCAATGGACATTATAGATAAACCTACCAATCTCTCTTGAGTCATGGTTGTCCTAAGATAATTTTTAATAATTTTATGTTTAGAAAAACTACGTTCTCCTGAAGCTACCGTGACTCGTGACCGGGATTGTATTAAGAATTTGGAGAGCAATTACTAAATTCGGGGCAAAATCTTCAAGGTTTGAAATAAAAATAAAATTTAACACATCTAAACTTGAGCTTTGTGGTGTAACAAGCTGGGATATTACGGTTAACTCTTGAAACAATTCTTCTCCATCTAAATCTTTAAAATTACTTTATGTTAAAACATTCTGCAAATTAAGGCATGAAGCACGTACATAGGTACATTTTTATTTTTTAAACATTCGCTTATGTTACTAAAAAATGAAAAATTGATACTATACGTATCAAACCTTTCAAGTATTTAAAAAAAAATTCAACTTTAAATCTTTGTTTCCGGTCTAATATAGTTTCAGGACATTCATCAGTATAAAGTATTTTTCTCCGTTGAGATCGCAATGATGAAGCTACAGGAAACATATTCGGTATTTCTAGGGAACTAGCAATACTCTCGGTTAATTGAAAATACCTACTCATTAAATTTTTCATCGGAACGCATGAAAATCAAACTGTTTTTTTGTATTTTCTAAAACCGTTATTCCAGTTGACAGATTAACGGACGGACTTTGCAAATATTTACTAGTTTAATTTATATTTTCTAAAATATCAAACCAAATTAGCAGGCAGCAAATAAATGTAAAATCAAAAGTTTTATTTCCTAACGATTCTGCAATGTTTTTTGCCTCTAGATTTCTTAATTCTAAAAGGGCTTCATATATTTCTTTTTAATTTGTTTTTAAAGGCCTCAATGCATCTAACCTGCTTTCTCATCTTGTCTCAGAAGGGGGTTTCAAAGTATGACTTGGAATTTTTTTTCTTATAAATATCCAACCTCGTTGTGGAACTTTAAAAAAAGTTATACAAACATTGAATTGTATCGAAAAATTTAACTGCATAAAATAAGCACCGAGCAGCATCATTAACCACTAAATTTAAGGAATGCGGGCAACATGAAACTAAAAATGCTCTTGGTTCCAGGGTTCGAATTCGATTCTGAACACTCGCTTCTTTTCCTTTTATATTCGAACCATTATGTACATATGTATGTATGTATGGATGTACTTTATTGAGATTTTTTTTTTACACTTATGATTCTTAATTCTATGTACCTATACTATACATAGTTATTTCAATAGCTTGTTATTAATTTGCCGACTTATAATTGGTCAGGCTACACAGTTTTTATTTTATATTAATTTAGTTTATTTCTGTAAAGCACATTAGTTGTTTCTTAGACACAGTCTCTTAGTTTTATAAAATTACGTCCACTCAACAAGACGAAGCCTATTCGAACCATTATCATAACTTTGGCTTTGACAGTTAGATAGGTACTTATTAAAATTTCATGTAATTCAAGCTTGTCTAAAATCAACTGAGTCAGTCACATTACGGTCTTGTCACAAAATACGTCACTTCTATTAAAAACTGATAGCTATGTATTTAATATTAATTAACAACAAAGCGAAAAAACAATTGCAACAATCTGCATTTTGCACCAGACTAGATAAACATTAAAAGTAGCCGTTACAACATTCATTAACTTTCACAAAAAAAAAAAACAAACTGCCTGCGCAAGAACAATTCGACTCCACATAGAATCATCCCTCTTTAACTTTTAAGCTCTATGCTCCTTTTCCATTCTATTAAAAATTTCATCTCCTGTAATCAGGCACTTAACTCTTACACAGTGTGCAAGTGCAATAAGAAAACCTGCACGCTCTGACCCATATGATTCCGTATAAATAAGTTTTTTTTTTAAATATCTCCCATGTTAGTTTCGATAATCAGTGTGCAAAAAAGAAAACTAGCACATCAATTGACCATTTGTAGCAAAGACACCTACCTACCTCATTTCCAAATATTTCACCCTGTTTGTACAAGAGAAAAAAGAAAAAATCTCAACACAAAAAAGTTCCATGCTACCTCATATGTGCAAGATATATTTTATGCACACCGAGTCCCAAAATTAACATAGAGAGTATGACGAAGCAAAATACTCATTCATATTGAATCGTATGGGCTAGAACGTGCAGGTTTTGTATCACGCACAGTACCCTGTATGTGAGACTCACATGAGACATTGTGAGTTCTCATCTACAAAGAAAACAACAAAAAAATGTCTCTGAAAAAAGAGAGCAGGTAGGTTTCTGTATTCTGTGCTACCTTCTACTACAAATCAAAGACACAGCAAACAGCGTATATTTTTTTTGTTGTTTTCTTTGTAGATGAGAACTCACAATGTCTCATGTGAGTCTCACATACAGGGTACTGTGCGTGATACAAAACCTGCACGTACTAGCCCATACGATTCAATATGAATAAGTATTTTGCTTTGTCATACTCTCTATGTTAATTTTGGGACTCCGTGTGCATAAAATTTATCTTGCACATATGAGGTGGCATGGAACTTTTTTGTGTTGAGATTTTTTCTTTTTTCTCTTGTACAAACAGGGTGAAATATTTGGAAATGAGGTAGGTAGGATTTTTAGTTCTGCGATATTTTGAGTTAAATTTTCATTGAATGCGACAATGAAAGTGATGTTAGTTAGTGCGCAAGAGATAACTTAGGACAGTTGTGATGGATGTTTTTTGAGATTATTTTAAGAATGTTTGTGGTTAAAGAATGGCAAATAGTAGTACATATTTGTTTGCAAGATCAGATTACATTTTCTTGCTCCTGGTAATGCGCCCCCAGAATTCTGCGCCCTGTGCATTTGCACATCTTGCACATATGCTTTGTCCGGCCCTGACCATGTAAGCCGAATTTGTGCAATGTTCGCCGTACAGTACTCGCACTTATTGAAATTTCAGAGTTAATTGATTTGTTTTCCGCTACTTTAACGGCACTGGAACTAGGATTTTTTCTCACTTCGGACCCAATTTCTCTTTCTTCTCTTTCGTTTAGCTTTTTTGGTCTACCTGTACGTTTTAAATTTTCTACTGTTTTAAATCTTTCAAATTTATCAATTATTTTTTCACTGAAACATGGTTTCTATTAACAATTTTGCCAATTTCCCGATACGATTTTCCTTTTTCCCTCAAATCCACTATAATTTTCCGCGTTTCCAAAGAAATTTCACTTCTCATTGTAAAAACAAAAATTACGCTGCTATCAAGGCTTTAAACACGACCAGCTTACACTCTGAAGTGATGTTAAAAGAACGGCTTATCTCCACCGTCTTACATATGAAAGAATATAACAGTACGTTTAACTGATTAATATTAAACATTAGGAGCCTACATGATGTTTACTTACTTTTGACGTGTTAAATATAGGATATGTTTAGTTGTTATTAGGAAAAAAATGCATTATATTTATTTTTAATTTTTATTTTTGCTTTAATTTATTGCTATTGAATAAAGCTTTTGTTTTTTATAATTGAAATGCGATTTTTGTTTATTTAATTGTTTTGATTTCATGCAAATCCAGAAATCATATGGGTGTTTACTCACTTTTGACACTCACTGTATTTGCTTTGTTTATTTTTTGACGAACTGTCTCTTTTTGGACATGTTCGGATGTTCGTTTCTCAATAAACGGCAATTCGAAATTTACTAGTTAGCAAAACAAAAAGGAATTTTTACAATTTTGGAATCGCTTAGTAAATTGCTAACTATTTAGCGAATTGCTAACTATTAAATTGTTAGACAATAGGTTGTTTAAAATTTGCGACATTGTTTTTACTGAAATATTTGAAAGTTACAGGACAAAATTTCATCTGGGGTGGATTCGTCTAATGTGATTATTGATAAATGACAATCAAAATAATTCAATATGATTTACATAATATGTAAGGTGATAGTCAAATTGATAGCTAAAAAGCTGTCACAACAAAAATTTGATAGTTATTTTTCAACAAATAATGTCGTTTCTAAATATAGAGCTACCACCTTTACCTCTTTTTCGTTAAAAAAAAAAAACATTCTTGTATCTTTCAAAAAATCATATACGAGAGTATAATGTTATAAACACAGCCAATTTGATACTTTGATTTAGATTTTTAATATGAATCATTTCAAAATTTGACCATGGCAACAATGAATTGTACCAATTCTAACCTGAAGTTCTTCAATCGAATTGAATTGAGTTGAATCATGGTACACAGACGGAAAGCTCGCTGATAGTCATTTGACTATCAAAAATGTGAAAGTCACTTATAAGAACCTTAGCCGATTCGACCCTTGTTGTCAAATAGAAAAACCAAATTTTAGATCACAGACATAACGTACATATATCCAAGCAGAATTTCACTTTGTTGTTGATCCAAAATAAATAGTTAATCTGATCTAGATCACATTTAAAATAAAACACGGCTAATATAAAACGGAACTCAATACCATGGTACTAACTTCAAATACCAGAGGCAGTACCCGTGAAAAAACTTTTAAGGTGGCACAGGCATAGATCGAACCCAAGACCTCTCGCATGACAGTCCAAAGCACTAAACATCATGCTACGGGTACTACTTAATGACTTAGTCACACATTTTCTCGTTGAAATTGGATCTCAACTCATTAACGGTTCTAAGCATGGACAAACATTTGTCCAATATAACTTTGTAATATTTAGGTCTGCTTGCCTTGCCGGTACATTCATAAGTAACCATTCCCTTTCCAGTAATGCCTTAATAATGGGGTATTATTATTTACCTAGGTCTGTTCGACTAAAAATTTTCCTAAGACCAGTTTGTTTATATATTTTAGAATGAAACGTCTATACTACAAACTTGATAAACAAGTCTAGAGATATAGGTGGCCAATTGACTTGGATATATTTGGGTATATGACAAATTATTGAACTCGATGTCAAAGAGTCGAAATGGTACATCCAAACTTCCAATTGTGGCTTTATCCTTTAAAACCGTGTTAATCCATGCAATTGATTACTAAAGTCTTTACTGTATTTTCAGACACCGATTTTGATTTATTTGCTTCGAAATAATACTCCTTTGTGATCTTCAACACGATGAAAACCCTGTTTCTACTGAAAACTTTCACAGTGACAGCGCTTGGTTTAAGGGTGCATTAGCACTGACACTTCGAAGTTGTCAAATCAAAAATCAGAATCTCTTAATAGTCTAGGAAAATTGGACTAGGCTTTCACTTCGTGATAATTTCGAAAAAGCTAAAATTTGATAGAGAGCTTTATTTAGAAGTTTAACATATTTTATAAAAAATACAATTCTTAGGAATTATTCAACAAATTATTTTGTATAAAAATTGCAGCGTTTTAAACTAGGTTTTCGAATATCAAATATTTCCAAGGCATATCCTAATTAATAAAACGTACCTGTCATAAATGCAAATGTATAACATTTTCTGACCAACAGTTTTTCTTCCAATTCAAAGTTTTGTAATATTTTATAAAATTACATGATCTACAATATATATCTACGTACTATTTTTTTAAAAGCCCACAGTTTTCGATTCATTTGCGAAAAAGTATACTTAAATCCCTTTGCCACCCCTTAAAATGTTTTTACTGCAGTAAAAAAAAGAGTACTTTTCAGTTAGTGTTCACCAAAATTCAGATCCGCGGAATAAGTAGATATATTTTTTTATTACATTTTGTTTTTAGCACAGCTTGAACAGAGATATGACAATTTTTATACATATCCAACTACTGAAAAATATTATTGAAAACACTGGTCGAAAAGGTTTTCTTGCTGCTTGCTGGCATTAAAATTGTAATAAATCTTTTGTCTTAAAAATTCGTTTATATAAATACATTAAAAAAAGAGGCTGGGATGCGACCCACACTAATAACTTCCCATCCTGTCTGTCGATTTGTCTTTTAAGCAAAGTTTGTAGGTTTTCGTGTTTTGTTAAAAAAGTTATCAGTTAAATTATTCTAAAAAATTTAAAAATAACCAACAATATTTTGCATATGATTAAATAGTTTGATTTCAAAATCTATTTTTGTTAACGAGATTTTTAGTCGTTAACCAATTCTTACCAATTTTAGTACTCGTAGCATTTATTAAAAGTTTTATTTCTAATATATGTAAACAAATACAAATTGGATGAATGAAATTAATTTGAAGTCAATGTTTTCTATTATTCACGAGATATCGAGAACCGAACATAAGTTTTTACCAATTTTGCGTACTATTTTTTGTAGATTTTATTTTTTTTATGAAAAAACAGATTGTTACATTTTTATAAAAAAATTACTAAATGTTAAAAACAATATTTTTTATAAAATAAAATGAATTTGAAGCCTATATCTCAAATTTTTGAAAAGGTATTTGAGTCAAAAATCAATTTTTACCAACTTTTACTAACTTTTGTTTAGTATTTAATTTTTTGTAAAAAACTGTCAATTTGATTTTTCTCAAAATATTTTTTATAAGATAAAATTAGTTTGAAGCCAATATCTCAAAATTTTCAAAAGATATTTAGGTCGAAAATCAATTTTTACCAACTTTTGTTAATTTTTTGTAAAAAAAATTGTCAACTGGATTTTTCTCAAAATTTTACGGAATGTTGAAAACAATATTTCTTATAAGAAAAAATAAGTTGGAAGCAATAATCTCAAATTTTTGCAAAGATATTTGAGTCGAAATTCAATTTTTACCAACTTTTATAAATTTTTTTTTTGGTTTTTATTTTTTGTAAAAAAAACTGTCAATTCGATTTTTCTCAACATTTTTCAGAATGTTAAAAACAATATTTCTTATAAGATAAAATTAGTTTGAAGCCTTAATCTCGAGTTTTTGAAAAGATATTTGAGTCGAAATTCAATTTTTACCAACTTTGAGTAATGTTTTTTTTTTTAGGTTTTTATTTTTTATGAAAAAAACTGTCAATAAGGTTTTTCTCAAAATTTTATCAGATGTCAAAAACATTATTCTTCGTTGCACAAAATTGTTTTGGAGATGAAATCATATTTTAGTCGTAAAATTTTCGAGGTGACAAATTTTTTTTCAGTTTTTTTGATTTATAAAAACCGTTAATTGGATTATTTTCCAAAAATATAATTGTTTTGTATTACGTTACAATATATATTATAAAATTTAATTCAAGTCTCTAGCATCATTGGTTCATGAGATATTTAGGTTTAACCAACATTATCACCTTTTTTTTGAACTGCTATGGTAAAAAAGAACCCACTCAATTTTCTTGAGAGCCCTTTCTGCATCTATCTGCCTTATTTTCTGTATAACAAAATTTATTTGAAGTCGATATCTTTTCTGGTTCTTGAGCTTTGGACGACGAAAATAACGTCGCGAACGTACGGACGTACGAACGTACATACATACGTACCGTACACACGCACGCACACGCACAGACATCTTTCTAAAAATCTTTTATTTCGACTCTAGGGACCTTGAAACGTCGAGAAATGTCAAAATTTTCAATTTGACAAATCGGACCCATTACAATAACTTCCTATGGGAAGTTAATTAAATAAAAATCCAACAGTCCGTTTTTTTCATAAAAAAATAAAATCTACAAAAAATAGTATGCAAATTTGGTAAAAATTGATACACATAGACAAACTTTTAAGCAAGACAAATCGACAGACGGGATGGGAAGTTATCAGTGTGGGTCGCATCCCAGCCTCTTTTTTTTGCATATATTTGAAAATAATTTATCTATTGTTCATTATGATGTTGACCGGCACATTTAATAATTAATTTATTCGCTTATCAACCATGCAATTTTTGTATGGCATCAATTAGTATGCAACATCACAATCCAAACAAAATAAAAATAGTCACACCTTAATAAATCCAAAATAATATACCATAAGGTTATACTCATTGATCTCTTAACCTTATAAACAAATAAATAAAAGTTATACTCACCAACATAAACAAAAATTAATAGCACCAATAATTCTCTGTACGCAGGTGTACGCTTCCAGTCGCAATGTACTCAAACCGACAGCGTTACACGACGGGCAATGGATCTCAGTTGGTACCTTCTCGAGGTGACCAATTTTCGTAGTTGAGCTCATATTCAAAAAAAGCACAAAACTCAAACACTCTTTCACTTAGGTTAGGAAAACAAACTTATGTCACTTTTTTTGACGTCTCTCATTGAATCCGTTCATCCACATCCAGAACACAACTAATCCCGAAGTCAACTGAAAAATGAAAGTCTACTAAAAACGCACATCGAGATCTCACTTGGAAGCTTTTTCAGCAGCACACCTCGTCGGGGAACCTATAAATCATCATCATCACAAAAGTCCATTAATAAACTCTCTTAACTTCAAAAATACATCTCTTGGATAAAACGAAAAAAATATTTAGATATTTATTTTTATTTTTGTTTTTATCGTGAGAGAAGTGTGAAAATATACATAAATTAAATTAACATAAAAAAATAATTAAATCTAAAGTTGAGGTCTTCGAAAAGTTCCCAAATATTCGCCACAACTGGAACAATAATGCTGACGATAGCATTTAAGATAGTTCCTCTTAACGGTGGTCTTGGCTTGGATCTTGCAAAATGGACAAGTGACCTCATGGGAATTTGGACCGACTGCAAAATAGAATACTTTTGGAGCAACGATCAATTTCATTGGGGCAGGATCATCCTGAATCAAAGTTGTTTGAACTTCAGACATGTTTGGGGTTTTTAATTCAAGCTATAAAAGAGATGCAAAAGAGCTTTTTATTAGAATATTATAATCTTATTAAAATGGCCTTGGTTCTTACTGCGAATTTTGGAACAGGTTTATTGTATGTAGGTTTGGAAGTAGGAAATTTAAAAATACTGATCTGGTTCTTAAGTTATCTAAACTGAGACTCTTTTTGCTGTCGATCGGTCCTGGCCTCAAGCGAACGTTCTCACTGAATTTTATATTAATTTCAATTGCGGTCGGGCATTGACTGGGGGCTAAATGTTTATTTCTATGCATTAACATTTTCTCTTGATGGAAGCTTTTATTTTTATAAATTATTAGTTTTAAGAGATGTAAATAGATGGAGATGGTATATAAAAAATCAACATAGCAGGGGGGAATGATTGGAGCACATTTTAAACAAACTTGATAGGAAAGGTGATTTTTTCTCCTGAATTAAGAGCTGATTTTAAAAATAATGTCATTAAAATCAAAAAATTGTGTAATATCATAGTTTGTGATTAATTTTGGAATTATAAAGCAAAACAACATGAATTTTGAATGGGACTTTTGTCATGGATAGTTGTCATTTATTTTGAAGTATTGGCTAATATTTTCCACAATAGTTAGTGGAGCCGTTTCGTTAAAAAGAAGATACGAAGAAACGAAAAATAGGAGTAAAGTGGGTGTTTGAAAAAGTGTATTCCAATTTTTGTATTTGTTTCAAAAACATCAATGAAACAGTGAAGATCGTTTCCGAGAAAACAGAAAAAGTGAAGTGGCATGATTTGTTAACAAATTTGATCGTAAATAGTCTGGTTAAAATAGAAATTGCACTTTAGCATAATTCTTACATAAACATTGATACAAATGTTTAGAAAGCCCAAAATGTGCACAGAAAAATTATTTAGAGTTATTGTTGAAAATTGAGGTTTTCAACTAAAAACTTTTTAACAGTTAATACAATCAAAAAGTTTTTTAGGTAAGCTTTGTAGATCATGTGATTATGTATAAAATGGCTTTGGTAAATTTTTCAACTAAGACTTCTGAACAAGTTCTTAAAATTGTAAATTGTAAAACGGTTGTTAAATTGTTAGTTGGTACTCAGTTTGCACTTTTCCGAAGGACTGAAATTCAAATCCGACTGCAAAAACATTCTATCAGGTCAAGTTTTTAGATAAGAACCGATGATCGCTGAATCGCACCAAAAATTGGGTTTTAAAGGAGGCAATTTGGATTTCACATATTCGGAAACTTTGCGTATGGACACAACCAGAAATATGCTTCATCACTAAACACCAATCTTCGGTAAAAATGCTCTATAGGCTTTTCGAAAATATTTATTGTTTTTAAGTCAGTTATAAGAAATTGAAATCGTTGTTCTGTCGATAAACTATTCATGATAAACTTTCAAACCTTACATCACAGAAATATCAGCACAACAGAATGTCTCATGCAGCTAAAAAAAAAAAAGTATAAACAACATGTTTTCGAAAAGAAAAAAGTTTTGGTAACAGTCAGCTGGCTTCAAAGTTCCTCAAAGTATTTGCTTTTTTGGTTCTGGTAGGTAAAAATTCAGGGAAAACAAAAAAAAAAGAGATTTCAATGATTCCAATGTGATCCATCTAATTGATATTTCAATGATAGCAGATAATTGTTACTTCCCATAGAAAAGTTTCGTACTAGCTAGTTACAGTATGTAAATAAATCGTTCTTTTGTTTTTGTTGAATAGCTTCTAAAAATTTTGCAGATATTCTTGATACTCAAATTCCGTTTTGTTGAGTACTGGAACTAATTGATAATGTGTTAAGAGTACTAGACACTTGTTATTAACCATTATTTACAAAAACAAAACCAAAATCATTTTATTGTTGACTTATTAATTCGATTTTGAAGCAGAAATTGTTTGGTGGAAACAGTCTTTCACTTTCGTTTACTTAAACTTACAAGTGTGTGACACTATTAAAACACAATCTTTAGTTTATTACCCTTAATTTTCGATACAAATACTTACAAAAATAACACAAAAAACGCCGTTTTTTACAGCAACAAAATCTATAAAAAAACTCAAATACCTATTTATTTTTATTTTAAAAATTACGTTGGTCGACAAGGTTTTGTCGCAGTTTGTCAAAATGGTTTTGAAGACCTTAATTCAGATCCTATTCCAAAAATACTCTGTCACGTATGGTTTTTGAGATGATACTTTTTATTTTCGAGAAAAAAAAACACAGTACTGTGCAGAACTTTTGCAACTATCACCGCTTATCAAAATAACGAACATTCGTTTATATAAAAGTTGTTCCAATCAAATTATTTATATTGCTTTAGACATTTTTATATTTCAACTTACTGCTCATAAGCTTAAAGCACTGATCAACAGGCAAATTCTACAAACGCTTTTACAAAAACAATAATGATTTAAGCTGGGCAAAACATTTGCAACTAGTGGCCATTTCTCTTTTCGTCTCATTTTGAACTGATTTATTTTGAGGTTGGTAAGTTTATACGTGTAGCTTGATTTGTTTAGTTAGTTTAAGCCAGGATTTTGATCAAAAAACGGTTTTTTAAGATAAATTCTTTTTAAATTGAAAAAAAAACAAAGATTTTGTTTTAAAAATGACGGGAAAAAAATATTCTTTGGAATTTTGAGTGATTTCAAAAAAGGAGCATCACAAAAAGAAATTTTAAAAAGATATTCCTTTCACGTCACGAATCAAAGAATGATCAAAAGTGGAAAGGTGTTATGCCATCATAGAGGAGGAAGGCCTTGAAGCACCACAGCAGAAGATAATTGAAAAATAAAAAATTTCTTTCGAAGAAACCCCACGGCATCATCCAGGGAAGCAAAAATTGAACTTAGGTTATCCATTGACCCATCAACTATCAGACGCCACGCACTGTAGGCCAAATTGCATGGTTTTCAATTAGCAAAAGAGCCATTTATTTAAAAAAAAATTGAAAGCTCGTTTGGCTCTTGCAAAAACTCATCTCAATTGAAGTCCCCAAAAAAGGGAAACGTTCTTGTTTTCTGACGAATCAAAGTTTAATATGCAGGGATCGGGTGGAAAACAACATGTCAGAAGGCCAAGAGGTGGAAGGCTACATCGAAAATACACTAAAGGGACGGTCAAACATGGAGGTGTTTCAATTTTGGTCTTGGGCTGCCCAAGGAATCTGGCCAATTAGGCAAGTGCAACACCATGTTGCCTTATGCTCATTGGGAAATTGACGTTACAACACGTCAAACCAAACACAAGTTGAAGTTGGACACAAATTGGATTACAGAAAAACCGAATAGAGAACCTGTGGGAAATTGTGAAGAGAAGAATTGGGAGCAACATTTTTAAGCACAATAGTAACCTATTCGCTGGAATTCAGAGGTAGCGGGATGACATTCCGAAATCGGGTATTAATAACCTCATAGCTTCGATGCCCAGAATAAAAAAAAATAAAGAGTACGCGATTAAATATTAACATTTCTTTGCCTTGAAGTAAGAAAATAGTTTGAAATTTAGTTGTGAGATCTAAGTTGCAAATGTTTTGCACTTTTACCAACTATTAAAGTATTTAATTATTTATTTTTTGTTTAGGTGAAGAGTGTTCATTTTTTTTCCAACAATTTTAATGTAATATCATAAAAGTTTAGAAAGCTAAGGAAAGAATTTTGCTGTTTGGTTTTCTAAACAATTTTATTTTAATAAAAAATGTTGGAGGTTCTAGTTGCAAATGTTTTGCACAGTACTGTATATGAGCATTATTAAGCTTATCAAAATTCATGAAGTAGTTTTTTTTTCAGTAAAATTTGTGATGGTTTTCTACATCTATAAGCCATTTTTTCAATATTCATTTAAAATATTTACGTTATTTCATAAAATTTTCGAAAAATCATTACAAGTTTATAGATTTTGACTGTCTTTCATAAATCTTGAAGAAACGCTCAATAATTTTTTTAACAGAAAAAGTAAAAACGGTTTAAAATCAATTTTTTCATAACGAATATACATACGTCGTCATCTAAACAAGACTATCATATCAAATTTGTGTGTTATATTGGGAAAATTCAAAAATTATGTTTTGTGTTTCTTTTAAACTTTGAGCAGATAGTTGAAAATTTTAAGTTTGATATTGAAATGAGTACCTTAAAAAAGTATAATTTTCAAGCTTTCTCAAAATTACCACACACAGTCAAATGGGAACACTCATAGAGAGTTTCCAGAAACTAATGAAGATACTAAAATGATTCATACTGTACCTATGTAAAAGGCAAAGATTTTTATTTTACAAAATGTTTAGACTATACATTTCTATCTTGTGTTTTATCTAAGCTTAAAAAACAACGTTTTTGGTTGTATCTCAATATTTGTAAAGAGGAATATTTTAAAAACCTAATACAGAAAAATTATGAGCCGAGATTTAAACTCAGGACAACTCAATCGTTTGAAAAAGTATTGCTTTATGTGTGAAACAGACAGACAAAATTGCAGACCATTAATATTTATTTCTTCCGGAAATAATAACATTTATAAAACAAGCTACAACTTAATTCTCAATATTTTTCTACGGAAGTAGCGTTTTGCCTCTCTGGAGGTATTAGCTGTTCTTTAAGATTATAAGTGGATCAAATATCGAAGTTAACTTTTCATATAAAGACTGAAAAACATGATCCAATACGTTGTTTATATGTTCTTGAGTGATTTGCCACATTTTACAGTGATTTCTTAGATGAGTTCATAATTTTTAAAAATTCATCCAAAGATTTTCCGAATTCATCATTTCTCTGTGCTATGTTCTTGATCCATTTACTTCTGTCAATCCCCCCTATAGACGAACGATGCATTTCCATCAGCCTCCAGTAAAATAAAAACTGAAAAATCAGAAGAAAAACACAAAAACACAAACGACCCAGAAATAAAAATAACAAAAGCGATAATACTGATTTTTCTTCTTATTTTTTTTTTTTTTTGGTTTTTGTTTTCCAAAAATAACTTTATTTATTTTCGATGTGTACACGCAAAAAATACAAAAAATAAATAAAATAAAATAATACAAAATATCTAAAGGAACATCTCACTTTGAATTCTTAAGATACTTTTTTGGTTTCATTACGCGCCCAAAGTAGCAACCGCAATTTTTGCAGTAATGATTCGTATCTGTATGCTTACATGGATGTGAAAAACTTCGACAAAAACAGCAGCAACACAATCTAGAAATTAAAAAACGAATACAAAATTAAAGAAAAGTAAATAAACAATTTATAAAACAAAAAAAAAGAAGAAGAAAATTCAAAATCAAAGAGTAATATTGTTCCCTTCTTCGTCGTCGACTCTCCATGGGAGATGTCTAAACGTGGGGCTGCTGATGAAAAAGATTTAATTAATTAATTCAAAAATCTCCCACTTTAATTCCAAGAAAACGATGTCATGACATCATTATTATTGTTCCCACATCAAATTGTGTGGAAGTCATGGAAGTCGTGGAAGTGGGTGGGTAAAAATTACTCTCTAATAAAATAATAATGAAACACAACAATGACTTTCTTACATAAAGAGAAATGAATAGATTCCATTCACGGTACTGGTATACCATTTAAGGTCTCGAATGACTTCGGACGGAGCGCGGATGTGACATGCCGGACAAGTTACGTCCACCGGCTCTTTGGGTAGGTTAAGAAATTGTCCAACTAACGGTGTTGCAAAATTATCAAATATCTTTTGATTTTCGATTTGTTTATCTTCAGATGTTTGACTGTTAGTTTCGTCACCGCCTCCGGTGGTGGCGGTAGCGGCGGCGGGGGCGGCGGCGTTTTCAGTTGATGGTTGACTCATAATTGTTGTAAACAATATAAAAATACGAAAACAAAACAAAAAACTTAAATTTAACTTAAATAAATGCGACAGCGACGACGACGGTTATTTAACGTGATCATCACTCAGATCAGTTCTACTCTACTATCGCCCGATCGCAAGTTCGCCTATGATCTTCTGTTTAAATAAAGGAACATAAAACTTACTCGTATCTAGATACATTTACTTAAGGAAAAGAGTAAAGAGAAAAAAAGCTTTTAAGAAAATCTAATGAGAGAGAGAGAGAGAGAGCTTTAAAATATAGGTAGATCTATGTACTCGTACATATTTTTAATTGTTCCAAAGGTATTTGACTTTTAATAAGTCTATTCATTCTCAAAATAAGATAAAAATTTAAGGAATTATTTTAAAAAATGCGTGTATTTGGTATTACTTTGAAATTATTGGCTCAAAGTAAGACTAGTGAACTAATTACTTCATTCTTATAGAACTAGACTTACTTATACAGGTTATTTAAGACACAAAAAATCGTGGATTTTACAAAAAAAAACCATAAAGTGCTTAATTTTTGAACTTTGTGTACATTTCCTTGACCGGTTTTTATTTTTTTGTAAGCATCAATAATGCACTAGGTAAGTATTTTATTTTTTTTTAACTTTTAACTTTTAAATAGTTTAGAGAACATTTGCTTATTTTTTAAGAGCAGTTTGAAGCTGGTTTGTCAGGTGTCAGGTCTTTTTAGAATCATCAGGTGTGCACTCGAGGTTTTACCCAAAAATGATATTACGAGGTTCTGCCAATTTCGTCTTTCCGTCTGTCCTCGTCCATACAGTCTAAAACATTGGGTCCATTGAGTTTCAACTTGCAAGCTAACGTTTTAAGCTTGTAAGATTCTAATGAAATTTTTTCTAAAATTGTTTCAGTGAATATAAAAATAATGTTCCTCCGGAAGAGAACCTTGTGGCACGAGTACGATAACTTTGGCGCCAAGATATAATAACGGTTTTTGGTAGAGGGTCTTAATACAAGGGAGGGGGGGGTCTATCTCCCCCCGTTTAGGCGGGAGGGGCAATTTAAAAAAGTTATTATTTAAAATGGAAAAAAATAATTAAAAAATAACGGTGATACTAACAATTAAGTTGTATACATTTTTTTAAAGCCAACATTCTGTTCTATTAGCCAGTTTTTAAATCAAGTCAAAACTATGCGTAGTTTTTGCAAAAATTTAATTTTAAACTCAAAATTTGAGTAAAAAAGTTAAAAAAAGGTTTAAAGTGTAACTTTTTCAGTACTTCAAGATTATCTACCATTGTTTTTATTTCAGAATTTATTGCTCTTATTTGTTTTTGATCAAAAACTGAAAACTAGATGATTTTATATCTTTTAATTTTTGAGAAAATTGAAAATAACCACAACTACTATTTTAATTTAATTCTTTTTTTTTTTGCTTGAGTGGTCTTATTTTGATAGTAATAATAGTATTTGCGTATGCTTAATGCGTGTTTGGGTGTATGCAACAGTAAGGTGTGCGCGAGTTTGGGTGTGTGCAACAGTGGGATCTGCAACCCCCCTGCTTGGGAACACTATAGGATTTGGGGTGGGTGCAAGTTGGAGTGCGTGCAAGGTGGGGAGGGTGCAAGGTGCGGTGGGTGCAATATGGGGTGCATGCAAAGTTTCTTTTGCATTTAAATAAGCTGGATTTAAGAAAAATTGATTTAACTCTTAATCCATATTCAATTATTACTATCAAAATAAGACTACGTTAATACTTAAGCAAGGAAAAAGTAATTTAATTAAAATATTTTGTTTTGGTAATTTTCAATTTTCTCAAGAACTAGAAGACATAAAGTCATCTAGTTTTCAGTTTTTGATCAAAAACAAATAAGAGCAATGAATTATAAGAAAAAAATAGTAGATAATCTGAAAGTTTTGAAAAATTACACTTTAAACCTTTTTTTTAACTTTTTTATCACAAATTTTGACTTTAAAACAATTTTTTTCAAAAACTATGCATAGTTTTGACTTGATTTAGAAACAAGCTAATAGACAAAAGTATTGGCTTTAAAAAACGGTATAATACTTAATTATAAGTATTACCGTTATTTTTTAATTATTTTTTTTCCATTTAATGTACATATTTTTTTAAACTGCCCCTACCGCCGAAACGGGGGGAGATAGACCCCCACTCCCATAGTAAAAAATGCTTGTTTTTAACTGTTCTATACAAATCCGTCATTAAACTTTGTCGCCAAAGTTATCGTACTCTCCCCAACCTTGTTATTAGTTTTATATTTTTCAATAATTTTTTTTTTTATTTTTCAAAATTCGATATCTCTAAAACGAGTCAACAATGTTTAACAAAATTTAAATGTAAAACGAATATTATTACATATACACACATACCAAACATTAATTATTATTAATTAATATTTAATTATTTTTTTAAAAAACAAACACTTGTGATTTTCGAAAAAATAAATACATAAATCAAGGTTCTTTAAAGAAGTTAAATAGAATCTAAATTCTTGAAGATAAACTTATCTTGCTGGTATATATTTTGTAAGTCTTTAAATATAGGACTTTTTGGATAAAGGAGCAGTTTCGTCGTATTTTTTATATTATTTTATTTCAATGTATTCTATTTTATTTTGTTTTATTTTAATTTAATTCATTTTATTTTATTTTCGTGGACTTCTATTTAAGGTGCCAATATTTTAAAAACTACAAACATTTTATGTTCAAAATCAAAGTTTTTAATACAAAATTTAAATTGTGATTCTCTTTTTAAATTTTTAAATTTATCAGAACATTTGCCTTTAAGATCAAAAGCTCTTAGGCTTATTGTTTTATTCCAACTAAATTTTAGGAAAGAATTGCGAAGATTACTTTTTTGTCAAAACTGTTGCGAGTATAATATTGTAAGTAACGTCAGAAAGAAACAAGAAATAAATATTATCAAGAGTATATATTTATAACAGAGTGCTGCTTATTAATAATTTAAAATTTTTTGGAAATGTCAAAAAAAAAAATGTCTGCAAATGTCAAACCTAAATATTAAAATTTCATAATCGAAAATACGACATTTTAAGATTTCCCATATAAAATATATGTAAAATAAGACTTTTTTAAAATTGTATAGCTCCTACAAAAGTGTCCTTTACGTTTTATCCCTAACTCTCGCTAATATGATAGTACGGGCCACACTTAACCTAATTTGTCCATAATTTGCATGCTTTCCTGCTAATTTCTCTTAAATGGAAAGACTTTAACAAAAAGTCAGGGACAATTTTAAAGAATAATTAATTTTCTGCTAAAAAAGTCCGGACTTTTAAACTGCTTGATATGAGATTGATATTTTTTAACATATTAATCGTTGAATTCTATGATGTTTTCTAAAGTTTGATACGTCAATTAATGGAAATTTTTTGCTAAGTAAACTTCAATGACTGTTATGTCTCGAGAAATATCAATGTTATTTTTTTTTATTTTACCTGATTTGTTTGTCTTTAGATTTTGTTTTTTACTAGAAAAGCAAGATTTTTATGAGAAGTTTAAGTTAAAATAATTGAAGCCATTTTCCAACATTTTAAAGACAAAATTTAGCAACATTTTTGGGAAATACTCGAACAAATTCGTTTGTCCTAAATTGCAAAATATGCCAATTCTTTTCAAGGGTAAAATAGGCTAATTGGTGACAGTTGATTGTCTATTTCTTGACAGTCGTTTGGACTATTGATCTCTTTTAGAATAGTGACAGTTATCTTTTAAACAACTATCAATCCATTGAGAGATAGTTTTACTTTTAACCGATACGGTCACAGGAATATGGATGTACCTTTTTTTTTAAATATGAATAGTTTCAAATTATTTGACTGTTGTAATCTTTAAAGTTGGAATTTAATGAATGATGTTTGACTTCGATGTTAAACTTCAAGAAAACAATTAAAACTAATTTTTGAAATTCCATTTCAATCTACTAAAAAAAAACATACCTCTCAAGATCCATTTGTAATTTAAAATAAAAAGCACGACTGGGTCCCACAAACTTGCTTATGTATCCAAAGAGTCTGTTTAAAAATATTTCCTTTTTTTAAATTTAAAAATGTGTCTGCAAAATAATTCTTTTTTTAAATTTAAATGCCATTTAATTAAATAAAAAAAACCTTGATTTATTATTTTTTTTTTCGAAATTCGTTAAAGCGTTTTTTTTTTTTAAATTAATTTTCTATGCATGCAATTATTAAGTGCCTTAAAAATATTAAGTTCTTATAGATCTTAGTTCTTTTTTGATCATCAAATATTATTAATAGAGTATAAGAGCTTGTGCAGAAAAAATAAAAAATTGAAATTTGTTCATTAGTTCTTGAAAAAACTTAAAATACAATACAAAAATATTTCCTTTCATTGAGAAAAGCCAAATTAAGAAAAAAAAAAATAGAGAGTTCAATAAAAATCTATCGGTTTTTGATAAAATTTGAATTTTCAGTTTTTGGTCAAAAAAATTGTATGTGAACTACCGCTATTTTTAGTCTTACAAAAAATAAAACAAACGCCTAACGCAAAAAGGCTCGAAATCTTAATTTCCGACTTTCAAGTCAATGGTTACAATGGTTTGGACTGTAGGGGCAAGGACAGACGGCACGGACGGACGGAATTAAGGGACACACTTTTTTCGACTTCTCTGCGATCGTAATGTCATATTTGGTTCAAATCTCGAATTCGAAATTTTTTAAGAATTTAATATGTAAGTCCCAATTTACCGGTGCTACTCTTTGATGATTTTTTATCAAAAATTATTCTTTTGAAAATAACTTGCACAAATGTTGTATAGTCCTAAATTGCCAAATGTACCAATTCTATTCAAGGGTGAATGTGATAGTTGACTATTTATTTCCTCATAGCCGTTTTGTCCATTACTCTCTTTATATTTCTGTTGAAACACAATAGAGACAGATAAATATCTTGATAAGCGATAGTTTTAGTTATACTCGATATGAGAACTGAAATATATACGAGTATGTTCTTTTTCTCCAAAAATTTCACTGTTTAATGCCCCAAATTGAATATTGAAGAATAGTCAATGTAAAACTTTCAACGAACAATTAAAATAAATAAATGTTTGAAAATTCTTTCAAACCTACAAAAAAAAAACTTGCTTTTGAAGATCCATTAGTTATTAAATAAAAATTGGTTGGCATTGTTTTGAAAAATGAAAAACAAATAATGACGTACGGATGATTTAATGTGAACCATTCATCAAGCTCCTTCGTCTGAAAAGCTAACAACCCCACATGCTATAATTGATAGATATTGCATTCTATACAATTTTTCTTCCATTGAATATTACGTGAAAACAAAACAACAAGCGCCTTTTGTATCATTTTGTACTTGACACCAATTTTTAATTATAATAAACACACAAACTTCCTTTCACTTTCTTTTCTTTTTCTTAAGGTTTACTTACGATAAATACACTACACATACTTTATTTATTACTCATGAACAAAAATACAATTATTTTCTCATTAGAAACTTTCAGATCTCGTTTTCGTCTTTAGCAAGGTTGAAAAAATAAATCACTTTTGCAGGCTTTGGTCGAAACAAAAATAAATAGGTCGGTACTCCATTTTTGAATAAAAATAGTATACAAACCAAATGTTTTATTTTTGAGTTTTATTTTCTATCCATTGTTTATTGTTGGTGTATACGTTCAAAATAAATATTTAAAAGTTTCAAAAAAAAAGTAGAATTTCAAAACAAAATCTCACACCGGCCGATCGTAAAAGCTCAAATGGCCACCGCACTTATTGCAAAACATTCGTTTGCTCTTATATTGACTCGAGAGACAGCAGTACAGAAACGACAGGGAAAATATTGGAAAACAGCTAAAAGAAAAATCAAAATTATGATTATCTTCTCAAAATCTTTATCCTCTTTATCCCTTACCATGACAAAACTGCTAACATCGAATTTAACTGTCCAAAAACTCCAGACATATGAACAGTCTCGGTATCAGCTCGAGCTCCACAAAGTGGACATTTGACGTAGTAGGAACTTGGACCGACCGCAAAGTATCTCAGATGGGGCTTCCCGTCTTCGGCTGTTGATTTTGGAGCCCATTGCAGCTGATTCGCTTGTTTGGCTTCGAATTCTTCATCGGTGGCATTATCAATGAAGGGAAGATTGGCGCCTCGAGCCAGACGTATGTTCCCGATTATGTTGTTGCTTCTCTCCTCCGGAGTTGTTGGCGGGTTGAGATTAATCTCAACTAATTCTGTGCCTTCTGTCATGTTTGTCTAGGAATGTGCCCGACACTTATTCCACGCACCACCGATCTGGACGGACTGCGGTGCGAAGATGTTGATCATAGATCTGAGCAATATTTTTGGTGCCATTATCGTGATGGATAACTCTTTTTGGATTATAATTTGCATTTAAGATACAACTTTTTTAAGAGAAAATCAAGAAGAGAATTTTTCTCTTCAAAGTTTAAAAGCTAATGCACAGAGATGTACATTTATATAAATAGATTATATTTCTTTTTTCATTAACAATGCCTTTTTGATGAATGGCAATGAAAATATTGAAGAATGCAATTTTTTCAAAATAATCGAACTTACATTTTTAAAAAATCTAGTACTGCTAATAATGCTTCATGCAATACAATTCACTACTACAAACTTGACTAAAACTAAGAAAAGGAGAAGTTAAAATCTCAACGATAGTTTTTGTGGTTATGGTTGGACCTTTAGTTTTAAATTTTGAAGAAAAGTTACTTACCTAATAACTAAATTTTAGGAATAATTTTTGAAGAAGTAGTTTAAGTCAAAATATTTATTTAAAAAGAAGTATATTTTCATCTCTGTAATGAAATTTTATAGTTTTTTCTTCATAATCTTCTGTCTGTACAGAGTAATCGAAGCTTTAGGAAAGCTTTCAGTCGAAAATCTCTTATTAAAAGCACATTTTAAAATGTTCAGAAAAAAAAGTGTTCTTCAAGATAATTTTAAAATATTGAAATGATACAAAAGTGATCAGAATTCAAAATGTTGTTTTCTTTAATAGGCTTGTGACTTTGCTGTAATTTTAAATGTAACTTAAACTTTGCGAAACTGTTTAATTTACTAATCACTTCTTCTACTGCTTCTAACTTTTTTACGTTCTAAAGGAGTATCACGTTGTAATATTGTTAGCAGGGATATTTTATAAGGTAACTTTAACTAGAAGTATCGGGTGTTTTTTTAAGAGCTTGTAGGTAATTAAAATACAACACTGAAATATTTTTGGAATACATTTTGTATTGATAGATTATTTTACAGAATTTATTTTTAAAAAATATGATTTGCATTCACGTGATCGAAAATTGGTGTGGAAGGTGTATGGGCTACCTTAGATTTTGAGTAGTGAAATTTCACTAAGAATTAGAAGACTTCAAGTGAATGCAAAGATTTCAAATTATTATATAAAATTAATGAATGCAATCTTTAATTTGAATTTAATTAATGATTTATAATGATTGCTTTCTCAAAAAGATTTATGAGCCTGCTACGGAGACATAAAGTCACACGATCTTTACTTTTAAAATTAATCATCATGGTCGATAGTAACGGTAGCTGCTTTCTTATTTCTAAAATACAAAGGACAGAAGATGTAACCAGCGTGTAAACTGCACCAAACAGTCAATTTCAATAGACATGACGATGATTTGTAGTACGTAGGACTGTCATGCCAGAGGTCTTGGGTTCAATCCTTACTTATGTACAATGTACATATGTCTAAATTTTTGTTCACGGATATTGCCTCTTGCGAGGAATTGACAAATCCTCCCAGAGCATGTCATGAAAAGCGCTTTCTCAAATTAGCTTAAAACTGTAGGTCCACTCCATCCCTGACAACAGTCCTTGCACACAGGAATGGTTGAGAGTTGTAAGTCACTAGACCCTAGTTCTCAACGGACTGTTAAGCCATCTGATTTATTTTATTTTGATGGTGATTTGTAAATGGCTTTAGTATTTACTTCTCTTTCTATACATATCGTCCACGAATTTCATAAACACATTTATTGTTTTTAAGTAAAATTCTACAATTTAGAAGTATTGCAAATGGAGTTAATCGATTTATCATAAATTGTCAAACCTTAATTAACAAAAATATCAGCAGAGTTTGACGATCTCAACTGTCAAAGCATAGACAACAACCATCGAAATGTCTCTTGCTACTAAGAATACACCCTACATGTTGGAAAAAAAAAAACTCAAAACGGTTTGTTTCAATTAATTAAGTGAGCAATTAAGTATAAAGTTTGAAAGTATTTGAGATTCTCACAACGGAGTTATTGTCACCACTCTGAGAGTATATTTATTCACATTTGGCTAACTGTCGGTTTGTTTTCCTATAAACTGTCATCAGTTATTTTTATTTTTTTAAGTGAGAACTAACTTCACAAAATTTTAAGTTAATTCACTTCCGAATCTGGTGACAAGTCATCACAACATAATAATGAGAATATTTCTTAACCCTGACAAATACTTGTAGAGTTTAGTTTTCGTCTAGAAATTTTCCTGCACCCTTTTAAATATTTTATTTTTTATTATCAAGACTTTCTTATTGTTTAAAATGAGTCAGATTTACATATTTGTATGTATACAATCATTTTTTGAAATTAAGTGACAAACAAAATCATCTTCGTATAAATGATTCATATTATACACTAGCTGCGATATTATTCATCCTAAGAAAAATAGTTTAGTATTTAAATAATACAACTATCTGCTAAAGAAAACCTACATCAAAATCAAAAATGATAAATGTCAAAACTTTCTCAGATAACAGTATTTTAAATGCCCCTTTTGAAGTATGACCTGCCTCCAAATAAATGGTGAAATAAAATGTGCACAAGATTTACATTTGCCGCTCATGTATTTGTGTAGTAAATGTCAAGTTCATGATGCACTAGTCATCAAATTCTCAAATGAACGGAGTTACGAGTATCTTAACATGACAGTAGTTGGTACCTAAATGTATTAAAAAAAAGTAATCTGACAGTTGACAGGCGATGAAGTTTGATAATAGTTTCGTTTAGAAAATGACTGAAGAAAATATTTAAATGAGGCAATTTGGGAAAATGTGGATATATGTATTTCTTTATTAAAAAGTTAAACATATGTATGTATTATTTATATCTCATAAGGGCGAAAATTTTGGGTTGCTTTTGTAAACCTTTTTTTTGACAGTTCAACACTGACACATATTTGAAGTTGTTTTTCTGTTCATAAATTTTTGCATTTCATTTGCAACAAGATTGCATTTATAAATTTGACAGCTGATGAAGAAAAACACTACTCGAGAGAAAATTCAGAATATATAAAGTTCAAAAATTAGAACTTCACCTTTGCTCAGCTCATAGGTGCAATATTCATATGTCAGGTTTAAAAATCAGACTTTGACGTTTTGATTGTTTTCTTTCTCATATTCAAGATATTTCGAATTTAATAAGTTCAAATTGTTGGTGGTGCTGTTTAAAATTCCATGATTCTTAGCATATAATTTCTAAATTGATAACATCAGGCGAAATTATTGCCCAATTACGTAGACAAGAACCAAAAATCTATTAAGTATTATTTTAAGAAGATTCCCAAGGGTCATCCAAAAGATTATATTCCATTATATTTAAAAAAAATTCCTCTATATTATTAAAATAAAAAACAAAATTTCCAACTGATAAGAAAATAAAACACACAAAATGATGAAACTTCCTCAGCTCATTCATTTCACATTGTTTTCTAGTGTGGTCTGAAGAAGTGTCGTTTTCGTTCGTTTCTGCGCATCAGTGTTATATTTGAAAGCTTTTTTCTTATCCTTAAAAAACATTTTATAAAAATATGGACAAATCTAAGGAACCACCAAAGTATCCTGATCCACCACCAGGCTGGACTCCAGCTAAAAATTTTGAAGCTGAAATGGAACAACCAATTGTTTATACAGTTGCACAGCCACCAGTTGGACCAACTCCAAGTCGTATAATCTGTCCCAGTTGCAGGGCCGATATTTTAACAGACATGAAGTATGAGTCAACGACAAAAACCCATTTAATGGCTATACTTATGTTTGTTCTTTTGTAAGTATAAATTTGAGATACATAAATTCTTGGTAATATTTCTTAATAATTTATTTATATTGTCAATTTAACAATCAATAATTAAGTGCAAGTGTAATTAAGATAATCAGAGGGAAATTCAAAGAAAACAAGTTGACTTCTTTTTAGTTTCGTATTTGAACAATTTTCCAAGTAAATGGTATTCGAAAATATTGATAATTAAAAAGTACTTATGTCCCTTTAGTGGAATGTACTTCAACAATTATTGTTATTATGCACCAATTTTATAACTTTTTTCATTGCTTTTTACAGCAAGTATTGGTTTCGTGAAAACAAAAATTAAAATATAAATTGGAGCTTAAGCTCTTAAGACGATGGTGAAGCCAAACAACTTTCTATAATCTTAATCTCTCTCATATTCATATTCATATTCATATTCATATTCATATTCATATTCATATTCATATTCATATTCATATTCATATTCATATTCATATTCATATTCATATTCATATTCATATTCATATTCATATTCATATTCATATTCATATTCATATTCATATTCATATTCATATTCATATTCATATTCATATTCATATTCATATTCATATTCATATTCATATTCATATTCATATTCATATTCATATTCATATTCATATTCATATTCATATTCATATTCATATTCATATTCATATTCATATTCATATTCATATTCATATTCATATTCATATTCATATTCATATTCATATTCATATTCATATTCATATTCATATTCATATTCATATTCATATTCATATTCATATTCATATTCATATTCATATTCATATTCATATTCATATTCATATTCATATTCATATTCATATTCATATTCATATTCATATTCATATTCATATTCATATTCATATTCATATTCATATTCATATTCATATTCATATTCATATTCATATTCATATTCATATTCATATTCATATTCATATTCATATTCATATTCATATTCATATTCATATTCATATTCATATTCATATTCATATTCATATTCATATTCATATTCATATTCATATTCATATTCATATTCATATTCATATTCATATTCATATTCATATTCATATTCATATTCATATTCATATTCATATTCATATTCATATTCATATTCATATTCATATTCATATTCATATTCATATTCATATTCATATTCATATTCATATTCATATTCATATTCATATTCATATTCATATTCATATTCATATTCATATTCATATTCATATTCATATTCATATTCATATTCATATTCATATTCATATTCATATTCATATTCATATTCATATTCATATTCATATTCATATTCATATTCATATTCATATTCATATTCATATTCATATTCATATTCATATTCATATTCATATTCATATTCATATTCATATTCATATTCATATTCATATTCATATTCATATTCATATTCATATTCATATTCATATTCATATTCATATTCATATTCATATTCATATTCATATTCATATTCATATTCATATTCATATTCATATTCATATTCATATTCATATTCATATTCATATTCATATTCATATTCATATTCATATTCATATTCATATTCATATTCATATTCATATTCATATTCATATTCATATTCATATTCATATTCATATTCATATTCATATTCATATTCATATTCATATTCATATTCATATTCATATTCATATTCATATTCATATTCATATTCATATTCATATTCATATTCATATTCATATTCATATTCATATTCATATTCATATTCATATTCATATTCATATTCATATTCATATTCATATTCATATTCATATTCATATTCATATTCATATTCATATTCATATTCATATTCATATTCATATTCATATTCATATTCATATTCATATTCATATTCATATTCATATTCATATTCATATTCATATTCATATTCATATTCATATTCATATTCATATTCATATTCATATTCATATTCATATTCATATTCACACTCATCAAACGGCTTCAAGATAAAACTTTTTAACTCGTTAATTTAGAAGGGTTCTTCGAATCAATATATTATTTCAATAAATTATAATATATTGCTCTCTATTAGATGGAATTCGAGTTAAAATAATCCCATGACCCATGCTGATAAACATACTATTTTAGGTACAATCAAACAGAGAGATATAAAGAACACTTTAAGAAAATAAACAAACACATTTTGCGATAAGATAAAACAAATAGAGAATATTTTTATTTTACTGATTATGGATATTTGCGGTGATATATTTTATAAAATCTATATTTCAAAATCAATTGGACAAAAAGCTTTCAACGTGATTGAAGTCTTCGTTCTCGTTGTTTTTTTTTATAAATAAATTAATATTTTTGTTTTTGTATTAAATATAAACAAAAATGTCATCTCCACCAGTTTATTATAACTCTGTTGCCGTTGGTCCAGATCCATGTCGAGTTATATGCCCAAGTTGTAGGGCTGATATTTTGACAAATCTTAAACATGAATCTACAACAAAAACTCATTTAATTGCAATTTGTTTGTGTGTATTCCTGTAAGTGATACTTTTGTTTCATATTTAAATTTATGAATTTTTTAATTATTCTTAGAAATTCGTGAACAGTGATTTTAAACAGAAGTAACGTGAAAAAAGTGTTTTAAATTTTATTTTCACTAGAAAATTATATAATTGAGGATTTAAAGTTTTTCATATGAAGTTGAAGTGAGACAAAATACTTCTCGTTATCGTTATATATCTAAATGTCAAGATCTAGTTTATGAAAAATTTCAGAAAAAATAATTTCTAATCTACAAGATAACGAAAATAAATTTCTTAGTGAATCATCGTGATTTCAAAAAAAAAAAAAATAACGTTGAATCACAATTAATCTTAATTTAGTGGTCGTTAAAAGTGAAGAAGGAATGTAACCATAATTTCCTTTCAATTCTTCTAACTTTTCAAAAACATTTTCGAAATACGAAATCTTGATCCATTTCAGTTAACAATTTATAAAAATTCACCATAGGTACCTTTGTGGTGAAAAGCTTTATAAAAATAACGATCTTTTAAACGCGAGCTTTGTGATATATCTTAAGTGGAGCAAAAGAGAGAGTAGTATGATTACTTCTTTTTAACAATTTTATGAAAAACGTGGTCTTTGTTTCTAATTTTAAAGCGCATATTAATAAAATTAATGTTTTTATCAATGCGTTCGTTCGTTATAAAAATCATATAATCATGTTTAAACATTTTTAAATTTATGAAAAATAAATAAAAATTAAAATGCAATTTTAAGGACTCATTTATTTAAAAAAGTGTCTTTAAAAGACTTCAATCAAATTGCACTTTTATTATGGGTTTAGATATCTTTAATTCAAAACCGACTCTAAAATCAATGTTTGAACTCAGGTTTTTGAGATTGAGAAAAAAACGCAAATATAAAGCTGTATGAGAATATTCACCTTAATTTGAGAAGAATTTTTTTTCTTCAATATAATTCTTGATGGTTTGTATTTATATTCAATACTCGGTTTTAATATTCGGAATGTTTCATACAACTTTTGAAATACTTTTATAAGTTTTTAGATTTCACCTGTTTTAAAGAAACGCTGAATGATTAATGCTAAAATGGTTTTTAAAAGAAAAAGTCAAAACTGTTTGAAAGTAATGTTTGTTTTTGTAACGAATCTGTTGTCTAAACAAGTTTTTGAAATATATTAAAAGAATATAAATAAAACATAGTTGAAAACGGGTAATTTGAGTAGACAGTTAAAACAAAAGTTCGGATTCAAAGTCGAAAGCGTATTTTTTAAAACCATGAAAGAATTAAATTCAAGGTTTGTCAAAACCTTACGAATGAAAATTTCCAGAAACTCTGAATGTATCAAAATCCCTTAAATTGTATCTAAGAAACAAATATTTGTATTTTGCAAAATCAATATACAATTTATTGATAAGAGTTCTTAAAATCACCGTTTTTGGTTTTCTTTTGGAATTTTTTTAAAGAGACATATTTTAAAAACCTGATGTGATGAAAAAATTATAAAGTGAAATTTGAATTGAGGGTAATTTAATCCTTCAAAAAAGTATTGTTTTGTTTTTGACATAAAATTTTTCAAAGCCTTTTACGTATTTATTGAGGTGAATTTCTTCTCATGTTCAGCTTTACACCCGAACAGTCATAACTCACAAGCTGAATGACTTTCTACATATGTATGTATATACAGCCTAGAAATAAAGAATCGGTATAAAAATGGAGCCCCTTTAATTTTAACTAAATAACAATTTCAATGAAAATTGTTTTAAATTTTTTGAACATATAAATACTTTTCTTTAATTTGATTGCAGATCGAACTCTTCACAACTTAGAGTTATTAAGAACTGATATTATTTAAAATCTTGTAAAAAAATATTTGTTTTGTCAAAATCTGAATTCTGTGTGACTGTTTCTTCAACAAAGTATTGTTAAAAAAAAATAATAATTAATTTTTACAAATATTCTGACTCATATTTTTTTTTTATTATTTTTCCTCTTGAACAAAGACGCACGGATATGATATGATGTGATATGTACAGTACATACATACATACATATGTAGGGTAGATATATAATTATTGATATCAACTCTTGATAAAAAAGTATCTAAAGATAATAACGTACGCAAGTGGGGATACAAATTAAGTGTATAGCTAGATTGCACGTACTTGCTCTTATACTATATTTGAAGCTCGTGGCAAAAATTTTAGAAATTGATTTATATTAAACTCGCATATCGCGGTGTTACTTGCATGCTAATTTTAGAACAAATTTGATTAGCATAATAAAAGCTATAATGCGCCAACTTAAAGAGATAGGCCTGTGCTATCGTGGACTTTTTATTAGAACTATTATTAAAGGGGAACAATTCTGTGTCTATCAAAACTCTAACCGTTTGCGCAGCTCAAGGAGGGGAAGCTCTCAAAAGGGAAAAAAATTCCTTATTTTTATATATTCTCTATTGGTCCTCCGCTCGTATTAGTCTAAGCATGATGTTTATTATATTTTACTATAGCCATTCTCAATAAATGACACTGAATGAATTTTTCAAATCGGAACAGTAGTTCCTAAGATTAGCGCGTTAAAACAAACTCTTTAGTTTTATATTTATTACAAAATTCATAAAATAAAATCAAAGAAAATTGTTCAAGGCCTTTCTAAAAGAAATTAATTAAATTTGACTCTTTCTCGATAATTTTTTTAATTTAAAAAATAAAAAAGAGGCTATGATGCGACCCACACTGATAACTTTCCATCCTATCTGTCGATTTTTCTTGCTTAAAAGTTTGTAGGTTTTCGTGTTTTGTTAAAAAAGTTCTCAGTTGAAAAAATTTAAAAAAGTTAAAAATTTAAAAACTACCAATAATATTTTGCATATAATAAAATAGTTTGATTTCAAAATCTATTTTTGTTAACGAGATTTTTAATTGAAAACCAATTTTTACCAATTTTAGTAAAATTAAAAATTAAATTAGGTGGCGCAACAGTCCGTAGAGAACCAGGGCCTAGTGACTTACAACTCTCAACCATTCCTGTGTGCGAGTAATGTTGTCAGGGATGGAAGGGACCTACAATTTATATGCCGAATCCGAACGGCTAATTTGAGAAAGCACTTTTTCATGACAAGAATTACTCTTGGAGAATTTGTCAATTCCTCGCAAGAGGCAGTACCCGTGAAAACTCTTCTTTTTTTTTTAATTAAGGTGGCATAGGCAGGGATTGAACCCAAGACCTCTCGCATGACAGTCCAACGCACTAACCATCATGCCACGGGTACTACACCAATTTTAGTAGCATTTTATAAAAAAAAAAAAAAAAAAAAAAAATTATTTCTTATATAAACAAATACAAATTGGATGAATGATATTAATTTGAAGTCAATATCTTGTATTGTTTACGAGTTATCGAAAACCGAACATCAATTTTTACCAATTTTGCGTACTATTTTTTGTAGATTTTAATTTTTTATAAAAAAACTGACTGTTGGATTTTTATAAAAAATGTATTGAATGTCGAAAACAATATTTTCTGTGAGATAAAATAAGATTCGAGCCAATATTTTTAATTTTTGAAAAGATATTTGAGTCGAAAGTAAATTGTTACTAATTTTTAGTCTTGTTTTTTTTTTTGGTTTTTATTTTTTTTACAAAAACTGTCACTTCGATTTTTCTCAAAATTGAACCGAATATTGAAAACAATATTGCTTATAACAAAAAATTATCTTAAAGTCTTGAAAAGATATTTGAGTCGAAAATCAATTTTTACCTACTTTTATTAATTTTTGTTTAGTTTTTATTTCTTTTGTAAAGAAACTGTCAATTCGATTTTTCTCAAAACTTTACTGAATGTTGACAACAACATTTTTTAAAATATAAAATTAGTTTAAGGTCAATATCTGAAAGTTTTGAAAAGATATTTGAATCGAAAATAAAATTTTACCAACTTTTATTAATATCTTTTTTAGGTTTCTATTTTTTATAAAAAAACTGTCAATTCGATTTTTCTCTGAAAACGTTATTTTTCGTTCCACAAAATTGTTTTGCAGATAAAATCGTTTTTTGTTCGTAAATTTTTGGAGGTAAATAATATTTTTTTTTCATTTTTTTTCGATTTTTAAAAAAACCCATAATTGGAATTTTTTCCAAAAATATATTTGTTTTGTATCACGTTACAATATATAATATAAAATTTAATTCAAGTCTCTAGCGGAATTGGTTCGTGAGATATTTAGGGTTAACCAAAATGTTCACCTTTTTTTTAAACTGCTATGGTAAAAAAAACCACCCACGCAATTTTCTTGAGAGCCCTTTCTGCATCTTTCTGCCTTATTATCTGTATAACAAAATTTATTTGAAGTCGATATCTCTTCTGGTTCTTGAGCTATGGACGACGAAAAAAAGTATAATAGGATGTACAAACGTACGTACACACGCACGCACAGACATCTTTCTAAAAATCTTTTATTCCGACTCTAGGAACCTTGAAACGTCGAGAAATGTCAAAATTTTCAATTCGACAAATCGGACCCATTACAATAACTTTCTATGGGAAGTTAATACAACAAATAACGATTAAACTAAGAGTAGATCATTTTCAAAATACAAGGTGGCCCAAATGTATAAATAAACAATTTCAAGCAATTCATTTCTTGTCACCAGGTATTTCCTTTGATTCTGTTTACTTTACAAATGTCAAAGTCGAATAGACATTTGCAGACGTTTGCAAAAATTATATCACATATTTCGATGAGATGAAGGCTTTGTACAACCTTAATTTATTTATAAGAGTTTAATAACTATTTCCGAGAAGGATACATATACAAAATTAGAAAGAAAACAACTTCCAAAATAATAAGAATTTTCAAATAATTTCTGACATTTTTCTTCGAAACTATAATCTTTTTGATTTTGTTCGCTTAAAAACTAAAAGCTACACCTTCCAATGCCTCTTTTTTCATCATCCGAAAATATTTTCTACGAACCCAATATAGAACCTTAAAATGGAGATATTAAAAAAACTCATATCTCAATAATTCCATGAACTGATAAGAAATATTTCACCTCTCTTATATATATAGAAGATATAGAAACCAATATTGTTGCTACTCTGAAAAACAAAACGTTTCAGTCTTGTTAAATTATTTCTTGTCGTCGTTTCGGGGTTTTTTTTAAGGTTTTTGTGTAATTGTTATCAATTATTAGTATTTTTGCAATATGGATAAAAATGGACCACCACCAGCTTACTCTTCGGCGCAATCAGGTTGGGCACAACCTCAACAACAACCACCACCAGGCTGGACTCCAGCACAAAATTATCAACCAGCTCAGACATATCAACCCTCAGGACCACCTCCTGCAGTCATAATTACAACTCAACCAACTCACGTTCATTACAATGCTCCAGTTGGTCCAAATTCGTCCCGGGTCATATGTCCATCGTGCAGGGCTGATGTACAAACTAAACTCCAATACGAGCCTACAACTCAAACTCATTTGATGGCATTGTGTCTATTTTGTTTCCTGTGAGTTTTTTTTAAATATTTTTGTTTTAATTTATTTTTCAAAAAATAAGTCTGCACAAACATCAAGTAGGGTTCTTTACGGAGACAAAAAAACTTTATCAAAAGTCAAAAAGAATGGAAATACGATTTTGTATTCTAGACTGTATGTAAGCTTCTGTAAAAAACATTACATTATTTAATATTTTTGATATTTACATAGAGAACTATGAGGGATTTTGTATGTTTATTCAAGTGTCACAAAAATTTTTTAAGGTTATATGCGGAAGGGCATTGAATTTTCGTATCTCTTTTCCTAATTTATGACCAATCATATTTTTCTGTCATTTTCCATCGGCAATAGATTAAAATTAATTAAATGAAATCAAGATCAAAAGCAATTTTAAGCGAACCTTATCAGTTTTGGGGGACTTTTTTTTATTAATATTTTATATGTACATACAAAAACATTTTTCTTATCAAATCTGTAGAAATAAGCTAAAAAGTTTGTTATATCAATAACCATAATTATTATCTTAGTTCTTTTAAACGGATTGAAAAGTTATAATGGATATAAGTTAATACATAGTGTGAACGAGCATACTCATGAACCATTTAGATGCGATTCGTTAAGTTTCGTTCTGTTGAGTAGGTATATTGGCAATTAAGTTAATTTGACACATGAGATTTAAAAAAGATTTTTGACATAAATTGATTATGACTGTACTGTACAAAATTAAAACTTTCAAAAAATTATTATTATACATTTTTTTAATTTGGATCAATCTTTAAAACTTCGGAGCAATTGAAAGCTTTCAAAATATGATGATGATCTTTACTTTCAAACATTCAAAATTGAATCAATTCAATTCTTATAAATAAAGTTTTTAACACAAAACTTTAAAAAACCTATTTTTAAGGCTTAAAATTTTACTAAGTAACAATTTTCTAATTATACATATATCAAATTACTTAGCGACTCCAAAATTTTAAACCATTCTTTTCCTTTTTCTAACTAGTAAATTACTAATTCCCTTTTATTAAACAATTGACATCTGAACAGTTCGTCAAAATATGCAAAGAAACTTAAACGGACCCATTAAGTGGAATACCCATCTGTAGGTTGGTCTATTCCATCCCCTGCTCATATAAGACTAATGGGCAGATGTCATATGGAATTAACAAATAGCCAAAAGTTAAAGAAGCCATTACGTGATTTTAACTTTGCTAAAAATTCCTTTAACATTTTACTAAATAGTTTAGCATTTTGCACCTTTGATTTTTGTTTAGATGCTTACATGGAATTATGATCCAAGAATAAGGGGAAGTACCCATTTAAACACGTTATACTCGTATGGCAAACATTTAACAGGAAATCGCTTGGAAAATTAGGGCCCTATACGAAAAGGGTAAGGTCAGAATATATTTCTTTTTCTGTATGTCTTTTAATAGGGTCTTTTAGATTTCGGTTCTGAAAGTAAAGTTAAATAAATCAAACGAAGCACACACATTATAAGTTTTGGACTTTGCCATTGGGTATGATAAACAATATCATTCAAATAATTTTCTCAGGAAGATAAGTAGCATAAGATTTTCTTGAGGTGATCTTTAACCACTTTTTTGTTCATTTCGGGTGGATCTCTAATAGTTACAAATATTGATCCTATTGGCCAACTTAAAACGCTAAAGCTTGACCAGAAAAAATATCACATAATAAATCCATAAATAAGTTATGTTGTGTAGTTTGTTGCCTCATCTTTTTGGAACCATAGATATATGTATATTGTCTATGTCATGTTCTCCAATCACCGACCAGAACTTTGCATATCATTCCACTAAACCACTTCGAATTGACTATTATGACTGAAACACAAACACGCTTCAGCTTCGGCTTCGCCTGACGTTTACGAGTTCAGCCATAGGAATTCAATGCATGCTATCACAATGAAGCTTTGACCTCACGTTTCGTTTGACAATCGTAAGGAAAAGAACGTAATGTTACGTAAGGTGACTCCAAACTGAAGCTCTAGTTCAAATTTGCTGAAGAATATTTGCTTTGTCTGACAGCTCAACAGCTGTAAAAAAGTCAACAAACAAAATACATTTACTTTTGGAGGGATTCCCGTTGGTTATTATAGGCTGTGTAAGCTACTTACGCGATAAATTCAATTTTTTCGATTTCAAAATTCATTTTTTTTACTGCACGATTAATCAAAACAAACTTTTGAGAAAAAATAGCAGCTGCTAATGACAGAAGTGCTATTTTAAAAATGTCATATTAGAAATGTCATTCAAAGCAACCTCGAAGCGGGCCCATCGTAACGCAGACGAAGCCGAAGCTGAAGCGTGTTTGTGTTTCAGCCATTACGGTTTGGCCATTGCCATCTTCAAAGAAATAACACATTTCGATTATAGAACCTACAACAAATATACTTCGTCTGAAAGCAACGATATCTATCCTATGCGGCAATTGTGTCTATTTACTTACTTATGACGAACGTAATCATCGCGTAATCCACCAAAAGTCTCTACGTTTGAATCATAACTTTTGTAGGAACGTTTAATAATTTTAAAACATTGTTCGCTTGCTGAGTGATGCTTAGTGATCCATTATTCTAAATTTCGAACATTCAATTAATATTAAGACATTTTAAATGACAGCTGAGTTTGACAAGTGTCAAACGTGTCAAGCGATACCAACTTGAAAACATGAAATAAATGATCCTGATAGGTATAATAACAATTAAGATTCAAACATAAATTGACATCAAGAGAATTAAAGAATTAGTATTTCAAATTTCTCAAAATTACGCCAATAATATAAACAAATGAGCTTTGCGAGTTTCACTGGTAACGATCTTCATATCTATGCAAGTCACTTTATAAATTTGTATTGAATTTAGAACTTAATATTATTTTGTAATTCCTTAGAGGGTAAATGTTGATTTTTTTCCAAGTTCTTAATGACAGAACCTGCCATAATATTTCATTTAATATTATTATTATTTCCAATTATGTCTAACCATAACTTGACTTTATGAAGCCCCAACTACAAAAACCTTATTATTGTTTCCAATTTCTTATTTCTATTTGTTATTTTCTTCTATGTTTATTTTCAACTGAATGAAGTTTTTAATTACACTGATTCAGTTATTTAAATGGCGAAGAATTATACAGAAAAATACGTAAACGTTATTATTAGAAAACAATAAAATGTTTGCTTCTTTTACCATATAAACGAAATTGCACATAATAAAATAACAGTATCAATGGAACCATTTCCGGCCATTAAGTAAATATTTTTAGTTTTAAGATAAGAATTTATCTTTAAAATAATAAGACTTTTTATAATTCAAACTAACTGGCTGAGCGCGAGTCTCTGGATAAGTTTTTTTTACCGCTGGTGGGTTATATTGTGACACACAGTGGGATCAATACTGAATATTTTAAGTTTAAAATATTTAATCTAACCTAAACACATAGCCTTTTGAAAAGAGTATTCTAAAAGTGACTTCATTTGAATCACAACTTTTGTAGCAACATTTAATGATTTTAAGACATCGCTCGTTTGCTAAGCGATCTTTTGAAGGAAATGGAAAACATTCAACTAATATTATGACATTTCAAATGACAGCTAAGTTTGACAGGTATCAAATTCCAGGGATACCAACTTGAAAAAACAACAAATGACTCTATATATAAATGTAAAATTAGAAAAAATTGGATAAAATATTCCATATTCTTGATGTGCGACTGAAAAAGGAATCTCTTTACTTGAAAGTACATTAGTTTAAAGCTAAATTGAAAGGCAGTTCTAGAAGTGCGACAATTATGGCTTAATTGTTTGCGGTGGGAGGGGATACGTGCGGAAAGAAACTGGCTTTTTTGATGTAGAACAAAAATAAAAAAAAAAAAAAAACATTTTTAGTTCAGATGATTTATTTTTTAAAAAGAGTCATATACCATTTTGTCCCATGTTTAAAGTTTATTGAAAAACTGTAAAGCAATGATACAACGCTATGTTTAATCATGTTCCAATTTGTACTTATATTTTTTGATGTAAAATGTAGAAGATGTTAAATGTCAACACTTTGGTCTTTTTAAAGTAAAGAGGTTCGTTAAAATTTCCCTAAATTTCTTTATAAGTGCATAATTCGTCTGTGATGACAATTTTTGCAAATTAAAACTGATCGTCCTCTTAGTAGATCTTCTTTTTTGTAAGAACTAATTTTAAAATTTTATAAGTTTTTTATTTTGTGTGAATTTGACTCTCAGAATCAACAAGTAGGCCCCAATGTGCTCTTGGTCAGAGTAGTGTATTATATTTATATTGAAATTTTGTCCAGTCAAATAACTATTTTTTTATTATGAAATTCTTACAATCCCTCAAAATTTTAAATGATTTAGTGAAATTTTAAAGAAATATTTTTAGCAATTTACTAAGCTTTACAGATGATATACCTGATTTTAAATGATTTTATGTTCTTACTATTTTTTAACAATTTGTTAAAGTCATGGGACTTTTAATAATATTCTAAATTCATATGACACCTTTTAATAGGTCCGTTTAAGTTTGCTTTTTTCTTTGTTTATTTTCACGAACTGTCTTTATTTAGACATTAGAAAAATGGTTTAAAATTGTGGAGTCTCTTAGTAAATTGCTAAATATTTAGAAAATTGTTACTTAATAAAATGTTAAGCACATAACAATAGATTATTTAACATTTAGCGCCAATGTCTCATTTTGTTCTGTGTCAGTTAATAGTAAAATTTTAAAAGAAAATTGGGACTCAAATTTTCCTAAATTTTTTACAATATGTCATTCCTCAATTGATTTCCAACTGTACTGCCTATACTATGAGTTCGGTCACGATTGTAATTAGTTTATTGGGGGTTTTGTTTTGTTTATTGTTAATGTTTTGAATGTGTTATTATGTTTGTGTATGTTCTTTAGCTTTTAAAAGCCTATAAAGGTATGTACCTATACTTAACTCTTACCCTAAGCTCGGACCGTAAAACTTCAAGTTTAAAGTTGAAAAATAAATACAATATTTTATAAACACATAATATCCACAAACAAAATATAAATATCACCATAAAATTCAACTATAAATAATTATACAAACCAATCTCAACAATATACGATAAGCCAGTGTTTAAGTCTAGATACAGATGATGTTGAATACAAACAATGCCTCATTTTAAATAAGCGTCATTCATCAGTCTTCAGATATCACTTGTCGTTGTCGGAACTTCATTTCGAATAAACGAAATTAATATTATTTTTTTGTTTTTTGTTACAATGCCAAATCCAAAAAGTACACCTCAACCGTCGGCACCAATCCAATTAAATGGTTGGATTCCCCCTGACCCTCAACAATTCCAACAACAACAACAACAGCCTGTTGTTCTTGTTAATCAAATGCCACCCTCATCGGTACCATTTTCTGCTGTTGGTCCAAATTCAGCGAGGATAACTTGTCCATCTTGCAGAGCGGATATTAAGACCCGGATTAAACATAAAGCCACATCAAACACTCATTGTTGGGCTGTATTGTTGTGCTGTTGTCTGTGAGTTTTTTGGTTTAAGCCGAAATTAGTCCAAAATTAAGAGCTTATCAATAAGTTTCAAAACATAAAATTAGTATCGTTTTGTTGAAATTCAAAAAAAAGTGGCAAAGTGTAAATCACAAGTGGATTTTTTTTTTAAGTTGTAAAATATTCAGCAATATTTTTGAGATTGTTAATGAAAACTCATTTATATAAATTCCGTCGGCAGAATTTATAAAAGTGTTAATATTGGGGTATTTAAAAAACAAATCAATTTTAATGAAGTTTTCTAGAAGTAGTTTAAAACTTACCTTTTTTTAAAATCTAGGTTTTTTGCAATATTAGCTTCTGTAATTTGGTATTGGTCGTAAATTTTGTTACTTTTTCGGAAATGGACTGCGAAGCAGACTGATTTGTAATTATTAAAATTATAACTCTCTTACCTTATAATTATTTTATCAAATAACTTTTTTTTTATTATTCCTCTTTAAAAATTGTAAAGACAACCAAAACCTGTGTTTTTAAGTCTAAGGTAGATATAGTTTAAGCCATTTAAGTATGTTACTGACTTTCTGGAAATGTTCTTTAGTTACGATTCTTTATTTGACTCTTTAAATTTTAATGCCATAAATTTAATGCTTTAACAGTTTTAAAAAATAAGTTTTGTAGTTTTTAGTGCTGATAAAGAGTTTAAACTTTGGTTTTAACAATCTTATCAAATCTTAAAAATAGTCATTTACAACATAATTTTTTAAATACACATATTCGAAAGATTTAATGTGATACGAGTAGACTTGTTTAGGAGACTTATTCTTTGTAAAACCAAAAATATCTTTCAGTGCGTATTGTATTTTCTGTAAAAAAAAAAACGTTTAAGCCTTAATTCTTTAGTATTTCTTTAAGATTGATAGACAAGTTAAATATTGAAGAAAGGGATTCGGAAAACCACCACGAATTGTATTGACAGAAAAAATCCTTCACGAATTTAGAAAGCCTCAAAAATAAAGCATTTTTTGGAATATTAAAATAAAAATGATTTTGAAATCGGTTTTGAATTAAGACCATCAACAGGGAAAAAACTTTATCGACACTAGTTTAATTCATTCGAGAACGATAAAAAAAGAAGTTGATAAGCAGTTTCAATGGAGTATTTCAAATCTCTCATAGTTTTCGGGATGTTTAAGTAAATTCCTATAATCTAATCCACCCACCTTTTTATATTTAATAAATATGTAAATTATATTCCAATTTGAAATTAAAACCGCAACAAGGCGAAGACCAGTCATCTGTCTGACAAGTTTCGAACTTTTTACTTCTCCATCAGTGTTTTTTAACTCAAACACAACTCGTATAACAGGATTCCTAACATCTTGATTTTTCCAAATATGACCATTTTAGAAAGTTTATAATCATGTCAAAAAAAAAGAGTCCCGTTTCGAAAATGTCAAATAAACGTGAATCTGGACTTCATTTTTGACGCAGACGTTGGAAACACGGTTGCCAGTTTGGTCTTTTACGACCAAATTTGGTCATTATTTTCTCACTTGGTCGCATGGTCATTTTTTATTCCATTTGGTCCCTTTTTTAAGAAATTGAAAAAAATAACTCGACTCTATTCCTTTTATAATTTTAAAAATAAAATACATACGAGTACCTAAAGAATTTTGTGAAAAATTCAATTATCATAAATGAATATTGTTTTCAAAATTTAAGTTATTTTGTTTATAACTTCATGTTACTTCCTCACAGCTCAGCTGCTGCTGAGAGGAATTTTTTTGAATTAACTTTGATAAAAACGAAAGGCAGACTTAATTTGGGTACCATTAATAATATAATGCTGGCCAAAGAGCGTCAAGATGACAAAAATAACCATAGCGTTTGGCCTGCAAAAACATTTTTTTGAAATAAATTTATATGAATTTTATTTAGCGATAGTATTCGATCTCCTGACTTATTCGATCTCCTGACATAATGTTAACATATTGTGATCTTAAAAAAAATGAGGCTGGGGTGCGTCCCACACAGATAACTTCACATCCCGTCTGCCGATTTGTCTTGCTTAAAAGGTTTGTAGGCTTTCGTGATTTGCTAGTTGTTAGTTGAATTATTCTAAAAAAAATTTAAAATTACCAACAATATTTTGAGCATGATAAAATAGTTTGATTTCAATATCTGTTCTTGTTAACGATATTTTTAGTCGAAAACCAATTTTTACCAAATTTTCGTAGCATTTGCGTACTATTTTTTGTAGATTTAAATTTTTTATGAAAAAAATTGACTGTTGGATTTTTATACACAATTTACGGAATGTCGGAAACAGTATTTTCTGTAAGATAAAATTAGCTTAAAGCCAATATTTTTTTTAATTTTTGAAGAGAAACTTGAGTCGAAAGTAAATTTTTACCAAGTTTTACTATTGTTTTTTTTAAGGTTTTTATTTTGTGTAAAAAAATGTCAATTCGATTTTCTCAAAATTTTACCAGATGTCAAAAACGTTATTCTTCCCGAACGTACGTACACACGCACGCACAGTCATCTCTCTAAAAATCTTTTATTTAGACTCTAGGAACCTTGAAACGTCTAGGTATAAATGTCAAAATTTTCAATTCTAGAAATCGGACCGATTACAATAACTTTATATGGGAAGTTAAAAGCCATTGCGGACACAAATTATTTTGGTACGATTGGTCATTTTTATTTTCAGCTTTGGTCATGCATTTTTTTTTCAAGTGGCAACCGTGGTTGCAAATATTCTTAATTCATTTGAAACGATTTGTTTTCTGTCAGCAATGTTGCTGTTGCATCACAAATGATGTCATCGAAAATAAAACGTTTTGCCCATTATCGAAAATTTTCATTTTCGATTTCGAACATCAGTTGACATATCTGCAATATTCATTGAAGAATATCAAACAATTGCATTTTTGATGCAAACGAAGCCCAACAATGAATCACAATCTATTTTGGAAAAACCGAGTGATTCATCTCAATGGCAACTAAACAATTCCTTGTTGTTGAGACTGTAAATATAAAAAAATCCCTATTCTGGGAAAATGCTAAGCTTAACTACCTTGCATTCAAGTGCCTAACCTACGTGAGGGTTCAAAAAGTAGGAGAAAGTGGTTTACTTTTTATTAGACCCCGGAATCTCTGTCTATCTCTCTCTCTTTCAACAAATAAAATTGTTTTGTTATAAAGCTATATTTATCTTTATATTTTTTTGTGAAGATAACGATAAGATTATGATAATAATTATCAAATGACTACATTAAGTGTCGATATCAATCTACCTGTTTCACTTTTATTAATTGAGTCATCTCATCGGATATACAACAGGTGAAAAAAAGTAGTGCTCTATTTATTTATTTGAATCATTTTAGTTCCATTGTGTTTACCTTACAGTAAACACTTACATAATTATAGCTTAGTTTATATAATATTTTTCGAAGTTAAAGTTGTATTTTGTGTAGATACGAAAACCCAGTGTTCTAAAAATTATTTTAAAATGCCGTCCGATCCACCACCAGTTTATGTTCAAACACCTGGCTACAGCCAACCAATTCCAGCTCAATATTATGGAGGACAACCTGGTGGATATAATCCCAATGGAACTCAAACTTCTTGTGTGGTAATAACACAACAGCCGATTGTTACAACACAATATGCACCTGTTGGACAAACTCAATCCAGAATAAATTGTCCATCTTGTCATGCTGACGTTTTGACAAATGTCAGATATGAACCAAATACGCAAACCCATTTGATTGCTCTATGTCTATTTTGTTTCATGTAAGAATTTTATTTTATTTTTTCAAATTTGTATTTTGTTCTATTTTAATTAAAGAATATTTTTGAAACTGATAACATAATCAGACAAAGTAGATAAAACAAATATATAGTATGTATATACTTATACTTCGTGTGTCTGAAGCGAATATAAAATATTTATAAGTGGGTATAAGCACAAACACTTTAAAAAGATTCATTACTTTAAATTTTATAATCAGTGTTGCCGGTTTCATTGGTTTAGATTCAGTGTTAACACAATATAAATCCAGAGGCATGATATAAACATGAATTTAAGTTCATTGTGAACCAAGTGTAAACGAGTGATAATACAGTGTACTTAATGAACGCATCCATTTTTAACACCTGTGTTGACAGTGCGTCCTTTCATTACATACGAAACTAAGAACTCACACTGAAGGTTGATCTTTTTTTAACTATTGTTAACTATTGTCAAAAAACGTTGACTATTGTCATTCATAAATGTTAAAATTTGTATGATTTGTTACAATATGACGTCATCACACTCTCCATTGATGGTTGAAATATCAAATAGTTGTGATTTGTAACAATTCACAACTCATTCCGGGAGCTGAGTTTAAATTGTTGAACTGTCATATTGAACTATTTGTTTCCAAACAAGTTATTGTTTCTTCACGCAGAATAAAACAATGAACTTAAAAGCAATTCGTCTAATAAACTAATAATAATTACTCTCATTGCTTTCTATTCTTTTGTTGACGAAAAACAGAATATAATATTTTATTCAGAATTTGTTTTATAACACATTAACCTTATCAAATTTCATTACATTTCTTAAGCTATTTAAGAGCAGCTTCAATTTTTCTTTCGTTATTAATTTTTTCATTCAAAGTTATAAAAACAGTATTTTTCATTTTCGCTAATGGTAGTTTGACAGATCAATAATTTCTGGCAATAGACAATGACATTTGAACAATTTTCTTTTGACATAACAAAAATAGTTACAAATTTTACAAAATGGACCCATCACTTAATATTCAAATATCTAAACTGTCAGATGGTTTGACGATTTTTGGATAGTTTTTGTATTGGAATCTGAATTTCACTCCAACCTATTTGTCAAAAACACTCTGTATGAAGATATAAATCCTTCGTACGTATCACCCTCCAAAACCCATTTGTTTACATTGTTGTATTTGTAATGTGGACAAATTCAACGAGAAAAATTGACGTGTTTTCACGCATACATAGACACAATTACTGAGTTTTTAGGGGAAATTTCATAAATTAGAGGAGAAATTACACGCACACTAAGAAATACTTTATGAGGCCAGTTTCCGGTTTAGCTTGTAGGCAAACCAATATGACTACCGAGGATTTATATCTTTACTAGAGTGTTTTTGCTATTTGTTGTGCTTCAATTTTCTGTTCCTTTTTGTTTATCAGGTGAAAAAGAGATTACAATTATGAGACGTCAAAATGAAACGCATCAAAAAATTGTTGTATTTAGATATTTGACATTTAGAACTGATTCGAATTCAACGTTCGAGTACATCTGAAAATTCAATACTGAAATATGGGTTACGTCAGATTTGACACTTTTGAGGTGACTCTTTTTGAAGTTTTATCTTATTACTTAAAAAAATCAAATTTTATTATTATTATAATTTAAATTAATCTAAGCATCGTCAAAATAAAAATATAATATTTAGAAAAATATTTCTTTAACTTTTGTTGCCATTATAAAAATGTTGTGCTTTTCTGTTAAAGTGCCTTTTAACTATAAACAAATGTTGAGTTTAGATGAATGCAACATGAACTTAAAGGGTATGAGAAATAAAATTTCCCTCGAAATATTTGACATCAACGAGATTTGGAAATGTACATAATTTTCTACATTGAAATGAGAGCCCAGGTTCTCTAGAAACTGAATTCTTGATATTTATCAAATTTCAAAGGATAGTTTTGCACTTTAACAATTTTCTAAGATTGTAACAATTTCGTGGGAAATTTTTTTCACAATAGCTGTCAAAATTTTTAATATCGTTTTTAAGCTTTTTTAAAGGCATAAAGTATGTCGCTGTCGTCGAATTCTTTGTTTTTAGTTTAGATAAGACCAAAAAGATATTTTGAACATACTTATTCGTTAATTCATGTTTTTCAGTGTTTCCGCGTGAATTTATATGAATAAACTTAGATATTAATATTTTGCAGATATTATTAAGTTTATTTATATTGATATTACATTTTTTTAAAATGCTAATTTGTTGTATTTCTTATTTATATTTCAGTTGCTGGCCTTGTGTTTGTTTGCCATACTGCATGGATTCTTGTCAAAATGCCAATCACTACTGTCCAAACTGTAATGCTTATATTGGAACATATCAAAGTTAAAAATTCAATTTTTACAAAACGAAAAACTACATACATATATAAATAATGCCAATTATATAAATATTTTGTATATTACTTAAAAACGAAAAACTGTAAATTTCCTTAAAAAAAAATTACTTAAAAATGTTTAAATACATGTAATTAAAAATCAAAAACTTTTTTGCACTATTTATCATAAAACTTAAAAACAAGTATATAAATAATCTTTGATTATAAAATATTTAAGGAATTTTTTTTGTAAAATTATTTTATTAAAATAAAAAACAATAAAAAAATAATCTTTTGTTTGACTTGAGAAAACATGAAGTTTAAGTTCACTAACTTTTTCGAAGACCGAAGTTTATTACTTATTGGAGTAGAGAAATAAGATCAATTTTAATCTGATTAAATAACAAGCCACACGCTATAAACATTGCCAAAACCATTGAACATAGAGGCGCAACATTTTTAAAGATTTAGTAAAATGTTAAAACCATTTTTAGCAATTTACTAAGCTTAAAAGATGATTTACCGAATTTTAAACGATTTTAACATCTCCTAAAGTTAAAATCACGAAATGGTTACTGTAACTTTTAGCATTTTGCTAATTCCATATGACATCTTTACAATCATTCTTATAAAAGCAGTGAAAGAATATTGTCCAGTCAACAGCTGAGAATTCCAATTAATAAGTCCGTTTAAGCGTATTTGCTTTGTATATTTTCATGATCTGTGGCTTTTTAGACATGTTCGGGTGCTCGCTTTTTAATAAAAAAATAAACATTTACTGTAATCAGCGATGCCCACTAGCCTTAAAGTTTAATATACATATGTTTAATTGAATGTATGTTTATCAAATAATTTAGAAAAGTGGTTTTTAAACAGAAAAAGCCAGTTTTGTTTTTGTTGAAATAATAAACTGAAAAACAAAATATTTACCATCATTCAATAACTCGGTAACAAACTGTTTGATTTTTTTTAAGACATAAGTTAGTTTTTGTTTCGTTGGCAACTCTTACTAAAAAGCATTGATTTACGCTAAGAACTAGCGGGAATGGATGTTTGCAACAGTTTTTGTTTTCCCCAAAAATTTGTTTGGTGAAATTTTGTATAATTTTGTTTTTATTTTTAACATAAATTGGTATTTTCATTTGAAAAAAATCGATAACAAAATAGTTTTATATTCTGTAAGTATGCGCTAAAAGGTTTAAAAATAAAAATCAATTTGACAGATGACAGTTTAAGGCTAGTTAAAATGGAGCATAACCTAGACATATTTCCAATATTGGAAAACATTTCAAAAATGATTAAAGTTCGCCTGACACAGTTAAATAGAATTAAACTATGATCGAAATAATGTTGAAGAAAAGAAATACATAATTGAAAAATTCACTTTTATAAAACGTATAAATTGATGGTGTCTAAACACAAATTATAATCGTCCCAAAAAAATCCTTCTCATGTCAATAATGTAGCAATGCTAACATTTGACACCTGTCAAACCCAATTGTCATTTCAATTACATAATGCTAGTTCAATGTTTGTCATTAACGATACTAAAGCAAAATACCACACGAAATGTGCGAAAAAGTGAAAAAGTGTTCATTCATTATTTTTAAGATATTGCTCAAAATTTTTTTTTTTTTTGAAAATATTTTAATAATTTTTTTGAAGTATTTTATTAAAATAAGACCAAATTTCAACAATTGGCCGTTTTTCAGTTTTGTAAAGTGTAATAAAGCCAATTTCCAGCATTTGGTCTTATTACACTTAAACAAAGTGAAATAAAGCCAAATTGTTTTTTTTTTATAATTTACAGGCACTCAAGGGGTTATAAGTACCCTTTATATGTTTATATTTAAACAAAGTCCGAGCGTTAGGAAAATAGGGAAGGATTTAAGAGGAGATACAGGTGCACATTGGTCTTCTTGGAACATCAAAATGGGAGGGAAAAACAGGGTTGGCCAAAGAATTCCACATTCTCGATGTGCAATTTAAGAAAGAATCTCTATACTTAACAGTACGCCCGAAATTGAGCTCAAGGGTAAACTGATGAGCATTCCTGGAAGTGCGAGTATTACGGAATGCAACTGGCTAATTCGACAGAACATTGTTTGTAAAAATATCGATAAAACAACTAAGGGCATGAGACATTGCGGCGCGCGGTGTTCTAGCGATGTGAATGTTTCGACTAGTTCTATCGCCTATCATTTTTAAAGCCCATTTTTGAATTATATCCAAGAGATTTAAACTTGTTTTAGGGGCACCTGCCCAGATATGCGAATTATAATCAAGCTTTGGACGTATGAAGGCTTTGTAAATTACAGCCAGATCAGAAGGGGTAAAAATGTCTTGCACCATGTCGTAGAATACCTAAGCACCTGGCAGAATTTTTGGCAATATCTAATATGTAATCATTCCATAAAAGGTGATCTGTGATACACATACCGAGTACTGAAAGTTGATTCGTTTCCTGGATGCAAGTGCCGCTCATGGATAGCGGCATCGGGGGCGGGTTACGCTTTAACGACAGGAGACAACATTAAGTTTTTGAAGCATTCAATTCTACACGGTTTTTGATTCCCCATTGAAAAATGCTGTCAAGATCAGCACCACTGTTCGGTGAGATAAACCATGAAATCACCAGTGGACCTATTGCTACGAAGGCCATACTATCAGTCATTAAGAAGCTTTCGTTCTCCAAGATATTTCTTAAGCTGATAATTTATCAGCGTTTCCATGACCTTGGAAAGAAGGGACGTGAGTACTATTGGACGATAGTTGAAGGGAGAGGAGGTTTCGCCTTTTTTAGGGACAGGCTATTTTCCATCCGCTCGGAAAGAGACCTGTAGAGTAGGAAAGATGGAAAAGTTTACGCAGTTTTTTTTGCCAGCGTTGAAAAACACCTCTTCAGAACAATTGGGGAGATACTATCCGGGCCAGCGGATTTGTGTATGTCAAGGTCTTTCAGTACTCTTGCAACTGCACGAGTGCGAAAGAAGATTCGTCCCATAGAATCGTTTACGCTCTCAAGAACAGGAGGACTCATGACACTTTCCGGTAGCGTCGAATTAACAGCAAATTGTGCTGCAAACAAATTTGCTTTATAAATCGAGCTTACATAGGGAGTGTCATTGTGGTCGAGCGTTAGAACCGAGGATGACGTTGTATTTCGTACGTTTTTTACAAATGACCAGGAATTTTTACTACCTTTGGGACATTGTAGTATTTTTGCCTTAATTTCTGATCATGCAAAAATTTGGTAAGTTTTTCTTACTAAATGAACTAATTTAACATAATTCATGCTTAATTTATGTTTATTAATGAGAATTTAAACTAAAATAGCGACTTCAACATCATTTTTACTAAACTTTTTTGAACTCCTCATTCCTCACTGTTAAATTAGCAAGTTAATTTCCATCAACAATGTATCTAGCAAAACTTTGCCTAAGATATTTTTAGAAAAAGCTCTGCAACATTTTAAGTTCAAGGAAATACAGAAACATCTGACTTAGCTTCGCTTAGAATCAACATAATGTTTCACTGTTGAGCTTTTTTGTGTTTATATCGATTTTTGTTTCTATATTTCTGCAAATAAAATAAACCATCATCAACATCAATGATTCTTCCTCTCAAATCTGATTCTGGTGTTTATGTTACACAAGTGTAGTTCGCATATCTCCCCGCTTAACATTCCCTTTTCTTCTGTCGTCGCCGTTGGGTGTTTATAAAAGAGTTATTTAGTGATTGTAAGTTTTGTTTTTCTTAAATTTCGTTTAAATTAAATTTTAATAGTTTTTTTTTAAGTTATTTTTAAATTATTAAATTTATTGAAATTATCATTAAATTTTAGTGCGGAATTTAATTCATAAATTATTCAAAACTTTACATTTTTATATTGAATGGTGTCTTTGCATCCCAATTTTAATATTCAAATCTTACTCTTTTTTCTAATTTCTTATTCACACCAAAATTTGACTTTAAAATGTCATTTAAGAATGTTTAAGGAAGTGTTGAAGAAACCGTGATATGAATATAATTTACCAGTAGAAAAGTTCTAAATGAAGAGTTTTTAACGCAAATCAGAGTGGAAAATAATAAAAATAGTGACATATTTTGAGACGCAATTTTTAACAAGTGTGTATTTGATGCAATTCAGGCGCAACTAAAAAGTTAGATACATACTGATTGAAAATTCTAATTTGAAATTTAATTTATTATGAAGAAATCAATCGATGTTAAAAAAGGATATTTCACATAAAATTTGAAATTATCATTTCATTTGAAAATGGTATAGGTACTTAAAATATGTAAATAAATAATATTTTAATGTACATATATATGTATTTAAAAAAAAGTGTTATTTGTTGAGTTTTCCACTGATTGGTAAGATAGAATTTGCAAGCTTTTGTTAAACGTTAAAAATGGTGCCAAAACGTATCACAAAGTATGTAAATAAGTCATAAAATCTATTTTAAAGATTCACTAAATAAAGGAGATGTGACAAATTTTAAATAAAAATATTTTTAGAACAATGATAGAATTTTAAATTATAAAATTTAAAGCTACTATAACACGACCAACGTGTTGATTTTTTGACATTAAAACGTCGTAAAAATCTGTAACAACGTATATTGCTGTCAATACGTTAACGGGAACGTTGATACATATTTTTAAGTCAACGAGTTGAAAATTTTCAGTGACCGTGTGCCAAATTTGACAAATCAGAATTTAAAACCGATTTACATACGACACTTGAACTTACACTTAATTTTATCAAATAGTTTGTGATCATAAAAGTCGACTTATTGGCAAGGATTTTTTGGGCCAGTATTGACCGAAAATTGTAGTACCCAGCGTGATGGCTAGTGCGTTGGACTGTCATGCAAGGGGTCTTGGGTTCAATCCCTGCCTGTGCCACCTAACTTTTTTCACGGGTACTGCCTCTTGCGAGGAATTGACAAATCCTCCAAGAGTAATTCTTGTCATGAAAAGTGCTTTCTCAAATTAGCCGTTCGGATTCGGCATATAAACTGTAGGTCCCTTCCATCTCTGATAACATTACTCGCACACATGAATGGTTGAGAGTTGTAAGTCACTAGGCCCTGGTTTTTCATAGACTGTTGCGCCACCTAATTTATTTTTATTTGACCGAAAATTGTTATTCCTACGATAGTAAACGTCTCATGCCATGATACTCGGAACTTTGACGTTGCGTTAACAGAGAAAATTTCGTTTTGTTATGGTGACGTAAGAGAATTGTTTTAGCTTAAATGTTTTGAAAAATCATTTTCGTACATTCAACAGGTTTTGAGGTAAATGAATGAAAACCACGAAATGTATTTATTTATAATTTTGCCTAAAAATTTAAAATAACGTTTTCTGGTCTTGAATCATTCAAAAATTCCTAGGCAACCTTTAATCGTAAACCGAAACCTTTTTTTTTTCATTTTCAATGTTCTCATCAACAAGTTCATCGATTTTAATCAATTTTGTAGAGTATTGAAAGTAGATTCCTATTGAGATTTGACACTACTTGTGAACTTTTAATAGACAGGTTCAGGCTACATAAGGGACTTGAAAGTAAGGCAAGTTTCTAGTATCTGATTGGCCAACTGCCAACAAATTTCCTTCCAATTAAGGCAACTTTATTGGAAAGTTGACTGGAAAGTAAGTCAAACCAAAAATCCCTAACTATTAAGTTAATTCTATTTATGTCAAAATGACAGCCAATCTTGATATTTCAATTAACCGAAAGCTAAAACTTATAATTTTGTAACTTATTAATCCATTTAATGTTTTAAGTGAAAGGGTTCCTTGTCAAATTGGAAAGGAAATGCACGAAATAGTTTTAGTACGATCAACTGAAAATAGATTTTAATGAAGAAAAGTTCCGAGTTTAAAGTTTATGACACTTGACCAATTCACTAGGTGCCTTCGTCAAAATGTATACGTTCAAAGATTGCAGTTGACTGCCAATGAAGTCCCTTATGTTGCCTGAACTTTGCAGTGTGAACGCACCTTAAGCCAATAACCCAATAACGAAACTGTCAATGTCAAAAAATTCAAGATTTATATCCAGGTGAAGTTCACGAACGAAAAACAAAAATGAAAAATTAAAAAAATAAACATTTGTTTGAAAAAAAAAATGTATGCAAACCACAATATTTTCAAGAGTGTTGGCGCCAATTTTCTGTTATACCGGGTGATTCTTAAAGAGCTTGAGAACTTTTAATAGCAATAAAAGGCAAAAATATTGTTGGAATACATTTGTCATTATTATAACCTGGCTAATAATTTCATGAAATTTGTTTGTTAAATATAAGTTTCGACATATGTATGTTTATCGCGGTTTTAAGTTGCATGGATCAGTCCAATTTTTTACTACTATTCCCGATAAATCTGGCGTTACAGTGGTCTACATATAGACTTCCAATACTTTAAAAGTTTCCGTTTTGTCGTCATACGTGTACACCATGACTCAACAAAGTCCCACAAAAAAGTAAATGAAAATCGTTACTTTGTACGGACGAGGGGCTCAGCTAACAGGACCCCTTCTAGAAATAAAGTTATCACCAAATAGATTTGGCAATAAATAAATGGTTAAAGTGGTTATGCGTTGTTGGAACCAAATGTCATTTTTGTTTAGCTGATTCATTTTTGGAAACAAAATTCATTTAGCTTAACGTCTGCTATTTCCTCATTTCCAAGAAAATATGGACCGCCTGCTCTTTAAGGAAGGGCACTAAATAGTCAATTCTGATGCAGGTAATGTTAATTCGGTAAAGACTCAGGAATGTTTTCAAATCCATAATCTGCAATTGTGCTTATTAATAGAGCCATTAAACCGCAAATGATCTTCTAACTCAATCACTAAACATTGTAAAATGGAAGAAGTTCTTTAACAACTTCGAAAACATATTCATTTTTGTCAAAGTCAATTTCCACAATATAGAACGGGTTTTCTATCGTTAAACGATTCTTAATGAATTGTCAAAACTTATTAAACAGAAATTTCAACAAAGTTTCACATTTTTGTAAACTGTTGCTAATGCAAGACGATGTGAGGAGGGCAGGCACCAGGTGGAAGAACATCACCACGTGTCAAGTCACAAAAAACATCTGGCCAACCCTGGATTTAAAACTTTCAAGGTGCTTGCTCTCTAAGCAGATCGCACATAAGCTCGATAATAGGTGTCATAACCGGACACTGTCTAATAGGAAAGCACGCCATGAGATTAGGCGTATTCTCAAATGACTTCTGCAGAAGCTGTATGGACGAGGAAGAAGAAGAAACAGTTCTTCATCTTCTCTGCACATGCCCTGCTCTGGCTCGAAAACGCAAGAACTACCTAGGAGAATTCTTCTTTAACGATCTAAACGATCTAAATCATATCGACATAAGCAGCCTCTCACGTTTCGTAAGAGACTCAAACTGGTTCCATTGAGCTTAGGAAGAAACCTCAAGATTCATGTGGTATCACAATGGGCCATCAAACTGGCCTAAGTGTGTCCGTTTCCATCTTGGACAGCCACTTCAACCTAACCTAACCTTCACATTTTTAAACCGTCAAATCATTAACAATAACCATCAACATTTCCCAGCAGATGAAAAAAACGAACTATGAATGTTGGTTTATAAAGATTAATTCAGAAAATTCTACTAACAAATCCGATCAATTTTTTGACACTTTAGAAACACACCGGGCTGTCAAATTTTTTGTCATATGCTTAACATTTAGTAATTTAAAGCATTTAACAGAATAAACCAAAAATCAGGTAAAAGAAACAAACAAAATAAAAATAAAATTATTCAAAAAAGCTGACTGTCAGTTCAAACAAAAAACAATTTAACTTAATTTTGAAATTGATTTATTCAAAAACCAAAGGTATGAAAATTGTTTTACGCATATTTTTTTAAATAAATTTAATTCCTCTAAACATTCATATAAATGCTTATTTTGTATGTTCTCAATTTATGTATCTTTGTATGGTCAGCTAATAAAATAAAATACACATAGGATTTTTTTTGCAAACATATCCAAAGTAATTTATGGCTGATCTCAAAATTTGCGTAGAAACATATTTTTTTTTAAATATACTTTTTATTTTAATATTTTCTGTTTCTTTTTTATTTTTCAAAGCTTTTATTTTTATTGCTTTTGGCATTGAAATTATATATTTCTTTTTTTTTTTCTAAGGTATAAAAATTTCAAAAGAAAAATAATATCTTAAAAATATAGATACTCCAAAAACTTTAGACATTTTTCTTTTCCCATGATATTTTTGTTTTTCAAAAAATAAAAAAAACTACGGAATTATGTACACTTTAAAATCGATTGAACAATTAAGTCTTATTAAACATCATGATTAATTAAAAGGTTCTTAATGACTATATGAGTAATTAATAGATTAAGTCAACACTTTTATGTTCTAGAATTATTTTATTTTTATTTTCAAAAATCGCGAAAACCATGACCTAAGCATCTTAAGACTCATCCAGATAATGTACATACAACAGATGGCCTTTTTTTTAATTTATCAATGTCAAATTCCAGCATAATCGATAAATTTAAACTTTAACCGACTTTGAAAGGATAGGCTTCATGTTTCCCATGCTCAATTTCAAAAACCCAAAACTTAAGCAAAGAGCACGTGTTGCATTAAGTCATTGGATTCATTTTTATATATTCAACTTATTTGTTGATTATTTTTGAAATACGTTTCGATGGGAATTAATTTGTCTTGTTCAAATTTGAAAGCGAGAGTAAAAACATAAAGCCAAACCATCTGTATTCGGAAGCGAAAAAGTACACACACAAAAATAAGTGGCGAATTTTTGGCGCCACTCCCATCTTCACTTTAATTTGCGCCTGGTGTTGCGTTCGTCAGTTCGTCTACACTTTTTTGTGTTTGCTTAGTGTTGGGGGGTAAAGAGGGAACTCACGCCAATATTTTGTTATATTCTCTGCATTTGGCGCTTGTGTTTTTAGAATTCTTTTGTGGGGGAAGATGTTAAGAATGTTGATATACAAAGTTTTGCGGCTCCCAAAAAGCAAAAGGGATGACATCACTTAAAGCTTGAACATAGATAGCTTTTCTATTTATTTTATATTGTCTAATGAATTTTTTGGTTTTTATTGAAATCGAATGTGTCTACTCTCGGACACGTCGCGTCCATCGCTCGGTCGGTAGAACATTATAAAAAGATACTAACTTTATTTATCTACATACATACGAACAAAAACAACAAAACAAAAGACGAGTCAAAATTAAATGAGATGTCGTTGACATAAAACATGTATATGTAAAAACCTTACAAAATATTATCTATTCCATCAACTCTATCAAACACCAAGAAGGCATTATAAGGTCGATGATAATGTGGAAGACAATTTGCGTGTAATTACAATGTTTGAAAACAAAGAACAAATTACGAGCATTAGTCAAGAATACTTAAATACATTATCTACGCTTTCAAGTCTATGAATTCAACGATTTTACCAAAAAATCAATAATAATTATTATTAAGCTTGACAAATGTATAACTATGTTCTAAGAACCACTTAACGATATAAAGATAGATCAATAAGTTGTGTTATCTGATCCAAAGTATATTGGTTGCATTTTCCGGTATTGGATTTGTAAACATTAGCCGCGTTTTATTATCACCATGATCTGATCCGGATCTTGAATTTACATGCATTACAACAACAACACAAGATCCTGCTTTGTGTTTGGATCTCAATTCAAGATCTAAAATTTAATTCTTTTTTTCACAACAAGGAGCGCTTTATCATTGTTATTTCACATGTAAATGTTGGTATCATTGCAAACAAATTAAATAAAACCTGTATTGCCATATAAACATTTCCATTTGACTGAAATAAAATATTTTTTAAATAGAAAGCGAGAAGCTCTATATTTATTTATTTGGTATATAATCCATGAAATAATTAGATATTTTAACAAAACTAGATATTAATTGGTGAAATTAAAATAATTAAGTCCAAAAAAATGTATATTTGACATAATTTATGGGTATTATTTTGCCCCAAAAAAAGGAACAAAAAAAATCATTGAGCAAAATGTTCTTTGGGCAACCCTGCTTTAAATGTCAAAAAATATAAATAAAATCGAGAAAGCTGCAGCACAAATGGGAGAAAAAATGTTCAAATAAATTGTAGGTAATCTCTAAATTAAATTATTTAAGTGTCACATTTATTAAAAGGTCAAAAAGAATCTGGACTACATGTGAGACCAAAGCATTCCTGGATGCTTTGAGTTTGAGAGTGCAATGGTGATTTGCAGAAACATTTTCAAAAGTTGTGGAGCTTCCATTTTTGGTATGTGTTTGTTTTTTTTTTTGCTTCGTAATGTCACTTTTGAAAGAACGAATTTGACACTGCTACCAAACTTTAAATAACAAAAAATATGATGATCCAATGCTGTTTTATTATCATGATTTGATCCGGATCAGATCATGGTGATAATAAAATGCGGCTATTCACACCGTTTATACAGTCCAAAGAGTATAGGCTACGGAGGAAATCCAATGTCAATTTTGACGTTTCTCACATATGCAAAGGGCAGGTTCAGACGACATAAAGGGCAGGTTCAGCCGACATAAGGGACTTGAAAGTAAGGCAAGTTTCTTGCATCTAATTGGCCAGCTGCCAAAAAATTGCCTTCCAATTAAGTCAACTTTATTGGAAAGTTGACTGGAAAGTTAGGCAAGAAAAATCTCCCTTACTATCAAGTCAAGTCAACTTATGTCAAAATGACAATTGATCATATTTTTAAATTCAACTAAAAGCTGAACTTTATTACTCAATGATTTATTTATTTTCTGTACAACTTCATTTAATGCTTTCTGTAAAAAGGTTCCTTGTAAATTTGGAAAAGAAATAAGTAATATTTCTTTAAAATACAAAATACAAATCATGATGGACTTGTAGCTTGCCTGAGGAGTGTTTTGTAGAAAATAATGAATTTTGGTAATTTTTGTACTATGAACTTGAAGTAGAGGTTTGTGAAGTAAAGTTCTGAATTTTAAATTCATGACACTTGAAAAACTAACCAGTTGCCTTGGTAAAAATTTACGTTCAAAGAATTCAGTTGACTGTAAATTAAGTCTCTTATGTTGTCTGAACTTGCCCAGAGGCTAACAAATCATTCTGAATCCTTCTGCAACTCATTCATTGTTTTCGGTATTTAAGCACCGCCTTAGTGGGATATTCGCAAAAAAATGTGATATTCAAAATGTGATTAGTAATTCATCAAAAAACACTACATTAAGGAAATCATCGATAATAGAAACATTATTTATAAACAATTGTTCAAGGTCACCAGAAATTTGTATTGGATGACTTGTGGGACATTCGCAAATGAAGACTTAAAGGCTTATAGATGGTTATAAAATAAATAAATTGGGTGGCGCAACAGTCCGTTGAGAACTAGGGCCTAGTGACTTACAACTCTCAACCATTCCTGTGTGCGAATACTGCTGTCAGGGATGGAGGGTACCTACAGTTTTAAGCCGAACGGCTAATTTGACAAAGCACTTTCATGACAAGAATTACTCTTGGAGAATTTGTCAATTCCTCGCAAGAGGCAGTACCCGTGAAAAAAAATTTAAATGGCATAGGCAGGGATCGAACTCAAGACCTCTGGCATGACAGTCCAACGCACTAACCATCATGCCACGGGTACTAAACGGTTAGCTGACATTTATTTTGTGGGATATTCCCAAAAAACTAGAAAACTTGGAGGTTTCAGTAATGGATCTTACACATATTTTTGTATTTTAAACTTTTTTTAAGGATTGTTGAATCTTCAGGTTTCTCTCAACTCGGTAAACTTCACCAAAATCCAAAAAAAACTTCGATTTGTAGCAGTTGTATAACACATAATTCAACAGGTTACTGAGTCATTTTTTTTAAAGTCAATAACATTGTTAGAATGTTTCATTTGTGGGATATTCGCAAAAGAGAAACCTAAAAATGTCCTTAAAGGTAAAAACTAGTTTTATTAAATAAAAAAAAAATTAAGTTATTTTTTACGATCGCACTTTTTTCAGGGACATTATTTTGTGGGATATTCACAAAAACATAAACATTTTTAATCTTGAGCTTTTTTAAAGATATTTGGCACTACAGGTATGGGATATTCGCAAGAAAATTATGATATCCAGTATTGTTGAATAATGAGTCAAAAAGTCTCTTAGTTTCACAAAAAGGGAAAAATACCCTACAATTCTCAATCGGCATTTACAATTTGTAGTAGTTGTAGAAAACATAATTCAACAGAATACTACGGTTTTTTTTAACGTCACAAATATTAGGAGTATTTTTTAGGAGTGGGATATTCGCAAAGGAATTGTATAACAAATTATGAAAAATTTCAATTAATTGCGAAGAAAATTAAATTATACCGATAATTTTTGGGATATTCGTAAGTCGTATATTTTTATTTTTATTTTAACTACTACAGATTCTTGCTACTTCATCTTTGGGATATTCCATATTAACTTATTACTTGTAAAAAAAAAGTCCATACGTTTTGTTAACTTGTGAGGAAAAAGAAAATATTATTATTCTTAAGGGCGTCATAAATTTAAGTCATATTGTGTTGGGATATTCAGAAAAACAAGTTAGAAACAAAATTTTAACAACAGCTTACTTAGTTTTTTTTTTTTGTAAGACCTAACATTTTGTTAGCAGTGGTATTTGTAGGTTATCTGAATTCATTGAAAATTATTATAATATAATATAATAATATTTGTTTTTATTTAATGATTTTTGAAAGCTAATTTTTAAAATATTTCAAATCCCTGGTACTTTATTTGTGGGATATTCGAAAAACATCATCCACCTGAAAAATATATTCTTTATTATTCTTCTTAAAATGGAAATTATAAACATTTTCAAAGTTAATTTAAAATTAAATTGTAGCTATATTACCTTTTTTTGGAAAATCCCAAAATTGGGATGCCAAAAATGAATACAATAGTAAAAATTCTTACAATGTGCATTCACAAACATTGCATAGTATACCAATAACCAAAATATGCAGCAAATATACATTTTTATACATTTTGTATGTTAACAATGTTTTAAATAAACTTTTAAACCCTAGCATTTTCCAACTTGTTGAGCTACCCCTTGCGTAACACAACTTTATTAAAATTCTTAACAAAAAAAATTATACAAAAAATGATAGCCTTTTGTTTAACTTTAATTTTAAACAAAAATTCCAAGACAGGTACTCTTTCCCTTATTTTTGGCCCATAACCAAAAAATTGTCTAATAAATACTTACTCTCAGCCATTTTTCGTTTTCCCTTGCCATTGATCACAATGTCTTTAATTAGTGAACAATTATTCTTAAAAGCTTTGACCTTATATCTATAATAAGATCCAATATTATCGTTTTGTTTTATTCTTTTCTTAGTAACAAAACTATATTGCAACTAATTTAAATTTAAAAGAAAAAGGCTATAAGTTATTTCTTTTAATTTCCGGTAAAAATTAAATAATTATTGATTTTCTGTGGAATTTGCATTAAGTCACTCACACAAAATTGCATTTGATAAATTTTAAAATACGCTATCACGCAACCTCTTATCTATCAATGTTATCATTGTCTATACCTACTCCATCCACTATTTCAGTCCTCGGTCTTCTATATGTTCTGAAAAACTTAACTTTATTTCCTTTAAAAAAAAATTGTTAAAGCTTAAAAAACGGGAGTTTTTAGTGACACTATCTTTCAGCATGCATCAATATTTATAAGCAAAAAGTGTATAAACATATTTATCGTTTTTTTGAAATCTTGATGTTGTTCATATATAGAAATTCTAATAGCTTGAGCACTAATTGAATGTCACTGTCGCGTTATGATTGTTGTCTCCATAAAGAAATAAAATCAATAATTCATATTTATATAGACAAACTTTACCATATGCATGCTTGCCAGATTTTATGGAAAATTGGGCTACTTTTTTTCCTAAGTTGTCGACAACTATAATTCCAATAACAATTGAGCTATAAATAGCCCAAATCTAATCTTGGATTGTTTTATCGATCTTACTTAAACAACTTTTCGAACGAATAAGTTAATAAGTATTTTGTTAAAGAGTTAATAATTCACTTTGAATGTCAGCAATAAAAGAAAGTGATTTGATTAAAATTTCTTTTATTGGTTTATTGGGCTACTTTTTGGGCTATTTTTACAGCTGTGGTTTTGGGCTACAAATATTTTTAAATTGCTCTTTTTAACTAATTTAAGAAATGGCAACCCTAGTTCTATGAGTAAACATTCTGTTATAGTAAATAAAAATATAAGCGAGAAATGTGCATGTTAAGGAATAATTAAATGCCTGCGTTTCGGTCGTCGTTGGTGGTCATAGTTGGATAGTTAAGTATTATTCCGCCGAACCCGTTAATGAAATGTTGAAAAATCCTATCATGACGAATTTGACACATTATGAAGAGACATAGTGTTCTACTAACACGGTTTTGAAAATATGTAGGTACATAAAACCAAATAGATACCTAAATAGAGTGATGTCACAACTTTCTGCCTTTAAGGATTTGATTGAAAAAGGGCTTGGTCAAGACTAGGTTGAATATTGATTGGGGATGGATACCATATACTTGTGACACTCAATATGATTAAAAAAACAAAAGCTTTTTTTAACGATTCAAGTTCAAGAGAAGCATTTACCTATAATAATTGTAATTAACACTATAAACTAAAATAACTATTTCAGATTGTCAGATTATATTGCTTCTTATCACAAGGTTTTAGGGAGTAACGAGATTTGAACAAAGGAAAGGAACGGCACGGAGTTAAAGTACACACTTAAGTTTCATAAATCTTTTAGGTAATGGTGAATATAATATATATGAAGGCTCATTTTGAATACCCCGCTTTTTGGGTAACTGTCACTTTTGAGGGTTACATCTTTTGACAATTAAAGCTACGTCATTACTAAAAAACGAGACGATAAAAGCTACAAGAACACGTCATGTGGTGGAAATTTTACCAATTCTCCACAATCGATTCAAGACCTTAAAGATGGAATTTGTAAAGTTATTGATGACATATGTACATTCAGTTCTTAAGTAGGCTAACTTTAGATTTTTAACGGAAAGTTTAAATATCGAAATGAAACCTCTTATTTGGGAATCCATATACGAGTATTTGATATTTATTTATTTATTTATTTATTTATTTATTTATTTATTTATTTATTTATTTATTTACATCTACAAGCGTTTATAGCTAACAGATTATGAAAAATAACTTAAATATTTACATGTATTTACACATGTATATAACTATATAAGGTAATATAATTAAAAAGTAAAAATCAGTACTAAATTAGCTTTAAACAAATCTCTTGAGCTGCTAAGTTCAAAAAGCTGGCAAACTTCATTGAAATGCCTTATTGATCTACACACTGGTTCGTTACTACCATAACTTGTTCTGTGATATTGTACAAAAAGCAAATCCTTATGACGTAAGGATCTTAATGGTGCATAAATTGGAATTAAGGAAAGTAAGGAAGGGCATCTTATATGATAACTTAAAATATCCCTTACAAGCATTATACAATGAATAGTTCGTCTTGATTCTAAGGATTTAATTCCAAGGAATAAACATCTTGCTTTGTAGTCTGGAATAAATCTCCATTTCATTTTATAAAATATAAATTTCGTAAAACGTCTCTGGATTTTTTCAACACGAAGAGATAGAGTTTTAAAAATAGGATTCCAGATAACATCAGCATATTCAAGTAAAGATCTTACAAGTGCCGTATAAAGGGATAACAATGCAAAAGGATCACTGAAATCACCACAATTACGCTTGATAAATCCAACAAGTGAATTTGCTCTTGCAACTACATAGCCAACATGCGATTTTAAGGAAAAAGTTGAGTCAAGCATAATGCCTAAGTCCTTAATTTTGTCTACACGTGAGAGCGGCTTAGATTCGATTAAATAATCAAAGCTTATATGAGTATTAGACTTAAAAAAGGATATAGCGCTACATTTTTTAATGTTCAATTTTAAGAAATTTGAATTGCACCATTCTGAAATGCAAGTAATATCAGATTGAATAAGATAGCAATCCTCTACACAAGTAACTTCTAAAAATAGTTTAAGATCATCTGCATATAGAAGGCACTGCGAATATTTTATAACAGATGTAATATCATTTATAAAAATATTGAAAAGAAGGGGACCCAAATGGCTACCCTGAGGCACGCCCGAGGTACATTTAACAAATCGCGAAAAAACATTATTAATGACAATCCTTTGAGACCTACCACTGAGGTATGATGAAATCCAGTTAAGAAATGTAGAATGGAATCCAAATAGTTCTAGCTTACGTAAAAGGATGGAGTGGTTCACAGAGTCAAAAGCCTTGCTAAAGTCTGTGTAAATAACATCAACTTGACTCTTTTTCTCAATTGATTTTATGGTGTAAGATGAAAATAAAGCCATGTTTGTTGTGGTTGAGCGCCCAGACACAAAGCCATGCTGCAGTTCAGATATAGATTCCTTAGTTAAGAATTCTAATTTGTCCTTAACGATGCTTTCAAATAACTTAGGAATTGCTGATAGTTTGGAAATACCTCTATAATTTTCTATCAGATTCTTAGACCCAGATTTATGTATAGGCACAAGATAAGAAATTTTCCATTCATTAAGAAACTTACCTTCAGAAAGGGATTTATTGAATAAACAAAGCAAAGGAAAACAAAGCGATGATGAGCAATTTTTGAGAAATATAGCTGGTATACCGTCAGCTCCTGGGGTTGGTTTAGGCTTTAATGATTGAAGTTTCAGCAGTAACTCGTTACTACTTAACTGTAATGCACCAATATCAACCTTACTTGGTATATTGAACATACTTGTTATATTATTGTTACTAGGAATTGAATAAACAGATTGAAAGAAATCAGCGAATAAGTCAAGTATCGAGTGAGTATTCGAAGCTTCAATATTCCCAAACGACATGTTTTTAGGATAACCAGTAGATTTTCTCTTCGTATTAACAAACGACCAGAACGAATTACTGTTAGACCTGATGTTATTTTCAATATTCATTATATAACCCTTATAAAGGAACTTATTAAGAGTAAAAAAGTCTTTTCGCAATTTTTTAAAGTAAGCATAGTCTGAATCATTATTTGATTGTTTATATTTATTAAAAGCTTTACTTTTGATATTTCTGAGATTGGTTAGATGCTTATTATACCACGGAAGCTTTGGTAGTTTATTCGATTTCCCAGACATTGGTATAAATATAGAAAAACTATCAAAAATGATTGAGGTAAAACGTCTGTACATTTGCTCAAGGTTAAGATTTAAAAATACATTAGACCAGTTGAAAGTATTAATAAAATTGTTAATTTCAATGAAGTTCGCCTTTTGAAAATTGAAAAATTTGGAAAATTGGTCAGATTCCTTATTAGAGAAAGTATAAAATTCAATTTCAACAAATAACTCTTTATGGTGAATAGATTCATTTAAAAGTGAAAAGGGAACAATTGAGACTTTGGAATTGAAATAGTCATTACATAAGAAAACTAAGTCTAAGATATTATTTAATGAATTAGATAATCTATTAATTTTCTTCTTGAAGTTTGACTAGTTTGAAGCATACAATTTCAGCCGGATCTATACCAAGATTGGTGGATACAAAGTTTACAATCTCTTCAGTTGAGGTAGAGGAGTGAAAACTACCGATATGAAACCATTTTAAATTTCTCACTATTTTAAGGTCATTGCATTTTAGCTTAGTACCGACGATTGTTTTGGTGTCTCCATTCTTATGAGTAACAGGGAGCTCAGCTATATGAGGAGATTGAGAACTTATTTTTTTAGACCAGGTACCACAAGGTGAAACATCATCACCAGCAATGGCACCACCAGAAAAATTCTCAACGATAGCATTATTTTCAGCACCATCACCTTCGACAAGAATATCATTATTGACAGTCTCATCAAAGACTGCTGTAGCAACAACAACAGCCTTCACACCCGCAGCACTCTCATTCACAACAATATTAGAAACGACAACATTACTATTGACTTTACCCATCAAATTTGCATTGGAGGCGGCAGCGACTTTATCAGCCATAGTGTCACACACAGTGTCGCCCACAATAGAATCATCAAGAATTAAAGTATTTACAGGAACAACATCGCTCATATTATTAGTATTTGGAGCAACAATAACACTATCAGAAATATTTTTTTTCTTTTTCTTACTGACTGTTTCATTATTATTGCTTATTGAATTAAGGTATGATGATGATGGGCGAGAATTGTTTGAAATCACCTTAGTTGAGTCAAGCCCAAGCCGATGACTAACTGGAGATGGGGACGGGGAGCCCTTGCTACTAGATAACGAAAGACGAGACAAAACGGACGACGAAACTGCATTTTTAATTGTTTCTTTTTTTGCAAACTTGGACTTGGGAGGTTCTTTGACCTTAGGTTTTCGTTGCAAACGAGTTGTGTCGCGAATGCCACGGCTAATATTCACACTTTCATTTGAGTCTTTACATTTGCCGACTAACATATTAACATGATTATTAAGCATTTCAATATTCTCTTGCAAAAGAGTGAAATGATCATTAATTTTTTGTAAGCAAACATCGAGATTAATTGTTTTACAATTTTCACATTTATAGAGTATGTTTTCTGCATCAAATATTAATTGAATATAGTCAATGGACAGATCAGTACATTCACTGTGAGATGGTAGACCACACAGACCACATGAAATGTACTTATCACTGGTTATATGGTTTAAACATTTAGAGCAAACAGAATTCATAATTGAGAATATAGCAATTGACTAAACAAAAACGACTACACAAGACGGTGATCAGTCTGAGACTGAATATTATTCAAATCAATTGATTACAAGACTGAGATAAAATAAATAGGACTGCAAAGTTTGACAGAAGTAGTTTTCCTGTGAAAAGATTCACGTAGAAACATTCTCTGAAACAGATAATGCGATGCTGATGTGTCAAGACACAAAATTGAATTAATCCTAGGGTTTGAAGATATCAAAGAGCAGTGTTAAAAAAAAAAAAACTTGAAGAAGAATTATTTTTTTTTTGAAAAGTTTAAAGGCAAAGGTAGTAACCGTGGCATGATGCTTAGTGCGTTGGACTGTCGTGCCAGATGTCTTGGGTTCGATCCCTGCCTATGCCATCTTAACTTTTTTTCGCGGGTACTGCCTCTTGCGAGGAATTGACAAATTCTCCAAGATTAAAATTCTTGTCATGAAAAGTGCTTTCTCAAATTAGCCGTTCAGATTCGGCTTAAACTGTAGGTCCACTCTATCTCACCAGTACTCGCACAGAGGAATGGTTGAGAGTTGTAAGTCACTAGGCCTTAGTTCTCAACGGACTGTTGCGCCACCCAATTTATTTTGTATTTATTTTAAAGGCAAATATTTCTATCTTAACACGTCAGTGGACTTATAACTGTATGTAAACTTTGACCATAAGCCTAGAGCTTGTACTCATTGTATTGTATACTTATATTATAACTTGATGCAGCATTCAAACTATAATGTCATATCAAGTATGATGAAGAATGTGCATTGTGCAAGCTTCTAACTTATCTACTCATCTAACCGGTTGAAATATAAGGTTTATTTTTAAACTTGATTGGAAATTATAGAATGTTAATTATTTATTAATAATTAAGCAATTATATTACTTGAATTTATAGAAAAATGTTTATATGCGATTTTATTCACACATGTTAAGAATAATTGTTTTATAAAATACTAGCTTTTACCCGCGACTTCGTCCGCATTAGATAGTTTTTTTGGATAGTAGTATGAAAAAACCTGAGCTGTACTTTTTTGTACATATGTTTGAATTATGAGTATACCGAGGCCATACTAAGTGTGATTGTTATAGGTTAGGTTAGGTTAGGTTAGGTTAGGTTAGGTTAGGTTAGGTTAGGTTAGGTTAATACATTTTAAGAAGAAGATAGGTTACTGCAATACATTTTTATATACGACGTTTTTTGTTTTTCCTTCCTTGGCCAGAACGTAAAGATTTTGTGGGTTTGAGACTCGTGAGCACGCTACATATAATTGTCCATGGGAAAAACTGTTTTTTTTCCAAATTTACACCTGCAACTTTCAGCGTTTGCCCCTGAGCTTTATTTATTGTTATTGCAAATGCTGCTTTCAGAGGAAACTGCACTCTATTAAACTGAAACGGCAAATCGGTTGGAATTATCGGAATGCGGGGAATTAAAACATTTTTTCCTTTTGCTATCCAGTCATGATTATAGCTTTTATAATATTTCGTCCTAGGTGAGTAATCTGTAGCCGTGTACCATTACATAACTTTGATGCGTCAAGATTTCTCATTAACAGGACTTGAACACCAACCTTCAATCTCAACTTATGTATAGGAAGGGTTGGGAATGCGTTGTTTCCCGTAATACCAATTTTATCCAAATATTATTCAAATATTTGGTAATTTAGGAGTGAAAGCGATCAGATTCCCCGGAAAGTAATTTTTCCCATGGGAATCAGTGTTCCCAGGTTTTCAAAAACAAAATCCCCTTTTTCTGACACCAAAACACTTATTTTTCCCCTTGAACGAAAAAAAATCCCTTATTTTCCCCCGAAAAAAAGTGATTAAGATTTTCATGTAATTTTTATAAAATTGTATTGTTTATTTTTTCATACATATTCATACAAAAAGAAAAACAATTAAAAAGGAGAAAAAAACATTATTTTTTTTATGAGTCCCATCACAATGGAGTAGAATAAATAATAACCTAAAGAAATACAATTCAAAAAGGTCCTTCAGTTTATAAATACAGTTTACAACTGATTTGGAGAAATAAATAATAGAAGTACAAAAAGTAAAAACATACTTTGAAAAAAAAAAAAATAAATAAATGTTTTATCACATATGAGTTTATGTTATTACATTTTTGTACATGGAATTGTTATGTAGTACAAGACAATCTTTTTCCACAACAAATTCATAGCAACTATCTTTTTTAAGTAGAGCTTTAGTATGCAATATTCCACTTAAGGTAAAATTAGATGTCTTATTACGAAGTTTTGTTTTCATTAAAGTTTTAAGCTGTTTTCCCCTTTTTTGGATTTTTTCCCCTTACTTATTCCCGTCCCCTTTTTTTCCCCTTTGGTTGAAAAAATCGGCAAGAATGGTGATTTTCCCCTCAACCTGGGTACACTGATGGGAATGCGTTGTTTTCCCGAGGTCAAAAGTAACTCATGTCCTTTCTTAACTCCCAAACTATCTCCTTACCAAATCTCATTTAAATCTGTTCAGTAGTTTAGGCGTAAAAGCGATCGGCCCACCTGAATTTTCCCATGGGAATGCGTCATTTCTCGATGTAAAAAGTTTGATTTGTGAACAATTAAAGTGGTGATTCTCTTCGGCTTTGTTGGTCTTTTTGATGATTAAATGAAAACAGTTTTCATCCCAGACAAAACATTTTTTTTCCCAACGTTTCGACGGTGATTGCCGTCTTCTTCAGGGGATGTCTTTATTCACAAAAATGATAAAAATGTTTATTTAATACATACGAATATTATGTAAAGCGTACAAGTATGACTTACATTGATTTTAATATTACAAAAACATTAAAAAACAATTTAAACAATTAAAACAAATAAAATTTAAAGCGCTTCCGATTTGAAGACTTGTCAACTGTTAAATGTAAACTGGTGAATTGTTTGTGTCTGAAACTAAGGAACAGTAAACGGTGGATATGTTTTGAGTGTCTTGTTTGCGGTTCATATTATTTTTGTTATTTATTATGTGAAGTGTTTCTAATGTATAGCGTTTGAATGTATGTTTCTCCGTTGCAAGAATTTGGACTCCTTCAAAATCTGGTTGATGTCCTGTTTCGATGGTGTGGCATGCTAGTGCTGTCTTTTCTGGTTTTTTTTGGCGAATGTCTGATTTATGGTTAGCCATTCTTTGTCGAAAGAGTTGTTTAGTTGTGCCAATGTAACAGAGATATTGCATGGTTCGTCCGGTTTTTCTTTGCAGTTTATTTTGTAAACTACGTCTGAGCGGCGGCGATCCTTGTCCGTTTTCGTCTTTAGGCATGTAAATAGAGATGCAACTTATGTATATGCTAAGTTCATGTCAGGGTTGTTTTTGGTGACAACTTCTTTGAAATTTTCCGAGAGTTTGGGAACATACACAACACTTTTATAAACACCTTTCTTCTCTTCCAACTTATTTCCGGAAGAAACTTGATGTTTTTGACGAAGTATCAAGTTTCTTATGATTTCTATCGGAAAGCTATTGTCAATGAGTATTTGTGTGACTTTTTTCTCATTGGCGGAATGGTATTTTGGGTCACTCAACGCAGAGACTTTATTTATGAGATTGGATGCTGTGTTCATATGTACGTATGTTCATACTTTAATTGTTCTCAAATCAAACATAAACATCAGCTTGGTCAAGGTTATAAATCATTGATGTAAAAAGTAGCCTATGTCTTTTCTCGGTATCAAAATATCTCCATACCAAATTTCATGCAAATTGGTTCAGTAGTTTAGGCGTGATTGAGTAATAGACAGACAGACAGAGTTAATTTCCTACCTACCTACCTACATTAAGGTTAATATTTAACAACCACTCTTATTGCGAAGATCAAATATCATTTGATAACTGATATTTTTCAATCAATTTTATTTTATACCATTGTGAACGTAAACTATATCAATATTGTTGACCCATTGTGAATATTTTTAGATAATCTTTTTTGAAACAGCATTTTCAATGACAGTTTTCATTAATTTTCTTTGCCTGTCAATTTTCTTTACCTGTCAATTTTTCCTTCAATTGTACATTTGCTAAGAAATATTATAAAAAGGGGGGTTTTGAATTAATTTAGGCATAAAATTGTTAATTATATTTGTTTCTAAGGCTGTAAATAATACAAAGTGAGAGAATTTTTGTAAAGCTTTACAGCTTAGGTTTTCCAGGACGAACTTTGCGAAAGTGACAAGAAAATAAAAATTAAAATATAAATAAAATCCACTGCCAGTTGACCCAAAAACCTTCATCATTTCACCGATTTTAGTAACTTAGCCATTTTCCACAATAAAAGGACCATTTAACTTCTCACCTTTGTCAAAAGAAAAGAGTTATTTTTGGATTAAAATTGTATTGATTTTCTAAATGATTTTCTTTGCACGTTCTTATTCTTTAACTGTAAGACGCACATTCACAGTATAAAAAATTGGAATTATTCACAATGACGTATAATTTTATCAATTCAGTTTCGCAATGTTGATTTTTATTTCAATTGATAAATTTTATCAACTGTCAAACGGTTGATAGTATTATTCTTTTTAATAAGGGTGAATCATTTTTTTACTTAGACTTCCAATTCATATGGAGTCAGATGTCCACAAAAAAATTCTTATAGACTAAGAGCTTTTTCATTGTTGATTGTTGAGTTTAAAAACAAAAACTGAAAAAGAGGCTGGTTACAACTTACAACTGTAACAAAATATTTACATATAACAATATTTTATGTGATATAAATTTGTGCTTTTAATACTTGATTCGAAAACCATTTCTTAGCAGTTTTTGTTGTTTTGTTAATAATTCGTGTTTTTTTTAAGTTATCAGTTTGATTTTTATAATAGACTAGCTGACCCACTACGCGTTGCTGTGGAATTATAAATACTTTAATTTCAATTTAATTTAGCACTAATCGGTGCACAATATTTTTGGTTAACCTTTGTCTTTCGCTAACACAAATATGTTCAAAGATCATAAGAAAAACATTGATTTTTCAAATCTAAACCACATTGTTTGGCCTTGAGACTTATTTATAGACATGGCAAAACCTAATCGAATGGGAAACTGTAACTTTCTGAAGTGTATGGTATAATCTGACGGTATTATTGGAATACGTGGCAACAGGACCACTTTTCCTTTAAACTTTCGTGTTAAATTGATTGCTTCAAGAATATTTCCGTTGATTTGTTTGATTTTTTTTTGTTTTTTTTTATATAATAAGCACACACTCAAAGGGATAAACTACCCTTATTATGTAGACACAGTGTGAGCACTAGGAAAGGGAGAGAGGGGTTGAAAGGAGGTGTCGGTGCACATTAGTTTTGAATTCCTGAATATTGCAATGGCTGGGAAAGACAGAGTGTGGCAAGGCATTCCACATTCGCATAGTACGGCTAAAGAACGAATCTCTGTACTTGACAGTACGACCGAAGTTGGGCTCGAGGGTATATTGATGAGCATTCCTAGAAGCGCGAGTATTACGGTTGAACTGTTTAAGGGAAGGAATGCAACTGGCTATTTCTCTAGAGTTTATGTTGTGGCATTCCAGGTATAACTATTATATTGAATTGGAAAACTTACACGTCTGGTATAACAACCGTTGTAATTGGAAGTTAATTTCGTCAACTTCAACATTTTTGGCTGTCAAAATAGCCCGATGACTGAGCCAGTTATGATTCAAGTAATTTCTCTATATATCCGGAAAAAAACTCTGAATCATTTTATTTTTTTACCTGCTTCAACACTTCGCCATAAGAATGATTGTTATAAACATGAGGTATAACTGGTAAGGTCTGGCGAAAATCACCAGACAAAAGTAAGAGCACCACTGAAAAGTTTATCATTGCCGGTTAAATCTTACATAGTTCTGGGTGGATGAATAGTGGTTATGCTATTAAATTGTAGCTTATGTGAAACGTTTGGAAGGTTGACATAGCGCCATCTATTAAATACTTACTCAATCCAGTCAACAGATGCCTCCATCTATCGTTTGGACCTAACAGATAATTTTGACTATCAAATAATAGACAAATAATTTGCAATAATATGACTTTGCGATCATAAATTATTTTATGTTATCACGTACGTTGTCCATCTTTGCTGTTAATTGTACCAATTTATGTTCCGTCAAGAGCTTTGCGTGGTAGAAAATTTCTGTTTGAATCTTTTCACAGAACAAGCTACGGTAATAATGAGCCGATTTGTAGATCTATAAGGCAATTCAATGAAGTTTGTCAATTTATTGAATTAAGTAATTCTAGGGATTTGTTTAAGGCCAATTTATTCTTATTGTTTACTTTTTAATATAATATTGTAATATTTAAATTTTTAAGATCAAATCTGTTAGCTTTATGCTTGTAGATAAATAAATAAATAAATAAATAAATAAATTAAGATGTAAGCTATTCTATCTTTCAAATTGGATCAAACTGCACACGGTGTACAAAATTGATTAAAATCGGTTAAGTAGTTTAATAATATTATAATAATTTATATTTGTATATTAAGGTAACTAAAAATTACCAACAATATTTTGCATATGATAAAATAGTTTAATTTCAAATGTATTTTTGTTAACAAGATCTTTAGTCGAAACAAAATTTTTACTAATTTTAGCAGCATTTATTGAAAATTTTTATTTCTTATATAAACAAATACAGATTGGATTTTTCGATGAACAATATCTTACGTTACAAAAAAAATAGTACAGAATAAAATCGTTTTTAAAAAAAAATACCTTCATTTATTTACGAGATATCGAGAATCGAAAATCAATTTTTGCCAATTTTGTGTAGTATATTTTAATTTTTATGAAAAAACTGACTGTTGGATTTTTATAAAAATTTTAAAAAATGCCAAACACAATATTTTGTATAAGATGAAATTAGTTTAAAGAAAATATCTTTAATTTTTTTGAAGATATTTTAGTCGAAATTCGGTGTTTACCAAGTTTTTTAAATGTTTTTTTTTAGGTTTTTATTTTTTGTAAAAAAAGGTCAATTAAATTTTTCTCAAAATTTTGTCAGAGGTCAAAAACGTTATTCTCCATGGCATACAATTATTTTGAAGTTAATATAATTTTTTTGTTCGTAAAATATTCGAGGTGACAAATATTTTTTGTCAGTTTTTTATTTATAAACAAAATTCATTTAAAGTCGAATTGTCAACTGGTTTTTGGGCATGAGTACGATAACTTTGGCGCCAAGATATAATTACGGTTTTTGGTAGAGGGTCTTCATACAAGCATTTTTTACTATGGGAGGGGGGTCTATCTCCCCCCGTTTAGGCGGGTGGAGCAATTTAAAAAAGTTATTATTTAAAATGGAAAAAAATAATTAAAAAATAACGGTGATACTTACAATTAGGTTGTATACATTTTTTTAAAGCCAACATTCTGTTCCATTAGCCAGTTTTTAAATCAAGTCAAAACTATGCGTTGTTTTTGAAAAATTTAATTTTAAACTCAAAATTTGAGTAAGAAAAGTTAAAAAAAGGTTTAATGTGTAACTTTTTCAATACTTCAAGATTATCTACCATTGTTTTTATTTCAGAATTTATTGCTCTTATTTGTTTTTGATCAAAAACTGAAAACTAGATGATTTTATGTCTTTTAGTTTTTGAGAAAATTGAAAATAAAAATTTAATTTTAAACTCAAAATTTGAGTAAAAAAAGTTAAAAAAAGGTTTAAAGTGTAACTTTTTCAATACTTCAAGATTATCTACCATTGTTTTTATTTCAGAATTTAATGCTCTTATTTGTTATTGATCAAAAACTGAAAACTAGATGATTTTATGTCTTTTAGTTTTTGAGAAAATTGAAAATAACCACAACTACTATTTTAATTTAATTCTTTTTTTTTTGCTTGAATGGTCTTATTTTGATAGTATTAATGGTATTTGCGTATGCGTAATGCGTGTTTGGGTGTATGCAACAGTAAGGTGTGCGCGAGTTTGGGTGCAAAAGTGGCATCTGCAACCCCCCTGCTTGGGCACACTATAGGATTTAGGGTGGGTGCAAGTTGGAGTGCGTGCAAGGTGGGGAGGGTGCAAGGTGCGGTGGGTGCAAGATGGGGTGAATGCAAAGTTTCTTTTGCATTTAAATAAGCTAGATTTAAGAAAAATTAATTTACCCTAGGTATATCTTAATCCATATTCGATTATTACTATCAACATAAGACTACGTTAATACTTAAGCAAGGAAAAAGTAATTTAATTAAAATATTTTGTTTTGGTAATTTTCAATTTTCTCAAGAACTAGAAGACATCAAGTCATCTAGTTTTCAGTTTTTGATCAAAAACAAATAAGAGCAATGAATTCTAAAAAAAACAGTAGATAATTTGAAAGTTTTGAAAAACTACACTTTAAACCTTTTTTTTAAATTTTGTTTGCATAAATTTTTAGTTTAAAACAATTTTTTTCAAAAACTATGCATAGTTTTGACTTGATTTAAAAACAAGCTAATAGACAAAAGTGTTGGCTTTAAAAAGGTATAATACTTAATTATAAGTATTACCGTTATTTTTTAATTATTTTTTTTCCATTTAATGTACATATTTTTTTAAACTGCCCCTAGCGCCTAAACGGGGGGAGATAGACCCCCCCCTCCCATAGTAAAAAATACTTGTTTTTAACTGTTCTATTAAAATCCGTCATTAAACTTTGTCGCCAAAGTTATCGTACTCTCCCCGGTTTTTGAGATATGGTGTGCCAAACGTACGTACAAACGCACACACACACATTTTTCTAAAAACCTTTAATTTAGATTCTAGAGACCTTTAAACTTCGAGAAATGTCAAAATTTTCAATTCCACAAATCGGAAGTTAAAAAACTAAACAAAAATGTTTTTGTCACCCGAATACTTTTTCGAACAGAAAAATATATCACCTTCAAAATAATTAAATGCAACGAAGCTTAACGTTTGTAACATAGCGTTTCACTTTTAGAAAAATTGAATTGACAGCTTTTTTACACAAAAATAAAAACCTTAAACATTAGTAAAAATTTATTTTCAAACAAGAATATCTTGAAGAAAATGAAGATATTAATTTAATTTAAAATTAGTTCATCTCATGGAAAATACAATTTAAAGCATATTTCAAATTTCATGTTTGACAGTTTCTTATAAAAATTAAAAATCTTTTAAAAATTAGTAAAAACTAATGTTTGACTGAGGACTAATAAAAACTAAACTATTGACTTCAAACTTAATTCATTTCATATAAAATTTCGTTGTAAACTTTTAGTAAAATCAACAAAATAAATCAATTGACAGTTTTTATGTATCGACATAAAACAACTTATTCATTGTGGGTTGCATCCTACCCTATTTTATTTATTTTATCTTCGTCCAAAGTTCATATCTACATACCATGACGCCGCGCCGGACCTGTATATCTGATATGATATAACAAATGGAATTTCCAGTTAAGATAATTACATTATACATGTAATTTTTTAATTTAATTGCAAATACGAGTTGTGATTTATAGTTTATTTCTATTTACAATGTAGGGAGTTACTAGTTTAAAGTTGAAAACTGGATATAGACAATATTTTCTACTAATTCGAATTTATGATGACTTTAGATTTATCAAGAAAATAATTAATTAATTTTTATTTATAAACTACCACCGCACACATTCTCCAATAAAGAATGCATAATCTAAGTAGGCGATCATAATTTTAAATTCATTTAATAATAAATAAAATTCTTCTTAGAATCTACATAAAGGTATAAAATATGAAAAAGTTAAACTTAATGAAATTCAAAGAAATAAAAAAGTACCAGTTATGACAGAAATCCCACAACTTTAATTTTAAAACGCTTTTTTAATTGTAGTTTTATGAATTTTAGTAACATTTTCTTTGACTTTTCTTTAAAACCAATTAAATTTTTAACAATAAAATATTAACAATCAATTTTCTTGTCTATTTTTTTAGCTACTGAAAATAATTATTTGCTTTTAAAATGTCGAGTAAGTTTTGTCATTAAAAGAATATATAATTTTTTTTTTACTACATATATTAATAATTTTTTGTTTTAATTAAAGCAATTCCCGTTGGAACTGAACCCAGCAACGTAGTTTGCCCAACTTGTAGACAACAAGTTTTGACAAATATCGAACACAAAGCATCAACCAAAACTCATTTGATTGCATTGATCCTTTGTCTTATTGGGTAAATTATCTACTATATCTCATTCCTTTTCATTTTATCTAACATCTCTTTCTCTCTCTTAGATGTTGCCCATGTGCATGTTGCTTATACTGCACTGGATGTGCCCGAAATGTTGAGCATTACTGTCCATCCTGCAAGGCATTTATTGGTGTTTTTGAAAAGTAAAATTAATCAAAAACAAAAACAAGTAAACATAAATATTTTAACTAAAACAAACAACAAACCAAAAAAAAAAAAAACAGAAAAGTAGTGTAAATTTAAAAAAATGTGTGTCACTTTATAAACAACCAAAAATATAAAAATATTAAAAATATAATTTTAAAGTTCGTATAGTAATTTTATAAAAATAAAAAAAAAATATTGTAAAATATTATAAACGAGCTTTACTTTTTTTTTGTTTTTTGGAGTCGACTATCTTTATGGTGAATAAAGATTTTTTAAGAACGATGTCACATTATAATATTTTTACACAACATGAATTTTTTTAATATCATTTAATACTTCATTTGAATTCACATTCTCTCTTAAAAATAAATAAACTTAAGAACAACAAGAAAACTGTCAATGCACTTTATTATATAAATCCAAAAAATTATTATTTTAAATATGTAATTTACAATATTTTGTTAAATATTTTTACTGTCATTTATTAATGTTAATAAAATGTATCTATTACATAATTGAGTTGTTTTAGAATGTGTTGAAGCCTTATAAAGTCATAATAAATGGAAACTTTAAAGATGGTAAGTGAAATGGAAAATTATATTTAATACTTTGAATGGGTCTACCACGATATCTAGAAATTAATTATCTAGAAAGTAAAAATCTCGAATATGAAAATCTCGAAAACAAAAATCTAGAATGGAAAAAATCTCGAAAACAAAAATCTAGAAAATAAAATCTCGAAAATAAAATCCAGAATGTATGTTTGAATTTTTGAGGCAATGTTTAAAATTCCCGCGAATTTTAAACATTGTCTCAAAAATTCAAACATACATTCTGGATATCTTACTTCCCCTTAACAAACTTAAAGTTGACAAGTAAAGTTATCAATCATACAATTGCACATTGCTACTCATGCACCTGTGCAGTGATGGATTTACGCCTAGGCCCGTGAGGCCCAGGCCTAGGGCGGCATAATTTGAAGGGCGGCAAAATTTATAAAATGCTTAACATTTGAACAAACAAAAGAGAACTGTAAAAATAGAAAAATCTCACCTCATCTCTTTTTTTTTTTTGATTTTATTTTTTTAATTAAATATGAGTGGCTATCCAAAAAAATTAAGCGGTGCTGAATATCGTTAAATAAAAGAAAAAGAATCTACGAAGTTAGATAATTTACTTCAAAAAATCTAAAAATATCTAGTTTTATGACAAGCCTAACTGAATCTTCTAACAATGACCAACAGGCATCATGTTGTAAGTACATTTATCTTGTTTTGATTGGTAATAATTTTCTTATTGGCATTGATTTTGTATTTGCAGCTGGAATCAGAAGAGACTTCAGAACAAGATAGTTAAGAAATCCAGTCCCGTATTTTTAAATTTAATACTGATCCCTTTTTATGGAACTTGAAAGAAGAAACATGGGTTTTTATATCTATAAATGGTGTACCACGAGATGATAATGCAGACTTTAAAAATTCTAGAAATGTTAATGGTGATAAAATGAGGTATTGTTCCAAAAATGTATTTCAACGTAAAATGGAGAGATTCAACGCCTTCGTGAGTGATTGATTTATTCAGAAACTAAAGGCTCTGTATTTTGTATTCCATGCTTATTATTTTTGGTAGAAGTAGTGAAATGAATACTTTTACTGACTGGAAAAACTCAAAAGCACGCATCGAAGCTCATGAAAATTCTGACTGTCACAAAACTAACATTAGTCATTTTAAAGCTCGAGCAGTAGTTCACGGTTCTAATAAAACAACTTGATGAAGAAATAATGTATTGGAAAAAAATTGTATACCGAGTAATTGCAATTATTAAATCACTAGCAATAAGAGGCCTGTCATTTCGAGGAAATTCAGAACGAATAGGAGATCCTCATAATGGGAATTTTTAGGAACAGTAGAGCTCCTTGCTGAGTTTGATCCATTTTTATCTGAACATTTAAAATTGTAAAATAATCTATGAAGAAATTATACTGCTGATTTAAAATAAAGTACTACAACAAATTTCTAGTGAAGTGCAATCTGCTGAGTGTTTTGGTATAATTGTAGATTCTTCGCCTGATATAGCACATATCGATCAACTTACTATAATTATGAGATACATATGTACGTGATAACGGTGAAATTGTTTAAAGGTTTCTAGATAGAATTTCTACCAAATTTGGGCCATAAAGCTAAAGATATTGAGGATGCAAGGATTATGTTCCTTGTTGCGCCCATTCCTTAAATTTGGTAGGGTCTTGTGCCAGTTGAATCGGTAACATTAGTTGTTGACTTCTTTTCTACTTTACAAGAACTATACATTTTCTTTACTATATCTACTCATCGTTGGGAAATCTTGGTGCAGCGTACAAATTTAAGAAATAAGAGTCTTTCTCAAACTCTTTGGTCTGATTGACATGATGGATGTTACGCATTAGAAAAAGAGTGGTCTGCAATAATTGATGCACTGGAATTTATTGCCGAAAGCAGAGATGACCGTCTACGCGATCTGAAGCTACGGGACTGCAACGAAAATTACAATTTTTAGGAACAGCAATCCTAGTCATTGCCTGGAAAGTAGTTTAAGGTCGTTTTAATGCTGCTTGTAAGAAGCTTCAAGATTCTCAAGCTGATTAATCATCCCTTGTACAGATCTATAGTTCTCTGGCTTTATTTCTTCAAGACATGAGAGACAGACAATTTTCTGAATATAAAAAAAAGCTAAAGCAATGTCTGTAATTCAGGATTATTATCGTTATGATACCCATCGCAAAAAAAAAAACAGAAAAATTGAGTCAGATGACTCACGGGTAAACAGTCTTCAAGATGTTTACTCGAATGTGGACATTGCTCTCCGAATTTTTTTGAGTATTCCGGCTACAAATTGTTCAGGAAAAAGATCTTTTTCCACTCTAAAAAGATTAAAAACATATCTATGTATGTGCAAGCATGGGCCAAGATAGACTTAATGCTCTTGCATTACTATCTATTGAACCACAACTAGTCCAAGAAATTAATTATGACGATATAATCGACGTTTTTGCGCGGACGAAAGCCAGGAGAAAAAATGTTTGAATTAATTAATATAAAATAAAAATGTATTATTTGTCTATCTAAGGATTATAACTTATTTATCTTTTAAAATAAAGTTATTTTGAAAAAAAATATTGGATCAAAAAAATATTGGATCAAAATTTATGAAATAAAATTTATCAATAAGGGCGGCGCATCGAATGGGGCCTAGGGCGGCAGCAAGCCTAAATCCGTCACTGCACCTGTGAGAACAGTTACCCATCTAAACACATTGTCAATGAAACTGTAAGAACATCCACAGTAAATTCAGTATTATTAAAGTTGACAAGTAAAGTTAGTTGAGTCCTGGCACAGAAGGCTTAAGGTTTTAGTTGGAAAGCCTCACATTGGCCTGTACAAATTAATTGAAATTTTGTTAATTGAAATCTTGTTGAAAAACTTCAGATGGGAGAGGAGACTAGAGTTAGACGAGAGTACTTACAAAAAGAAAAACGTATCTTGAAAGTCCTCGACGAAAAGGAAGAGAAAAGTTATGTTGGGTTCCTAAGAAGTCTTGCGGCTAACACAAATTTATAATACTTGTATTAAGTATTTGTTTTGTTTTTTTTTTTTGTTTTGTTTAAAATACATATTTAATTTGTTTTTGTTTTCTTTTTTTGTTTATTGTTTTGATTTTCTTATTGTTTGCAACTATTTTTCTTGCTCAGAAAATAAAATATTGGGTAAACTAATGTATTTGTGTTTTATTGAGTTTTAACTGTTAAAAATAAAAAAAAAAATCTCGAATTTTTATTTTTTTTCGAGATTTTTTTCTAGATAGAGTCTTTCGAGATTTTTGTTAATTCTGGATTTTTGTGGATACGAGATTTTTGCGTTCTAGATAATTTTTTTTTTATTTTCGAGATTTTCGGCATTCGAGATTTTTGGCATTCTAGATTTCGTCATGATCCCACTTTGAATTTTGTATCTCCTTATACAACTTATACCGAGTTGTAAAAACAAAAAAAACATTAGTTATTTGAAATACTAAAGAAAAAGTCCATGTCACCCATTTTTTGACGAAAAATGAACTTTGAACCGCTTTAATAACTATCATTGGTTTTCATCATTGAATCTTTAGGTTATAACGATCATCAAATATTTCTATTATTGAAAGCAAATCCTCATTCGAATCAAGCATTTGAGGTTACAGTTGATCATTGAGACCATAAGGGATATATAGAAATAGAAAATAAAATAAAAATAGAACAAGTGTTTCCCGAATTATTCATTGAAAATGATATTATTATTAGCAAAGAAAAAAATGTATAAAAAATAAAGTTTTGGGCTTGGATAAAATGTAAATTTAAGTAAAAAATATTTTATAACTCTTAAGCTTTATTTTGATTATTATCAATCATCACAAATTTAACTTTTTTACGCAAAAGTTTAGCTGTAACTTGCCCTTTAAGAACGAATTAAAGTACAGGAGCCGCCCTTTATATGTCATTTTGTAGATAGTTGTATTTTCCAAAATATAAATGTTCCTTCAAAAAAAAATTTAGACAACTTTTCTTTCTTTCCGCCACCCCTCTAACCCTTCCAAATTAAGTGGAATATTTAAGAAGCGTTAAAGGTGTTTAATGTCCAACTTTGTAGGTTTTTTCTCGAAATGAACTAAAACGTGCATCGTTCAATATAAATTATTTGTATTGAGCAAAAAAAGGAACTGTTTTCCAATAAGTTGTTTAAAAATGAAAATGAACTGTTTTCCAATAAGTTGTTTAAAAAGTCCCCTATTAGGTCAGTTGTCTCTATTGCACTGTCATTTTTTGACAAGTTAAAACTACGCCGTTACTAAAAATGGAATTAAGCATCCTTTGTTAACGCATTGAAATTATTAAAATGGCGATACATGTTTCACACTAGAAACGAAACAATCGCAATCTTGCAAGAAAAGTTTCCTAATGGTGATATTTCTCAACGAGGTGTTTACTTTTTTTCTTTGGAGAAACAAGCTCTATGTATGTAGACACAAACAAAAGAAAAATAACAAATTACGATCGCATTTTCACAAGTTAATTTTGAAGATTTAAACTGTCTCACAAACATTATATATAGAAGACTATTAAAATACTTCAACACAAACCACAACAGTAAATAAATAATAAATAGATAAAAAGAAGAGGCCCTAAATGACTCTCTTGAGGTATACCATTAACATTTATGCAAGTTATTCGTCGTATAATTATTTAAGAAAACATAACATAATCTTCGAGAATTTTAATTCCACATTTGTTTCAAAACCTAAAAAATTATGAAGTTATCGAGGAAACACCAGCCGTAAATGTGCAAACACTTCAAGAAAATAATATAGTAGTACTCTATGATGCACATACTCCTATTTCATAAAAAGTTGATAAGACAATGAAAACAAACAATTGATTTTACCACTAGCATAACAATTATCAAAAGACGACACCATCAGTAAAAAAAAATTGGTCATAATGTAGTGTCATCATTTACTCCAGATATCTCCACAGCAGGGTGATGACAATTGTTGCCAAAGATACAAAAAGTCAACGTCACAAACATAATCATTGCAACAAAGTTTCAGACCAAGACTGCCGCCGCACAAGTTCGCAACATTTTAACTTTTGGTTGCAGAATGCGCGTTCATTTGTTAAAATACTTCTGCGATTTCGATGAGAATTTCAATCTCTTTTAAAAAATTTGTTAAAGGTTATCGGAAATATAATTTTTCTCGATATGTTTCACATCAAAGAAATTTGAAAATACGAGTACCTTTAAATTATTCATTTCTTTTTTAAACTCAAATTGTAAACATTAATTGAGAGCCGAGGTCCTCTAGACTAGTACAAATTCCGACAGATGTCAGAGTGTAGTGTTTTTGATGAAAAAATTGATTGTAATTTTTTCATAAACACAAACATTTTTAGGACACTAAGTGACTTAATATGAACCAGTTCCCCAATTAAAAAAATTACCCATTGAAATAATGAACGAAGTTACTCGTACTAATATTTCTTAAATCAATTTTAAGCTTTTGATCAAAAAATCAAACAATTTTCTTCTTATGTATGTATTGTTTTGAGTTTTTTAATCCACCCCTAAAACAAATGCTTAAATTTCTTGCAGACAAAAATTATTGTTCTTTTGATTAATTTTGAATTAAAAAAAAAATATCACAAGAAAAAATAAATCGACTATAGTTAAAGTTTACTTTCGATTTCTATTAAAGTCATTTCAATTCATTTTAATTATAACTTTCTCCACTTTTTGTTGTAAATGAGATTGAAAGAACTTTAATAAAAATAGGATCGTAATTGAACACGAGTGGCTTTAAACCGGGTAATTTTGAAAATATAAATTTCCCTGCCTGAATGTCACAATGTCACTGAAATTTCTCCTGGGGTAAGAACTATGTGAATTGAACTGAGTCAAAAGAGCAAAAAAAAATTGTTCAGAATGACGAATATAGTTATTAATAAAATTTAAGACCTTACATATTTTTTAGTCTATTTTTGAGTCCTAATCAATATATGTACTACAAAAAGACGAGATTTAAAATTTCAAAAATAGTCAACTTTATACAAAAATCTTTTTTTTTTCGATTTAACTTTAAAGCTTTTGAATTTTGTGACTAAAGAATAAGACAACGACGTACAAAAGGCAACAATACAAATTTTAAAAGGAATTTTATAAAAACTTATTTTTTTTACAAATCAAATTAAAAAAAAAAACTTATATTTTAGTCTTAACCGTTTCTGACCCAAATGTTCCTTCTCAATAAAACAAATTGACATTGACATATTTGTCCAGTCGAATATCAAATTCGATCACAAACGAAAAAAAACATTTCCAAAAACCTTATTTTCTACAAAGATTTATAAATTTTTTAAGTTAATCAGTCCTAACACGAATGATGAAAAAAAAACTATCATCAAATACGATTGTACTCGTATTACAAAATTTCAAACAATTTCAATATAAAATTATTATATTTTTATAAACACACAAAAAAAATGTTTAAAATAGAAAAGTATTTCTATATTGTTTAAACATTTAACCCCATTTCAACCTACAGATACTTAAAGTAAAGAACTTTCAGTTACTTACGCTTTGAACTATCGAAAGCTTATATCTTTTTTGTTTAAATAAAGTAACTTTTTATCAAAATTAATAACAATTTGTTTTTAACTGCGGCATATAGGAACTATAAGGCAAGTATTGTATTTGTAAAAAATTCCAAACTCGAGATTTTAATCAAACATGGCGTTACGATGGTAGACAAGTCGAAAAAAGTGGATACAACGATTCAGTCCATCTGTCAGCCATTAGATCGATTGAGTTCAAACTTGGAAATTAAAATTTTAAGCAGATTCACGTCAGGTTTTTTTTTTAACTTCCCATAGGAAGTTATTGTAATGGGTCCGATTTGTCAAATTGACAATTTTGACATTTCTCGACGTTTCAAGGTCCCTAGAGTCGAAATAAAAGATTTTTAGAAAGATGTCTGTGCCTGCGTGTGTACGTACGTTCGTAGGTCTGTACGTTCGCGACGTTTTTTTCGTCGTCCATAGTTCAAGAACCAGAAGAGATATCGACTTCAAATAAATTTTGTTATACAGATAATAAGGCAGAAAGATGCAGAAAGGGCTCTCAAGAAAATTGCGTGGGTGGTTTTTTTACCATAGCAGTTTAAAAAAAAGGTGAAAATTTTGGTTAACCCTAAATATCTCATGAACCAATGACGCTAGAGACTTGCATTAAATTTTATATTATATATTGTAACGTGATACAAAAGAAGTATATTTTTTGAAAAAAAAATTCAATTAAAGGTTTTTTTTATAAATCAAAAAAAAACTGAAAAAAAAAATTTGTCACCTCGAAAATTTTACGACTAAAATATGATTTCATCTCCAAAACAATTTTGTGCAACGAAGAATATTGTTTTTGACATCTGATAAAATTTTGAGAAAAATCTAATTGACAGTTTTTTTTTATAAAAAATAAAAACCTAAAAAAAAACATTACTCAAAGTTGGTAAAAATTGATTTTCGACTCAAATACCTTTTCAAAACTTCGAGATATTGACTTTAAACTACTTTAATCTTTCAAAAAATATTGTTGTCAACATTCAGTAAAATTTTGAAAAAAATCGAATTGACATTTTTTTACAAAAAATTAAAAACCGAAAAAAAAATTAACAAAAATTGTTAAAAATTGATTTTTGACTCAAATATCTTTTCAAAAAATTGAGATAATGGCTTCTTACTACTTTAAACGTATAAGAAATATTGTTTTCAACAACAGAAACAATTTTGAGAAAAATCGAATTGACAGTTCTTTTTGACAAAAAATAAAAACAAAAAAAAACAATACTAAAACTTGTAAAAATGTACTTTCGGCTCAAATAGCGTTTCAAAAATTACAAATATTGGCTTCAAACTTGTTTTATTTCACAGAAAATATTGTTTTCGATATTCAGTAATTTTTTTATAAAAATCCAACGGTCCGTTTTTTCATAAAAAAATAAAATCTACAAAAAATAGTACGCAAATTTGGTTAAAATTGATACATATAGACAAACTTTTAAGCAAGACAAATCGACAGACGGGATGGGAAGTTATCAGTGTGGGTCGCCATATTTTGGTTTGTTTGTTTATAATTTTTGTTCTGAAAGCAAAAATCTGGATAACTTTATCAATGATGAAATTATACTTTAACGGATATTTTACGCGACTTGTTATTATGAATGACAGTTGTTTCTGTTAAAAACTTAACTTTAATAGTTTCACGGTAAAATTAAAGATTAAACTAATTCTACTAAAATTTAATACACGAAAAAAATTATTCTTATTAAATTTGCAAGTTCAAAAGTCGACGGGCGTCATATACCAATGTTCAAAACCTGAGTCTACTGATTAACGCCTCCCCCATCTCTTCGAGATTTTAATCACTTAAACACAAATTGATTCTGTCACGTTCGGTACGGCTGTACGCGCCGGCGCGGCGGCGCCTTATAACAACCAAAAACTATCCTACTCACAATAAGTTGCATTCGAAATTTGTTATTTTGTTGTTTTGCTGTGGTTTATTAATTTATATTTTTCCTCTTATCATGTTTTATTAGAAACAACAATTGAAATAATCTTCATTTTTATATCATCATTGCTCTTAAGTGGGGTAGACAATGGACTGGACATAATAATAATCGCTATATTTTAAAGTTAAGCCATCACGTCAAGATATATACATTTGTGTATATATACAAAAGCTCTAGCGACATAGACATTGTATCAAAGAGATGCGCATGATACATGTTTTTTGTTTTTGTTTTTTAATATTCTCAAATCGCAAATGCTTATAATTTTATTGGTTTTGTGTCTACACTTTAATTTATATCAGAATTCAGAATCAGTTGAAACGAAGCTTTCGAAGAATTCACATTTATCTAGTTTTGCTGTTTGTCGGGTTTTGGTTTTCTTAGTAATTTCCGGTTAATTTTACATTCCCAAACGAATACGAAATAATGGAAAAGAGAAATATGTATCCAGAAATGCCACAACTTCCCGGTGGCATGCCCGATGCACCTCCTTCTTACAATCAATCGTTTAATCCTTCAGCACCATCATCGGCAGATATGGCAGCTCCAATGATGTCATCTTACGGTTCAGGAGGACAAAGACCACAGCCCGTTATGGTCCAAAGTAAGTCCTCGTCAAAATGATTGTCTTTCTTGTTATGACAACAAAATCGCATTCCAAATAGCTATGGCACCACCAATTCCTCCACTTGGCCCACGGCCATGTCTTGTTGTATGTCCAAGCTGCCGGGAGCAGCAAATGTCCAATATACGCATGGAATCCACAACGAAAACTCATTTGGCTGCTCTTATCATGTGTCTTGTGGGGTAAGTTTATACGAGTAGATCCACATTAAAAGCTCTTTTGAATCAATCGCTTGTTGCGCCCGTCCTTGCTCGCTGTATCTTTATGCATATCCTTTATTTTTCATCAACAGGTTGTGTTGCTGCGCATGCATTCCTTATTGTGTGGATAGCTGCAAGAATGCCAACCATTATTGTGGCAATTGCGATGCATATTTGGGATCATACAGCAAGTAAATTGAAGGAAAGGAAGTAGAAAAGGATAAGGAAGAAGAGGAAATTGTGGTGGAAGTCCTGGAATATACATAGGTTCTATTTAAAAGTATATATTTTTATAGATGATGATTTGATTGAAGGGATTGAAGAATATTTGTTTTTATTTTTGTACTATTTTTCTCAAGATGCACTCAGTATAGGAAATTGTGTTATTTTTGTATATTCGTTTTTGAAAATCTTTGTGCCTATTTATTGTATATGTGAATGTAATTCTGGTTGTTATGTAAAACAAAAGTATATAAACACAAAAATATATATAAAATGTATTGTATGAAGTAGCTCTTTATTAAATAAATAAAATTTATGTATGCATGCATTGTTAAAAAGACGAACGTTTTTTATTTGAATATTCCTGAAGTACTAATTAATAATAATCCAGGAAATCCAGGAAAATGACATAGATGAATAAGATGCACTACTGGGTCGCACGAACTTGATCTTGTATCCATAGAGACTGTTCAAAAAGAGTACTCTAGATTAAAAAATTTAAAAATAATCAGCAAAATAAGTTTATCTTCAGTAATTTAAATGTTATTTAATTTCTCAAAAAATCAAATTTCATTAATTTTCGAAAATTGCTAAGCTTTTATTTTCAAATTAATTTTGTATACCTAAACAAATTTTTTCAATTTTTATTAAGTTCCCATAGGAAGTTATTGTAATGGGTCCGATTTGTCAAATTGAAAATTTTGACATTTCTCGACGTTTCAAGGTCCCTAGAGTCGAAATAAAAGATTTTTAGAAAGATGTATGTGCGTGCGTGTGTACGTACGTTCGTACGTTTTTTTCGTCGTCCATAGCTCAAGAACCAAAAGAGATATCGACTTCAAATAAATTTTGTTATACAGATAATAAGGCAGAAAGATGAAGATAGGGCTCTCAAGAAAAATGCGTGGGTGTTTTTCTTATCATAGCAGTTTAAAAAAAAGGTGAAAATTTTGGTTAACCTTAAATATCTTACGAACCAAAAACGCTAGAGACTTGAATTAAATTTTATTTAATATATTGTAATGTGATGCCAAACAAGTATATTTTTTGAAAAAAAAATCCAATTAACGGTTTTTTTTATATGTAAATCAAAAAAACTAAAAAAAAAATTTGTCACCTCGAAAATTTTACGAATACAAAATGATTTTATTACCAAAACAATTTTGTGCAAAGAAAAATAACGTTTTCAACATTTGGTAAAATTTTGAGAAAAATCGAATTGACAGTTTTTTTTATAAAAAATAAAAACCTAAACAAAAAAATTATTAAAGTTGGTAAAAATTGTTTTTCGACTCAAATATCTTTTCAAAACTTTGAGATATTGGCTTTAAACTACTTTTATCTTTTAAAAAATATTGTTGTCAACATTCAGTAAAATTTTGAGAAAAATCTAACTGTCAAGTTTTTTACAAAAAAAAAAAAAACAATACTAAAACTTGGTAAAAATTTACTTACGACTCAAATAGCTTTTCAAAAATTAAAAATATTGTCTTCAAACTCTTTTTATTTTACAAAAAATATTGTTTTCCATATTCAGTAGTTTTTTTATAAAAATCAAACAGTCCGTTTTTTCATAAAAAAATAAAATCTTCAAAAAATAATACGCAAATTTGGTAAAAATTGATGTTCGGTTTTTGATATCTCTCAAATTAATTTCATTCATCCAATTTGTAAAAATTTAAGAAATGCTGCTTAAATTGGTAAAAATTTGTTTTCGACTAAAAATCTATTTAATAAAACTAGATTTTCAAACTAAACTATTTCTTTATATGAAAAATATTGTTGGTAATTTTAAAAGTTTTAAAGAATAATTCAACTAACAACTTTTTTAACCCAACACGAAAACTTACAAACTTTTAAGCAAGACAAATCGACATACGGGATGGGAAGTTATCAGTGTGGGTCCCATCCCAGCCTCTTTTTTAGAAATAGTTTTGGTTTCCAGTTATTTAGTCCTTTAATACGTTTTAAGTTGGCATTTCGTAAAATTTTAGACATTTTTGATCATCAAATATTATTAAGACTCTTAAAAAAAAAAAAAACAAAAAAAAAAAAAAAAAAACATTTAAATCGATTAAATTAACGGTTCTATGGAGAGTACCTTTCTGAAGCAATATTGAAGGAAGGCAAATTAAGATAAAATAAAAATATATGAGACCATTTTTGAGAAAATTCGAACGTTTGATTTTTGACCGAAACATTTTTTTTGGGGACTGCTGTTCTTTAGCCTGAACGGTCGAGTATAAAAAGACGATTTTCTAGTTTTCTAAAACAATAAAATATTTAACCAGATATAACACAACAACAAAAAAACTTCATCCAAAACTTTGATTTCATTAGATTTTCTTACTTAATGCCTTAATGCTCTACATCCCAATATTTGTAACCGTTTTTCCATAAATACAGGGTGGCGCACAAATTGTGCTTCAATAATCAGCGTGTTTCATTTTTTTTTCTTTTTGATGGATAGAAAATTAAATTTTATTTTAAACAGTTAATCGTTTTTAAAGACGATAAACCGTAAATGACCTCCACTCACCCACGTTTCCGTTTTCTTCAATGAAGTATGGCCCGACAATACACTATTTATGAAACTGTGCATCACACAGCTTCTCCTTCTGGGTGCAGCTCCGTCCCATGGAGCAATTCTGGATTTGATTCACTCCAAATACGGCAATTTTGCAGACATGAACTGAACAAACAATTAATCAATGTGTTGTCTTCTTCGGCCATTTCAATCATTTTTCGGCAAAATTCCTCCCGAACAGGAAAAACCTTAGGGTTTAACTTGCTTGTAATTTGGACTTTGTACGGAAACAAGTTTGAAGTATCCGCTGTAATGACCGTCTGATGCTAACTACAATTTTCCCTGGCAAGTTTCGAGTCGAAACGCCTGTATTGCCGATGCTACAGCGACGAATTTATACTCAACATGAACGTGTACGGTCTTTGTGCGATGCTTCCAGATTCGGCAAACATGTTCACCAGCATCCATCTACTCGGGGGAGTAACATCAAACTCCCACCTATATTCCTTTTGGACGGAAACGACGGACTGCAAAGCATGGTACCGTTGCATTATCCAAATTCTTTTTTCAGTTTAAGTAAAAACTTTTAGTTTTCGAGTAATTCCAAAAAGTGTATTTGATCCTTTTTCACTCGGAAGACTTTTTATTGAGAGTGTTAAGGACGTATAAACGATAAAACTAAAATTCAGCTGTGTCGGAAAATGTTAGAAGTACCTAACTATGTAAAAACCAAAAAACAGAAACCAATCAATGCCTTAAAAAAGCATTTTCTGGTATTTAAGATGGGATGTTTAAATTTTCTGTAAGTTCGGGAAGATTTTTTCGCCGTTAATAGCTCAAGAACCAGTAAAGATATCGACTTCAAATAAATTTTATTACCTTTACAGATAATAATGCAAAAAGATGCAGAAAGGACTCTCAAAAAATTGCGTTGGTGTTTTTTTTACCATAGCTAGGGACTTGAATTAAATTTTAAGTTATACCTATATATTGTAACGTGATACCAAACAAATATATTTTTGGAAAAAATCTTAACGTTTTTTTTTAAAATAATCAAAAAAACTGCAAAAAAAATATTTTTCACCTCGAAAATTTTACTAACAAAAATGGTTTTATCTCCAAAACAATTTTGTGCAACGAAGAATAACGTTTTTAACATTTGGTAAAAGTTTGAGAAAAATCCAATTGAAAGTTTTTTTTTCATAAAAAATAAATGCCCCAAAAAAAACATTATGTACTAACAGTAGGTAAAAATTGATTTTCGACTCAAATATCATTTCAAACATTTGAGATTTTGGCTTCAATCCAACTTTATCTTATAAAAAAATATTGTTTTCGACATTCAGTAAAATTTTGAGAAAAATCAAATTGGCAGTTTTTTTACAAAAAAAATAAAAACTTAAAAAAACAATACTAAAACTTAGTAAAAATTGATTTTCGACTCAAATATCTTTTCAAAAATTAAAAATATTGGCTTTAAACTAATTTTATCTTACAGAAAATATTGTTTTCAACTTTAGTATTTTTTTTTTTATAAAAATCTAACAGTCAGTTTTTTCATAAAAAATTAAAATCTACAAAAAATAGTACGCAAAATTGGTAAAAATTGATGTTCGGTTCTCGATATCTCGTGAATAATAGAAAACATTTATTTATTTATAATTCGTTAAATACTAACGTTTACAATTCTTAATATATATTCTTAAAATCTAAAAACTTAAACTAGACTGTTGAAAAATATTAATTTGCAATTTATAGTTTTTATGTTATCATTTGGTGAATTAATACAAGAGTAAAATTATTGTTATTTTTATTGTACTATTCGTACTAGAATGTCAGCTTGTTAGACTTGACCATTCCTGTTAATTCAAACATTCAAGAGTAAAATTTATTATACATAGATGTCAATTAATTGATTTAAGGGGCTATGTACAGTGTACACCATACTTTGATCTGCTAAAATTAGTATTAAATGGTTTCTGGAGTCTTATATTTGAACGACTAAAACTAAAGTTTAAACTACCAAGAACTGATGGTGATGAAATTTGTCCGTTTATTATTGCAACAATAAAACAAAACTGCAAGTATGTACATCCTATGATTTGTCAAAGAAGGAAGATTTATGAGAGAAAGTCTTTGAGAATAAGGCGGTAATTTATGAAAATCATGAGGCCACGGAAGGGTTCGTAGACAAAAACGCAAAAATCGTTTCTGTTTGGTTTCGAGTCTTGTGACGTGTACGGCGGCGCGGCGGCGTAGTAAGGTGACCATACTATACTGTACAAGCATATTCCAGGACTGCTCTCACAAATGAAACAAAAAGTAATTTTAAAACATATCAATCACGGAAATCACGGCCAAATCTCTTAATGAAGTTCATTAAATGTTAGTTTCGAATCTAAGACAACACCCAAGTGAGAAAATACATATACTCTACTTAAAGGACAAGAATCAAACATGTAACTAAAAACGATTGAAACTTTTTTGCGTGTAAAATTCATGGTTTTACATTTGTCAACATTTAAATCAAGACGATTATTATTGCACCATTCCCTGAATAATATTAAGTCTTCTTGCAAGAGAAGACAGTCAGATGTAGAGTTAATTTTTTTAATAATTTTAATGTCATCAGCATATATTAGGAATTTTGTATGATCGAAACCAAGTCATTTATAAATAAAACAAATAGAATAGGACCAAGGTGACTACCCTGGGGGACACCACAATTCACAACAAATGAACTTGAACACTCATTACTAAATTTAACACTATAACGTCTATCTTGCAAATATGAGGAGATCCAGTTTATGAAACAGTCGTTAAAACCTTTCTGTGATAGTTTTAAAAGTAATGTTTTATGACACAATTTATCAAAGTGTTAGATGTGTAAGGAAAACTAATAGTATTATAATCTACAAAATCATCTTTGAAGTAGTTTGCAAACATGTTCGCAATTTATTCTCGGCTCATTACTATGTCGAATCAGTCATTAAGTTAGGGTACAAACATGTTTTCTTCTTACGATTAACGAATTTCCAAAAACTATCAGGATTATTTTTAAGATTGAACTCAATTTTCCGAATGTAGTCATCATATAGGATGTTAGAGTAGTCAGTGAAAAGTTGTTTTATTATAATGAACGTCCTATAATCATCATCAGTTCTTGTTTGATTATACTTTATCCAAGCTTCAAATTAATTTCATTCATCCAATTTGTATTTGTTTATATTAGAAATAAAAACTTTTAAGAAATGCTACTAAAATTAGTAAAAATTGGTTTTCGGCTAAGAATCTCGTTTACAAAAATAGATTTTGAAATCAAACTATTTCATCATATGCAAAATAGTGTTGGTAATTTTTAATTTTTTACAATAATTTAACTGAAAACTTTTTTAACACAACACGAAAACCTACAAACCTTTTAAGCAAGACAAATCGACAAACGGGATGGGAAGTTATCAGCGTGGGTCGCGGGCCGCATCCCAGCCTCTTTTTTTTATTGAATTTGGATTTTCATTCGTATTATTAACTTATAAAAAAATTTGGTCTGGACGCTTATACAAAATTTTGATTTATGATTCCAACTTTAACCAAAAAAGAAACTGTCATTATTTATTATGTTTTTATTTGTTTATGTTTTATTTATTATTTATGTTTTCGTTTTGTTAGATTAATAATTTTGAAATTTCAGGACTTTTCCAGATCTATGATGTTGAGAGAGATATTTGTGTGTGCGAGCAAAGGCCATTATCTCAAGAATCACCATAAATATAGATTTTGAATAGATTTTGTTTTACAGGCAATATTATTATATTAGAAAAAAAAGTACTTAATAATTTTGCACTCAAATATCTTGCGGACAATTAAAGATTTTGACTTCAAACTTATTTCATCATATAAAAAAATGTTGTTATCAATATTTGGTAAATTTTTTTTTTAGAAATCCAATTGACAAATTTTGTTTCTTTTGTTTTTATCCGGTCATCCTTTACTGCGTTTAATAAGCCGTATACGAACTATTTTTGAGGAGTATTTTTTGTTATTTTAATATTGTGTTATATTTCGAGTAGTTCTTTTAACTTTCTATTTAAAAAACGTGATTATATTTCTATAAATAAATTAATAAATGGCATTGCATTCAAGCACAACAATGCACTTAAAATGTTTTTATCATCAATTTATTATCTCTTGTTGCGGTTCTGGATACCACATTTCAAAATGTGTATGTTTTCCAAATAACTCGAAAAACACGTAAACAAAAATATCCTCTACCTCTCTTACTTAGTAGAACATCGGAATCTGAATAGCAACATATTCTTTTTGTATACAAACATATCTGAATTGTATATACATTATAGTAACAAATCAACATCGCCCACATCAAGTTATACATATGAACATGAATCTTCACAGCACATAGAACTGCAAAATTGATGTTGACATATTGATGATATTGTTTTAACATAAACAAGAATTTTTGTTTATTTCCGTTTTAAGGAAACGACTTTTGATCGAATAAAATTTAAAAAAAAAGAGGCTGGGATGCGACCCACACTGATAACTTCCCATCCCGTCTGTTGATTTGTCTTGCTTAAAAGTTTGTCTATATGTATCAATTTTCACCAAATTTGCGTACTATTTTTTGTAGATTTTATTTTTTTATGAAAAAACGGACTGTTGGATTTTTATAAAAAAATTACTGAATATCGAAAACAATATTTTCTGTGAAATAAAATAAGTTTGAAGCCAATATTTGTAATTTTTGAAAAGCTATTTGAGTCGAAAATCAAGTTTTACCAACTTTTGTTAAATTTTTTGTAGGTTTTTAATTTTTTGTACAAAAGCTGTCAACTCGATTTTTTTCAAAATTTTACTGAATGTTGACAACAATATTTTTTGAAAGATTAAAGTAGTTTAAGGCCAATATCTCCAAGTTTTAGGAAGATATTTGAGTCGAAAATTAATGTTTACCACCTTTTATAATTTTTTTTTTAGATTTTTATTTTTTGTACAAAAAACTGTCAATTCGATTTTTCTCAAAATTTTTCCTAATGTTGAAAACAATATTTCTTATAAGTTAAAATTAGTTAGAAGCCATTATATCAAAGTTTTGAAAAGATATTTGAGTCGAAAATCAATTTTTACCAACTTTTATTAATTTTTTTTTAGGTTTTTATTTTTTATTAAAAAACTGTCAATTCGATTTTTCTCAACATTTTTCAGAATGTTGAAAACAATATTTCTTATAAGATAAAAAAAGTTTGAAGCCTAAACCTTACGTTTTTGAAAAGATATTTGAGTCGAAATTAAATTTGTACCAACTTTGAGTAATGTTTTTTTAGGTTTTTATTTTTTATAAAAAAAACTGTCAATAAGATTTTTTTCAAAATTTTATCAGATGTCAAAAACATTATTATTCGTTGCACAAAATTGTTTTGGAGATGAAATCATATTTTAGTCGTAAAATTTTCGAGGTGACAAATTTTTTTTTTTCAGTTTTTTTGATTTATAAAAAAACCGTTAATTGGATTTTTTCCAAAAATATAATTGTTTTGTATCACGTTACAATATATAATATAAAATTTAATTCAAGTCTCTAGCGTCATTGGTTCATAAGATATTTAGGTTTAGCCAAAATTTTCACCTTTTTTTAAACTGCTATGGTAAAAAAACCACCTTATTATCTATATAACAAAATTTATTTGAAGTCGATATTTGTACTGGTTCTTGAGCTATGGACGACGAAAAAAACGTCGCGAACGTACGGACATACGGACGTACGTACACACGCACGCACAGACATCTTTCTACAAATCTTTTATTTCGACTCTAAGGACCTTGAAACGTCGAGAAATGTCAAAATTTTTAATTTGACAAATCGGACCCATTACAATAACTTCCTATGGGAAGTTAACAAAACGAAAATTAAATTTAATAAAGCAAAAAACAAAACGATTAAACATTTAAGAAGAGGCTAAAAGGCGACCCACACTGATACCTTCCAATTGTTAGTATGCAATCAGTTTTAAGTTCTGTTTTAGAAATGTACTACCTTTATGAATTCTGATAATTATTTCTAAGCATTAAATTTAAAAACTTGTTTTAGTTAAGAGATAAATGATTTATAAAATTAAAAATGCAATACTCCCATGTTAAAATTGTATGTAAATTAAATACTTTGTAATTAATTTCAATTTCAATTACAATTACAATTACAATTACAATTACAATTACAATTACAATTACAATTACAATTACAATTACAATTACAATTACAATTACAATTACAATTACAATTACAATTACAATTACAATTACAATTACAATTACAATTACAATTACAATTACAATTACAATTACAATTACAATTACAATTACAATTACAATTACAATTACAATTACAATTACAATTACAATTACAATTACAATTACAATTACAATTACAATTACAATTACAATTACAATTACAATTACAATTACAATTACAATTACAATTACAATTACAATTACAATTACAATTACAATTACAATTACAATTACAATTACAATTACAATTACAATTACAATTACAATTACAATTACAATTACAATTACAATTACAATTACAATTACAATTACAATTACAATTACAATTACAATTACAATTACAATTACAATTACAATTACAATTACAATTACAATTACAATTACAATTACAATTACAATTACAATTACAATTACAATTACAATTACAATTACAATTACAATTACAATTACAATTACAATTACAATTACAATTACAATTACAATTACAATTACAATTACAATTACAATTACAATTACAATTACAATTACAATTACAATTACAATTACAATTACAATTACAATTACAATTACAATTACAATTACAATTACAATTACAATTACAATTACAATTACAATTACAATTACAATTACAATTACAATTACAATTACAATTACAATTACAATTACAATTACAATTACAATTACAATTACAATTACAATTACAATTACAATTACAATTACAATTACAATTACAATTACAATTACAATTACAATTACAATTACAATTACAATTACAATTACAATTACAATTACAATTACAATTACAATTACAATTACAATTACAATTACAATTACAATTACAATTACAATTACAATTACAATTACAATTACAATTACAATTACAATTACAATTACAATTACAATTACAATTACAATTACAATTACAATTACAATTACAATTACAATTACAATTACAATTACAATTACAATTACAATTACAATTACAATTACAATTACAATTACAATTACAATTACAATTACAATTACAATTACAATTACAATTACAATTACAATTACAATTACAATTACAATTACAATTACAATTACAATTACAATTACAATTACAATTACAATTACAATTACAATTACAATTACAATTACAATTACAATTACAATTACAATTACAATTACAATTACAATTACAATTACAATTACAATTACAATTACAATTACAATTACAATTACAATACATATCCCTATTAAAACTAGGTTTTTTCCTAAAACACGGTCTTATGAATCAACAGCTTTCAAATATCGTCATCATTTTCCGTCTAATCTCAAATCGAAACTTTATAATCTTCTTCAAGCTGTTGATATGCATATGCAACATTTAAATATGATGGAAATGTATATCAACATTTCAAAAAAATATAAGCTTTAAAACCTTTATCTCATACTCTGTAGTACATTCGGTCTCGGTAATTCTGTTTATCAGTTTGATAGAAACTTTCATAGAGTCAGCCAGTCCCTATATAAACTCGTGGGTTGTTTGATTAAACCTCTGCTAGCATCAAAATCTTCAAAATATATAAAAATATCCTCAGCTCCTAATGGAAAAGGGAAACTTATATCCTGAAATGTCAACTTATGAACATTTGCAAAATGCACCTCCAAACTACAATCAGACTTATCCCGAAATGATGCCATCATCAGCAGGTGTTCAACCATCAGGAGCCATGATGCAAAACATCCCAATTCAGGGCCAACAGCCTCAATTACAACCCATTACAATCCAAAGTAAGAGTTCTTATCATTACATATTTTGAAAGGTTCAAATATTGAATTAAGTTAAAAAGGAAATAACTAATAATCCACTTTGCAGATATTCCACCAATTCCACCACTTGGACCGCATCCTTGTCTCGTTACATGTCCAAGTTGTTATCAAAAGAAGGTGACCATTGTACGCCCGGAAGCGGCTACAAAAACTCATTTGTTTGCAGCTGTTTTATGTCTCGTTGGGTAAGTTGTTTCGAAAAAAAATATAGACAGAAAGACCGGCTTATCCTTTTTTCCGTCAACAGGTTGTGTTGCTGTGTTTGCGTTCCTTATTTTGTTGATAGCTGCAAAAATGCCAACCATTATTGCAGCAATTGCGATGCATTCTTAGGAACTTACAATAAGTAAATTGCCATGTTGCGTGACAAGGAGCAGAAGGATGTTGGAAATGTGTGTTTTTAAAAGTTAGCCATGACCTTGAGTGAAAATAGTAACGTGACGGAAAATTGTGAGTAGGCGTAATAAAACGTGCCAACGATTCAACATGTTTTATAACAAGAAATCAATTTTTAAGATCATGCAACTAAAGGACGTGAAATTTTGTACATTTTTCAAAAGATTAGCATACTTAACAATGATTCTGATTCTAAAAAGTAAATCTTAATTTGAATAATTTACAATCTAAATAACATTGTTTTTGTTTAACAAAAAGAACGAAACAAGTCGCTATTAACAACAAATCTTTCTGATTATGGGTTTTTTTGTTATATTTTCTTTTTGTTTAAGTGAGATAACCTTTCGACCCTTAACAAACAAAAATTATTAATTATGCATAAAATCATGATTTTGTTTACATTTTATTTAATTAGATAGTTTCATTTAGATTAAGATATTTTACAATACTATTATATCCGTTGTATAGTTGTTAGTTGAGTCATAAAAGTTCCCCGCAAGTAATTTTAGTGTTTTAGTTTGTTTTGAATTGTTTATTTGTTTTACTCAATAAACTTAATTGCATAAAAAAGAACTGTCAGGTCTTATATTTAATTTTAGAGTTTGATGCATTGATAATTTAACCGCAAACAGGAAGTTGATACAAATATTTCGGTATATGTATGTACCTAATTTTTTTTATCAACTTTTTTTTGTTCAAAAATTGTTAAAGATAATACTACTATAATCTTACTATATTAAAATAGATGGAAAGTTCTTAAATGTATATTTAGTTAATCATTTTTTGACAAAATTATGATCTCAGAGATGTAATTATATTTTGAAACTTTCATTACTTTGTCGATTAGTATGTTAATGTGTGTTGATTTCTTTTTCTTGATAACCTTTCATAGTAAAAACATTCAAGCATTTTGAAAATAATCTATTATTTTAAAAAAAAAAAACGAATTACGAAGAAATACAATTTCAAGATTATTCTTATTCTGTGCATATTTTCTTAAAAGACATCGCCACTTGCTCATAGTCAGCAAAGATTACATTTTGAGAAAAATGAGCAGCATAATGGTATAAACGAATCCCGACTTAAAATTCGTTGAATGTGTATGTATGTATGTATGTCAAGGGCGGATCCAGACTTTTCATCAGGGGGGGTCACATACTTAAATGAGTTTTTACTCACAAAATTTAATAATTGCTAAAATGACAACTTTAGTTATCAAATTATTTAGAACACTGTTGTCCAGCAAGGTATGGTCTAACTATTTAATTTGGATGACTCATATGTAGGGCTAGGATTTCCATGCAAATGCATATTTTTTTTGACAAACTTTAGAAGCAAGCGAACAAATTATCTTTAAGAATCATTAATTTTCCTTTAAAATGGCATTCAATCGTTATTGCATATTTTTGCATATTTGACTATAAATGCATATTTTTGCATATTTTTATAATAAATGCATATTGCTCGTTTATATTAAAAAATATTGACATAAAATTAAAAAAACATCGGTTTCAAAAAAATGCAAACGCACCATTAAAATTAGAATCAATAAACTAGCTGAAAATACAAACAAATTCTTCTCTTTTTAACCGATGCGGCGCCATACATATTTAAAGCAGCTAGAGGGTTAAAATCTTTTTATCCGAAGTTCATACATGTAACATGTTTAGCTCATGCACTGCATCGAGTTGCAGAGGAAATACGAAGTAATTTTAAAAATGTTGATTTATTGGTAGCAAACCGAAAACAAATATTTTTAAAGGCACCATCTCGAGTGGAACTTTTTAGAGAAAAGTACCCTTTAACACCTCTTCCACCACAGCCTATTGTTACCAGGTGGGGAACTTGGCTACAAGCAGTTTCCTATTACGCAAAGCACTATGAGGAGTTTTAACAAGTGGTTAATAATTTCGATGATCTGATGCTGTTGCAATTAATATTGCAAAAGAGATATTGAACCAGATTTTACTTAAAAGCCAAATAATATTCATTAACTCTAACTACAGTTTTCCTTGTGATACCATAACAAAGCTTGAGGGAAGGGATTCATTAAAAAATCAAATTGATTTAGTTGAAGATGTTTTTGTAAAAATAACTGCTGTTAAGGATCTCTTGCTCCAGCCATACAAAAGAAGCTTGAGAATGTTCTAGTAAAAAATGAAGGTTTTCAACAATGAAAAATATATGCAAGGCATTTACATTGAGTTGCAGTAATGAAAATTATTTGAGAAACTTTACAACCGATGAAATGTCTTCCTTTAAGAATGCACGACTTACGCCAATTGACGTAGAACGTTCCTTTTCGATGTATAAGACGTTTAAAAGGCCCAATGGCCAAAGCTTTATTTTTAAAAACTTTAAGAAGCATTTCATCATTTATGTCAATTTTTCTATTGCCTGTGTTATTTTGAAAAAAAAAATGTTATTCAAAGGGATATCTTTTTCTTATGTTGATGTAATTTTTTTTTATTGTTTATGTTTTGTGTATTTTTTAATTTTTGAATGTACCTACTTGTTTTTTAAATCCTTTAAAAGATAAAATAAAAGACTAATTTTTTTATAAAAACTGTATACCTACTAAGTCTTTTTTTGTGTTCAAATATATAATTTTAAATGCATATTTTAAGTGCATATTTCCCATTTTTAAGAGCATATTTTAAGCGCATATTTTGCGTTTTTAAGTGCATGGAAATCCTAGCCCTACTCATATGAAAGCATTCCAAGATTCCAACAGTTTTCTAAATATGCCATATTTAAGAGCTAAAATGCAATAGTTTAGAGGGTTTTTGGTGCATTTCGCGCAGAAATGTAGGAAATTGTTTTGAAACGTTGCTTTCTTCCAAAAACAAAATACACTTTTCTTGTTTTCATTTCTATTAATGTGAAGAACGCTGCAAAAAATAAAAAATCCAGAAAATGAGAGAGGATCTGATATGTAAAAATGTCGGGCTTTTTTTGACGAAGTTTTTTCGAACTCAATTTTCGGGAGTCTTTTATTACTATCGTTATCAATCTGCTTACTCGTATTTTGATCTTAAAGGCGTCAACAAAACTTAAAAATTGTAGAGATAAAAAAGTTTGGTTCTTGAATTTAAGGAAATAGTTGCATTTAAGTACATAATTTCTCTAAGAAAATTAAATTAAAACCAAGTAAGGTAAGTAAACAAATAAGTTGGGAAGAAAAGTGTTTGTAATACTCACAAATTACACGTTTCAAAGCTTTCATATCAATAGATATGAAACGTTTATTATGTTTTTCACTTAGCCATTAGTTTAACAAAGGTGTCACTTGATTTTTTTGGGACATTTGTATTATTGAAATTCGTGTTTGAATCTCAGTTCTAGAGCATCCAAAGCAAATTCACTTCAAAAGTAGATTTATTTAATTTTTTAAGATCTTTTGTATTCAACAAAAAATCAATTTTGAAAGAAATAAAATGGACGACTGGGTCGCTAGAACTTAATAATTTCTTCCAAAAAGTCTGTTTAAAAATATTCCTATATTTTAAGATTTAAAAATGTACCTGCAAAATAATTTTTTCTCAAAAATTTAAATGCCATTTTATTTGTCAAAAAATCTAGAATAACCTATTTTTTTCGAAAATCATTTTAAATTTTGTCTTAAAAATATTTTTGGTATAAGCACTAAATAAGGAGCTTATAAATATACATATGAACATTTTATATTTAAATTTCGTCAAAAAATGTTGTCCTCTTTCTGAGATATCGAGTTTTGTAAACAAAATTAGTATTTTATTAAAAAAAAAATTACATTTTTTCTCATAAAAATTCATTATCAATTTGTTCATTGACAAGAGGTTGCACAGAAAGAGAAGAATTTTGAAATCGGTCCATTAGTTCTTGAGAAAACTTAAAAACAAAATAAAGGTTTTTTGAGGGGTACCCTTCTGGAGCCATACCAAAATATGTTTTTCTTGTAGAAAGAAGCCAAATTAAGAACACAAAATTTAGGGAAAGTTTTAGAAAAATCACATGTTTGAACCAAACAATTTGTGTGGGGACTGCTGTTATTTTTTGTATTAATAAAATGAAAAAAAAAAACGCCTTACATTAATCGGCTGAAAATCTTAATTTCAATCAACACAATTGTTTGGACTGTAGGGGCCAGGAAAGACAGACAGACGGAAGGAATCGGGGTGCCCACTTTTTTCAACATCTCTACCGTCGTAATCTCATATTTGATTAAAAGCTCTAGTTTGAAATTGTTATCGCAGTAAAAATCACTTCAATAATCACTATTTATGTGTGTCAAAAAAATGTAATAATAAAATTGGAGGCTATTTTAAGGAATTCAAAGGCAACTTAATATAAAATTGATGATTTCTTATTCAAGGTTTCGTCTTAAGAACCTGAATATTTGCTCTTTTTCTAAGAAACAATTTTTATGAAAATTATTTAAAGAATGCCTACATTTTTTTCAAATTCTGAATTGAGTAAAAACAAAAGTTTTAGTTGTTTTTGACAGCAAACCACTTTTTGGTGAATGTCGTTAAATTACTAATAAATCTTTAAATGAAATCTTTACTTATACAACTTAACTGTATAAGTTTTTTGGCGCATATGACCCCCCTGGATCGTCAATTGGTCAAAAGTTGATGAATTTGTGCTGTGTTTTTGAAATAGGGCTGAATATCCGATTCATATTATGTTCTTAGTCCAATCTTCAGTCAAAAGTAGTACTTTTAGCAACAAAGTTTAAGGAAGAAAATACAAATGTTGTTTTCATATACAAAAAAAAAAAAATTCAAAATATAATGGGGGTCATATCCATTAACGCAATACGATTAGTTTTGAATTGAAGGGAATTCCTACGAAAAAGCAAACAAATTATCTCCCAGGGGGGGTCATGACCACTACGACCCCCCCCCCCCTGGATCCGCCATTGACGTATGTTAACATTTTCTTGAAATTCGATTGTTAAAAATACATATTTAAGCAATAATTCTCATTCAAATGTTGAAATAGAGGGTGTGACAAAAATATTGTTAGAAAGTTTTTTTTTACGATCATTGGGCAGGTTCAGATAACATAAGGGACTTCATTTGAAGTCAACTGAATTCTTTGAACGTAAATTTTGATCAATCAAATTTTACAAGTGTCATAAATTTTAAACTCAGAACTTTACTTCACTAAAACTTTACCTTCAGTTTATCGTGTAAAAACTACCAAAAACAATGGGCAGGTTCAGGCGACATAAGGGCAAGTAAGTAAGTAAGGCAAGTTTCTAGTATCTGATTGGCCAGCTGTCAAAAATTTGCCTTCCAATTAAGGCAACTTCATTGGAAAGTTGACTGGAAAGTTAGTGAAGAAAAATCTCCCTAAAGCAATATTCACATGAGCACGACCAACGACCAACGAATGAACGAATATTCGTCGATTTTGACATTTCTTTCACATGAGAGTTTTTAATTCGTCGCGAATGAAGTTTGATATTCACCACCGAAACCAAAACAAGAACGATTTTTTTAGGTTAGGTTTTTTCGTTGCGAGTGTGGATAATGTGGAACGCGAATAAAGTTTGACAGTTCGTATCAACTATAATTTTTTTCGCGACGAATAAATTTGTTTTCTTAAATTTATTAATATATGATATTGAAAAGTAAAAGTATGCATCATAAATCAAATAGAAACTATATTGCTATCGTTTTGTTAAGAATTTGTGTGGAAATATGTCTTCAAACGTATGTATATGAACTCACATTTTGTAATTCATTCCTCGTTCGTTGGTCGCGCTCATGTGAATGATGCTTAACTATCAAGTCAAGTCTACTTCTGTCAAAATGATAGTTGATAATGTTTTTTCATTCAACTAAAAGCTGAACTTTGTTACGCTATGATTTATTTATTTTCTGCACACCTCCATTAAATGTTTTGTGTAAAAAGTTTCCTTGTCAATTTGGAAAACAAATAAATAATATTACTTTTCAATACAAAATACAAATCGTGATGGACATGCAGCTTGCTTTATGAATGTTTTTTAGACAATAATGCTTTTGTTAGTTTTTGTACTATAAACTTAAAGTAGAGGTTTGTGAAGTAAAATTCTGAATTTGAAACTCATGACATTTTAAAAACTAACTAGTTGCCTTGGTAAAAATTCACGTTCAAAGAATGAAGTTGACTGCAAATGAAGTCCCTTATGTTGTCTGAACCTGTCCAATATTGTCTACAAAACAATGCTCAGGTAGGCAGGCCACAAGTCCATCACGATTTTTATGTTCTATTCTAATGAAATAATACTTATTAACTTCCCATAGGAAGTTATTGTAATGGGTCCGGTTTGACAAATTGAAAATTTTGACATTTCTCGACGTTTCAAGGTCCCTAGAGTCGAAATAAAAGATTTTTAGAAAGATGTCTGTGCGTGCGTGTGTACGTACGTCCGTACGTCCGTACGTTCGCGACGTTTTTTTCGTCGTCCATAGCTCAAGAACCAGAAGAGATATCGACTTCAAATAAATTTTGTTATACAGATAATAAAGCAGAAAGATGCAGAAAGGGCTCTCAAGAAAATTGCGTGGGTGGTTTTTTTACCATAGCAGTTTAAAAAAAAGGTGAAAATTTTGGTTAACCGTAAATATCTCATGAACCAATGACGCTAGAGACTTGAATTAAATTTTATATTATATATTGTAAAGTGATACAAAACAATTATATTTTTGGAAAAAAATTCAATTAACGGTTTTTTTTATAAATCAAAAAAACTGAAAAAAAAAATTTGTCACTTCGAAAATTTTACGACTAAAATATGATTTCATTTCCAAAACAATTTTGTGCAATGAAGAATAATGTTTTTAACATCTGATAAAATTTTGAGAAAAATCGAATTGACAGTTTTTTTTACAAAAAATAATAACCTAAAAAAAAATTAAAAAAAAGTTGGTAAAAATTGAGTTTTGACTCAAATATCTTTTCAAGACTTTGAGATATTGGCTTTAAACTACTTTTATCTTTCAAAAAATGTTGTTTTCAACATTCAGTAAAATTTTGAAAAAAATAGAATTGACAGTTTTTTTACAAAAAATTAAAAACCGAAAAAAAAATTTAACAAAAGTTGGTAAAAATTGATTTTCGACTTAAATATCTTTTCAAAAATTTGAGATTATGGCTTCTAACTAATTTTAACTTATAAGAAATATTGTTTTTAACATTAGGAAAAATTTTGAGAAAAATCGAATTGACAGTTTTTTTACAAAAAATAAAAACTTAAACAAAAAAATTAATAAAAGTTGGTACAAATTGATTTTCGGCTCAAATAGCTTTTCAAAAATTAAAAATATTGGCTTCAAACTTATTTTATTTCACAGAAAATATTGTTTTTTATATTCAGTCATTTTTTTATAAAAATCCAACAGTCCGTTTTTTCATAAAAAAAATAAAATCTACAAAAAATAGAACGCAAATTTGGCAAGAATTGATACATTTAGACAAACTTTTAAGCAAGACAAATCGATAGACGGGATGGGAAGTTATCAGTGTGGGTCACATCCCAGCCTCTTTTTTCTTTTCAAATTTAACAGGAAAATAAATAAATTACATAGTAATAAATTTCAGCTTTCAAATCAAGTTTACTTATGTCAATATGACAGCTGATCATGTTTTTTCATTTAACTTAAAGCTGAACTTTAGTACTCTGTTCCATTTAATGTTTTGTGTAAAAAGAGTTATTTTTGTCAAATTGGAAGAGATATAATTTAAATTTACAATATAAAATAAAAATCGAGATGGAATTATAGATTGCCTGGGAAGTGTTTTTTGGTAGTTTAAGTACGATGAACATAGTTTACTGAAGTAAATTTCTGAGTTTGAAATGTATGACACTAGAAAAACTTTATTCAAAATTTACGTTGAAAGAATGCAGTTTACTGCAAATGCAGACATTTATGTTGTCTGAACCTACTCATATTTCTTGATTACCTTGTACTCTATATACCAACACTTTTCTTATTTCAAAAATTAGAATCTTTGTTCTGGGGTTAAACAATTACCGTAACTACTGATGAAACTGAAAAAACAATCAATGTCAAAATGTGTAAAATATTTTATTTTATTTGGTTGTGTAAAATGTATCTGTTCAAAGTATTTTGACAATAATTCTTATTCAAATTTAGAAGAATTTTAAAATGAATTAGTTTGTAAAATTAAGCTAAAACAAATGAGAAAAATGTTGACATGTTTCAAAAATAACCCCAATTACGAGTACTCGTACATAAGAAAAAAGAGGCTGGGATCCGACCCATACTGATAACTTCCCATCCCGTCTTTCGATTTGTCTTGCTTAAAAGTTTGTAGGTTTTCGTGTTGTGTTAAAAAAAAATGTCAGTTGAATTATTCTTAAAAATTTCAAAATTACCAACAATATTTTGCATATAATGAAATAGTTTTATTTCAAAATCTAGTTTGTTAACGAGATTTTTAGTCGACAACCAGTTTTTACCAATTTAAGTACAGTTTCTTAAAAGTTTTTTTGACGTGACAACGTCTTAAATTAGGTTGCGGCTGGGAGTCACTTATGAAAAAGTGTAACGCCCGGTAACGTAACGATGAGTCACCGAACGAGAGAGAGCCCCGCCGAATGCCTTGCGTCTCTCTCCCACTCAACTATGATCGGTCTGCCGCGCGCGCAGCACTAAAGAATTAGGCGCATTGAATCGGCGCATGCTTGTGTCTCTGTCTTTGTCTTTCTCGAACGTTCTTGGCGTTGGAAAAACAAGAAAGCGTCATAATACAAGTTCACACGTGTGGTTAAAGTATCGTCAGCTGTGTCTGTAGTGAAAATGTGGAGTGCTTAGATTCGTCATTTACAACAACTACAACAATAAAGGTAAATAATTGTACACTGATATTTCATTATCGTAAACTATGATTGATTGATTAATTGTTAGATTGACACAAAAGTTGAGAAACTGAGTTTATAGGTTATGTCATACTATTGATAAATGTTGATAGTGTTAAGTGAATTATTAGTTTAAAATTAATTAATTAATTAATTATTATTTTACAAATTTTCATTAATTTCAAATTTATTTAGCAAAAATTTGAACCTTCGATCTGAATAAATGTTTTGATTTTCGAATTGATTCTTTAAAATTACAAATATTAAGAAAAAGTGGCAGATATAAGAAAACTTGATTTAAACTGTGTTGAGCAAGAATTTTAACATCTAATTTAAGTAAATGTTTTAATTTTCAACTTCATCATTTACAATTACAAATTTTAATTAATTTCAAATTTATTATATTCATATCAATAAATATTCTACCGAGAAAAAGACGTTGTCACGTAAAATCTTCGCCCGTAAAACCGACTTTACAGGCAACCATTTTTTTCTTATTATAAACAAATACAAATTGGATGAATGAAATTAATTTGAGAGATATCGAACCAAACATCTATTTTTACCAAAATTGCGTACTATTTTTTGGTAGATTTTGTTTTTTTTTTTATGAAAAAAACTACTGTTGGATTCTTATAAAAATAATTAGTGAATATCGAAAATAATATTTTTTGTGAGATAAAATAAGTTTGACCCCAAAATTTTTAATTTTTGAAAAGAGTCGAAAGTGAATTTTTACCAAGTTTAAGTATTGTTTTTTTTTAGGTTTTTATTTTTTGTAAAAAAAAACTGTCAATTCGATTTTTCAAAATCTGTCCGAATATTGAAAACAACATTTCTTATAATTTAAAATTAGTTGAAAGCCATAATCTAAAATTTTTTAGAAGATATTTGAGTCGAAAATCAATATTTACCAACTTTTGTTAATTTTTTTTTAGGTTTTTAATTGTTTGTAAAAAAAAAACTGTAAATTCGATGTTTCTCAAAGTTTTACCAGATGTTAAAAACGTTATTTTTCGTTGCACAAAATTGTCTTGGAGATAAAATCATTTTTTGTTCGTAAATTTTTCGAAGTGACAAACATTTTTTTTTGAGTTTTTTTTTTTGATTTATAAAAAAAACGTTAGTTGGATTTTTTTCAAAAAATATACTTGTTTTGTATCACGTTACAATATATAATATAAAATTTAATTCAAGTCTCTAGCGTCATTGGTTCATGAGATATTTAGGGTTAACCAAAATTTGTACCTTTTTTTTAAACTACTATGGTAAAAAAAAGCACCCACTCAATTTTTTGAGAGTCCTTTCTGTATTTTTCTGCATTATTATCTGTATAACAAAATTTATTTGAAGTCGATATCTCTACTGGTTCTTAAGCAATGGAAGATGAAAAACGTCGACGTACCTACGGACGTACAAACGTACGTGCACACGCACATATGTACATACATCTCTCTAAAAATCTTTTATTTCGACACTAGGGACCTTGAAACATCGAGAAATGTCAAAATTTTCAATTCGACAAATCGGACCGATTACAATAACTTCCTATGGGAAGTTAAAAATGCTTAATCGTATTTAAAACCGTACATTTATTATTTTCTTCCAAAAAATTTAAAAGCTGAATTTCGGTGAAGAGCTTTATTTATACGCCCTTAACACTCCATACAAAGTACGCTTATTTTGGATGGGAACAAAACATTTTGAGTGGGGTGTGATACACCTTTTTGCAAATTATTCGAAAACTATTGTTTAAATATAAGGTGTTCAAAAAGGATTATAACATTTTTTTCGTACATAGTTGATGGATTTGGAGAAAACGATTCAAAAGGGTGTAGTGTATTATATAATATTAATGAAGTGTTACAGATTTGTGGGACTATTTTCGAAACAAAGGCTTTTTTTAATTTAATTTTTGTGAACTATTTGCAAATTCGAATAAGGCCGCCCATTCACGGCACAAAATAACTGCACAAACAATCCCACTCACAACGTGTCGACCTAAACCAAAAGTCAAAATATCTTATATTTTACAATTGACAAAAAAAAATAAGTAGAATAATTATACCTATGTATACCTACACAATATTGTAAAGATAAAAAATACTTTTTGTAATATATTACATGGTCTACAGTTTTGTGTCTATAATTAAAAATGATGCTCTTGAACTAAGCTTTCAACGTTATTATTACTCCCATTCACTTAATCCGTTAAATCAAATAAGAATACAGTAGACGCTCGATATAGTGAATCTCGGAAGAGTGAACTATCCAGTATAGTGAACACCCAAAATTGTTCATGCACTACTCTAAATAGTGAACAATAAAAACCTCGATATAGTGAACACATATTTTTTCTCAGGTTTGAACAAGAATATTGCAGCTGCATTGCATCTACAGCATGTCGACCGCCTTTGAGCAAATTTTACTGTTCATTCATGCATATCTCACAACTCACACTGTATGACAAAAGAAAGTAGCTTGACTTGACTCAGTTAAACACAAGTTCTTTCTGTGTTCTTACGTTTGTACAACATTGTAATTTTGAAAACAAATTCGACCAAATGCTGAAATGTGTGTAATATTCTAATTTTTGTTTGGATTTTCTGTGCGTGAACACATATCTGGTTAATTTTAGTGCATTGTAATGTTAGAATGGCCCGAAAGCATTTAACATTGCTTGAAAAAACTGAGGTATTAAAGAAGCTGTCAGCAGATAATATAAATTTCTTAACTTTAAAAATAGATGGTAGTGTTGTAACAGGTACTTCGGCAACGTTTTTGGCCAAACAATATGGAACAGCCAGATCCACTGTAAGTTCCATATATAAAAAGAGGGACAGTATAACAGCTACGGCGCCTCAGGCTTATTGTGAAAAAAGAAAAACTTTGAGAACATTCAAACTTCTAGATGTAAAAAAAAGGCTGCATAAATGGTTCTTGGAGCAACGTAGAAAGAATCTGCCTGTGAATGCACTGATATTGAAACATAAAGCTATTTCCATACTGGACAAAATAAATGGTAACAGATATGGTTTTGTTGCAAGCGATGGTTGGCTACAAAAATTTAAAAAAAAAAAGGTATAGAGTTCGATACCTGAAAATATCCGGAGAGAAGCTTTCTTCTCAACCCGAACTGGTCTGCCCTTTTAAACGAGTTCTTGAAGGAAAAATAAAGAGTATGGATCTCAAGCCAGATCAAATATATAACGCTGATAAGTTAGGTTTATATTGGAAGCTTCTTCCTGGAAATACATACGTTTTGTCGGCTGAGAAGACTGTTCCAGGAAGAAAAGCCGAAAAACAAAAGATTATTTTCATGGCTTGCACCAATGCTTCAGGTCGCCATAAAGAAAAACCTCTTGTAATTGGAAGAGCCAAAAATCCTCTCCCATTTAGAAATGTGTGCTTGCTTGTACATTACCGAAACAGACTGGTTTCATAATTTATTTGTTCCAGAAGAGCGAAACTTTCTAAGAAATAATGATTTGCCCTACTTATTTTGGATAACGCCCCTAGTCACCCTCCGGAAAATCACATGGCTGCATAACAATCATCTATATGCAACCAAATGTTACTCCACTTATTCAACCGATGGACCAAAACGTAATCCGGCTTACAAAACTTTTTTATAGAAAAAGCTTGTTATTGTCAATTATTGCAGCTAAAAAATGTAGGTAGTAAAATGATAACATAGATGCAAGAAATATACAAAACGTTAAATTTTCTTATGTTGCTCAAGGATGCGGTGTTCATTTACAATCGGTTTGGGATAACTTAGATGGTGCGGTCATTGCAAAGTGATGGAAAAATATTTTTGAATCCAACGAAAGTTTTGATGAGGAAGATGATATTCCCCTTAGTGTTCTTAGGCAACAGGACATCACAAATATTTCTGAATAGGTGATTAATCTTCTCAATCATTTAAACGAAGGCGTTTAAAATGTTTGTTTATCGATTAAATAAATATAATTATCTTCATACTGAACAAAATTTGCATTTTTGATCAAATTTAACTTTGGAAAGCGTTTCTAGTGAACATGGCTGGTTTTTATTATTTCACTATATCGAACGTCTACTGTAGTATAATTTTCATACTGTTGAGCAAATTATTCACCACACATTAGTTATAATTTTAGACTGGTCTATTCAGTTCATCGAAAGAGACGAATATTTTTATTTAAGTGGAACAATGTTGCAATTAATTTGTGCTCTAAGTGCAACCTTTAATGGTCACATTCGGAAAGCTAGTGGCTACGTAGTCAAAATTCAACTAGCTTTGTGAATGCAAAATTGCACTACAAAGCTAGTCAATCCGGAACTGTCATATTAATGACAAATACAGATATATAAAATAAGAAACATTTGTGTTTTCAGAACTTTAAATAGTTTTTTTTTCTTTTTAAATTCAATAAAACCAAATAGAAGACATAATATTATTGATTTATATTTGTATTTAAATACCGAAAGATTCATTTCATTTTGAATTCTTGTGTCCTTACCGAGCAGCTGATTGTGAAACGTCAAAACCAGTGTGCACTAACTTTGTAGCCGAAAATTTTACACTACGTCGGAGGGGAAATTTCAACTACTTTTGTAGTTGGATTTAGCCAATCAGAATCCCTTGACTACGTAGCCACTAGCTTTCCGAATGCGACCAATCTCATACAATGCCTAAATTTAATGGTTTACAACTTGTGTTTCCATATAAAAATTATGTTCTAGACCTAAGCTTTTCAACGACATATTGTCGGCCTCATAAGCATACCTCGTTACTCACATGTTGCAAATTTCATTAAAAACGACAGTTCAGGATCTTAATATTTGTTTTAATAATTTCGAAATCTTGTAGTAGGATGTATTGTATATGTCAAACTATATACATATGTACATACATACATAATAGAATAACAATTTAGAAAATTGCTTACAAAATTAATTTCAAATATCATTTTTAATGTGGAGTTATGAAGTCTGCTTATGAGGCCGAAGAGTCCCATTTGTGGGTAATACGAGTAGGTTAACTAAAATAAAGCAAAAAATTCATACGTTCACTACTATCAAATGGCTACTACTGCTTAGACTTAAACTTGAACTACAGTACAGTGAACGACTTTTAAAGGCTTCTGCATCATTTTTTTACGACACCTTCCAAAGCAAGAAAAAAAACTTCGAACAATAAACAATTTTGTCTTTGTCAAGACAATCGCCATAATAAACAATTATTAAAATCTTCACAAAAAAATCAACGTCCCAAATGATTTCTTTGTCATATGAGTAAAGTATGCAATATCGAATTAAATGTTTTGATAAGCCAAACGTTTAGTTGCAATAAATAAGAGAAGATTGATCATATCAGCACAATGGGTGAAAATTTGGATGAAGATAAATACAGAAAACTACGTGGGATCATTGGGATGAAGTAAAATTATAAAATGGTGAGTGGTCGTAAAAGATAAAACATTTACATATAGCACTTGATAGAATGGAAATATGAGATGGGCGATGCTTTAAAAAAGGTATAAAGATACATTTTAAAAAAAATATACTATTTGAGGTTGAGTAATTCTTTAAAGTAGCAATTCTTCTAAACCTCGAAATTCTAACTTATAAAAGAAGAAAAATCAAACTGATCGCATTTGAATAAGAACAAAAGAAAAAATAAGACAATTAAGCATTTCTCTGTACTTCGCTTTGGATTGTGAAAATTGTGTTTTGTCCGAAAATGTAAAGTGTACTTTAACATCATTTTTGAACTAGGTTTTAAAACGTACATTTTAAATTTCTTTAAATCGTTATCCTAATTTAACAAATAAAAATTATGAATATATGTAGCTATCTCATCTCAAGACTAGATACTGACTTAAGGGCATACAGCTAGGTTTACGAAATATGTAGATTGAAATTGTGTTTCTCAATAAAATATACATGAACAATAACCAGGAGCTCCGCATTTCCTTTTTGCTGACGATTACCATAATACGAAATGAAATTTTATTAATATTTTAAAGTCAGCTGTTCAGTAAAAAATTAAATTTCACCATGAAAGTTTTTAAATTGTATTTAGAGAGTCAAAGTCGAAGGCAGTCTTCGAAGATCAGTTTAAGTCTTGTGTCTTGTGTCTTGAAACTTTTGAAAGGAAATTGTTTAAATCGAAATGTTATAGGGAAGCTGTGCTAAAAAATCATTGTAAAATGTTTTGTTCGTCAACTGCTATGACAAGAATTAGAAGCTGAAACTTCTTAGAAATCAATGGGCAGGTTCAGACAACAGAAGGGACTTCATTTGCAGTCAACTTCATTCTTTGAACGTAAATTTTGACCAAGGCAACTAGTTAGTTTTTCAAGTGTCATGAATTTAAAATTCAGAACTTTACTTCACAAACCTCTACTTCAAGTTTATAGTACAAAAATTACCAAAATCATTATTTTCTACAAAACACTCCTCAGGCAAGCTACAAGTCCATCATAATTTGTGTTTTGTATTTTAAAGAAATATTACTTATTTCTTTTCCAAATTTACAAGGAACCTTTTTACAGAAAGCATTAAATGAAATTTTGCAGAAAATAAATAAATCATTGAGTAATAAAGTTCAGCTTTTAGTTGAATTAAAAAATATGATCAATTGTCATTTTGACATAAGTTGACTTGACTTGATATTAAGGGAGATTTGTCTTGCCTAACTTTCCAGTCAACTTTCCAATAAAGTTGCCTTAATTGGAAGGCAATTTTTTGGCAGCTGGCCAATCAGATGCAAGAAACTTGCCTTACTTTCAAGTCCCTTATGTCGGCTGAACCTGCCCAATTTAAATCCATAAAAGTATATATTATATTCCTAAAAGTATTAAAACAATTTCCTCTTGTCGAATTTTATAATCTCAGGAAAATAGTATAAAACGAGACGTACATAGAACACGGACATTCAATTCAACTAAACAAAGTCAAATTATTCTTTCTTTAACTAGCTGCAATTGCGAAACTGCAATCCATCCTATTTTTGTTTCATTTAAACTAGAATTGGTAGTTGTTTGCAACTAGGTAGTACATAGTTTTAATTTTGCTGCGTGCAGAAAACGGATTTGCCGTAATATAACAATTCAAAAATCAAATTGGAATTCCGCAAAGTTAGAGTTTATTTCTTGTCAAAACCGTCGAATGAAAGCAAAAACGCAAAAATTAACTCATAAATTGTCGACTAGCTCTAGATTGAGCTCTAGAGTCCACGCATGGCATTTTTCTGCGAGGATTACAACGGTGCACCCTGTATATAAATATGTTTGGACTATTTTAAAAATGTATTTGAAATAAAAAAAAAAAAAAAAAACAAATATATTAAAAAAAAGCTACAGCATTTTGAAAAACCAGAATTCCATTCTTTTTAAATAACGTTGTTTAAGTAAGTAGTTTTTACTTTAAAATTAATATAAAGAATGGGTTATCGCTATAGCATGATTCGCCTAAATAAACCCATCATCCATACGATTTTCTTGTGTGAATTCAACCTTTTCACTCTGGCTATTCACCTTTATACGGGGGCATTAAAATCCTCACCCAAGGCTGATAAAATAAATAATGAACTATAAATACAATTGATCTAATCGTTGCCAAGAAGGTTGCGAGCCATTACAACATTTAACATCTAGGTTCCCAAAATCGAAATCTAAATAGAAAATCGAGCGAAATTGCTTTCAGGGTTCTATCATTCGATCGATTTCATAACTTCGAATACTTTTCGAAATCACTTCAAGTGAAATTAAAGCAGCTGACATTTAACAAATCAGTCAAAACACATTTTTGTATAATAATAATAATTTGTATGTCATGTTTTTAATAAAATAAATATAAAATACAGTGTATCAAAGTAAAACTCGTACAGCATGTTTATGTTTTGTATTTTGCTAATAACTTTTTCTATTGGTAACCAAATTTGTAGCAATCATTTTTATTTTTTTCAACACATCTATGTTATCTGTAAATATTCAATTTAAATAAAAAAAACTAATGCAACAAAGTTTTAGGTTAACATTTATTAAAAAAAATTGAAAATTCACGTCAAAGTTAAACTCGTACAAGTGCATTTAAGTAAACAAAAAAGGCAAAAAAAAGCCGAGTTAATATTTTGTTGGAAGACCCTTACTGTCCTTAACAGCTTTTAACCTGTTTGGCAAAGATCGAACCAATTTTTCACAGTAAGAGGGTGGTATTTTGTTCTATTCCTCCAGCAGCACCTTTTTGAGATAATTTTTATTAGAAATATGATGCAATAACTCCATAAATTATCAATTACGTTAATGTCTGGTGATTGCGGAGGTGTCTCAATCACTTTTGGACAATTGTACAGCAGCCACGAACGCACTTTGTAAGCTTTGTACTTGGGATCGTTATCTTGGTAAAATTGGAAACCGTCTCTTATACCAAGTCTATCGGCACTAGCATGTAAATTCAGTTTAAGAATGTTGAGATACATATGTTGGTCCATTTTGCCATCAACAAAATGCAGGTTTCCAACTCCTGATGCTGCCATACAACCCCAAACCATGACCGACCCACCACCATGCTTAACGGTTGCCCTTAAATTTTTTTCTTTGAGCTCTTAATTGGGCCTACGCCAAATATTGACCTTGCCATCTGAGCCAAAAAGGTTAAATTTGCTCTCATTAGTAAACATGCACATCTTCCAATATGCAAAATCTTTGCAGAGGTTCTCTTTTGCGAAAGCAATTCTTTTTAATTTGTCTACTTTACTAATGAACGGCTTCTTCCTGGCTACACGTCCATTGTAGTTATTTTGTCTAAGTATTAATCGTATAGTTTCTGGACATGCTTTCTTACCAAGATACTTTTCAGCCTCTTCTGCTAGTTTAGAAGCACTAATTTTGGGATTGTCCGTAACTTTTCGAAGTATCCATCGCTCATCCGCATCATTAAAAATGTTCCTACCGTTTATTTTTTTTTTATTGTGGACTGCTCCTTCTTTGAACCGCTTAAGGATGTATTGGACCGTTGAGTGACTGCGTTTCAATAAATGACCAATTTCTCGCATAGTCTTCCCATTCTTAAAATGCATTATTGCAAGATTTCGCACATCTACAGAGGTTTGGCCGTTTTGTCTACCCATTTTTTCAGATTCAAACATTTTATGTTTGAAATTATTCACAGTAATGACAGCATGAATAATAAAACTTAATTTGTTGCTACATCATTACTAAACATGGCTAACTTTAAAAAGAAAACACTGTACGAGTTTAACTTTGAGGTGTTTTTTTCGAATAATTTAGGAAATCTTTGCCTTGTTAAAGGTAAAGGTGGATTTTTTAAAACTTTTTTTAAAAAATCAAAGAGTGACCCTCTTAACTGTAAGACAGTTATATAAATTTTGAAATATAATGGTTCCATATTACTTATTTCTTCGTTTTTCTAAGAACGAATTTTATGTACGAGTTTTATTTTGATACACTGTATGTATTAGGGTTTTTTTTATTTGCACTGTGTTGATGCACATTTGCTGCAGATTTGCGGTTCTTTGCGCCTAGCAGTTTCCAAATATCGGTTGAGAAAGACCGATAAGACTATATCAAAGTATAGTTTCTGATGTGTCTTGAAAGTTCTTGAAAGAACGTTGTTTTTGGTATAGAGAACACATTTGGTGTGTTGAAAAATCGTTTAAAATGCTTTGCCCCTTCCCTCAAATAGAGAGTAAAAGCTGCAACTTTTGACGAATCAAGTGATTTTTTATAAAAAAAACTTAAGGTTTATTTTCTTTAAGTGAAACTATTACTAGTTTTAAACGTTTTCCTCTTGTTAAATTCAAATCACACCAATTTAACCTAGCCGAATTCAAATCACTTGAAAATCCCAAATATCAAAATGTAGAACTCAGAAGTTCAATTCGTTTGAGTTCGAAAAAAATTAAAACGATATCGATAAAAGTGAATTTCAGAACTCCAATTTATATTTTGAATCGATTTCAATTTCATTTCGAGTGAAACCTAGCTGTAAATCTTACTTTAGATAAATTATTTAAAATATAAATGTAAAACAAATAAGTAATTGGTTTTTGAATAAAGATGAATTTTTATTTAAGGGATGTAGTTTTTATTTTTTTTTTTTCAGTAAACAAAAGGAAACAAAAATACAATTTTATAACATTTCATCGACATTACAATATACATACACATTAAAATAAAATATACATATAAATTTCTATTCCAAAATTATTTTATATCAATTTATTGTTATAATAATAACACGAGTAAATAAATTAATTGACATCATGAGAAGTAGAAAAAGTTACTAATTTTTATCAGTAAAACTCCTCTGCTGCTCATGAACTCAATTTAATATTTTCTTTTGCCTTTTTCAAATTCATTTGGTATTTATTGTTTTTGTTTAAACATATAAGTCTCTCTTAATTTGTATTATTGAATTTCCAAAGAATTTTAATTCGTATTTAAGATTCAGATTATCATAAAATACATTATTGTTTCATTCCTTTCAATGTTACTTATTATTGTGTGTTTCCTCTTTTGGTTGTTAGCATTTTAAACAAATTATTATTATCATCGTGCCTATAAACTAATTTTTGTTTTTGATATACCTCCTCACCTCTATATAATTGCTTTATTAACAGACATAAATGTAGGAAATGGAATATGTAGAATACTTTATCATTCATAGTTTTTTTTTTTAAATAGAGGAACTAAACAATTTAGGTATAGAATATTTTTAGTAATTGGGGCGAAAAATTGGTATTTCATATGAATTTTTGTTTTATTATTAAAGTAATGTTAAATATAAATACATATACATTTATCAATATATTTTCTTTATATTATATATGTAAACTTTATTCTTACACGTTTAAGTAAATACAAAACGAAACAAAAATAAAATATTACATTTTTTTCTTCTTACACAAATTCAAAAACCTTCCAAAACTTTATTGTAGATTAATATTATTAATATTTAAATATACGAAAATCAGTTCAAAAAAAATTGTTTAACAAAAAAAAAATCAATTAACAAAAAAAAAGCTAAAACAATAAATTATTATTAATTAATAAACAATAAAAGGAATTCGTTTGCATATTTTTGTTTTCTTCAATGTTTTTTTTTTTCCTATAATACATTATTCGATGATTAATCCCGAGAGCCGACAATAGCCAAAATGTACATGAAGATATTAATGATGTCCAAATAAAGATTAAGAGCTGCAAAGATGTATTCTTCCGGACTGATGGAATATTTATGATCGCCACCCATCATCAGTTGAGTATCGTAGATGAGATAAACCGAAAAGAGAAGCGCACCACATGAAGAATATACCATTGTCAGAACTTTGCCTGGGAAGAATATAGCAACAATTCCGAAGATCAAGAAGATTACCATGGCAACGAGAAGAACACCACCGCACATCGTAAAATCATATTTTGTTTGCAATGCAAAAATAGATAGTGCTAAGCAAACAGCTGCCGTAATTCCAATTGCTATCATAACCTAAACAAAATCGATTAAAGAAAAATTTTATGTTTTGTTAAATAAAAGTTGACCAAAAATAAAACAAAAAAGACGACATCCATTTATAAATATCGTCACCTGATTGCAAGAACTGGATAGCTCGACTTTGAATCGTTTTTATCGCTTCCAAAAAGTTATAATTTTGTATAAACTTGTGATAAACTTCATTTTAAAAAAAATGTTTTCGCTCGTGTTTAAAAGGTTTTTTCTATAATAATCCTCCTTATCAAGACCTTAGACCAAGATCTGGACTTCCCCTTATGTACCTTTCTACCCGAGGTCAGTTAATTCTGATGTTTTTCTACTAAATCGTCACTTTTTTAAATGATTGGCATACACATTAAAAAGGTATTATATACCTTTAATATGCCAGAGACGGAGTGTAAATATTAGAAAATAAAGAAGACGAGGATAGACAGAGCTGCATTCCACATTCGCGTAGTACGGCTAAAGAACGAATATCTGTTCTTCACAAATCGGACGAAATTAAACTCAAGGGTAAACTGATGAGCATTCATAGAAAAGCAAGTAATATTGTTAACTAACTTAAGGGGAGGTGTGAAACTGGCTATTTTACTAGAGTATATTCCATTAAGATAACGGTAAAAAAAGCCTAAGGCAAGAAACTTTGCGAATATGTTCGAATGGGATGTGAGTTTTAGAACGACTATGAAAAGCTAAGAGTACTATTGTCAGCGAAACAATTAATTGGATACAAAGTTGCAGTCAAGAGATTATTAACAATAATTAGAAAAAGTGTCGGAGACAGTACAGAACCCTGGGGAACACCAACATTTATTATGTGGTTTTTAGACTTGAATCTGTAAAAAACGACTTATATTGCACGGTTCGAAAAAAAAATTCGAATCAAACGAAGTACACTGCCGGTCCTAAGGTTAGAAGCAGGCATTTTCGGGAAGTAAAATTGATATTTCTCCCGTTACATGATGGATTAGAAAAAAACAACTATGGTAAGTGAGGGATTATTTTTGTTAACAACAAAATATAAAATTTGGGTAAAGGAGAGATTTAGCTTACGGAGCTTTCATGGCAAATTGTTAATTGAGTCAAGGATATGCGAAAATAAATCGGGTCATTAGATTAGAAGCAGTGAATAAATCAACGTTTTTTTTGTGAAGTGCATACATTTTTCATTCGGAAAAATGGTACAATTTATAAACTAATTGTTCTCATCGAGTGTTAACAGAAATGGGCAACAAAAAATGTTTGACAGTGGAGGAAAGGACAAGAAAAGATGTTTATTGCTCTAAAGGTCTTTAATGCTTTACGATAGCCTGAAAAAAAAATCTAAGTGATCATTGTGTCAGCAATTATTTAAAAAACCATCTTACTCGAAAAATTATAAAAAAAAACACTTCCTCTGCCTTAAGACTTCGCGAAACGCAAAATTTCCCTAGAATAGCGTCAAATTCAGCTTTATCGGCAGTTAAAACTAGGGAAAAGGCTAATGTTAAGGCCAGCTTATCCACTGTTAAATGCACAATACGCCATGCTAAACACTTAAAGCGCCTAAAGCTTGGGAAAAAACCACCACTTTATGACGCAAGGAAGAAGGAACGCTTGTGTTTCGAGAAAGATCACATGAGCTGAGATGTGCAAAATGGAATGACCGCAAATGATTGGCGGAAGGTTATTTTTTTCCAACGAAAAATTTAAGCAAGATGGGCCAGATGGTTATAATTATTATTTCCATCACCTGAGGAGAGAGTAGTTATTTTTAAAACGTCACCATAGCAAAAAAGGAGGCGTTATCGTCTGAAGCTCGATTTTATTGTATGGCGCTGTAGACTTGGTAGCCCAAAATACTAAATGACTAGGAAAACATACAAGGCCTTGCTATAATCAGTATTCCCCATTATTAGCGAGCTCTTTGGGCCAATTTCATGGATTTTTCAGCAGGAAAACGCTCCCATACACAAAGCCCGAGAGGTAAAATCCCTTACTGCCAACCAAAACTTCCACTTGCTGCCTTGGCCACCATATTCCTCGGACCTTAACATAATTGAAAATGTGTGGGGCTAGCTTACAAGTAAGGTACATGAAGGAGGAAAGCAATACGATGACAAGGAAGCGCTAATTCATGGTATCAAGTTGGCCTGGAGTGAGATTTCTTTGGTCTACTTGGAATCTCTTTATAAATCCTTAAAAGATAGAATTTTTGAAGTTATTTTGAAGACTGGTGGTAGCACACATTATTAAAAACCTAATGAAAACTAAAAAACATAACAAAATACAAATACTTGCATTTTATTTCCATTTATTTCATGTGCTTCTAATCTAATGACCTGATTTATTTTCGCATATTCTTGACTCAATTAACAATTTGCCATGAAAGTTCCGTAAGGTACATCTCTCCTATACCCAAATTTTTTATTTTGTTGATAACAAAATAGTCCCTCATTTACCATAGTTATTTTTTTCTAATCCATCATATAACGGGAGAAATATCGATTTTACTTCTCGAAAATGCCTGCTTCTAACCTTATGAGTTTATGACTGGCAGTGTATCACTTCGTCAATACTAAATGTATGCTGTTTTCCAACTACTCGGAGCTTCTAGCATAGGTGTTCAAAAAAATCTAAGACATGCTGCCATGGGACAAAATTTACACCCATGAAACTCAACTACAATTTGGTCTTGCGCTTTACTATCTTCCAATGGAATAATTTAGGTGTCTCAGATGAGAGCAGAAATTTTGCGCATCGAAGCGTTCGCAGGAACTCTATTTACAATCGACCCGCCGAGCAATTTTTGTATGATATGGGGGTGGCAATTTCAATTCAAGTAAAAGTCTTTTAGTGCTTGCTTGAGTAGGAAGTTTAATGAATGAAAAAATAAATAAAATAATAAATTAATTAATTGTTTAATTAGGTACTGAAACACAGCGTCCTAGAGATATATATTGTGCACCTCTATTCGACGGCATTAGGATACAAATTCTGCAGTAAGCCCGCTGTCCAAATAAGTTCCTCTGAGGAATTTAAGTATTTGGTTTTTTTTAAGAGATGGTAGCCCTATCTTCTAATTGGCAGTGTTCCAAATATCTGTTAGTGCTTTCATAAACGTCTGCTTAACTTAGACCTGCATTAGACATGTCTATGAAGTTAGATCTGTGATGGAACACCCATTAGATGAATTGCAGAAGATATGTTCATAAACGTCATAATTAACATCAGTGTCAAGCTTATTGTGCATCCATATTTTGTATGATCGCAAAAAGCGCTGAAGATAAAAGTAGAAGAGGAAAAAATGTAAATTCCGAGTAGGAATGGTGCTAAACTAAATTTCTAGTAGTAGTAGTAGTAAAATGTGTGATTTTATAAAGCAGAAAATTGATTTACATATTTGTTTTAAAAATTCACTAAGTATAGCATTGGCTTTTGCCGTCAGCCAGAAAAAAGGAGTTTAAATTTATATACAAGGACATAAATGTATTCTAATTATAGTTTTAATGTCAAAAAGAAAATTGAATGAAGTATTCGATCATTTTTAAAAAGCTTGGTTGATAATTTGTTTTTTATAGTTCAGCGCCGTGCGGACGAAATTGGACAATGCTGTCCAGTTTTCACCATTGAGAATTAAAATGATATAATCATTTTTGAGTACGTTTTTCCCCCAGAAAGCGCGTCGGATTGTCTGAAGAATAGGGCATCTTCCTAGGAAATGCGTTACATTTTCGGTTTCTTGGAGATTACATAATGTGCACCGAGTGTTGTCGTTTGGGCCGTGTGGTTGGTAATTTAAACGCAACAATTCCCCTCTGGTTTTGAAAATTAAGGCTATTGTACTGATAGGATATCGATCGTCGAAATAATTGTTCACACCCATGTCGTAATTTAATTGTCCATATAGGATTCGGGACTCACTTTGTTGAGCCGACTCTCCAAATTTTGTAAAAAATGATGCTTCAATTTTTCCAAGCAATAGTGGGCATAAAGTTTTCCAATCCTCTATACCTGATTCTAGCAACTGGATGTCATGTTCAAGACCAAGTCGAGTCCACTCTTCAAAGAACTGGGATTTCCTAGAAAGCAGATGTCTAACGATTATGTTAGGTAGCCGATGGTTTGGTAGCTCTATAACTTTAAATATATATTGCAGATGCATCTTCAATGTGAAGATATAGAGTGGTGCCACTCCTGTTTCTAGGTGCAACATATAGGTAGGTGTATTTTCTTGGAGCCAGAACATTTTTTTAATAAAATATTCTAAAAGTTTTTCTACCTCCTCATACTGCTGAAATCCTCATACCCAGCATAGCATAATACCGATCGCATTGCGTCCTCAAATAGTTTAAACTTTGTGCTTGGGGCAATATGCTTCTTGCTTAACACTCCTTTCCAGTTGCAGTTGATAGCTTTTTTTGCTTCGATTAGCCTTGCCTTTAAATGTTTTTGTAGAGATAGTGATGGCGTTATGATTACCCCTAAATATTTATACTCCCTCACCACCTCAATATCTACATTTTCCCATTTCCATTTTTCTTCTCTTGCATATCGTCCTGTTCCGTTGCGAAATATCATTACCTTCGATTTATTGGTATTAACAGTCAGATTCCATAGGTTACAATATGATTGGAGTTTGTTTATCATTATTTGCAACATATTTGGAGTCTCTGCAAATTTCTAAATTTCTATAAAAGAAAAAATTTTACAAACGAAAATTATCGCTTGTACTAACCGTTTTCGTTTTGCTTTTTATTGACTCTAGGCCTAGTTTTAAACACTTCTTAAAGGGTTTAAACCATAAATCCAGATTTAGAGCAAAAAAGAGAAGAATAAGTCATGAATAAAGTCAATTGAAAGTGGTTAAGAAGTTGTAAGTAGAGCCAAAATGTGTATAGCTGAAAGTGATTTGATTGGAACTTATACGAGTATTCTTATAATATGGAGGATTTTTTTCGACATCTTAACTTACTGCCCTTTTGGTTGTAACAATCATCCACAGTTACGAAAAAATCTCATTTTCAATAAATCGCTTAACGCTGCTGCGGAAAAAAACTTGCCAGTGTTTGATATTTTACATCCGTACAACCAATTTTGGTTATATATAAAAATACTCCCCACATTTTCTGTCAGCTCTTAGGCCCATTTTCATCTTCACTCGAAAATGAAATCAATTTGAGGATTTTTTTTTCATAACTTTCGATTTTATTTTTCTAAACTCAACATTAAAATTTTCAAGTTTAGAGTTTTCAAGAAATTAGAAAGTTGATTACTGAACTTTGGATTTTCTATCAGAACTAGCGTTTGTTTCTGTATTTAATAATCTCGAAGAAAGTATTTTTGGGACAGTTTTTCATAATCACCAAAAAGTGAAGACGTAACACAATGAAGAAATGGGAATTCAAAGAATGTAGCACAAAATGCTTATACGTATTGGACTTATTAAATGGGATGACCGCGAAGTTGTTTACTGATTTCAACATTCAAAGTCTACCACTTCGTCCAATTAAAGGTTATTTTCCTAGTGATCAGTATAAAAGGTTTTGTGTTTGTTTTAGTCAAATTTTTTAATAGACAACATTTTGCTTTTCTAAAAGATCACAAGGCTCATTTTTAATTGGGCGGCTAGGTTAAATAAACAAAATTTCTGGACATGTACATAGAAGGTGTTGGACTGTTTCCTCTTCCTCCTCGTCCATGCAGCTTCTACAGAAGTCATTTGTGCAGACCCCAGCCTCAGAGCATGTCTTCCTATGAGGCAGTGTCCTGTTATTACTACAATTGTCTGCTCAGGGATATCAAGCTTTTTGACCGTTTTAAGTCTATGCTTGGCCATATTTGCTTGGTTGCTAGGCAGGTGGTACTCTGTGACCATCTAGCATTTTGTTGATTCTAGAGCATATTGTTTGAGAAGATATTTGCATGTAGCAAGTGGTGTTCCTATGTTATGTTTTTGGCTAACATTAGGCAGAAGTGTTCCGTTTTTGGCGAGCTCATCGGCTTTGCAATTTCCCGGAATGTCTCTGTGACCCGGCACCCAAATGAGGTGAATATTAAACTGTTCCGTCATCTCATTCAGAGATGATTGACAGTCGTGGACTATTAGAGTTTGTGGAGACAGACGCGAGAGATTTAAGAGCGGCTTGGCTGTCCGAGAAGATTCGTATGTCCTTGCAGGATATAACGTTTTCTTTGAGCCAGGATAATGCCTCTTTAATCGCCATTACTTCTGCCTGGAATACACTACATTGATTGGGAAGTCTGTATGATAGACTGAGATTCAGTTGTTCCGAATAGATACCACTTCCAACTCCGTAATCGGTCTTTGAACCGTCTGTATAGAAGTGTACCGCATTGTCTTCCAGGGGATCTCTTCTTCCCAGGAGGATCTTGAAGGGATGGACACATGGAAGCTTTTACCGAATACCATTTTTGGGTGTTATAGTCTAAGCGATCTGGGATAGATCTGAAATCGTCTAGAATAGTAGTATGTCCAGTATTGTTACTGTTCCATTGAGAGATGGCTCTAAGCCTCACACATGAGTTGGCTGCCACCATTTTGGAGAAGATGTCAGGAGGTGTTAGATTTAAAAGCACTTCCAGTGCTGCGGTTGGTGTTGAGCGAAGTGCTCCTGTGACCGCTGGACTTTGATGAGCTTATTTATATTAACCATCTTGTCCAGTGCGGTCCACCATACGACAACTCCATAAATGAGTATCGGTCTGATTACCGAAGTGTATAGCCAGTGGGTTATTTTTGGGGAGAAGCCCCATTTTGATCCTATGGCCTTTTTACAAGTAAAAAGCGCTACAGTAGCCTTTTTTACTCTTTTGCCTTCCAATTTAGTTTTTTGTCTAAAATGAGGCCTAAATATTTAGCTTGGTCGGGCTAATCTGAGAAATTTTGTACCTTCTCGAAAAGAATATTAGTTCTGTTTTATTTGGATTGACGGCCAAGCCACATTGCTTAGCCCATTTTGTTAGCCTATTTAAGGCATTTTGTAGGAGTTCCGAGAGAACTTAGGGGTGTTTCCCAGATACAGATATTGCAACGTCGTCAGCATAGGCAATCACCCTGAAACCCTCTGCTTCCAATGATGTTAGTATGGCGTTCCATGCCACACAGCCTATGTCACAATCGGTCTTATACGCATCGAATTCCCAAATCGTTTTTCAGTCGTCTTGGCGATATCAATTGACCGCATAAAAGTTCAGGTTTAACCGCTTTGCAAATCAGGCCTTAGTTTTTGTGGGGGGAACCATCATGAACATATTACGTGAGCTACAGCTCGATGCAATAAAAAAAAATCTTTTAAAATTGGAGTGACTTCTAAGATAAACAAGACAACCACTTGAACGACGTTGTGTTCCATAATAAATAATACCCTAATATATTTAAAAACATTTAATTTCTTCATTTTATTCATATTTTTTTAAAAAGAAACTTGTATTTGGGTCAAGGGAATACAAATTTATAAAAAAGGATTCTTTAAATCTGTCAAACATTTCCAAGGGAATATTTAAAACACTTCAAACAGATCAATTTTTCAAATTCTAACTCCTGAGTTAAAAAGCTACTTAATTGAAGAACAACTTCTTCTTCAACTTTACTTTCACCTTAAAGTTTGATATCAACTCTCGAGTTGACCAACTGAGGAGTTTGAGTCAATTTAAAAAAGAAAAAACGTCTCTCAATAAATTTAAAGTAAGTCAAAATTCGGATCAACCGTTCTGATTACCCCTTAAATCGATAAGTGATATTTACGACTTTGGCATAGCTTTAAAGCTTTTGATTTAAAAAAAAAATTAAACAATATCATTTTATACACTTCGATAAAATCGATGGCTTCTTCTGTAAAGACATAATGGAAGAGAATCGGTTCATTTTCACTTGACTTTTTTAATTCCATAATTATAAAATTTGTAAATCCTTTAGGCTTCCAGACTTTGCTAGCGTTTTTCAGGCTGAACTGCTGGCAATAAGGGAGGCATGTAAGATACTTAAACAAAGCCCAAACCAAAACCGAAATGCGGCTATCTTCACAGACAGTCAGGCAGCTGTCCAAGCCATTAACTCGGCCACATCCTCATCTGAATTGGTCCAGCAATGTCGCGATGAGCTTGCGAGCCTGAATATTAACCTCGGTGTCACCCTGATCTGGGTTCCGGGCCATAGTGGTATCGTGGGAAATGAACGGGCTGACGAGCTAGCCAGGCAAGGATCGGCCCTTCATAGCTCACTTGCGGAAATGATTAACATTCCTCTTGGTGCTATGAAGGGTAAAATCTTTTCTATCTACCAAACTGAATCAAACCGAAGGCAGAGCAATTTACCCAACTGCATTATATCTAGGAAGATATGGCCCACCTATATAAAACCCGTACAAACGATCTTGTATGCAGGCCAAGGCAAGACATAGCCAGGATTGTTGCGGTTTGTACCGGACATTGACCTATAGGAGTTCATGCAGAGAAGTTGGGTATCTCTTACAACATCTTTTGCCGTTGTTGTAGTGACCAAAGAGAAAGTGAAACGATAATCCATTTCCTCTGCAAATGGCCTGCTTTGGCAAACACTAGAATTTTCACGAACTTGATGAGCTATCTGAGACAAAGATTAGAGACCTAATCTTTTTTCTCAATGCGACAAAATGGCTCTAACATAATCGCTATGAAGCTTCTCTATAAATCTTTCCCTTTCTATCACAGGTCAAACGAGTTTTGGTATCAAAACGGCGCACTACAGCGCTAATTGGATCTCAGGCTAGGTTGCCTTGAGATCGTCATTTTTACCACAACCTACCATAAAATTTGTAAAGATTAAAGAATAATAAAAGTTTCCTTGAAGTCAAGCCCTTCTCAAGACTATTTTTCTATCTATAAAATTATATGAAACAAAATTCCGTTGTTGCCTTGCAGTCAGGTGAAATCAAAATAAATTGTAATTTAGAAAAAAAAAAAAAAAAAAACAACAACTTACCCCATCGGACTTGTATCGACCAGATGTAACTCCCATAAGAAATGACTCAGCTAACGTGAATAATCCCAGGAAAATGAAGTTCGTTGGTGTTTGTCGTCGTACTCCCTCACAACAAGCCATACAAATCATTGTAATAAAAAGCATAGCCAAAGCAACCCAAAATAGCCAACTGTTCCTGTATGCCCATTGTTTAGTTGGTTCGTGGTATACAAACAATGCAACAAATCCAAATGTAACTGTAAGTTGTCCCTTTAAGAAAAAAAAGCACAATTAATTACAACCTCCTCTTTTTTCATTTCTTAATTTTTAAAACTTACCATCAATATAAGGTACACCTTACGTATGAATCCCTTTCGAATACTCTGATCATCGAATGAGAAATTCTTGACATCTTGTTCGGGATCGGCTCCAAAGCCGCCATAGCCACCACCTGCAGGAGGTGGTTGAATAAAACCAGGTTGTGGTGCATAACCACCCGCTGGGGGTTGCGGATAATATCCACCTTGTGGTGGATATCCTCCCTGTGGTGGATATCCCCCCTGTGGTGGATATCCCCCCTGTGGAGGATATCCGCCTTGTGGTGGATAACCACCCTGTGGTGGATAGCCTCCTTGGGGTGGATATCCACCCTGACCGCCTCCATAATACTGTTGGTTGTTTGGATCTGCAGAATCCGAATCAAAAGATTGATACATTATTTTAAAATTATCGTTTTTTCTCTCTCTCTACGAAAATTCTCTAACTAAAACTTATAAAGTTATAAGTATCACTCGTTGATTGTTAATTTTGCAAATAATACAAAACACGCATTCAAAAATTAATCACTCAGTATCAGCACAGAGCACAGACAAAAACTAAATCAAACTAAAAATTAAGCTTCAAAAAATTATATTCCTAAGTCTACTTTGGAGTTTATTTTTGTATAAATTTTTGTTATCAAAAATTTAATGTTGTCGTTATTTAGTTTGACAGTAGCAACAAAATAAAAGACTAGATAAGCCAAATGGCAAATGAAAAGCTTTTTAAACTGTGCTCTTTCTACCTTATATATTGATTTCACTAAGTGTTATATGTACATATATGTATTGTGATTAACGTAATGATAATGACACATTTTTGTGGTTGTTTTAATGGAAAAAAAATATATTTATAACTATGAATCATTTAATTGATAAATAAAGCCAATATTTTAAAATAATGTATATTTACCTATGTGATTAGCCAATGAGCTTTTATATATTTACATCTGTATATTTTTAAAGCTTTTAAATTAAGTGTTTTTAAATTTAAAATAAAAAATCAAATTTTGATTAGAACTGAGAGCTTTTGACTTATCAGTCAATGTTATCATTATCAACAAATTAAAACTCACACATTAAGGCGATACATACGATTGGGGATTTTTCCCCGGTATAGGAGAAAAGAGATTAAGTTTCTTTTTAAAAGTTTTGTATATGGGGAACAAGTTTTAAAGTCGTATGCTAACGCTTAGACAGTCACAAGACACTTCAAATGAATTATACAGTTGCGGTTAAAAAAATAGCACTGAAGTGTAACACGAAATAGTTTCAACGATTAAAATATTTCTAGGAGAAATGTTCATAACAGATTTTGTTGTTGAAAAGTGCCAGAAGGCATAAGTTAGAAAAATCCAAACTAAACTTCAAATGCAAAACAAAAATTATCAAACCAAACGGACGTAGCATAGCGTCTTTTAAGAACATCGAGATTTGTTTGTTCTTGGATTGACGGCACTGTTTTCCAATATTTTTTTTATTTTATAAAATCTCCAATTTTTCATTGTCGTCATGGAGAGGTTAACAGTTCAACAATTCGTAGCAATAGTGAAAAAACACTAACAAGTGCGGAATGTGTGTCGTTGAAATGTTGAAACGGTGCTCCTTCGCGAGAGACCTCGTTTCTAGTTTGTTAGATAAATTCGGCTCAGTTTCGAACGTGAAAGCCTCCCATCAGAGAAACATTCGATCGCTGTTTATCAAGCATCATTTGCATCCATAAAGATTCAATTGACGAAAGAATTGAAGCCAACAGATTATGACAAGGGCTGCGTGCGAAAGTGGCCACCAATTTCGAATTATTACTTGCAGATATGCAAGAGTAGACATTCACCCTTATTATAACAGGCGTTTTACTTAAACGACATTTGTCACTTTTTGTGGCGAGTCATTTTCTTGGCGTTTTAGTCAATATTGCGTTACTTAAATGCTATTATTTTCAATCCACACACATTCCACATAAACAGCTGCCTATGACAAATTGATAAACACAAGAACAGATTTAAATTTTTGAATTCAAATAAAATTTCGTTTAAAGCAAAATAAAAGGACACAAATGAATAGCATTGGACTGTTTATTTTGTTGAATAACACTGCTGACCCTGACGTGAGCAATGTGCAGGAGAGGGTGGACGAATGTAAGAAATTAAATTTAATGAGAGAAAGGCGAAGAATAAAATCGAATCATCGAATCATCGATCGATCAGATCCTTTGGATTTACCAGATTGGAAGTAAGTACCTAAACATGATGTACTCACATCAAAGTATAATTTCTTGGGCAAATCATTCTATTTAGTTGATTTCCAGATTCGCAATGTACTTTAGGTTGAATAAGACGCCTTTGTTTATGTATTGAATGAACTGCAAGATAAGGTACCGAAAAGACAAAGCATGTTATCGGTGTCACTAATTTTAAAGCTTGCAGCTGTATTGAGATTCTTTGCTGAAGGCAGATACTAAAAGGCAATGACTTCAATTTGGGCATTGCAGAACCAACGATGAGCATCATCCTTAAAGAGATGCTTGAAATTATGGAATTGCACTTTTGCCTTTGTTGAATAAATGCTCACTATTCGGACCAAGAAAAAAGGGAAGCAAAGGCATTTATTTATGAAAAGGCTTGGAGTAATTGGATGCGTAGAGTTCAAACATAAAAAAAAAACAAGAACAACATCCAAACATCGTTACTACAACAAGAATAGCTTGAATAAAGGCTATCCCTTAGAACAATTTCTAATAACACCATTCGGATCCGCCCAAGAAGGAAACAGTCAATGAAGTTTTACTACTTGGCATCAAACCATACCTTTTGCCACTTCTTTACCGTTCTAACCAGTGGCCCCAAGGAATTGAGGGTACATAGCAACGGATTCCCAATTGTTTTTTTTTTTTTTTTTGTTCTGTTTGGGGGGTGCCACTCCTAAAGTTTGTTGCCAATGAAGGATTTAATTCCATTAATTCTGTGAGCCTTTTCATTTCACCTGGATTCGTAACTTTCACCCTTTAGTAAAAATAAAATGTATAACACTAAAACAAACAGTAAAACATTAGAAAAACTTGCATTTTTATTTAATTTTTCAAAAGGCGTTTGAATATTTTCCGTCGACAGAAAGTGGCGTTTTATTCGTCATAAAAGGAAACTAAAACGACAGCTACAATAGCGATGAGAGTGACATTTGTCGATCAAAAATTTGGATTCCACTAACCGCCAAATGTCAAGTAGCCAAACGCTAAGTAAAACGCTACTATAACGCCCTTCGCAATACCAATTTTTTTGTGTGACAATTGTCATTCAAATAAAACGTCTACTATAATAAGGGTGATTAGCTTGACATTATTTTGCATCGTTAAATTGGAGACGTTGATGTTATTGCGTTTTAGAATGGGGGCCTCTGCTGGAAAAATCTTTATAAAGCTCTGGGGAAATTATTTAGTATAATAATAATAATATAGTAATAAAGGACATCTTTATAATTAAATATTGAAGGATTAGATGTTTCCTGAGGAGAATCCGTTGAAATGGGCTTTTCAACAGGACAATGACCTCAACAATATCTGTTTCTGGATAACAAAGTTGATATCAATGAATGACATGCACTATTTCCAGATTTGAACCCGATTGAAATTCTTTGGGCTGACATTATGACGAAAGTTTCTGTAGTCATTTTAAAATGGTGCATTTTTATTTTGTGTGATGTGATTTGATTTGATAACAGTCCTATTTTTTGAGTAGAAACATTTTTAAAATGCCTAGGAAATTTATTATTTCTGAAAAAATGGACTGAATTTGAAATCTAAAGGCTCAAAAGCTCATTCATTTAATAGGAGACAGAATTATTCCAAGTACGAAATCAGTTCTTTTATTTCATGATGTTGATGAGGATGACGTTGTGCTCTTAGGTCTCGCTTCGAAAGGTTTAGTACCCGTGGCGTGATGGTAAGTGCGTTGTCATGCTAGAGGTCTTGGGTTCAATCCCTGCCTGTGCCATCTAAAGTTTTTTTTTTTCACGGGTACTGCCTCTTGCGAGGAATTGACAAATCCTCCAAGAGTAACTCTTGTCACGAAAAGTGCTTTCTCAAATTAGCCGTTCGGATTCGGCTTTAAAAAAAAAAAAAAAACTGTAGGTGCCCTCTATCGCTGGCATCATAACTCGCACACAGGGATGGTTGAGAGTTGTAATTCACTAGGCCCTAGTTCTCAATGGACTATTGCGCCACATAATTTATTTATTTTGGGAAAATTTAAAGACATTTTTCAGTTAACTTCTATTATTTTTAGCAAATTTAATTTTCAGAAAAGGGGAGGGCAGGATAAATTTATGCCAAGAGACAGAAAGAGTACTTTCAGGAAGATGACCAGGAACATGTCTACGTTTCACGTTATAAAATGGGATGCCATAAGAATGGAAATGTTCCACTGCTAAAGTTGCAGCACCAAATCGTTTTCGATTACCAATTCGTTTAGAGTGGGGTCAAAAGTTTCTTTTTTAATTAAAAAATTAATCATAGATCATCAGTTTTTAATTTTTGTTCTTTTATTTTTTGAGGTAGGTACTTATAAAGCAACCTAATTGAATTTCATTTTTAAAATAATCACTAGACTATTTTAACTCGAAGAGCTTTTCCACTTTATTTCAATAAACGAAATCAAACCTCTGTGCACATGATTAGGATACTGGTTGCACGATTTCGTCAACTTTCCTCGGTTTGGAAGACCTGACACTGCCCGCACTAAAGAGAATAACTTGCAAGCGTTATGCAAAGTCCAGAAACATCGAAACCAAGGGGATCGGGTCAACTCATTTGCAGCTGTTGCGGAACTAAATTGCAGCTGTTTCCATACGAAATCTTATTTGAGCAGGAGATCCTATAGATCTGATTGATGGATAAAGTAAACCTACTTGAGATGTCCTACGAAGTGGGAACATGAAGCTGATGATCATTTGAGGAACATTATATTCAATGTTTATCCCAACAAAATTTTTAAAAAATTCTTACTTTGTGATTATGAAATACACAAGTTATTTACACTTTAAATGTTGGCCATTTGTGAGCAACTCTTAGAAATAACACGGTCAGGAATCTGTACTTTAAAAATTGCGTACATTGCGCTGTCTTGTTGAAAATAAAAGTCAAGTCCAATCACAACGCCCGGTGGTGCTTGTGCTCGACAGGCTTTAGTTTTTTTATTAACTGAACATTAAAAGCCTTAAGACCCAAGTTTTCGTGCAAAATACGTTTGTGGAATGCTTAGTTACGATAAAATCGATAACACTAGATGCTACAGCAGCAATATTTTTAGTAGTTGTCAAATGTCGACTGCAGCTCAAATAGCGAGCTATTCAAAACAAAACCTCTAATTGGAAAACCCTTTTATTCTGCTTTCAGTAAAGACCTAAAATGTCTCTTCCGAACAAATGCGAATTTTATATTATTTTGAAATCCAACGCAGGTTCTCTCCGACCTCCTTGGTAGGAAATATTTCATAGTTCCACCTGTAGACCATAGATGTCTCTTTAGCCAAAAATTGATTCTTGTTATTTTGTATAGATTATTTCATTAAATTACTTAAAACCATCAAAACAGTAAATAGTGGATACCTAATCATCAATTATGCCCAATAGCACTAAAATATACATAAAAATATTAATAATATCCAAATAAATACTAAGTGCAGCAAATATATAATCTTCGGGACTTATGACATTCTTGCGATCCCCGCCCACCATCAATTGAGTATCATAAATTAAATAAAACGAAAACAATGCCACACCAATCGAAGCTTGAATATAAATTAGAGTATGCGAGGGAAAGAACATAACAACAATTCCAAAAATTATAAATAGTACTCCAGCTATCAGAAGGACACCACCACAAGTGGTAAAATCGATTTTCGTTTGAATTGCAAATATTGTTAGGACAAGGACGACAATTGTTGTCAAACCAATTGCCATTAAAATCTGAAAAAAGTAACCAAAAGATATACGATATTAGAAGAAGATGGGTGTGTCAAAAAGTGTTTGTATAACTTGTTCATAACTTACCACACCCGAAGGGAATCTCATGGTCACCATACTCAATAGAAATGCCTCGGCAATTGTAAATACTCCCAGAAGCAAATAATTGTATGGAGTTGTTCTTCTTAAATCCCCACAACAAGCCATGGCACACATTGAAGTGAAAAGTATCACAATGGCAACTATAAACATCCAACTTGAGTTTTGCAAAATCCACTCTTGAGCTGGCTCATAATTCATAACAAATGCCATTGCTCCAAATGTCAACATCAATTGAAACTTTAAAAAACAATAAAATGTTATGGCAATCATAAGGAATAGCGATGGTACTTGGATTTGGTTCTTGAAATTCTTCTTTGCTCACCATAACAATCATGTAAACCTTTCGAATGAAGCCTCTACGAATTCTTTCTTCACTGAAGGCATTCTTGGCCAATATTCTTTGTGCTTCACGATCGTAATCATCTGAGGAGATGGGGATTTGAATGAATTATTATTTATTTAGAGCTTTGTGTACATACAAGTCCCTGGGACCTACATATGTTTCAATATTTTAATAACATTGAAAAAACATGGATTTGGTATACGAGTGTAGATATGCACCTTAGCACACAATATAAAGGATCATAAAGTTGGGTTTTCATGACTATGAATGAAGCAGAGGCTAAGAATGCGGTTTCAGTGGACTAGAACTAAAGGGTGTCCCAAAATTAACGCAAGATTTGAATTTGCCGCCATTTGTGCAGTGAAGTGTTGGCAACCCTAAAAAAAAAGCAATTTGACAGCTAACAGTATAGGGTTATTAAAAATGGAGCGTTACACGATAGAACAACGTGTCTTCATTATTAAAGAATATTTCAAAAATAGTGAAAGCTTGGCGGCTGCAGTTCGAAAATTTCATACAAAATATGGTCGGAATAGTGTTTTAACTTCGTCAACTGTGAAGAGATTAATTGAAAAATTCATGGAGACTGGATCCGTTGGAGACGCCAAACACACTGGTCGTCCAAAAACAAGCCGTTCAAATGTGAATGTCGAAGCAGTGCGTGAGAGTGTTGCTGACAATCCAGGAACCTCAATTCGAGGTTGTGGACAAGAATTGCAAATTTCAAGAACCTCTCTACAGCGTATACTCACCAAAGATCTGTGTCTTCATACTTACAAAATTCAATTAACACAACAATTGAAGCCTAATGACCATGGACAGAGAAGAGAGTTCGTTGAATGGATTATTGAACATCAACAAATGGACCCTGATTTTTCGAGCAAAATCATCCTAAGCACATTTTCATCTTGATGGCTTTGTCAATCGCCAAAATTGCCGCATTTGATTGTCGAAAAACAAATGCATCCACAACGCGTGACTGTATGGTGTGGATTTTGGGCTGGAGGCATAATTGGGCCATATTTTTTTGAAAATGATGCTGGTCAAGCAGTGACTGTTACTGGTGCTCGATATCGCGACATGATTACACAGTTCTTTCTGCCAAAATTGGATGATATTGATGTGTCCAATATGTGGTTTCAACAAGACGGTGCCACATGTCATACAGCCCGTGAAACAATTCAATTACTGCATGAGACATTTCCAGGTCGTGTACTCTCTCGTTTCGGTGATCAAAATTGGAATCCTAGATCGTGTGATTTAACACCATTAGACTTCTTTTTATGGGGTTATTTGAAATCACAAGTCTATGTCAACAAGCCCACAACCACCCGTGCATTAAAGGAGGAGATTCAACGCTGCATCAACGAAATTCAGCCACATTTATGCAGAATGGTCATGGAAAATTTCAACAAAAGAGTGCGCATGTGCATGCAAAGCCGTGGAGGCCATTTGTCCGATGTGTTATTCCATACATAACCCTATCCTATGTACTTTACGAGTCAATAAAAATATAACTATCAAAAGACTAAAAACGGCGTTTTCTATTTAATTCAAATCTTGCGTTAATTTTGGGACACCCTTTAGATACACAGATTACACAGTATTTATTTAAGTAATTATTGAACACCTGTTTCAAAAATGTAGCACTTTAAAAAAGCACTTCTTCTAAGTTGAAAATGATTTATGGTCTTAATAATTATATTAGAAGTATTTAGATAAAAACCTCTTAAACCTCAAATTTAAACAATTTTAAATAACAAAAACAAAACACTAGACGAGCGTGACTAATAAAAACAAATACATGTGATTATATTAATTAGAAAAAGCGATAAACTTTGCTTGATTAGAACCAAAAGTATTTTTAATTTCATTCAATTTTTATCTGTATTTTGTCAATTTTTGAAAATTGAAAGTGACTCATAAAATAGAAAAAGATAGAATGAAATTCTGAGGCTAGTTTTATTAACCATTCCTTAACCTACTATGTCATTTAAGTTATAAAGCATAAAACAAATGAAACGTTACACAAGAGCCTAAACATTCCAGTGTGGAGATGAAGATTCAACTTTAGTCTCGTTAGAAAGCGTAGCTTTGACATGTGGAGCGTACCGACATCGAAACTCTAGTCCGAGAAAAAGTAATAGTACTCCCTAATGGTTTACGCTAGGATAATGACAGCAAGGTTTAAGTCCAGAATTCGCAAACTCACCATCATCCAGTGTTACGCTCCGACGAATGATGCAGCAAAAGAAAACAAAAGCTCATTCTACGCTCAACTGAACTCGGTCTACAGCAGAGTTCCAAAGGGTGACATAACTATCATCATGGGGGACCTCAATGCCAAAGTTGGCTCGGATAACACAGGCCTTAAGCGAGTTATGGGTAGACACGGCATAGGTCAACGAAATGACAATGGTGATATGCTTGTCGACTTTTGTAATGCCCGTCAGGTGGTGGTAGGTGGAACGCTTTTTCCACATAAGACAAAGCTACAAAGTTACCTGGGTATCCCCTGATGGTCGAACAGAAAACTAAATCGACCATTTTATAATACAACAACGATGGAGGAAATCACTTTGCGATGTGAGGAACGAGAGACGTGCAGATGCAGGAAGCGACCATCATCTGCTATTAGCGACAATTCGACTGCGAACAGCTGCTATCCGGAGACGTACAGACACGGCAACCAGACAAAAATTTAATACAGTCGCTTTTAGTGACCCAAATACTTGTCGTGATTTTGAAAACACTCTTAACGAAAAGGCGTCAAATGAGGGGTTAAACGAAAATGTTCCCATTGAGACGTTGTGGGGCACGGTAAAAAGAGTTTTTATTGAAGCTGGATCTGAAACGGTACCGAGGCAATCTAGAGATAAGGATTTGTGGATATCCCAAGACACCTGGGACAAAATTACACACCGCAGAGCACTCAAAATAAATATAAATAATGAAACTGATGCTCATCGGAAAACGCTTTTGCGAAGTGAGTATAGAACAGCCCAAAAGGTAGTACAGAGGTGTATGAGACGAAATAGCAGGGCCAGATTAGACAAATTGGCAGAAAGCGCTGAGGAAGCTGCAAGAAGTGGTAACGCGAGGATGCTGTACAAAATCACTAAAGATCTTGTAGGCCAACAAAATATTGCCAACCATCCTGTTCGTGACACGAACAATAGTCTTTTAGTGTCAATGGAAGATCAATTGCGGAGATGGAAGGAGCATTTCTGTACATTGCTGAACGATGACCAGAATGCAAATGCAAACGCTAATGCAAATCATCAACTGCCGGTCATACGTAGATCTACCAGAAGCATTAATATTGACCACCCGACATGCACGGAAATAAGAACCGCTATACATCTTTTAAAGAACAACAAAGCAGCTGGGCTGGATGGCATACCTGCCGAATTCCTCAAAGCAGACCCCGACTTGGCTGCCGGTATCTTGCTGCCACTTGTTAAGTCTGTTTGGGAAAACGAAAACTTTCCCAGGGAATAGAAGGACGGGGTAATCGTCAAGCTACCAAAACAAGGTGATCTTAAGAACTGCAATAACTGGCGTGGAATCACCATTCTGTCCGTATTTTCAAAGTTAATGGCAACCATCATTCTCGAGAGGATATAATCTAAGATCGAGTCTACGCTCAAGAGGCATCAAGTGGGATTTCGCAGTGGTCGGTCATGTGTCGACCACATTAACACCTTGCGAATTATTCTTGAACAATCGTCGGAGTACCAATCGCCGCTTTACCTCATGTTCGTCGATTTTGAAAAGGCTTTCGATCGCGTTAGTCGTGATGTTATCTGAAGATCGTTTGTTGCTAGAGGCATTCCTGATAAAATTGTTGCTATAATAAAAGTCTTACAACAACGCAAGGTGTTTCGTTTTGCACAATGGACAGCTTTCCAACGCATTTGAAGTGCGACAGGGAGTGAGGCAGGGTGATGTATTGTCACCGATTATGTTCTTGCTTGTTATTGATGATGTTATGACTGCTACGGTGGGTGAACACGAGAGACTGGGTATCCAATGGCGCCTGAAGGAAACATTAAGCCAACTGGATGGTTAATTGCGATTAGTTAGATATTTTCCTGTAAAGATGTGATTTATTTTAGCTTTGAAATACATTTTTTCTCTTCGGCAAAATAACACATTGAAAATGACTATACGGGTCAAAAATAATCTCTTAAAAAATGCTTCAAAAACATGCCTTTCTTTGAATCATTCCAAATAATAACAAAGATCTTCTGAAAAAAAATATGATGTCAAACAAAATTTCGAAGACAAATAATAAGTTATTCTGTATAAAAATCGACATGAATGAATAAATTCTTTATTGACCAATTGTCTACACAAAAACGTCTTTGTTTATTTTCGTCTGCAGTGGAACTTCGTATGTTTATCATATCACTCATTGCCCCGATTGCGCATACCTACATTTGATATCATTTTCAATTACGTTATATTAAAAAAAAATTAGGAAATGTTTTCTTTGTGATAGCTACTAAGACTAACTTGGTTATAAATAAAAGCATCCAAAATATTTACTAAAAGTTACATCTAGCTGATGAAGTTGATGAATTTTATTAACGAGTTTTCTATTGTTATCTTTATTGATTTCATTGTACCTTCATCAACTCTTTCATATCCACGTGTAACAAGAACATTTGGAAATTCTAAAATATAAACATATTATTCAAAAACATATGAAAATTATAAAATAAACTTAGTTTATTTTAATGCGTATATTATAAATTTCAAACCAAAAATACATAAAACAATATTTTTCCAAAAAACCTTGAATAGAAACTTCACACCTCATAAAAATAAATAAACCTTCTCGTCATATGAATGAATCACACTTTCGCTTTTAAAAACAAAAAACATGTGGTTTGTTATAATTTAGACCTAATTTCAACGAATTTTAATGTTTATTTTTTTGAGTGTTCAATCTGTTCAAACTTTAAATATTTAATACTATTGATATTGAGTCATATGTACATACATACGTCAAAAGAAGATTTATGTATTTGATCTCTTAAGCTCACTTAAACTGATAAGCTTAAGACGAAATCTAGAAGCTTGTTTTCTTCTTTTTTTTTGTTGTGATGGTATGAAAAATAAGAGTGAAATATAAACTAATTTTTCCATTAGCTTTGTAGAGATAATAATTAGTTAATCAAAGTTAATTGCACAAATAAAAAATGTACAATTATATACGAATTTCATCACAAGAAGAAAGAACAGAGATTTTTTATCATATCAGCATCGATCACTAAGTGTGAAAAAGTAAATCTTGAGCGGGAAAGTAGGAAGTAATATGAAATCCTAGGCAAAGTCTATTTGCAGCGTAAATTGGAACATTACGTTTATTTAGTAATTTTTGGCGAAAAGTCAAAGTGTTTATTTATGTCTCAACAATTGGGCATATGTAAAGGGTGATTTTTCAAAAGCTATAGGAAAGCTTTTCAAAAAAAAAAACATACAATTCAGAAAAATGCATGAAATCTTTATTTGAATCGATAGTACGGTCCATATAATTTAATGTTTGAAGATTATTTCATGCAAATGTTGACCTTGACTGCGCCTCAAATGGTCTATCCGCTTAGTCTAATTTTGGCATACTCTTTCCAACATTTCGGCCGGTATCTCACGAATAAATGCTTCAATGTTGTCTTCTAATGCGTCAATTGAAGGGCTTGTCTGTATAGATATTAGCTTGAACATAGCCCCACAAAAAGTAGTCTAAGGGCGTTAAATCGATGAATCTAGGCGGCCAATTGACCGGTCCCGAACGTGAAATAAAATGTTCACCGAACTCGCCTCTCAATAAGACCATTATTGCGCGTGATGTGTGGCATGTGGCACCGTCTTGTTGAAACCACATGTCATGCAAGTCAAGCTCTTGCATTTTGGACAAAAAAAAAAGTTGGATATCATCTTACGGTAGCGCTCACCATTCACAGTTACGTTACGATTCGCATCATCTTTGAAGAAGTACGGTCCAATGATGCCACCAGCCCATAAACCTCACGAAACTGTGACTTTTTCTGGATGCATTGGTAGCTCTTGCAATGCTTCTGGCTGATATTCACTTCAAAATCGACAATTCTGCTTATTTACGTATCCATTGAGACAAAAATGAGCTTCGTCGCTGAACACAATTTTTCGCGCGATGAACTTTCTTAACAGAGCACGCATTTTCATAATAAAATTCAATAATTTACAAGCGTTGTTCGTTTGTTAGACGATTCATGGTTAAATTAAAGACCAAACTGAAAATGTTTGACAGTGAAACAAAACACGAAACGTGCGTCAGCTGTTAAAACCAGTGTTGCAAAAAAAATAGCTAAAAAATCACCCTTTATAAGGATTGACTAATAGAAATTTTCGGAATGACTTTTATGTACGTCGAAGTGTTACAAATATGAAAAGTAATAAATCGACGTCCTTCTAGGACTCAGACGATTTTTAATTAAACAACAAAAGTTTAAATCATAACTCCAAGTGTTTGTAGAACCAATTTCGAGTGTCTAAGGAGAAGTCTACTCTATTATTAACTCTTTTGCTTTGTTTTCGATGGAACACTTAAGAGACAAAAGTATCACATCCGTAATACCGTGGATCTCAAAAAGAAATGTATAGAGTTAGATGAGATTCGATTTTGTTGGGTCTTTCGCATACGGTCAAACCATAATCACATTAATTTGTCCAATTTTTTGTTGATTCACAAAATATAGTAGACATAAGAAGCTCAAAAATGATTAACATGTACACATTTTTCCTCTCAAAAACTTTATTTAACAGTTTTGATAAATATGAAAATAATTTTCAAAGAAATTTCCTTTTCAAAGATTCGAATTGAATGAAGAAATCAAATGGCTTAGAAGCTTAAAGGGTTAAAATAGTGTGAGGATATCTTAAGTAATTATTTTAAACCGTTCAGCAAAATATAGAAATTAGAACTAGATTCAGTATGCTATTCTCTTTATACTGATCATGTTTTTATTGAAAGGAAGAGTTTATTGCAGAACAGTGTTATCTATCGTTTGTATCTACACTAATTCAGTACGTAGATCTTTAGATTATAATAGCAAATTCATGCAACACAGTTTTGCATCGTATTCTTATTGAAAATTAAATTGCAACTGAACATCGAAATGCGGTTAGTGACCTCTGAGTCAAAAGTTTAAACAAAACAGAAAGAGATCAAAAATTATACACAAACGTCATAATATGTTCGAATTAAAATTAATGAGTCAATCTACAGGTAGTGGGAACCTTCATGAGCACACTTTATGAATCGTCATCATTGATATATGTATGTACAATGTACATATGTACATACATATTTATTTAATTTTTAAGATCGGTAAATTAGAATGAAACAGAGAGTATTCTTTTTATAGCTCTACATTGCAAAGAAGAAGGAAGATTTTCGATGACTGTTGATTTTCAAGGGACGTTCGTCAGTTGGTTTTGTGGGTTTTTGTATGTTTAAGTTTAGCTGTTTTGAGTTAAATAATTAGTTCCTATATAGTGCAACCAATACCCTGACTTAAAACAATTGTTTGTTTAAAATTAGCCCTGATTATAAATTTCTAGGCCTACGGTGTAAGGACTTAAAACAAAACTTTAATTTACAATTTGTTTATGTAAAATTTGAGCTCAATGTTCTTCTCAAATTGTCCAAATGACAAAAAGCTCATAATGAATGTCATAGGGCCAAAAATAATTTTACAATAATCATTTTGAAATTTAAAAAATCGATTCTTTTAAAAAAAAATTCTTTCATTTCATTGTAAAAAAGGAAGGTATGATGATATTGACAATAAACATTGACAGCCAAATTGTCACCAGGGCTACAGTTGCAGCACCAAATCCACAATTGCACATTTGCGGCCCTATGTCCTCGATAACTAAAAAAATTTAAACGATTGTTTAATTTTCGAACATTTGCATAGACCTTCTTCCACTTGACTCCTAAGAAAAAAGGTGTTAAATCACAACATCTGGATGGTCAATTGTGAACACTTATGCGTTGTTAAAGAGGAAATAGATAGATTCTTGGTAATGACGTTGTTTCAACCTGTCAATTGTCAAAGGTTACACCTTCAAAAGCGAAATTTGGACAAAGAGCGAGCTATTCAAAATGACACCTCTTATTCGAAAAAGCTATATAAATTTTGTTGGATTAATATAACAATTATTTTCGTTCCTTTAACATTCCACTATGATGAGGAAGTGCCAAAATTCAATTCTTTGTTTTTATTTTACCCGCAAGTTCGGGATCATTTAGGGATCCATTTTAAATCTCTTAAACCTTAATTTCTGACACCATTCCGATTTTTGATTTGTGTTAAATAAGAAGAAAACATTAACAATTTAGGAACAATCTTACTGCTATCTAGAAAAATACGTATCACCAAAATGTCCAAAAAACTCCCATAACGAACCAATTGAAAACATTAAAAAGATGGCCGTATTGTACGTAAGCTTAAGTAAACTTTCTTCTTAAAGCCCGAACGCAACGTAGAAATTTGGAAAACGTAATGCTGAAGTAACACTACGTTTTCCAAATTTCTACGTCGCGCTCGGACTTTTAGGTGGCGCTTTTACACATGATATCGTAAAGCCGGTAAGAAGCCTGTCAAAAGCCCGACCGACCGAACGGGTAGTTTAGCCATTACCTATGAATCAGTACACACCAAAGGAACGCTCTGAGTTTGTAGCACTTATGAATCCTTATCATTAAAAAAATCAATGATGGACGTGCCTCATTTCATCTTTTTCAGCGGAGTTTATAAATAAATTTGTAGAATATGAGAGACGCAAAATACACACATACACACACCACTGCACAACCATAAAGTTACTGTTAAAGCCGGCTGATGTTCTCCAAAATCTTCATTAGCTTCATTTTTTCAAAGTTGGAGAGACCATCGACGAAGCACATTACCGTTGAATTTTTGCTCACTTTATCTTTCCACAAATGCGGTCTTCAACAAGACACCCCACTTTGCAACACCGCAGCTAAGATCAAGTGTTTGTAGAGCAATTTCTCAAGGCGCGTTGCTTTAAAAAAGGGCGATATGGTGGTGGCTTCCTCGTTCTCCGCATTTAAAAATACCAGACTTTTTCTGTGAAGTTGTTTAAAAAGTACAAATTATGCCCTCAAGCCAAAAACAAAACTTTTTTTTTAAATGGCTGACTTATACAATGTCAAAATAAAATACATCCTTGTAAGATATACATTTTCTATCTATCCTCCGTAATAACAAAAAGACCTATTATTTTTTGAGTTGCAGTTGATCGATCTTGAAATAAGTTTTGAACATTATTAAGTCTTTACAATTAAGATACGCTGAAGCGGCTATAAAATATGGCCTTTTTTTCGATTACTATTTACTTTTGTTCATGAGAATAACAAAACATCAATTGAGACGATGGTCACAACCTAGAATTTCCAGCAATTTTCAGAGTAATCCTCTACCTAACCGTTTATAACCTCTTCTAATTTTCTCAGAAACGTGAGTTTTCTTAATAAATGTTAAAAATTGACACAAAACTATCAAAATCTAATAATTAATAATGCAAATGCTGATGGAAGTTCATTTCACTAATCAACAATAAAACTCACATTAATGTAAATATTAATTACATTCTTCGACCTTGCATCGATACGAAATTACATACGTAATAAACAAGTTTTAACTCTCTTCTTGCTGATGGGTGATGGGGAAAACTGGGGGGTTTTTAAAACAATTATTATTCATTCAAACAAAAAAAAAATCAATCCAGTTTAATAGCTAGAATGTGGAAAATACGTTTTTAAATTCTATAAATAAACTTCTTTCAATTTCAAACCATCTATGAGTTAAAAAAGTGCACCTCACATGAAAGTGAGTAAAAATTTAAAAAAATAAAAACTAATTATTCTAAATATTTGTGCTGTGCAGTATGATTAGTATTATTTCATTGGTCATAAAATACAAATTAGTGATCTTAGATTTAGTACAACATGTGTTAATTTGTTTGTTTTACTAGAACTAGAAAACCCAAGTACAAGTTAAAAATCAATTTCTCATTAAGTTAATAACATGCAGCAGGCAGGCAGTTAGGAAGGATTACGTGTTAGATGAAATTAACTTATGCTTTCTTCTTGAATTTGTTTTTGTTAGTACTGCTTTACGATTTTTATGGGTGTTAAGTTGGTGGTTGGTGGAAGTGTTTATTTTTATTAAGGAAAACAAAACCAAATCAAATCAAAATAATAAAACCCAAAAACAAGAAAGAAAAAATAAACTTCAGACTATAAGAACCTTGATAATATGGCGGAGCACCTCCTTGCCAGGACATTTTTGTGTAGGTATTTGGTTTTATTTGGTGCAGTTAAAGAGAAGAGCAGATTTATCCTTATTTATTTTCAATTGGTTTTTTCTTTCAAAAACTCTCTTTCTTAAAAGAGTAGTTTTTGTTCTTTTAATTTTTGGAGTGTGAAGTGAGGAACCGATGGAAGGACAAATTTAGATAATTTTTCAACACTTAGGTAGGTATAGTAGGTACGTAGCTATTGACTGTGAAATATAAACAAACAAAAAAATGCTTTCGTTTAGAAATGTCGTCATCGATTTACTTACCAGACATTGTGGGTTTTTGTTGTTTTACGGTTTTTGTTTTCCTGATTTAAAACCCAATTAATTTGTTTTTTTTTCGATAAGTACCTGGAAATATAAGTAAAATAGCAATTATTGTATTATCGATGTTTTTCTTGTTATCTAATTAAATTTGTACTTATTTAGTTTTAAAAATTATTGTATCGGTAGATAGATAAATATCATGTCATACATCATCATCTTATTAAAATTGATTCAATACTTTTGAATTATTAATAGCGCATATTAAGTTGACTATCATTAGAATTCCATTTTCTAATTAATTTTGGAGGTAAAAGTCAACAATTCAAACCTCTCTCTTATACAGGGTGAGCCAAGAATTCGTTAACATTTAAATGTAACTTTCCGCGCAAACTATTGCCGCGCGGGGCGCGGGCGGGGGCACTAGCTCGCTTCTTGGAAATTTAGTCGCAATGGATCGCTTCGCGGGAGTATTACGATTTTGTCCGTTAAAATAGAGACAAAAAAGGGTAAGGCAAGAAATTTTGCAATGATGTCCGAGTGACGTAAATGAGTCAATGGCGATAATGTCTCCAAACATTTTTAAAGCTCTTCTTTGAATACTGTCCAAGCGGCTTAAGAAAGTTTTTGGAGCACCAGCCCAGAGATAATTAGTTTTGGACGTATATACATAGGTTTTGTAAATTGTAGCCACATCAGAAAGGGAGACAAATTTCTTGCATCGTATCAGAACTTTTGCCGACATCGCGTATGTGATCGTTACACAAGAGGGGGTTGCTGATGCACATACCCAGAATATCAAGATGTTCAATTTCATTGATGCAAGTGACACTTTTAAATAGTGGCTAAAGGAGTATATCTCGCTTTAACGATACAAAACTGCATTGTGGTTTTGAAGCATTAGATTCCAAACGGTTTCTTATTCGCCATTGTACAATGCTATACAGGTCGGAACTTAATACACTTGCTTTTTCGTTGCTGCTCCACCTCCGAAGACGAGGAATGTAAGTCTTAAAACGAATATGAAAAGCTAAGAGTGCTATCGTCAGCGAAATTATTAATTGGATTAGAAGTTGTGGTCTGGATATCATTAACAAAAATGAGAAAGAGTGTTGGAGATAAAACAGAACCCTGGGGCACACCAGCATTTATTAAGTGAATTTCAGACTTAAGCCCATCAACACTACATGTGAACGGTCCAAATGGTAGTTTCTAATCTAACGAAGGTGGGAGTCATCCAAACCGAAGACATGCATTTTCGATAAGAGGGCCTAATGCTAAACACCATCAAATGCTTTTGAAATATTAAGCGGTATAATCTTACTTTCTCTAACACGATGTAAAGATTTGCTTCACTGTTTTGTGAGATGGACCATGAGATCACCAGTGGACCTATTGCTACGAAAGGCGTACTGGTGGTCATTAAGAAGACTTCTCTCTTCGAGATATTTTTTAAGCTGATAATTAATCAGCGTTTCCATGACCTTGGAAAGAAGGGTTGCAAGTACAATCGGTCACTAATTATTATTATAGGTAGGACGATTCGCCCTTTTATGGTATCGACTAGATAAATGCTTTTTTTTCCATCCGCTCGGAACGAACAGCAGGGATGTCATACGGGCCAGCGGATTTATGTATGTTGAGATCTGTTAGTACTCTGGCTTCTGCACGGGTGCAAAAAAAAGATTGACCCGGTCCCATAAAATCATTTACGCTCTCAAGTACAGACGATGTCATAACACTCTCTGGCAGAGTTAAATTGTTGGCGGATTAGCTTTCTCTAAAAAGCAAACAAATGGAGTGTCATGACAACGAGCGTGGGAAGAAGAATAACTGCTCGTTTTTTATAAATGACTAAAAATTTTGACTACCTTTGGAACATTTCAGCGTTTTTTGTTGTAATTTTTAGTAATGTATAAATTTCATCTATCGAATATGGGCGTTGGGGGCCTTCCTGGCTTGCTTGAATATTTTCCGAATTTTTCTCAGTGGGTTGGCTTTATAACAACGGAAACTTACTTCTTTGACCCTAATAACCTCTTTACAGCTCGCATGAAACCATGCGTTTTCCTTAGGTATGTTGCTTTTAACCCTGTTCGCGATAAAAGTTATCATTTTCAAAAGACTCAAACTTGTAATCATATGTGCACTGGAGTCAACGGAGTATCGAGGAAGCATAGTGACCAGTTAAAGATTCTGAAATAATTGTTAAGGCCGTACCAGTTGGCTTTCTCGTATTGTCAAACGGTTTTTCTTGCAGCTCTTTCTTTAACTGTAGGGTTTTGGCAAGAGAAATTAGCAAATGTAACACAATAGTCAGGTATGCCTTGAGAAGATAGAACATTAATAGTTTACTTTACTTATCAAGGTTAGAGCTAAGAAACAAATCAAGAGTGTTTTCTACCCGACATTCCGTGTCCTATATTCGATTGTGCTCATTGACCAACTGAGTAAGGTGGTAAAACTCAGCAAAGATTGTTGCCTGAAGTCAAGTATATACATAGAAGCCAAGAATTCTGTACATTAAAATCACCCGTAATAACGATTTCAGTGCTATAATACGGAGTAACGATTCTTTAGATGGAATCTCACAGACCATTAAATTCACGAGAAGTTGATACTCTATCTAGATTTGGACTTCTACCTAGGAAAAAAATGATTTGGTAAATTCTGAAGCTATGTATGTATGTATATGTTTTTTTGAAACAGCTTGTTCAAAAGCAAAAAGTGAGAAACCATATCAAAAGCTTTTTGGAAAGTGTAGTTGAACTAGTAAAATTACTTTTTTTTCATTGAGTCCTTATGGTTAGGTAAGGTTAAGGTGGCTGCGGATACAAAAACCACACACTTAGGCCAGAAGAAAAGGCCCATTGTGATATAACATGAATCTAGAGAAATTACTTCCCACTAGTCGAACCATTTTGAGCTTTTTATAAAGCGAAGGAGATATCTGATATCCTTTTTAGCTAGTTCACTGGGATCATCAAGAGAGAGATTGTTTCCTCTTCTTCCTCGTCCATACAGCTTATGCAGAAGTGATTTGAGGCTACACCAAGTCGTATTGCCTGTCTGCCTATAAGACAGTGTCCCTTAAGGACACCTATTAGGGAGCTAATATGAAGTCTGCTTTGAGATAACAAGTCTTTAGAGCGCTTTAGGTCCAGTGAAGGCCATATTAGTTTTGTGGCTGCGCATGTTGGTAAATTGTACCACCTAGAGTTTGCTACCTCGAAAGCTGTTTCTTTTAGCAGAAGTTTACATGTAGCTATCGGTATACCTATCTTCTCCCTTTCAGGTGAAATAGGTATGACGGTTCCATTTTTAGCGAGTTCATCGGCTCTACAATTTCCTGCGATGTCTCTGTGGCCCGGCACCCAGCATAGGTGAATGTTAAATTGCTGCGCCATCTCCATAAGAGACGATCGACAATCGAGGGCCGTTAGATTTGGTTGAGACGCCGTCAACAGACTTGATTGCAGCCTGACTGTCAGAGAAGATGCGGATATCAGAAGTTGATATCACGTTTTCACTTAGCCAGGAGAGAACCTCTTTGATCGCTAAAATTTCCGCTTGGAAGACGCTACAATGATTAGGGAGGCGGAATGAGATGCTTAAATTAAGCTTTTCTAAGTACACACCACTACCAACTCCCTCATTTGTATTGGATCCATCTGTGTAAAAATGGATTCTTTTGTCATCTAGGAGTTTTTTGTCTTCCCATTCATCTCTGGATGGAATGGATACCTGGAAGTTTTTTCCAAATTCGGGTTTTGGGATAGTGTAGTCTATGTACTTTGGTATAGAACCAAAGAGGTTCAGAATGATGGAGTGCCCAACATTGTTGTTGGCCCATTGAGATGAGGCGTTGAGTCTAATAGCTGTACTCGCTGCCATTTGTTTGCTGAATATGTCGAGGGGTGTCAGATGGAGGAGAGTGTCCAACGCTACTGAGGGTGTGGTTCTCAAAGCCCCGCTTATGCAGAGACATGCAGTGCTTTGGACTTTGCTGAGTTTGTCGTAGTATGTGAATTTCTCCAGTGCAGTCCACCATACTGCTACCCCGTACATAAGTATTGGTCGGATGACCGATGTGTATAGCCAATAAGTTATGCGAGGTTGAAAACCCCATTTGCTTAGAAGGCTTTCTTACAAAGGAAAAGAGCTGCTGTAGCTTTTTTAACTCTTTCCTGAATATTAGGTTTCCAACTTAATTTTTTGTCCAATATCAGACCAAGATATTTGGCCTCATTGGTAAAAATTAGTGGTACACCTTTTATTGAGGAAAGTACAATTTCTGGTATCTTGTATTTCCGTGTAAAAAGGACGAGGTCTGTTTTTTGAGGATTAATACTAAGTCCGCAGTGATCTGCCCATCTAGTGAGCATATTGAGTGCGTTTTGGAGAAGGTATTATTTATATTTTGGAGAATGTATTAGGATGTTCTCCTATGATGGCGATAGCAACATCATCGGCATACGCAACCACTCTGTAGCCTTCTCTCTCAAGGGATATTAGTAGCTCGTTAACCACTATGTTCCACGGGAGAGGGAACAGAACACCACCTTGCGAAATGCCTCTACTGACAGACCTTTTCGTACAAAAATCCCCCATCTTAGAGTTGATGATCCTACTTTTAAGCATTAGATTTATCAATTCACAGAGTGAGTATTCGACGTTTAGGGTCGTCACAACAGAAGTGATAGCGGATGTGTCAACGTTGTTGAAAGCGCCTTCAATATCCAGGAAGGCCACCATAGTGTATTCTTTTTGTTCTAGGGAGTATTCGATAGTTTTTACCAAAGTGTGCAAGGCTGTTTCTACCGATTTCCCTTTGCAGTAAGCATGCTGAGACATCGATAGTCTCTTATCAATGCTGTTACGTACATGTATATCAATCAAACGTTCCAGAGTTTTGAGAATGAATGATGATAGGCTAATAGGTCTTAGATCTTTAGGGTTGACATGCGAATATTTGCCCGCCTTGGGAATGAAAACTACCTTTACTTCTCTCCATCGCTGAGGTATATAGACCATATCTAGACAATTGAGTCCTTACAGTTTATATTATTTTAGTTATTGCCCAATAAATATCTGTTTTTATTCCGAATCAAAGGTTTTCTTAAGGTAATTCTTTTTGCATTAGAATGGGTTTGTAATCATTGCAATACTAGTTAAGGGATTAAGATTCCTTAAGTATAGCAATGGGAAAATACCGGTGCTTTTACCTATCTCTAAACTCTTCACACAGGCGAAACTGAATAAGCTCGAAATCCACGAACATGCCACATTGGACGAACTCTAGGCCAATATTCGATAGGCTACAAAACCGGCGATATTTTAAAACAAGTTCTTATCAAAATTCAATGCTATCGAATCCAAGGAGGCTATTTAAATGATGTGCTTACAGAAAAGTCAAAACCATCTCTATATTTCACAACGTAGCTATTTTACGTATAGTTCTTCTTTTTTGCTTTTATCTCAAGAACGATAACAGAGGTCGTGATGGAACCTAGTTCCATTTAAAAACAAATCCTATGTAGGTTAGCTAGCCATTTACTTCTTAGTCATAACGAAAACATTATAAAACAAAATTATTCCGAAGGATTTAAATACCTACCTACCAACCACTTCACTAAACCGATTTTCACAAATTTATTTATTCTGGAAGTTTTGAAGGTCATCCTTACACAGAGAGTGGGTTAATGCTCCCACAACTACACAAAATCGGTATATTGTAGCTTTTATACGGAAACTTAAATTGAAAAAAACAACAAACACTTACCTATAAATAGATATATGCTATGTCGACAGAAAGAAAAAGAAACCAAGTGTGTTGTCACTTCGTAATCAACAATCGTATTCCTACTAAATCTATTTGAGAAATAAATGTTTATATTTTATCTACTTAATGCATGCAGAATAGGCAGGTACCTACTTTAGTCATAGATAAGATAACATAGGAAGACAAATAAAGCACGATAAGTATCAAGTACATTTATGTATTTTAAGAGGTGATTTTTTTACTTGAAATTATAATTTTCATTTGCTAAGTTTTCCCCGAAAGGAGTTTGAGTAACAAGCAATGAAAATTCGACCCATTTCTCGTCAAGAAACTTGAATCACAAAATACCTCTGTGCGATTGCATAAAGAACTTTAATCCGAATGTAAACAAATCATTAATCAATCGAACAAAATAGAAGAAAGAAAAAGAGTTAAACAAAAATCTACATACTAGTAAAACATGTAGGTCAGTCAACATTCTAAGCAGAGAACTAGATTTGCCAGTCCCAGCATTTATCAGACTTCTATTTGTTTTGAAAATACAAAATATGATGATGACCTACGACTACGCTAAAATACAACAACTAGAAGAGAAGAAAATCCCCTAAATGACTCATTTTCCAATTCCGGTCGTCGGTTGACTCGCGACGACACATCAAGACCATAATAATAAGTCCAAACGAAACCACCAGCACCACTCGGCGAACCTTCGGTTCGGCTCTTTTTCTAATTTGAAAAATTTCATGAGAAAACACATAATTGCATCGCTCGTCGTTTGGTATTGGTAGTCTCGTCGTCGTTTGGTCTTCCGTCGTCATAAATCGACAAGTCCAATTATAAAAATTACAACAATAAAAAAACATTAAAAATTAAAATCAATATAAACTTTCTTCTTAACGTTAACACTTGATGCACTTTTTTCCACCAATTTTTCTGGAATAAGACAATTGCACGACTTACCTTTTTGTAAAGTTTGTTTGTAAGTTTTTGTTTTTTTTTTAAGATATTTGAAATTTCACAATATTTTTAGAACAATAATAAACTTTCGCTGTGTTTGTTTTTATTTTGGTGTGATTTCAATTAAATTAACACTTTTTTTATATTTCTTCTAAAACAGAAACGACGAATCGGCTGACTCTTTCAAAATCTTGAAATGTATTAATTTTTTTCTCGTTTCTCCGCTTCAATAAAAGTGCAGTTGAATGTATTTTTCGAAATTCGATGTTGTGTTCGAAAAAAGTGACGTTTCTAGAACAAAAAGTTCAGCAGTTTAGTAACCTACTTACACCCCGTTTGCATAAGGGAGTACTGCTAGAATTGAGAGAAAAATTATTGTTGTTTTTTTTTGACAACTTGACCTTATTTTCAAACTAAGCGGTGGAATAACTTCTCAATTGGAAGTGATGATGACCTCTATAGGTCATCCTATGAAAATAAAACGATGTAGATCAAAAACATAAAACGTTCATACATTTGTTTCCCTTTTTCTTATATTTGTTAAATTTCCAAAAAATGTTCGTCTCTTTTCTTTCAACTGCAGTTCACACTTCCTTACCATATAAATACACAAAATAGCCAAACACCTGTCAAAACATAAAATATTTTTTAGGTTTCTGAAATCGACCCGGAAAGAAACCAGGATGGTTTTTGTAAAGATAACCCATCATATGGATCATTTTTGTTATTAAAACGTAGCTATTACAAATTTAATGAGCTTTGTGAATGCAAAATTGTACTACAAAGCTAGTCAATCCGGAACTGTCATATTACTGATAAATGCAAATATATAAAATAAGAAACATTTTTGATTTGATAACTTTCAATAATCTTTTGTGTTTTTAAATTCAATAAAATCAAATTTAAGACACAATTTGAGTGATTTATATTTGTATTTAAATACTGAACGATTTACTTCAATTTAAATTCTTTTGTCTTTACCAAGCAGCTGATTGTGAAACGTCAAAATTATTCTCAACTAACTTTGAAGCCGAAATTTTTACACTACGTTGAATGGGGATATTTTAACTCATTTTGTAGTTGGAAGAAGCCAATCAGAATGTTTTTACTACATTAGTGAATGTCACTTTTGAAATTTCCATCTGTTGACGTTTATAAAGAAAAAACTACAGCATTAAAAAAATGGAACCATCAACAAAACACTGAAATTGGTAAAATTCCCTACAAAAAATTTAAAGTCACAGTTCAGTACGTTGCTCAAGAACAACATAATATAGGTATGTACCGCAGCCCTTTCGTGTAGATGAAAACACAGGTTTGTCGATTTCTCGTTGATGTGTAAAATTAGGCATTCTAAAAACGACATAAGACCGACATAAGGCTTTTAAAGAACTCGCAAACCAGTTGTAAAAGGCCTTCTAATGCACCAAAATGATAAAAAAAATCAATCCGAAAATCAACTTCAGTGATTTTCATAGTGAAGGCTATGTAATTCAGCAGAATTGTCGAATATACCTACATAATATATAATACATATAATTTGGAATGTTTTTCTAATTTTATTAATATATGTATAATAGTTATTTAAAGAAGGTTCTCGTTCGTCAGCTTCACTATATGGCTTGATTACATTCAAAATTATTTTTTTTTAAATATACAAAAGTTTGAAGTAAAATATAATGCAGAAAGAATTTCTTGTGAAAAAGGCTATTCTTGACGTGGAGATGCTAAAGACCATAAAGAAAATTTGTTTGACAGCTTTTATAAGTGAAAGTATACCTCTAAGAAATAAAAGGGATGGAGGGGATCAACAGTTTTAATCCGAATTCGAACGACTAATTTGGCATGAAAGTTCTACGCACTAGCCATCACGTCACGGATACGGATAAACATTGAAATTAAAAATTTTCAAAAAGTGATTGGAAATATATATAGATAAACGGGGAAAATATAAAGGGTAATTCATTTTTCTATTTCAAAAGAGCTTAATACAACACACGATACATTTCTAATGGAAATTATTTCTCATTACAAACGCAGCTCAAGCTATAATTTAGCTTCCGTACAAAATTATCTCCAAAACTTGGTCAAACTAAAATTTATCAAAGAATATTAGCCCAGTGATACGCAGTTCTTGTTCATAGTGTACATTATTGAGTTTTCAAAATTTAGTGAACCAATAAATTCCTTGGTGCATTTGTTTCGAGCTAAATTTTGACAAATTATTATAGGTATCTGCTAAAAGGGGAAATGAGGGGGAAAAAGTTCTGCAAATATACATGCAAATATATATCATATTATCCGCTAAAAGAAATTAAAAAAAAAACATATTTTCAATAGTGTTCTTTTAGCAAAAAAAATGTCTCAAAACGGTCCCATCCTTAAATTTTCTTTAGTAACGTTCAATTGAGTTTGAGAGCAACTGTATTTTCATCTCTGAAAGGGGTCTGTCAAGAAATAAATTGTATTTTGTGTAGTGCTTAAATAAAATTGATATTTAGGAGAAATACGACAAAAACAAATGTGTATTTTGACACGAACAAGATACGCAGTGTATTTACTTTTTCTTGAGTAATATCTAGAGTTCAATGATTATAATACAACTACCTATTATTTTCACATCTAAAATACAGAACATGGTTTTCCAATGATTTTATTAATTGTTTTCCATCCGTATAGACACACAATTTTTAATTAGAAGACAAACAATTGTTTATTTGTAATTGTGAGCTAATTTTGTACCAAAAATTGTATATTTGTTGGACAAAATCCAACAACCATACTAACAGACAGTTTTCAATTGATAACAAATTGGCAATTGTCACCTAATTGGATGCTATTGGAAGATTTTAGACTTTTCAGCGAATATTGGAAGAATTTCCAATCGTGTACACTTAGCTTTACAGAAAAAATCTAACGGTTCAAGTCCTATCATCTTGGTGGTATATTTACGTCACCAAAACTTACAACTAAACGTAAAACTTCTCACGTAATAAATCCAAAATTGGTCATGTTCTGTGGCTTGTTGGAACGTTGAATCGCCAATTTGTAGTAGTTCCTATAATTTAAAATAAGCTTTATTCGATTGTTAAACTACCCAGTATCGTAATTGTCAAACATTCAGTTAATGTTTTGACACTCCGATTGACAGCTGAATTTTGCAAGTGTCAACGTTCAGAACTTGCAACCACGAATTGATACATACAATTCAAACTTATTTAAGGATATATGATGTCTTTTTATATGAAAACAACTTACCCAAGTAAAATTTCCAATTTAAACTCACATAACCTCAAAACAGATATAGCATTCTGTTTATCATCTGTATATTATAAAAACCTATATGAAAAGGTGATATTTGACATCGCTATGTCGTATGCATTCGGGGTGTTATATTACACTACCCTACCGATAATTTGGCTTATTCGATCTCTGAACACTGAAATTTCAAAACTGACAATCTAAATGTCAAAACCTCAACAATTTGCCATGTGTCACTTTTTCACTTCACGTTCACAAAAGTTATGTGCTCCTGACCACAACCCGGTTATAGGCGGCATTTTTATTGTTTAATTAAAGTAATTTATTAAAAAAGCTAACAAAATAAATACAAAACTCTTTCAATTATCATCTTAAATTATATACTCCAGTGAAAAACATTGGTAAGTCCCTGAAAACGCACTTTTCTTTGAAACAATGAATCATCTCTCACATTCGGTCTGTCTGTCCTCACCTCAGTCCAACTGGAGTCTGTTGAACTACATACTTAAGTTGCGTTGCACATTGCCCCAAGTTATGTTGCATGCACCGCAAAAATGCATACACATCTTATTTATTCTAAATTCAACTTGTTGACCCAATTTAAATCGTTTAAAGTTTGCAAATATTAAATTCAAATCCGTGACGACACACAAAATATTAATGATGTAATCCACATTTGGTCAATTTGTTGTATTTTTTAACCTAAAGATAACATTGTTAACTTACCTATCACGTTATCACTAAAATTGGGGGCAAAAGTTAAAAAGTTTATTTTTAGTTCACAAAGAAAATAATAACAATACATTTGTTGTACGATTTTTAACAGTTGAAAAATGGGTGCGGAAAAAGAAAATCTAGAGAACGGAGGAGCCAGTGGTGGCGGTGACGAGCAACAATCTAAGAAGGCAGCCAAAAAACAAGCCAAGGAAGCCCTCAAAGCTGCCAAGGTTAGTAGAGACGACAAAAACAATTCAAAGCAATCACACAAATGAAACTAAGTTCTCCTCTTTTTCTCTCTAGAAAGCCGAGCATAAAGCGGCATCTGGAAAGGACAACACCAATGCCAGTGAAGAATCAGAAAAGGACTGTTCCGAGGGTAAATATGGGTCAGCTGGTATGATCCAGTCCAAGGACAAGAAAGAAGAACGAGTTTTTGTTTTCGTCCACGACCTCAAGAACTACATTGGCAAGGGACCAGTCTGGATCCGGGGCCGAATTCATACGTCAAGGGCCAAGGGAAAGCAATGCTTCTTGGTGCTGCGTCAACAGAGCAGCACTGTTCAGTGTATTTTGGCTGTGAATGATCAAATTTCCAAACAGATGGTCAAATTCGCTGGAAAGTAAGTCTTTGATCTTTCTCGATGTACAACAAAAAGCTTGATAAATGGCATCTCTTTTTTCAGCATCCACAAAGAAAGTATTGTTGACGTCTCGGCAAAAGTAGTCTCGGTCCCGAATAAAATCGAATCCTGCACCGAACAAGATCTGGAATTGCAGTTGTTGGAAATCTTTGTGGTGTCCCAAGCTAAAGCCCAATTGCCTCTGCAAATCGAAGATGCCTCACGTCCTGAGAATATTGATGTTAGTTTTTTCTCCTATTTAGTTTCTCGAATCCGTAACTAATCTTAGATCGTTTCAATAGGATCCTGAAGGCCTGAATATTCGTGTGAATCAAGACACACGGTTGGACAATCGTGTCTTGGATTTAAGGACTCCCGCTAACCAAGCCATTTTCCGTCTAGAAGCTGGAGTGTGTAAACTTTTCCGCGATATTCTGACCGAGAAGGGATTTGTCGAAATCCACACTCCTAAGATCATTTCAGCAGCCAGTGAAGGAGGAGCCAACGTATTCACTGTGAGTTACTTCAAAGGTGAGTTTTCAGAAAATCCTTGAAACATTCTTATCCTTAAATCAAAAATTATCTTAGACTCCGCGTACTTGGCTCAATCACCGCAACTCTACAAGCAAATGGCAATTGCCGCCGATTTCGACAAAGTTTTCACAGTTGGCGCTGTCTTCCGTGCCGAGGATTCCAACACTCATCGGCATTTGACTGAATTCGTAGGCTTGGATCTCGAAATGGCCTTCAAGTATCATTATCACGAAGTTCTGAATACAATTGGTGAGACATTCACATCGATTTTCAAAGGACTCCGTGATAATTATCAGCGAGAAATCGAAGCAGTTGGTCAGCAGTTCAAAGTGGAACCATTTAAATTCCTTGAGCCTCCACTTGTCCTTCAGTTTTCGGAGGGTGTTGCAATGCTTCGAGAAGCTGGTAAGATTGAGTAGGATTTTATATTTTTGGAAGGATGTTTAATGTTTGATGTCTCTCTCAAAAAAACTTTAGGAATCGAAACTGGTGATGAGGAGGATCTGTCGACGCCAAATGAGAAACTTCTCGGGCGTTTGGTGAAGGCTAAGTACGACACAGATTTCTATATTTTGGACAAGTTCCCGCTGGTGATTCGTCCCTTCTACACAATGCCAGATCCCAATGACCCAAAATATTCCAACTCCTACGATATGTTCATGAGAGGTGAGGAAATCCTCTCCGGAGCTCAGCGTATTCATGATCCTGAATTCCTTACAGAAAGAGCTAAACATCATGGAATTGGTAAGACAAACTTAAGTCTTTTTATATTTGTTCTTTTATATTTAAACCTTTCTCTGAATTTGTTTTTAGATATTTCAAAAATTGCCGCCTATATCGAGTCGTTCCGTTTCGGTTGTCCACCACATGCTGGAGGTGGTATTGGTATGGAACGTGTTGTGATGTTATATTTGGGACTTGACAACATTCGTAAGACTTCAATGTTCCCACGTGATCCTAAGAGAATTACGCCTTAAATTAAATTCACAACTTAACCAACTCAAGCACTAAATTTCTACAAGAACAAAAAAAACTCCAAGAGTGCAAAAGAAGATTTTGTGGAAAAAGAAAAAAAGGAAACGTAGATTTTTTTTAAAAACTCGGACTCATGATCGTTTTATTATTTTATTAAAGTTATGTTTTCTTTTATGATTATATATTTTTTAATTTAATCACGTTCTCTTCTTCGATTTACTTAATCCATAGTTGTATTGTCAACTGTTTATGATATCAAAATACTATACCTATATTAAAATCGTCACTTTTACATGTAATTTTGTTGTTGTTTTTTAATTGTTTTGGTGTCACAAACGAAGGGACTAAGATGTGTTTAAGAACTTTCAGTAAGTATAAAGTCTTTCGTCTTTTTGATAATACAAATTGTGTTTTTTATTTTAAAATATATAAACAAGTTAGTCAACAAAAATGTTCATACAATTTAAATAAGTGCAACAGAAAAACACATTTTTAAAAAATAAACAGTGCTGCTAAAAACATGTTTTTCTTAATGTCTGTAAAAACAAACATTTATTTATATTTCTGAAACCTTCACTGATGTATACAAATGTATACGAAAACATGAACAAAAATCTTATCCATTAACGAAAATAAATTAAAAAAATATTGTGTAGTGTAATAACGGGACCTTTTTCCTTTTCAGATTTCAAGTTTCGAATAAAGGTAACATTTTTATATAGACTAAATAAATTTTGATCTTTACCCTTATTGCGTAGATCAACTATCAAAATCATGATTGATATTTGTCAAACAATTGTATTATATGTCATTGTGATTGTACTTACTTACTTTTTTAGGTCCTCAGACCTGTTAAGTCCGTTGGGAACCCCTTAAGGGGCATAGAAGCCCTACTACGCCTACGCGCCATCGTGTACGGTTTCCGGAGATGTGTTTCAGCTCCCTCCAACTCTTGCCTAGTGACGCTGATTCCGCCTAGACTGTCCTGCGCCATGTGCTTCTCGGTCGTCCAGCTCTTCTTCCTTCTTGTGTGAACGGATTCCACTGCATTGATTGGCCTGCAATGCAGTCGTTACCTTTTCGAAGCGTATGTCCAATCCATTCCCACTTACGCCTTCATATTATAGAGTATATTGGTTCCTGACATGTCCTTCTATGAAGAAACTCATTTGATATACGGTTTAGCCAGAAAATCCTTAGGATGTTACGAAGACATCTATTCACGAAGGTTTGCAGCTTTCTTGAAATGGCTGAAGTGACCTTCCAAGTGCTGCACCCATAAAGAAGCACAGATTTCGTGCGAAACAGTCGTAGCTTATAGAGTTATTCTTCCAAATTTTCGACAGCATACCGAACGCCGCTTTTGCTTCGCCGATGCGGCAGATGACGTCTTGTTCGGTTCCGCCTTCGATGGAGACGATACTTCCAAGGTATTCATGCCTATTACCGATGTCGTCTCGTTTTTTCGACGACTCTCGTTTTCTTTGTCGTGTCGTTTTTTAAGTGGCATTCTATAACTTTTTCGACGCGACTATTTTGTAGCAGATTTTTAAACGATGAAAATGTATCAGAGATCTGTCAAACTGAAATCAAATTCTAAATCATTTCATTACTCGATATTCAACAAATGTGTTTTTATTAAATTATTACCAAATAAATAATTATTAAAATGATAAGTGTTGAAATGTATTACAACGCAAGCAGCGATAGTGACAATGATGAAGAAGGTAGAGAGCGAAATATTGCAAAGGCACAATTAATTGTACAAAAAATTGTGAAGCATCGGCATCTGCATTTGTAGTCTGAACTTGCTTTGACTTATGTAAGTCCGGATGATGAAGACGTTGAAGTGGTTGGGAGCTGCGATACACCAATTGCATTTCCACTCGGGCTTAACCTTCTGTTTATGTTTAAGTAGATTTGCAACAGCATCCTCAAGCGCAGATAGGATGTGCAATTGGTTTGGACCCCGTCCATTTCCTTTCACTTCTTTTTTGTTGTTCTGAACAATTTTTTTGTACTTTAAATTCAAAGTCAGCCAAAACCTGAAAAAGCAAATATTAAAAATGTGTTAATGTACATAAATAGAATAAACTGATTCAAACCTTTTGCCAACCATCACCTTCTTTTATTGGAGGACTTTTGCTGTTGAGTTTATCAGCTACAACATTCCATTCTTTTTTAAAATCGGCTTTGTTCATACATTTCAAAAATCCCCTAGCCATCTGCTCGTTGCTTTCCATCAGCCGGACAAGCGCCTTGAATTGGTTTGTTAATTTTAACTAAAAATGTGCAAAAATATTTATTTTTTATTTATCGCAAATAAAGTACTAATAATTAATTTATTTAACAAGGAAACTTACAGTTTTGCAAACTTCCATTTCTTCGTCGTGAGCAAATTTTCAAACGAGAGATACCGTCTATTATATTTACGGAAAGGAATAAAACACGCTTTATCTTTTCTCATTGCACTCTTTATTACGACTAACTTAACACTAAGTCTTAACCTAAGTTTTAGATAAATTCACCACACAGGATAGGCGCTAAGTGATTTAACGAAAGATTACAATCAGGGATGTCTATTATTTATGAACACAACATTCTCCTCTGCTTATTTTAAAACCTAAAAGGTTTAAACAATATCTACGATATTCAAAAGTAATTCAAAAATTAAGATTAATTTAGTTTTAACATAGTTACAAAAAATTCAAAATTAAATTCATTCTCTTGTATTGAAACTAAATTAAATACATTATTTTTTATGGAAATTCAAAATAAATAAAATGTATTAAATTCATTTGTATTGTTTATACTTATAATAATTTTTATTTTTCGATTGAAGTCTACCACTTCTTCTTACACCATCTAATATTTCAAATTTGTTTCTTAATTTCTTTTTTCTTTGAATAGTTTCTACTTGTTTATCTTTACAATTTGTATCTTGTATTTTTATTTCATTTTCAATTGTATTTTTAGGAATTTTAGAATGCATATAATTATAATTAGGTTTTAAATTAAGTTTTCTTAATTGATTAACATGTACAATTTTAGTTTGATTTCCAATTCTTATTATGTATCGAATACAAGTTATTTTCTTAATAATAATACAATCAATCCATTTTTTATAATTTTTTATATGGTTTCTGTACATACAACTCTCCCCCACTTTATATGAAGGTAATTTATAATAACTTTGATTTTCTATATTTTTTTCTTTTTTATATACAAAATTTGCTTTAGAATTATTTTTTAAATTAAATGAAACCTGTTTTTTATTATTAATTAAATCAAGTAAAACTTTAGGCTTAAATGAAAATAACATTTCTGATGGAGATGCTGTTGTAACAGAGTTCGGAGTGTTTCGGTGATGCATCAAAAATTTGGTGATATGTTCGCGCAAATCTACATTTTGTTTATAACACAACATATGTTTTTTTAAATTATTTTTAACAATCTGGACATGCCTTTCGGCCAAACCATTTGACTGCGGATGGTATGCAGGACTGTGAAGTAATTCAATTTTGTTTTTGTTACAAAATTGTTTAAATTCCCAAGAAGCAAAGGGCGGACCATTGTCCGTAACTATGGTTGCAGGTAAACCAAACACCGAAAAAATTGAGTTTAATTTTTGTATTACGCTTTTAGCATTCGTTGAACCCATCTGTACAACGTCAAGATACTTGCTGTATGAATCTATTAAAAGGAGAAACGTTTTACTTTGAAAGTAAAAGATTCAACTGCCTGACATCTCAACTGCCTGACATCTGAACGACAATTCTTCATCGCCGCCATCCGACTCTGGAACTCACTCCCATCTTCTCTGAGAAAAATAAGTAGCATCAATCATTTTCACAACGAACTAATGGAATTTTTAAAACAACAAAGCAACTAACTTAACCTTTTATAGTCTATCTTTTTTTTTCTATCTCTTTCTTTCTAAGCTTCAATTTCCTGATCTATTTCTTGCCATCTAGGTTTACATCTATTTATTATTAATATTATATTATCCTTTTCCATAATAAATTACTAAACATGTACAATAATTTTTTTATATTCCATGTATTATATTATTCACAAACTTGCACTATTTTATAAGATTTATCTTACTGTGTTAGTATATAAAAATACGTAATAAATGAAATGAAATGAAAATGAAATCTAAATGGATTCTCTGAAACGGATACATAGTACTAGGCCATTTAGTTTTAACAATTTCTCTTGGAACGTTTCTAGTAGCTTGACATTCTTTACAAGACTCAATAAAGTCCTTAATTGATATGTCCAACTTTGGCCACCATAAATATGACCTAGCTGCTTTTTTCATTAAAACTATACCATCATGATTTTCATGCAACAATTCTAAAACATGCATTTGTAAATCATTTGGAATTAATACTCTATCATTATAAAAAATGCATCCATTCTCGATGCTAAGACAATTTCTAAATTTATGATAAAGTTTAAGCTCGTTATCAACTTCTTTTGGCCAACCATTTTTTACAAAATTGAACACTTTACGAAGTATAGGGCTTTTCTTAGTCTGTACTTCAACTTTTTTTAAATCTATAGGCACCTTATTTATACAGTTAATTAAATTTATATTAATTGTTTCAATATTTGTAGACTCACTTACTGGCAACCTTGATAAAGCATCAACATTTGCTAAATATTTTGCAGGGCGATGAACTATTTTATATTGATACATGGACAATGTTACTGCCCATCTTTGTAACCGTGCCGCTGCAACGGCTGTTGTACATTTATTAGGGTTAAAAATCTCCTTTAATGCTTGATTGTCAGTCTGAATCGTAAACTCTTTTCCATAGAGATATTTAAAAAACTTTTTTACAGCAAACATGACCCCCAAGGCTTCGCGGTGAAGTTGCGAATAACCTCTTTCAGCATCTGATAAAGTGCTGCTAGCGAATAGAACGGGTTTCTGAACACCGTCTATTAAATGGGCAAGTACTGCTCCTACGCCGTAGGGACTTGCATCTGTAGAAACTATTATTGGTTTGAGGGGATCAAAAAGAGTTAAAACATTATTGTTTATAATTAATTTTTTAGAATTTTCAAATTCCTTATCGCAATCTTGAGTCCACTTAAAAGGATTCTTTTTCTGTAGTAACTTATACATCAATTTCAATTCAGTCGATAAATTAGGAATAAACCTCCTATAATAATTAATTAATCCTAAGTACGACTGAAGTTCTTTCAAATTCTTAGGTGCTGGCGCATTTTTTATGGCATCGACTTTTTTCGGATTAGGCTTTACTATATTATGACTTAAAACATGCCCTAAATACTCAACTGAGGTTTGTAGAAATTTACATTTTCGCAGATTAATTTTAACTTTATGTTTGTTTAATCTATCCAAAACTAAATACAGTTTTTGTTGACAATCTTCTAAGGTTTTCCCTCCAATAATTATATCGTCTACGTATGCGAAGACGTTTTCAATTCCTGATATAATTTGATCAATGGTTGATTGAAAAATTGCTGGTGCGCAGGCAACACCATAACCTAAACGCATGAATTGAAATAAACCCTTCATTGTGTTTATAGTAAGGAGCTCTCTTGAATCTTCTGTGAGTTCTAACTGCTGGTAAGCACCAGCTAAATCTAATACACAAAAAAATGCGCAGTTTGAAAGGCTACCAAAAATATCCTCTATATTTGCAAAAGCACAATGCTGCGTTTTTAAATGCTTATTAATTGTGACCTTGCAATCTATGCAAAGCCGAACGCTACCGTCAGGTTTTGGGACGCACACCACTGGAGATGCCCATTTGCTGTGCTTTATTGGGATTAAAACTTTTTCCTGAACCAATCTATCTATTTCTTTGGACACAGCGTCCTTCAAACGAAACGGAACAGTATACGCTTTGTGGAAGATTGGTTTACATTCATTTAAATGAATCTCTGCCTTATATCCAACAATCATCTGGTTTGGGTCATTAGAAACTACATTTGGATAACACTCTACAATTTTATTACTTACAGTATCATTGTGCGCCATATTAACTACGTTGACAAACCCTTTATCAAGTGCAATATTGGATTTCCAATCTGGAAACAATGACGAAAACCAGGTTCTTCCAAATAATGGCTTAAAATATGCACCGTCCACCACAATCAACTCCAGCTCTCTTGTAACACCAGCAAACTCCACAGCAACAACAACTTTCCCTAAAACTGACAACTTGTGGCCTGAAATAGTACTTAAATCGATATTACAATTTTTTAATTTTAAATGAATAAACTTAGCTCTATAATCTCTAGAATTTATTAAAGAAACACTTGCTCCTGTATCCAGCTCCATTCTCAGCAACACACCTTCCACCTTGACCACCAGCTCTGCAGCATCTTCTCCACGAATCGCATGTATACTATGCACTGGCTTAAATTGACGTCGTCGTCTCGATATTTTGTGATCGTTCTTATTAAAAAAACATATATTTGCCATGTGGCCTTTTTTGCCACACTTGAAGCACGATAAAGACTTAACTGGACAGTCTTTATCATGATGAAACTTTCCACAGTGAGTACAATTCCTCGTTATCTGGCTTTTACCAGAATCATTACTTCGACTGCGAACACGTGCTTCAATATTTTTCGATGATCTGTGCTTAATCGCGTTTACATATTTTTCTGCCGGCTGCATCGATCGCTGTTCTTTCTGTGACATTTCCATCGTCAGAGCTCTCTCACAACTTTTTTCGAATGATGATGTTTCGTCTGCGAGCAGAACTTGTTGGATTCTCTCATTTCGTAGCCCCACGATGAATTTGTCTGTCAGAGCATCTTCCAAAGCAAGGTTTTTTAATTTTCCTGCGTCGACTACTGAATCCATAATAAAATCACCGAATTTACAGGTTTCAGCCAGGTTTCGAAGTTTGATAATAAAATCGCTGACTGATTCTCCTTCTTCCTGCTTAGCCCTTTGAAATTTGAAGCGCTCCGCTCTTTTATTAAACTTTGGAGCGTAGTGTTGCTCCAATAAGCGTATTAAAACATCAAACGATTTTGTGCTCGGTAAGGCAGGTGCAGTCATGGACTTCAAGACTTTGTACACCTCACAGCCCACGAGGGTGATGAACACGGGTGTGTGTCGCTCTGAAGCAATTTCATTTGCAATGAAATATTGCTGTACCCGATCTTTGTAAGCATCGAAGTCTTCTCCGGGCACGAATTCACTTATACTTCCTACGTAAGACATTATTTTTTCAGGTTTTATATCCTTAACCTTTTTATCCTCTGTCATCTACAGGCTTTTTAAAATCACAATTGACCAATTGCTTGAATAATAATCGAAATTTATTCGATGAATCGTAATCTATTTTTATTTTAAATGTATGTTGTGCAAGTTTTAAAATTTTAACTTTTTAAGATAATTTATAAATTTTCTTTTATCCTCGTCGCCATTTATTATATTTACGGAAAGGAATAAAACACGCTTTATCTTTTCTCATTGCACTCTTTATTACGACTAACTTAACACTAAGTCTTAACCTAAGTTTTAGATAAATTCACCACACAGGATATGCGCTAAGTGATTTAACGAAAGATTACAATCAGGGATGTCTATTATTTATGAACACAACACCGTCGTTTTTTTTCATTGTCGTCGTTTCCTTTCGTCTTACAGAATGCTGAATTAAAGCGTTCAACACACTTGACGTTTACACACGACAACAAAACGAGTGACAAAAGTTGAAAACGACTTATGGAATGCAGATTGTGTCGTGTCGTATATTTTGCTGTCGTTTACGACATCGGTAATAGGGGTGATTGAAAGCTCTCCACTTTTTCCAACGGTTGCGGGGAAATATTTATTTTAAAGGATGGTCGGGTTCCGGCTCCGGGGCTTATCATTTTTGTTTTGCCGAAATTAATTTTCAGCCCCACAACTTCTGCTTCTCTCTCCACACTTGTTGTCATTTGATGGAGATATATGATCCTATGAGAGAGTATAAGCAAACATCATCCGCGTAATCCAAATCCAAGTGCTTTAAATAGGATGTCATTGTGATTGTCAATTCCCAAAATTATTGGCCTATTGTGAATATTTTTAAAATATCTGCTTTGAATGAAAAAGTCGGTATTTTAAACAACAATTATTAATAATTTTTTGGTTAGCTGTCAATTTGTCTTTCAATCATAAATTTGCAGTCGATGAATTAGTAATAGGTAACAAATAATTAAAGAATATGAGTCTTAAATTAATAAAGGTATAAAATTGTTAGTCATTTTGTTTCCAAAGGAATCAAGAAGTAGTAAGGATTAAAAAACAGTTAATGGAAAAGAACATGCTGAACTTGTTAAAGGACTCTGTTCCAAAGCTGTAGATAATACAAAGTTTGAAAATATTGCTGTAGAGTTTATGTAGGTCCTCTAGATCGAGCTTCAAAATGCAAAATTAAAAAGAAGATACAGAAAACAAAATAAACATAACATCCACTGATGGTTGAACCAGCAGGATTAAACATTTCAATAATTTTAGCAATCTAGCCATTTCTACAAAAACAGGATAACTGAACCGCTAATCTTCGTCAAAATAGAATTCAGTTGAACTCATTTTGTTTTTAATGAATTAATTAATTTATTGATTTATTTTCCACATTCCTGTTACTCGAGAAAAATAAAACAAACATCTAAGAGACGCTCATTCAAAATAATATTACATATATAAAATTGGAAATATTCACAATGGCATAATAAAATATAAATTTGCTTTCGCAAACACAATAAAGATTTTTATTTCAATTGATAAATTCTATCAACCGTCAATCAGTTGGCAGTTGATCTTGGCAATAAAAGTGCAGTTGTTTTGACATGGATTCAAATTTGTTTTCCCTTGATCCATCATTGATTCATTATTAAAAAAGATTAATATGAGCCTTGTGTTAAGCTGCAGAAGAGTTTTTAAAACTTCTTTTTAATGTCAAGAATGTAAGTTAATAGGAAAACTATTAATTTTTTTGTATGGATAGTAAAGCGGTCAATAAATTGCACATCCTAGTCAAAACATTGCACAATATTATTCACTAGGCGCCCCAGACGATTCAATATTTTATACAATAATTTAGTTGAAAGCTGATACTTCGCTTCGCAACGTGAATGGTTCCTCCAAGTTTCTAAAAAACTGCATCGCGTCAAAATAACACTATGTCAACTGCACCACATTTTTCCGAATCCGAAATTTGTTTACATTCTTTTCTATAAATTGATGCGCAAGGAATTAAATTTTTGTATTACTTGCTGTTTATCAGCTTGGAGATCTCTTTCCCTGTATATTTTGAAAGTAATTTTTCATATTGTTTTGTTTTTACTTGCAAAATGTATAGGAACTACATATGTATATGGCAAGTATTGCATTCGTAAACAAAATTCGAACTCGAGACTTCAATCAAACATGACATTAAGATGGTAGAGAAGTTGGAAAAAGTGGGTCTCCCGATTTCGTCCGTGTCCGTCTGTCTTTTTGTCCTCCTCGATTGACTTCAAATTTGGGAATTAAGGTTTTATAAGCCGATTCGCGTTGAATGTTTTTTTTTTTAATTTTTAAGTTTACAGATAACAGTAGTCCCCATATGCATTTTCTGGTCAAAAATAGAAAATTCGAATCTTCTCAAAAAAGATATTTTGACAGAAAATGAAAGAAACAATATGGCTGCCACGAGCTGTCAAAAAAATATACGATTTTTGTTTGTAAACGTTACTTTACTTTTAATATTAATAATTTAGACTATGCATGATATTACAACAATAAAATTAAACATAAACAAACGTATTGATTATTCTTGTCGCTTTTATCGAAGGTTATGGTAACTATAAGTATAGGAAACTTATGAGAATTTTTAGGAGAAACAAAAATTTATTTTTATTCGTATTTGACTTTATAAGTCTGTTTAGTATTAAATGTTTTTTTTTTGTTCAATATGTGTAGGATTTAAAACGTAATCAACAAATTCTCCGTACCAAAAATTCTCTGCAAGGTCAGTTACGATATCGTATAGTTCCCATAAGAAAATAAGTTACCAATAATAGGTTTTATTTTATGTCAACAAAACGAGTATTTTCTATGAGAAATCTGTGGATGTTTATTTCATTGTCCAGAGGAAAGAATGAAAATTATAATATCAGACAAGTGGCCGCCACGACCGACCACGGCTGCAGCCCCATAGTCTGCCTCTTGCGAGGAATTGACAAATTCTCCAAGAGTAATTCTTGTCATGAAAAGTGCTTTATCAAACTAGCCGTTCGGATTCGGCATATAAACTGTAGACTGTAGGTCCCTTCCATCTCTGACAACATTACTCGCACACAGGCATGGTTGAGAGTTGTAAGTCACTAGGCCCTGGTTCTCCATGGACTGTTGCGCCACCTAATTTTTTGTATTTATAATCCGTTGTAACGTTTCAATTTTAGTATGGTGTCAAAAGATGACTGTTTCAGAAGTGACAGCTGATAAAATAGTGGGATATTCACAATTAAAACTCAAATTCGAAAATAAGTCTACTTTAAGAGATCTTAAAATGATTAAAATTAAGAATTAAATATGCAAGTAAAAATAGGCAATTAATTAAAAATTAGTATTTCTACAACCTGCTCTATAAATAGAAGCATAGTTTTCGAAAACCAATTAAATACCTAGGTATAGTTTACATTTTTATTATTTTTGCACCTAACAAAACTTAAATATTTATAGTTATTATTTTTATTGTACTATTCCGGATGTGCTAATTGTTTATCAAATGCATTTGAAGCATCAATTTTTAATTTTTAATTTTTTAATTTTATTTATTCAGCTTAATACAAGCTATAACTTAACATAACTTAACTTAACTTAACTTAACTTAACTTAACTTAACTTAACTTAACTTAACTTAACTTAACTTAACTTAACTTAACTTAACTTAACTTAACTTAACTTAACTTAACTTAACTTAACTTAACTTAACTTAACTTAACTTAACTTAACTTAACTTAACTTAACTTAACTTAACTTAACTTAACTTAACTTAACTTAACTTAACTTAACTTAACTTAACTTAACTTAACTTAACTTAACTTAACTTAACTTAACTTAACTTAACTTAACTTAACTTAACTTAACTTAACTTAACTTAACTTAACTTAACTTAACTTAACTTAACTTAACTTAACTTAACTTAACTTAACTTAACTTAACTTAACTTAACTTAACTTAACTTAACTTAACTTAACTTAACTTAACTTAACTTAACTTAACTTAACTTAACTTAACTTAACTTAACTTAACTTAACTTAACTTAACTTAACTTAACTTAACTTAACTTAACTTAACTTAACTTAACTTAACTTAACTTAACTTAACTTAACTTAACTTAACTTAACTTAACTTAACTTAACTTAACTTAACTTAACTTAACTTAACTTAACTTAACTTAACTTAACTTAACTTAACTTAACTTAACTTAACTTAACTTAACTTAACTTAACTTAACTTAACTTAACTTAACTTAACTTAACTTAACTTAACTTAACTTAACTTAACTTAACTTAACTTAACTTAACTTAACTTAACTTAAC